>CP125978.1:245695215-246297402 GCA_030063025.1 Avena longiglumis | reverse complement strand
AATCATTCCATTCCACCTGTGAGGTTCATTTGACTTAGTTGTTTTATTAAGAAAATATAAGTCTCTTGACTTAGAATATTTTATCATAAACCATATAGATGTTCACCACCCTTGTTTGCTAAGTAGCTAGGCTAATCGAATATGATAACTTAGGATAACTTCCTAGCAATTCTACTATTTCACTCTACTTAGGATTTCCCATCTTAGCACTAAGCAAAATATCATGCAATACTTTAGCAAAATATCTAATGCTAGTACAAAACTTAGGATAGGAATATTCATGAAAATATCACTTGCCTTGGTAGTGTGGAGTAGCACTCTTCACAATCACAATCACTAGCAAAATCTACACAAGAAATTAAAGCATACAATTACACACAATTAAATACAACCAAAATAATATGAATGCATGCATGCAAGAATTTACCAAGTGTTGAATTTTGAAAATTCTACCAAGTATGTTCATGACTACGAAACTTAACATGTCACAATTTTGCCAACTAAACTTATTTGGCCCCAAAATAATTTACAAAAATAAATCTATATCAAAAATAGCCCTAAACTTGTTCCACAAATAAAATCATTTTAACTGTTACTATATGCTAAACAAATTGGATATTCAGAAAGGCCTTGTTTCACTGAATCCAACGGTATAAAGTTTGCAAAAATCTAACGTGGCATTTGAAAGTTATGAGCATTTGAATTTGGATCAAAATTGGTTTTAAATCTGTTTTCAGATCTAACCTAGCAGCGTCGTTTTTATTCGCCGTGCCGTTCGCACTAGATCGAGCTCCACACCGTAGGATTTAAATGAAATCTGGCTCGAGATCGTACCTCTTCGGTTTAAGTGGATCTATCCTAGCGCCACGATACAAATCCAACAGTTATCTATCCGCCAAGAATCGGCGGAAGCGGTGGCTACCGGCGGGGACTGTCACGATCGGACGGCGCTAGGGGTAAGGAGAATGAGGAGTAGCTCACCGTGCTCGGAGATCTTGGCGAAGCTCGTCGTACTCGCGGTTGGTCAAGGCGTTCGACGCAGTTCGATTGCTCGCCGGAGTTCGTGGTGGCGTCGGTGTCGGTGGTGGTCGTCGTGGACGTCGCTGTGAATCGCCCCAAGGCAAGATAGCGACACGGTTAGGTTCCACAGGGTCAAGGGTAGTCGTGTGCATGATCGGAAGGCGAGGGCGGTACCTTACCTGGGAAAACTCGTGGAGTCGATGTCGCGTCGGTGCTCGCGGTGTCAAGTGGAACCGCGACACTGGCAAGCAAGACGGACTAGTGAGGTCGAGGTGCGCAAGATACACCGAGTCGAGATAGCAAGAACGAAGGCGAGGGGAACTCGAGGCTCACAGATCGCCGCCGAGAGGGCTCTGTCGTGGCGATGTGCGGAGGATTGAGGCGCTGGTGGCGGAGTGAGCGAGGTGTTTGGGGAAAAGATCGAGGCGAGGGTCTTATAGCCGGGGAATCGACAAGAAACGCTCGAGGATAAATGTCCATTTACTCTGCGCCATTACCGGCCATCACTGCTGCAGCGACGTGGTCGCAGGCGCGGTCTGGGGAAGACGAGGACGACGTGGACTGGACCCGCTCGTGGTAAACGCCGCAAGGTGTTGGTGGGGTCGGCGTCACATTTGCGTGTGCTGTGGTATGAGAAGAAAAAGGAGATCCGGGTGGGCTTGTTGGCTTGATCATGCTGGCGAGATTCAGGCTGTGACCCTTTTCCATTGTTTAAGCCTTTTTCTTTTTCTAAATTCATTTTCTGGTATGAATTCAAATCCTTTTGAATCAAAACTGTTTTGGGGATTTTGCAGTTTTGTGGATTCATAAACATCATTTTAACTAAGGGGTTACTTTGCAAGGCTTGGTCAAGCTTGGGTTTCAAAGTAAACAGAGATTTGCTCTAGTTTTCAAATATTTAAAAAGGATTTTGAATCCATTTCTAAAATTTGAAATCTTGGGTTAAAAGCTTCACCTAATCTTTCCATCAATGGTGGCAAGTAAACCAAGACCTAAACATTCAAAATTTCAAAGGGTGATGGCCATTTGAGATAAATTGTTCACATGAAATCATAGCTCGACATCTCTAAATGATTTTGAGAAAACCCTAAATGGATGAATGATGCAAAGATGATATGAATGAGTTTTGAAACTATGATTTTGGGATGTTACAAATCTAACTTCTTAAGATGAATCTGCCCTCGAGATTCGGGTTGGCAACAAATAGGTGAGGGTGGTCTTCCGAAGATCATCCTCTCTTTCCCATGTTGCTTCCTCTTGAATGATGGTTCCATTGCACTTTACAAAATTTGGTAGTCTTGGTCCCGTAACTCTTCTCATGGGTCTCTAGAATCTTGACAGCTTTTCCTCATAAGTGAGATCACTTTCTAGTGAACTTCTTCCAAAGGTATGGTATCCTTCAAAGAAGACTCTTCCATTTCGGGTGACATTTCTTAGTGACTCACATGAAATACGTTATGGATCTGCGATAGAGATTACGGCAATTCAACTTCGTATGCAACTTCTCCTTTGCGACTTAGAATCTTGAATGGCCCAACATATCTTGTGCCAATTTTCCCTTGACTCCAAATCTTTTCACTCACGGAGTGGTGATACCTCGAGATAAGCTCTATCCCCAACTTCAGAGGTGACTTCTCTCGCTTAGAATCCGTAGCTTTCATCGAGACTGCTATCTTCAATCTGTCCTTAACCAATTTGACTTTCTCTTCGGCGTCTTTGATAAGATCAGGTCCAAATAGGCTTCTTTCTCCCACACCATTCCATAACAATGGGGTGGTACACTTCCTTCCGTAGAGTAATTCAAATGGTGCCATTCCTATACTAGCTTGATGACTATTGTTGTAAGAAAACTCTGCGTAGGGCAAACTTTCATCCCAACTTGCTCCATAATCTAAAGCACATGCTCTCAACATGTCTTCAAGAATTTGGTTGGTCCTCTCTGTTTGACCATCTGTTTGAGGATGAAAGGCAGTACTAAATTCCAATCTCGTACCTAAGGATTCATGTAGCTGTCTCCAAAAGTGAGAAGTGAACTGAGTTCCTCTATCTGACACAATACTCTTTGGCACACCGTGAAGGCATACGATTCTGCTCATGTATATTTTTGCTAACTTGGCACTTGTATAAGTTGTCTTTACGGGTATAAAATGAGCCTCTTTAGGCGATCCACTACTACCCATATGGAATCATACCCTGACTGGTCCTTGGTAATCCATTAATGAAATCCATACTAATATTTTCCCACTTCCATTCGAATAGGCGTGGTTGAAGCAAACCTGGTTTTGATGCTCGCTTTGACTACTACACATCACACAAAGCAATATGTTCGGCGATGTCCTTTTGAGATTGTTCCACCAAAATCTTTCTTTCATATCCATGTACATCTTGGTGTTTCTGGGTGAATAGAATACGGAGAGTTGTGACCTTCTTGTAAGATCAGTTTCCAACTCGGGTCTTATGGAACACATATCGTTTCCGTGCCATAAGGTTCCTTGTTCATCAATATGGAAACTCTTAGCCTTCCCTAGACTAATATTTTCCTAATCTTTTCAATTTCCTTATCGTCTTTGAACTTCTCGGATCTTGTCCAATAGAGTGGGTTGAACATCTAAGGACATGAGATGTCCTTCAGTACAATCTCAATCGAGTTCCTTGAATTGCTTACACGGATCATCGGCAATTCCCTTTAGTAAGGCCATTTACAAACGTCTTACGACTTAAAGCATCGGCTACTACATTTGCTTTACCGGGTGGTATTGCAAACTCAAGTAATCCTTGATAAGTTCTAGCCATCTTCTTTGCCTCATGTTGATCTCCTCGGGTGAAGATATACTTCAAGCTCTTATGATCGGTGAACACTTCACCGCTTACCCAAAAGGTAATGTCTCCATGTTTTGAGTGCATGGACTACAGAGGCTAACTCCAAATCATGAGTAGGATAGTTTACTTCATGAGTTTTGAGTTGCCTCGAAGCATAGGCTACGACTTTACCATCTTGCATAAGTACGGCACCCAAACCTTGATGAGACGCATCACAATACACTTGGAAATCCTTTTCCAAATCAGGCAGACATAGAACTGGTGCTGTCACAAGTCTCTTCTTCAACTCTTGGGCGACTTGCAACCTTGGTCCAAGAAAATTTCTTGTCCTTCTTTAGCAATTCTGTCATTGGCTTAGCAACCTTCGAGAAATTTTCAATGAACCTTCTGTAGTAACCTGCTAAACCAAGGAAACTACGAACTTCCTTCACATTCTTGGGTGATTCCCAATCTGTCACAGCTGAAACTTTAGCAGGATCTACTGCAACACCATCCTTTGTCATAACATGACCAAGAAATCCAACTTTCTCTAACCAGAACTCACACTTGCTGAATTTGGCGTAAAGTTTATGCTCTCTTAACTTTTCAAGTATCATGCGCAAGTGTCTTTCATGTTCTTCCTTGCTCTTGGAGTAGACTAGGATATCGTCGATGAAAACGACCACAAACTTGTCAAGGAATTCCATGAATACCTTATTCATCATGTTCATGAAGTATCTTTGGGCGTTGGTTAAACCAAAAGGCATCATGTACTCATACAATCCATACCTTGTGGTGAATGTTGTCTTAGGTATGTCTTGCTCTCTTATCTTGAGTTGAAAATAGTCTGAAGATCAATCTTGAGAATACATGCTCCTTCTAGGCGATCAAACAAGTCATTGATTCTTGGTAAAGGATATTTGTTCTTGATAGTAACCTCGTTGAAGAACTGTAGTCAATACATAATCTTTGTGTTCTATCCTTTTCTCCACAAACAATCTTGGGGCTCCCCAAGATGAAGAACTTGGTTGAATAAACCCTTTAATGTTCTCCTAGCTGCTTCTTGAGTTCTTTGGTTCATCAACTGACATTTTGTATGGTCTCTTAGCTATTGGTCCGAACCTGGTACCAAATCTATCAAAACCTCCACATCTCTATCGGTGGCATTCTGGTAACTCCTCCGAAATACGTGGGATACTCACACACAATTGGCACACTATCCATGCTAACCCCTTAAGAGAATTCAGCTTACTTCCTTTGGATTCAAAGTTTGACTTAAATTTTATTCTTTTTCATACGGGTTGTGAGTGTAACTATACGATTTGCACAATCTAATACTCCTTCATACTTAGCCATCCAATCCATTCCCAAAATCACATCCAATCCTTGAGAATTGGGATTATTAGGTTCTTGAAACTTATGTTTTCCAAACTCTATGACTAAGTCATGACATCTGAGTTTACTAACATTTCTCCACGGAGAACTTACTCTTATAGGACACCCAATGGTTTCTACGGTAGTTCATTTCTTTCAACAAATGCTTTTGAGATGAATGAATGAGATGCAGGTATCAAAGAGTACAAATGCTGAAATTGAATTGAGTGCGAACTTACCAAAGAAGCATCGGGCTCCTCATAGACCTCCTCCACATTGATGTGGTTAACCTGTCCTTCTCGAAAGGATTGGGTTTGTTAGGTCCATCCACTTTCTTCTCGGGCACTCATTAGTATAATGCCCACTTCTTGCATTTGAAGTACTCAACTTTGATGTCCTTTTTAACATCGACTTCCACTTCCACTACCATTTCCACTATGGTGGCTCTTATGTCCACTCTTGTGGTTCTTGTATAACATTGTCATGACTACGGTGATGCTTGTTGTCATAGCGGTTGTGGTTGGTGCTTGTTGAATTTCCCATGTTTATGGGATCCTCGCTGCCACCGTAACTACCTCGGTGAACTACGCTCCTAGATACAACGGATGAGTGATAGCGGTTGAAATAGTGTGGGGCCCAAAAGCCACTCATCGGTAGTCCTTTCAGACGTCCCAACCGCTACCCTCTCAACGGGACACTGCAGGCGGGCGTGTCGGCGGCGAAGGATCAACCACGTACAAGTGGGTATGTCAAGCCACCATACAAGAGTACATCATGCCCAACCCATCTAGAAAGAAAGAAAATATATAACGCATACGGCAAGATTCAAATGACCTAGATAGATCTATATTTTAGGATAACTCCTCATACAACACATCAGTATCATGCGGGCGGCAAATGTAATCCGAGTACGGATAAGAAGCAAATCGGCATAAGATGCCATGAAAATAAGCACATCCCAACTACTGGTCTCACGGATCCCCGTTCCGGAATCTCTACACCGAACGATCGTTGCCTACATCATCGTCTTCTTCCACCCAAAGTCCGTCACGAGAAGGTACTGTTCATCTGAATCAAGAATTTATCGTGTGAGACCCTAAGGGTTTCAGCAAGTCTTAATGCCTCTAAAGGGGACACAACACAGGGTGACGAATTGCGGCAAAAAGATAAACCCTAGCAATTCTACAAATAACGCTACCCATCCGCCTAACCAATGATGCGGATGTCCGTGAATGTAAATACAACGATTATGATGGTAATCTCATCCGATCCATCCTCCTCCTGCTACCAACAAGGAAGCGGGGAACAACCCCCTTCCGTTGGCAATTTTATTAACCATTCCATGAGTGTTACACTATTTACTAGTCAAGTTACTTAGTCGATTAAGCGGTACTTTATGCTTGTCTATGATCAAGAAACTGTGCTCCAAGTCGTCCATATCCGCGACACGGCTTTCGGAAAGTTTTACCAGGCGGGGTGCACCAATAGCAACACACGCCGATCAACCTCGGAAAACCAAATCAAAACCCAACGAGGCTTTCACGGTGAACAATCACAAGATTGAATGATTTCGAGGCCACCCTTAAGTAGATCCATAACGGAGATAGTGACTCGAGACGGACTCAAGGTTTATGACAATGGTCAGCGAACAGGGAACCCGAAAGTGTGGCTGGGCTTGTCGATACCGCTGAAAACATTACGCTTACCTAAGCGATGCAGGTGTGCTCCTCGCAATTTAAATACTGTAGCATGGCATAAGTACGATAGTAAACAAAACCTCAAGCTAGTTTGTGGCCCCAAGAAATAAGACGGAATCAAGCTCGGCTGTGGGGGTCCCATATACCTCCGGATGTGGATAGCGCGATAAATCAAGAACAGAATCAAGTACTCGGGGTCTTACGGGACACAAGTGAGCAGGAAGAACCAAATAGCAGATGTTGCTCACGGTGCCACTTTCTTTAGTTATCCGAACTACTCAGTTAATTTGTTTAAGTACCTCATTATCCAACAGACACTCACATACCCTACACATGTTCTCGACTGCATGGCTCAAACAACTCCTATAGTAATGGCTCATGGGATGGAGGAACAAGCTTGGTGGTTTAAAAGTAAAGGCTATGCATACTTGGGATTCAATTTAATGCAATCGCGACTCGATGATGCAAGAGTAAGATAGAGGCAATAGGTGCTTGTATGCAAGCATGTGGTAGTGCTTGCCTGTATCTGTTGAAGCAAGGGCGGTTCTGGTAGTTCTCTGGTTCTCTTGATATGACCCCTCGGTGTCTATCAGAAAACCAAACAAACAAGGCCAACATGAATATAGAGCACAAGCATATGAATAAGATGCGTCAAGCAAACAATCATGCCATGATGAATGATGCACAAATTGCATGGCAAGTAAGGTAGCATGGCATGGGTGAGGTGTGGAGGACAGAAAATAACATTTAGTTGGGTTTTAGAATCACATTTGTTGCCATAACAGTTGTTGTTCAATATATATTTATATGATGCATTCTGCAATTGAAGTAATGGATAGCATAAACAGAAAGGTCTCGTCGAGCTGATCAATTTAGACATGTCATTTGCTTAATTTGGAATTATAAAATAAAAGTTATTAATTATTGAAAAACCAGTGGCAATGGTGGTAATTCAACATAACTTGGAGTTTTACTTGTGCAAAAGTCAAAATAGATGGCATATTTGGAATCCTCTCATTTTTCTGAATCAAAAACATATATTATTTGTCCAATTTGGAATTAGCATGTAAAAGTTATTACAAATCTGAATTAGATTTGAATTTGAATTAATTTAAACTAAGTTTGAATTTTAAAACAATGTCTGAAACGTTTTCCACTTTTTCTACTCTCTCCTGAGTCGCCATGGGGGTGGGGTTTCCGTCCACGCCAGCGTCTGGAGCAACGGACCGCATGGGGTTGAGGTTGCAAAGAAGGAACCTTTATAAAATTACCGGCGACAGGGGCCTGGGCCATGAGTTGAGCAAAAAGATGGCAGGGGTTATGTGCAAAAATCGCCACGCCATCGTGGATCTTCTCTCCGCTCGACGAACCGGCCGCGTCCGAGGAAAACAGGCCTTGGGGGCTCGATCTTGCGACCGCGAGTCTTTGGGAGCCAGCGGACGCAGCTGCGGTGGCTGCGGTGGTGTTAGAGGGTCGCGTGCTAGTTAGGCTAGGCAGTGCGGTGCTAGCGAGGCAGCAGGGTGCACGCCGCCGCACAAGACGTGAGCGCTCGACGCAAGAACCGGCGAGGCTAGGTCGAGATCGGCGAGAGGGGGTTGTCAGGGGGGTTCGTGGGCTCACCGCGGTTGTGCTGGCGTGGTCGGTGTGGCGCGGGGAGCAGGCGATCAACGGCTCATGGCTGAAGCTAGGGTTCCGGGCGGCGGCAGATCTGGCGCTCGGTCCGTCTCCTCCTCGGCGCGGCGCAGGCGTGGTGCTGGGCTCGTCGTTCTCCTCGACTTGCAAAGGCACTCTCCACCGGTAGATCGGCGGGGCAGGGGTAGGCAGGCGGTGTGGCGAGGAGTTTGGGATGGTGGAGAAGGAGGCAGAGAGGGAGAGCGAGGCGGCACGGGGTGGATCTGGGAAGGCTAGGAGGCAGGAGAGGATAAGAATGCCGGGAGGTGGGGTTGCGTGGTGACGTGGGAGGAGGAGGTTCAGGCGCCACCTTCCTGTTCACGTGCTCAGCATGGGGGGGCCAGGGTGGCGCGGCATGTGCTGGGAAGGGAGAGAGAGACTAGCAGGTGGGACTGGGGAGGCTCGTGGGCCAGGGGAGGCTAGAGGGGCCCTTGGCCAGGGAGAGAAAGAGAGGGGAGAAGAGAGGGGGTTCGGGCTAGGTTTAGGGTTGATAGGAGGGTCCAGTGGGTGTGGGGCAGGTAGAGAGGGAGTGGCGAGATGGGGTAGGGTTTGGTGGGACCTGCATAGAAGAGAGAGAGGGAGAGATGGAGAGGGATGGCATGGGGAACATGCTAGGTAGGAAGGGGGTGGTACTAGGGTTTAGGTAGAGGGAGGTGTAGAGAGTAGGGTTTAGTTTAGGATAGATGTAACTTAGGATTTGGGTTTAGGGTAGAAAAGGGAGAGAGGAAGCACTTGGTTTTGCTTAGACTATGGAGGGTTTAAGTTTAGCTAGCATGTGGTTGTGCTAAGCTTAGGGTTTAGCTTAGGGAAGGTAGGAATGAAGGTTTGGTTAGAGAGGGTGAGGATGGGGAGTGGTACTAGTTGATCAAGCAAGTTCCAACTAGCTCTAGCAAGATCAAGCAAGCAAAGAGGGAGAGGTGAGGAAGATGGCCATATGGTGATGGGGTTCTACTTTAGTTCATGCATGATCCCAAAAAAAATGGCCAAGCATGATCCAAGAGAGAGGGGGTGTTTTGGGGTTGGGCATGCCACATAGCACATGTGTGTGCATGAAGCATGGGGTGGTTTGGCTAAAGAGAAACAGGGAGGAAGAGGGTTTGATGAAGAAACTACAAGCCCAAACCAGAATAAACAAGAGGAAGGTGCTCACTTGAAAAACAAGCAAAAACCAAATAGTGTAAAAGGTGTAACTTGCATGGCCCATGCAAAATAATTAATGCCAAGTTATCCTTGTGAAAACAATAATATTATTATGGCATTGTTCAGATGCATCCCAAAAAGGTGGCAAGACCAAGCAAAGATTATGGGTGGATCCAACCAACAACATGGGCTAGAGTTAACTCAATAAAATTCCAAGCCCATATTATTGGATGGTGGAATTATAAGGTGGTGAAAGATAAGGTGGTGGAGTCAAAAAGAGAGATGCCCCCAACTCAACTTGGGCATTTAGCAATTTATTAAGACCCAAATACAATATCAAGAGGCAAATACAATTAATTATGCACATGAGATAAGAACCAATCAAGAAAAAGGTTTTATATGATGCTCAAATGCAAGGGGACATGATGACATGAGCATGATGTGATGATGATGCAACCATTATATGTTGGAAGTGGCCCATTTTATTATGACATGTAGCATTACAGGGGTTGAACAAGGGATGCTACAACTCCCCACTAAACAGGAATCTCTTGAGATTCTAGGAAGAAGAAGATACAAAGAGAGAAGGATGGTTGGCACGGAGTTCATCTTCACACTCCCATGTTGCTTCATCAATGAATGGTGTGACCGCACCTTGCAAAACTTGATGGACTTGTTGCAGTCCTACGTTCTGCGGTCTCAAGGATTTTGGTGGGGTGTTCACGATAAGAAAGATCTTCTTGGAGGTCGATTAGCTCATGATCCACGGTGCCGGGATCTTTGAAGCACTTCTTGAGTGAGAGATGTGGAAAACATCATGGACTTTGAGTTTTAGGAGCTCAAGTGCGTAAGCAACTTCTCCTCTTCTACCACGTATCTTGAAAGGACCGATGTATCTAGGAGCCAACTTTCCTTTGATTAGGCGGTGTGTTCCTCTCATGGGAGTGACACGAAGGTAGACTAGATCACGGGGCATATACCATATCTCAGGTGCTTCTGTCATAGTTGCTCTTCCGCCGACTGAGCAATCTTGAGTTCTCGAATGATATGCACCTTCTCCTCTGCTTGGGTTACAATGTCGGGGCCAAACCAGATTCTTTCTCCGCACTGACCAACCAATGGGAGTTACGCACTTGCGTCCATAGAGAGCCTCGAATGGTGCCATCTTGAGACTCTTCCGAAGGCTGTTGTTGTAGGAGAATTCAGCATATGGAAGGCATTCCTCCCACTTCATGCCAAAAGAGATGACGCAAACTCTAAGCATATCCTCGAGAATCGATTGATTCTCTCCACTTGTCCTTGATCGAGGGTGGTAGCGATCTTTGAAGTTCAACTTTGTTCACAAAGCTTTTTGGAAACTCTCCCAGAACTTTGAGGTGAAGATGCTTCCACGGTCTGAACTGATTTCAAGTGGAACCCCATACAAAGAGACAATCCTGTTGATATAGAGCTCAGCCAACTGAATTCCAGAAATTGTTTCTTTGACTGGGAAGAAGTGTGCCACTTTAAAGCTCGATGACAACAAAGATTGCATTGTTGCCCTTCGACCTTGGAAAGCCAGTGATGAAGTCCATCTCAACTTTCTCCCATTTCCATTAGGAGGTTGCAATGGCTGTAGAAGACCAAATGGTTTCGATGGACGGCCTTGACTCTGCTGAGACATCACATTCGAGACATACTTGGCACAATACCTTTTCAACCCAGGCCACCAGTATTGTGTTTTCAAGTCCATGTACATCTTTGTGCTGCCAGGATGGATAGAAAGAACCGAATCATGTGCCTCCTTGAGAACTTGGTCTCTCAGACCCGGGTAGTTTGGAACAAACATCCGGTGATCAAAGAAGAGCGAGCCTTGATCATCAACATGGAAGGATTCATACTTCGGAGTGCCAAGCTTAGCGATGATCTTTTTAGTGTGCGGATCACCAAGCTGACGAGAGCGAATCTGTTCTTCCAAGAGAGGAGTAGCCAGAAGGTTCAGGAGATGCCCTTGTTCCACAATTTCAAGGTTGGTGACGAATTCCTCGCACAAGAGAGCTGCTCTTCCACCATGAGGTTGTTGACATAAGCTTTTCGCTAGCGCATCTCGCCATGACATTTGCTTTGCACGAGTGTAGTTGATGGTCACATCGAAGTCATTGATTGCTTCAATCCATCTCCTTTGCGAAGATTGAGATCCGGTTGAGTGAAGATATACTTCAAACTCTTGTGGTCGAGAAGATCTCACGGTTACCAAGCAAGTAGTGCCTCCATAGCTTCAAAGCAAAGACCACCTGCTAGCTCAAGGTCATGTGTGGGATAGTTGATCTCATGCGTCTTGGTGACGAGAAGCATAAGCAACCACTCTCTCTTGCATAAGGACCGCACCCAATCCTTGCAAAGAGGCATCGCAGAAGATCTGGAAAGGCTTAGATGTATCCGGAACCAAGACTGGTGTGGAAGTGAGCTTCTCTTTGAGTGTCTCAAAACTTTCTTGGCAAGCGAGTCCACAGGTACTTCTTGCCTTTCTTGAGGAGGTCGGTAAGAGGCTTTGCTATCTTTGAGAAGTTACGAACAAAACGACGGCAATAGCTAGCCGAGAAAACTCCGCACTTCCTTGACATTAAAGGAGGAAGCCATTCAACTATTGTCTTCATGGTTTCGGGTTGATCGCAATGCCCTTGGCGAGATAACATGACCCAAGTATGTTACTTGCAGCAGAACTCACACTTGAGAACTTTGCATACAAGCGGTTCTCACGAAGCTTGTTCAGGACACCGCAGTGCTCTTCATGCTCCTCCTTGGACTTGGAATGACCAGAATGTCATCCAGATATACCACAACAAACTTATCCAGTACTCCATGAAAGCGGAGTTCATCAGCCTCGAGAAGGTAGCAGGTGCGTTGGTGAGGCCGAAAGACATGACCGTGTACTCATACAGCCATAGCGGGTGGTGAAAGCTCTTGGGCACATCCTCTTTGCGAATTTTGATTTGGTGATAACCACTTCTCAAGTCCACTTAGAGAACACCACAGCTCCCCGGTGATCAAAAAGATCATTTATCCGAGGGAGAGGATATTTGTTCTTGATGGTTTTAGCATTTAGAGCCGGTAGTCAACACATAGCCTATCGGTTCTCACGCTTCTTCACAAAGATTGTTGGGCTACCCCAAGAAGAAGTCTTGTGTTGAATGAAACCCAATTTCTCTTGTTCATCAAGTTGTCGTTTGAGTTCACCAACTCGAAGGACCCATTTATATGGCCTCTTGGAGATAGGAGTCGTTCAGGTTCAAGCTCAATCACGAATTCAACTTCGCGATCCGGAGGCATACCTGGCAACTCTTCAGGAAAGACATCCGGGAACTCACAGACCACTGGTACACCCTGAATAGCTTCCATAGCATCATTATTCAGAGCCGCCAAGGAATAGAGCTGATGCCAGGAGTCGACTTGGAGAAAAGACTACATGGCCTTGAGGAATCTTGAGAGACACCGGCGTTCAAAGACAATCAATCACAGCTGCATTTGCTGTCAACCAATCCATGCCCAAGATGACATCAATGTCAGAGTTGCCCAGAACAATCAAAGAAACCAAGAATGAAGAACCACCAATCTCAACTTGATTTCCATGACTGATTTTAGATGCTACCATATTTGCTCCAGGAGAAAGAACCATTAGCCGCTTGGGAAGAGGATCTGACGCTAACCCATTCTCACTCGCAAACTTCATCGAAACAAACGAATGCGATGCACCAGAATCAAAGAGAACTTGTGCAGGAACTGAGTTAACTGAAAGCATACCCATGACAACTCCAGGTGCGAGCTCAGCTTGAGAGGCGTTGACGTAGTTAGCTCGAACAACCGCAGACCCGGGCTTAGTGTTGATGTTGAGAGCCCGAGGCGGTGGTGCACGAACCGAGGGAGAGCTTGTTGCAGATCTTGGCGGGGCTTGAGGGAGAGCTTTGTTCTTCATTGGGCAGTTCAGTGGGATGACCATGATCTCCACATGTGTAACAAGCACCGAGGACGTGGAGCGAGTAGCGAGGACTCCGCCAGCTCGAGGTAAGGGTTGTGGTAGCCCACAGGAGCCGTGGTGAAGTTTGGTGGCCTTGACGTGAAACTCGCAGGTCTTGGTGGGCCGGGAGCGACGGTGGGGTGTTAGGAACCCGCACGCCGCTTAGAAGAAGCTGCCATAGCTGCGAGCTTGATGCATCCTGTTATGTTTCTTGGACTCCTCGAACATCGCCTACTAGCCTCCTCTTGTAGTGCCATATCTGCAGTTCAGAAGGTTGCGGTCTTGCATGCGTGAGTGCATACTTGATCGACGCATTGAGCCCTTGCACGAATCTTTTACCTTTTCTTGTCATCGGATACTTCATCACCACCATAGCGAGACAGGTTCATAAAGTTCTGATATAGGTGTTGGCGTTATCATTACCACCTTCAAGTTTAGAAAGCCTCCTTCATCCTTTCCATCACAATCTCGAGAGAAACTTCTTTGAAAGCTCGGTGAACCTCTCCCAAGTAGGTGGAACCCGGTGCAGCTAGCCTTCAAGTAGTTTTCCCACCATAGAGCGTCTCCCTCGAGAAGGTGAGTAGCACACTTTACCCACCTCTCGGAACATCAGCGTCTCGAGCAACCTTGAGATCTCGCAACCAATCGTCCGCGTCAAGAGGTCGGTCGACACATCAAACTGCGGGTTGAACTTGAGGAAGCTCTTGATGTCACCACGCTTGGGAGGTGGAGGAAGCGGGCGAACTCATTCCTTCCGACGCTCTCCTCAAAGCGCAATGGTTCTCTTGCATTGCCGCCAAAGCATTAGCTATTGACAGCCAATGAGCCAGATTCGGGAGGAATGTCCTCTTCGATCCGGCGTGGGGAGCCATCCTCATTGATATAAAACTCAAGTCAATACTATAATGGAGAATGATAATAATCCAAAATAGTACCAAGATGGAATTAACCAAGATTAAAGGATACAATTTCTTGAGATGATATAAAAATATCAACAAAGTTCATAGCACCTCAAAGATATTAAGCATATCGCACACGATCGAAAAGGAGTGTGGTACACAAACATATCAAAGAAAATTTTCCACAAATTTCGGCATTAAAATACCAATAGATACATAAAATTACTTAACGAATCAAGATTAGTGACTCTACCGATTCAATATACAAAAGCGAATGATACAAGTAGTGGTATGGTCGACTCCATCCCGCACTCAAATCATTACTCCGCACATGAACAAGTGGAACACATATCCTAACCCCTTCTTCTCACGCATTTAAACCTAAAGATTGGTACTACGAACGAACACCCCAAACAAGATAGCGTCGGATACAAAGCGGAAGATAGATTGTCGGTTTACAAAAGCACATTGGTATGGAATGTACCAGGTTGATAACCAAAGGCGAGATAAGATAACAACTTGGATGCAACAGATCGACAAGGGATTACACACACACACACAACCTATGGTACTGAAACCCGAACACGTGAATCCTAGTTTGAACTTTGAGAAGAGGATTGAAAAGCGTTGCACTTCCTTACCCAGAAAGGGGGGGGTGGGAGGGTAAGAAGAAAAATGGAAGCAGTCCTACTCTCGCGTTTGTTTTTCCTTAATATACATAACTACCAAAATATTTGCTAGACTGACAACGACCGTTTGGCTGAAACCCTGAAGGTCGGGATGGCTCTGATACCAATTGTAACTACCTCGGTGAACTACGCCCCTAGATACAAGCCTGGATGAGTGATAGTGGTTGAAAGAGTACGGAGGGGCCCCAAAGCCACTCCGGTAGTCCTTTCAGACGTCCCAACCGCTACCCTCTCAACGGGACTGTCAGACGGCGTAGTCGGCAGCGAAGGGATCAACTACGTACACAAGTGGGTATGTACGCAAGCCACCATACAAGAGTACATCAGCCAACCCATCTAGAAAGAAAGAAAATATAGCAACGCCATACGGCAAGATTCAAATGACCTAGATAGATCTATATTTTAGGATAACTCCTCATACAACACATCAGAGTATCATGCGGAAGCGGCAAACAGAATCCGAGTACGGATAAGAAGCAAATCGGCATAAGATGCCATGAAAATAAGCACATCCCAACTACAGGTCTCACGGATCCCCGTTCCCGGAATCTCTACACCGAACGATCGTTGCCCACATCATCGGCTTCTTCCACCCAGTATCCGTCCTGAGAAGGTACCTGTTCATCTGAATCAAGAATTTATCGTGTGAGACCCTAAGGGTACTCAGCAAGTCTTAATGCCTCTAAAGGGGACACAACCTGGGGTGACGCAATTGCAGCAAAAGATAAACCCTAGCAATTCTACAAATAAACGCTACCCATCCGCCTAACCAATGATAGACGGATGTCCGTGAATGTAAATACAACAGTTATGATGGTAATCTCATCCGATCCATCCTCCTCCCTGCTTACCAACAAGGAAGCGGACGAACAACCCCCCCTTCCGTTGGCAATTTTATTAACCATTCCATGAGTGTTACACTATTTACTAGTCAAGTTACTTAGTCAGATTAAGGCGGTACTTTAGTTATGCTTGTCTATGATCAAGAAACTGTGCTCCAAGTCGTCCATATCCGCGGACACGGCTTTCAGAAAGTTTTACCCGGCCGGGGTGCACCAATAGCAACACACGCTCGATCAACCTCGGAAAAACCAAATCAAAACCCAACGAGGCTTTCACGGTGAACAATCACAAGATTCAGAATGATTTCGAGGGGCCACCCTTAAGTAGATCCATAGCGGAGATAGCGACTCGAGACGGACTCAAGGTTTGCGAAAATGGTTGTAAACGACCGGGAACCCGAAAGTGTGGCTGGGCTTGTCGATACCGCGAAAACATTACGCTTACCTAAACAGTACAGTGTGCTCCTCGCACAATTTAAATACAGAAAGTAGCATGGCATAAGTACAGGATAGTAAATAAAACCTCAAGCTAGTTTGTGGCCCCAAGAAATAAGACGGAATCAAGCTCTGGCCCAGGGGGGTCCCATATACCTCCCGGATGTGGATAGCGCGATAAATCAAGGAACAGGAATCAAGTACTCGGGGTCTTACGGGACACAAGTGAGCAGGAAGAACCAAATAGCAGATGTTGCTCACCGGTGCCACTTTCTTTAGTTATCCCAGAACTACTCAGGTTAATTTGTTTAAGTACCTCATTATCCAACAGACACTCACATACCCTACACATGCTGTTCTACGACTCGCATGGCTCAAACAACTCCTATAGTAATGGCTCATGGGATGGAGGAACAAGCTTGGTGGAGTTTAAAAGTAAAGGCTATGCATACTTGGGATTCAATTTAATGCAATCGCGACTCGATGATGCAAGAGTAAGATAGAGGCAATAGGTACTGTATGTATGCAAGCATGTGGTAGTGCTTGCCTGGTATCTCTGTTGAAGCAAAGGACGGTTCTGGGTAGTGCTCCTGGTTCTCTTGATATGACCCCTGCTCAGTGTCTATCCGAGAAAAACCAAACAAACAAGGCCAACATGAATATAGAGCACAAGCATATGAATAAGATGCGTCAAGCAAACAATCATGCCATGATGAATGATGCACAAATTACATGGCAAGTAAGGTAGCATGGCATGGGTGAGGTGTGGAGGACAGAAAATAACATTTAGTTGGGTTTTAGAATCACATTTGTTGCCATAACAGTTGTTGTTCAATATATATTTATATGATGCATGCTGCAATTGAAGTAATGGATAGCATAAACAGAAAGGTCTCGTCGAGCTGATCAATTTAGACATGTCATTTGCTTAATTTGGAATTATAAAATAAAAGTTATTAATTATTGAAAAACCAGTGGCAATGGTGGTAATTCAACATAACTTGGAGTTTTACTTGTGCAAAAGTCAAAATAGATGGCATATTTGGAATCCTCTCATTTTTCTGAATCAAAAACATATATTATTTGTCCAATTTGGAATTAGCATGTAAAAGTTATTACAAATCTGAATTAGATTTGAATTTGAATTAATTTAAACTAAGTTTGAATTTTAAAACAATGTAAAACGTTTTCCACTTTTCTACTCTCTCCCGAGTCGCTACAGGTGGGGGATGGGGTTCTACGCCCACGCC
The DNA here is from genome assembly GCA_030063025.1 of Avena longiglumis. Lineage (NCBI taxonomy): Eukaryota > Viridiplantae > Streptophyta > Magnoliopsida > Poales > Poaceae > Avena > Avena longiglumis. The sequence continues at coordinate 246,279,592 of CP125978.1, read as the reverse complement.
AGTTGTCTGGGAGCAGGACCGGGTTGAGGGTTGCAAAGAACAGGAACCTTTTTATAAAATTACCAGCGACACTGACAGGGGGCCCTGCAGACCGCGGGTTGAGCAAAAGAGATGGCAGGGGGTTATGTGCAAAAATCGCCACGCGCTACTGTGGATCTTCTCTCCGCCTGACGAAACTGAACCCGCTCGCGTCTGAGGAAAACAGGGGCGCGCCGGGGCTCGATCTTGCGACGAGGGTCTTGTGAGGGCCAGCGGGCGCTGCGGTGGCTGCGGGGTGGTGTTAGAGGGTCGCTCGCGTGCTAGTTAGGCTAGACGGCGCGCGGTGCTAGCGGCAGACGCAGAGGGTGCACGCGCTCGCGACGCACGCAGAGCGCTCGACGCAAGAACCGGCGAGGCTAGGTCGAGATCGGCGAGAGGGGGTTGTCAGGGGGGTTCGTGGGCTCACCGCGGTTGTGCTGGCGTGGTCGGTGTGGCGCGGGGAGCAGGCGATCAACGGCGAAGCTCGCGAACTGAAGCTAGGGTTTTCCGGCGGGGCGACGGCAGATCCTGGCGCTCCGGTCCGTCTCCTCCTCGACGGCGTGCGCAGGCGTGGTGCTGGGGCTCGTCTGGTTCTCCTCGACCGCTTGCAAAGACTCTCCCGGGTAGATCGAGGCGGGGGTAGGCAGGCGGTGTGTAGGGGAGTTTGGGATGGGGGAGAAGGAGGGCAGAGAGGGGAGAGGGCAGGGCGACGCTGGGGTGGATCCTGGGAAGGCTAGGAGGGGCAGGGAGAGGATAAGAATGCGGGGAGGTGGGGTTGCGTGTGGCGTGGGAGGGAGGTGGCTTGGCGCCACCTTCCCTGCTCACGTGCTCGACATGGGGGGCAGGTGGCGCGGCAGTGGGAAGGAGAGAGAGACTAGCAGGTGGGACTGGGAGGCTCGTGGGGCCGTGAGGCTAGAGGGGCCCTTGGCGGGAGAGAAGAGAGGGAGAAGAGGGGGTTCGGTCTAGGTTTAGGGTTGATAGGAGGGGTCCTGGTCGTGTGGGGGCAGGTAGAGAGAGGGGGAGTGGCGAGCTGGGGTAGGGTTTTGGTGGGACCTGCATAGAAGAGAGAGAGGGGAGAGATGGAGAGGGACATGGCATGGGGAACATGCTAGGTAGGAAAAGGGGGTGGTACTAGGGTTTAGGTAGAGGGAGGTGTAGAGTAGGGTTTAGTTTTAGGATAGATGTAACTTAGGATTTGGGTTTAGGGTAGAAAAGGGAGAGAGGAAGCACTTGGTTTTGCTTAGACTATGGAGGGTTTAAGTTTAGCTAGCATGTGGTTGTGCTAAGCTTAGGGTTTAGCTTAGGGAAGGTAGGAATGAAGGTTTGGTTAGAGAGGGTGAGGATGGGGAGTGGTACTAGTTTATCAAGCAAGTTCCAACTAGCTCTAGCAAGATCAAGCAAGCAAAGAGGGAGAGGTGAGGAAGATGGCCATATGGTGATGGGGTTCTACTTTAGTTCATGCATGATCCCAAAAAAAATGGCCAAGCATGATCCAAGAGAGAGGGGGTGTTTTGGGGTTGGGCATGCCACATAGCACATGTGTGTGCATGAAGCATGGGGTGGTTTGGCTAAAGAGAAAACAGGGAGGAAGAGGGTTTGATGAAGAAACTACAAGCCCAAACCAGAATAAACAAGAGGGAAGGTGCTCCACTTGAAAAACAAGCAAAAACCAAATAGTGTAAAAGGTGTAACTTGCATGGCCCATGCAAAATAATTAATGCCAAGTTATCCTTGTGAAAACAATAATATTATTATGGCATTGTTCAGATGCATCCCAAAAAGGTGGCAAGACCAAGCAAAGATTATGGGTGGATCCAACCAACAACATGGGCTAGAGTTAACTCAATAAAATGCCAAGCCCATATTATTGGATGGTGGAATTATAAGGTGGTGAAAGATAAGGTGGTGGAGTCAAAAAGAGAGATGCCCCCAACTCAACTTGGGCATTTAGCAATTTATTAAGACCCAAATACAATATCAAGAGGCAAATACAATTAATTATGCACATGAGATAAGAACCAATCAAGAAAAAGGTTTTATATGATGCTCAAATGCAAGGGGACATGATGACATGAGCATGATGTGATGATGATGCAACCATTATATGTTGGAAGTGGCCCATTTTATTATTATGACATGTAGCATTACAGGGGTTAGACAACTGGGATGCTACAGCCACTGTCATCATAATGAGATCGTTTGTGAGACGATCCCGAGCTGTGTTTGTCGGAGTGTTTCCTCTTCCTACTCTCGACTTGCTTCATTTTACTTTCCAAAATAGCAGCCTTGTCACACAACGACTGATAAGTTGGAACATATGCTACAGACAACTGTAGGTTCAGCTCATCATTCAAACCTTCCAAGAACTTTTCCTTTCTCTTGGCATCTGTATCAACCTCATCTGTTTCAGGTTGTGAAACTCCTTCTTTTTCAGACTCATTATCCCGGATGAGATATGAGCGGTGCGAAACCCATCCTCAAATATGTCCCATGTCACTTCATCAATGGGAGTGGTGATTTGGAAATTATCCCACCATGTGGCGGCTGGTCCTTCCAACAGATGTGCTGCGAATCTGACTTTTTCAGCATCAGTGCAGCCCACTGTCACTAAGTCTTTGTTCACAGAACGTAGCCAGTCATTGGCTGCCATGGGATCAGTTGTCCCCGAAAAATTTGGCCTTAGTCGTAAAATGTGAGCATATCAAAACCCGGAGGGTTGTTGTTGTTGTTGTTGTTGTTATTGTTGTTGTTGGGGTTGTTGTTGTTGTTATTGTTGTTATTCTGGTTCTGGATGAATGTTGTCATCATTTGCATAAGCTGTGTTTGCGCATTCATCATTTGTTGCATTTCCGGGGTGATGTTGTTGGGGTTGGGGTTAGCGCGCGGGGAGGCATCTGTGGTTTGTTCAAATAGATAAGAATGAGATACCCATAGATGTTTCATGCACAATACATCACAAGCAAACACATAACAAGCAACATAAGAATAAAAGTTCAACAACCACATAACAAGCTCATGAAATAAAACACACAAGTGGCAAGCCATCCACATGTAGGATGGTCCAATAATAAGTTTGCAACAACAAGTATGAATATGAAAGGTAAACGAGTAGTCAAGTCTACTCATCAGCATCTATCTCCTCCTCGACGAAGGTAAGACCTGCGTTCTCCATCGCGGTCTTGTTCTCCTCAATCGTAGTGGTCAAAGAATCAACCTTGGTCTTGAGAGCCCTCTTCGGGCGAAGCCTCTCAATAACCATCTGCCGCTCAAGCTCAAGTCCTTGGACTTCAGTTCCGGTCATGTCCCGGATCCTCTTGTTCCTATCACGGACGCGTTTCTCTTGACTCTTGAACTTGCGGTCCTGGGCCTCAAACTTTGTCTCCATTTCCTTGATCATCTCATCCTGCTGCGAAAGCTTGTCCTTCTCGCTGCACACAGCTCGTCATTACCTAGCATGACGTTCGTCTCTGTATCTACGTGCACGAGAAGAGTCTCTAAGTCACGAAGATAAAGACGATCGGCTCGCGATGCTCCTCGAGTCGTCCTCAAAGTCGATGGACTCTCCATCAACATCACGTCTTCGAAGGCGTGAAAGTGAGTACCCTAACCTGCCGGGTGGCTAACGATCGTCCTCGGTCTGCATGACTACCTCCATGCCTCTCTCCTTGTCATCGTGCATCGGCTTGAAGACGATGGCCTCTAGTAGGCTCGATGCAGCGTCTGGTGGGTCACCTTGAAGCCCTGAGGTCCTTCCTCTCGAACTTGGTGAGTGGGTACACCGTGATGGTAGGGAGAGGGAGATCAAGTAGAGTGGTAAGCTCAATGATACGGGAACCAAAACGAGTAACCCGAAACTCCTCAACAGTGCTGATGGCAATAGGCATCTATTTATAAGATTGAAAAGTTAGAACAATGCAATTCAAGGTAAATCAAGACTAGCATTCATACATATCCATGAAACATAATTGTCACACAAGTCATGCATACATAAGTTCATTACATCATTCATGGTCCATACTTATTTAAAATATCTTTTGAAAATAAGGTGACAAGTGGGGGTCCAACTAACGAAGTGTCCTTACAATCCAATCTCACGGGATCTATTATTAAACACAATGTTCCTAGAGGCAATCCACCAATCTTGCTCTCTTGACTCTATCACTAAGTCTATAACATCTCCCCTTATTTCTTGGTTGGTGTCTTCCAACTCTTGAGTAAGCTCCTTCTCTTTTTCTAAGTCCTTTTGGAGGTTGAGCATTCTACACTTGACTCTAGCACTTAGTTCCTTGATAGTCCTCCAAGCTGCATCCCTGGCTGACTCAAAGAATGTGGTGTGCATGGTAGTGTTGGTGTACATGCAGAATCCCCTTTCTTTGTGGTTGTCTTCCTTGTTTTGTACAAGTGAAGTTGCACCCACCAATACTCCACTCCTTCATCCATCACTGGAAAGCCCTTGTACACGGCTTCACCATGTGCATCCATTGCCTCCATGAGGTCCTTGAGAATATTGGGAAACTCAGTTTCACATTCCAAGGTCATGGTCATGAGTGGTCCCTTCTTCACGGATTCGTTGATGGAGTTCATCTACAAAGGAAGTTGAAAGAGATTAGAAAAGTTTTACGAGAAGAATAGACAAGTGTAGAAGTATTTGAAAAACCTTTTCCTTCGTGGTTTTCCAGTCCTAGGGTCATAATCCTACAGGCAACACAGTGCTCTGATACCATCTGTTAGACCCCTCCTTTATAAAGGAAAGGATCCCTGTGATTGCAATGCTAGTCCCTGGATCAATGCTAGCATCCACAGTTTAAGATGAAGTACACAGATACAAAGGTCGTTTATTACATTCATTCCAGAGATAAAAACATAGTCTTTACAACTCAGGGCCATAGGCCTAGTACAAGAGTTTAAGGAATTAAGTAAATAAACACAAGTCTTCATCTTCATGTGCCACAGGCAAGCATGTTGAGTGTAGACTTATGACTCTTATTCATCATCGGAGTAACCTGCAACATCACAAGTTACCCTACGAGGGTCAATACTATGGAATAGTATTGGCAAGTGATCTATAGTATATTTTAAGTGGACTACAATATTATATGCATTTTGGCTAAGTGTAGCTTGCCTTGCTTTGCTTGAAAATAAGTTTTCCCTATTAGTTGAAATCACTAAGTTTTTCTTTATCAAAAGCATGCCCAAGGAAACCACCAATAGACATTGGGGTCCTTCACCCTTGTTCACCCACAAATTTTTACTTAGAAGTTGGAGTGATGAGATTCTTGTGGCTTCCATGTCTTGATGCTCAAAAGTGTCCATTTCCTTGGACAAGGCTAAGTACTTAGTTTTTCCATCTGCAGAGGTTGTGCACTTTCCCCACCAGACTTGGTTTCTCAAGACAGGACCTTTCAGAAGCCTTTCCTTAGTCAAATGGACGCGTTCCAACCTATCATCCCATCTACCACCAACTGTCCAAATGACTAAGTTCTAGCAACCTATATGATCATGGCAGAGCCCATTTTGCCAAGTGGTTGCACTGTAAGCTTTCTCAACACTTGGCCTCCAAATCCCTTTGTGCCTGGGTGGCATACCACAAGTGAGATACACAACCCAAGTCCATGGCCTTGTGTAACCACTCAACATAACCCAATCATTCCATTCCACCCATGAGGTTCATTTGACTTAGTTGTTTTATTAAGAAAATATAAGTCTCTTGACTTAGAATATTTTTATCATAAACCATATAGATGTTCACCACCCTTGTTTGCTAAGTATCTAGGCTAAGCAGAATATGATAACTTAACTTAGGATAACTTCCCTAGCAATTCTACTATTTCACTCTACTTAGGATTTCCCATCTTAGCACTAAGCAAAATATCATGCAATACTTTAGCAAAAATATCTAATGCTAGTACAAAACTTAGGATAGGAATATTCATGAAAATATCACTTGCCTTGGTAGTGTGGAGAGTAGCACACTTCACAATCACAATCACTAGCAAAATCTACACAAGAAATTAAAGCATACAATTACACACAATTAAATACAACCAAAAATAATATGAATGCATGCATGCAAGAATTTACCAAGTGTTGAATTTTGAAAATTCTACCAAGTATGTTCATGACTAGAAACTTAACATGTCACAAGTTTGCCAACTAAACTTATTTGGCCCCAAAATAATTTACAAAAATAAATCTATATCAAAAATAGCCCTAAACTTGTTCCACAAATAAAATCATTTTAACTGTTACTATATGCTAAACAAATTGGATATTCAGAAAGGCCTTGTTTCACTGAATCCAACGGTATAAAGTTTGCAAAAATCTAACGTGGCATTTGAAAGTTATGAGCATTTGAATTTGGATCAAAATTACGGTTTTAAATCTGTTTTCAGATCTAACCTAGCCACGCGTCGTGTTTTTATTCGCCCGTACCGTTTCGCACTGGATCGAGCTCCACAGCCGTAGGATTTAAATGAAATCTGGCGGCTCAGATCGCGTACCTCTTCGATTTAAGTGGATCTATCCTAGCGCTACGATACAAACCCAACGGCTGTTATCTATCTGGCCAAGAACTGGCGGCGGAGCGGTGGCTACGGGGCTGTCGATCGACGAGAGGCAGCGCTAAGGGAGAATGAGGAGTAGCTCACCGTGCTCGAGATCTTGGCGGCTCGTCGTACTCGCGGTTGGTCAAGGCGTTCGACGCAGTTGCGATTGCTCGCGGAGTTCGTGGCGTCGGGTGCGTCGGTGGTCGTCGTGGGCGTCGTGTGAATCGCCCAAGGCAAGATAGCGACAGTTAGGTTCACAGGTCATGGGGTAGTCGTGTGCATGATCGGAAGGCGGGGCGTGCACCTACGGAAAACTCGTCGGAGTCGATGTCGCGTCGGTGCTCATGTGTCAAGTGGAACCGCGACACGGGCAGTACAAGACGGACTAGTGAGGTCGGAGGTGCGCAAAGATATCTTGAGTCGAGATAGCAAGAACGAAGGCGGAGGGAACTCGAGGCTCACCTGAATCGCCGGAGAGGGCTCTGTCGGCAATGTGCGGAGGATTGAGGCGACTGGTGGCGTGAGCGAGTGTTTGGGGAAAAAGATCATGGGGCGAGAGGGTCTTATAGGGAATCGACAAGAAACGCCGAGGATAAATGTCCATTTACTCGCGCCATTACCGCCATCAACGCTGCAGCGGCGTGGTCGCAGCGCGGTCTGGGGAAGACGAGGGACGTGGGTGGACTCGTCGTCGTAAGCGCATGGTGTTGGTGGGGTCAGTCGTCATTTGCGTGTTCTCGTGGCGTGTGAGAAGAAAAGGAGATCCCGGGTGGGCTTGAAGCTTGATCATTCTTGGGCGATTAAGCATGACCCTTTCCATTGTTTAAGCCTTTTCTTTTCTAAATTCATTTTCTGGTATGAATTTGATATGAATTCAAATCCTTTTGAATCAAAACTGTTTTGGGGATTTTTGCAGGGTTTTGTGGATTCCTAAACAGTCATTTTAACTAAGGGGTTACTTTGCAAGGCTTGGTCAAGCTTGGGTTTCAAAGTAAATAGAGATTTTCTCTAGTTTGCAAATATTTAAAAAGGACTTTGAATCCATTTCTAAAATTTGAAATCTTGGGTTAAAAGCTTCACCTAATCTTTCCATCAATGGTGGCAAGTAAACCAGTACCTAAACATTCAAAATTTCAAAGGGTGATGGCCATTTGAGATAAATTGTTCACATGAAATCATAGCTCAGACATCTGTATCTAAATGATTTTTGAGAAAACCCTAAATGTATGAATGATGCAAAGATGATATGAATGAGTTTTGAAACTATGATTTTTGGGATGTTATAGTGGTGCTTCATGATTTTATCCCTATGTTTTTCAACTATGCATTAGAAATATTTTGCTAGTCTTGCATGGTTATATTTTTGCTTATATGCTATGCTTGGGAAATCCTAGTAGTTGTAGAATTGCTAGAAATTTCTAAGTTAAGATGCTTATCTATGCCATGCTTAGCCTAGCTAGTAGCAACCAAGGGTGGCTATATGTTCATGCTATGAGTAAATATTTCTAAGTCTTTGGACTATGTTTTTGCTTAATAAAACAACTAAGTGAATGAATCACCTTGGTGGAATGGTTGTGAATGGGTTATTTTGAGTGGTTACACAAGGACCATTTCTATGGTTCTTGTGTATCTCACTTGTGGAAAGCCACCCAGGAACAAAGGGATTTGAGAGGCCAAATGTTCAGAAGCTTCTAGTGACCACTTGGCAATATGGGCTCTGCCTGGATCACATAGGTTGCAATAACTTAGCCATTTGGACAGTTGGTGGTAGTGGGATCATAGGTTGGAGCGCGTCCATTTGGTCTAAGGAGGCTTAAAGGTCTGTCTTGGTGAAAATCAAGTCTTGTGGGGAAAGTGCACAACGTGCAGATGGAAGAATCTAAGTACTTAGCCATGTCACTGGAAAAGGACAACTTGAGCATCAAGACATGGAAGCTATCAAGAATCTCCTCATCCCAATTTCTAAGTAAAACATGTGGTTGAACAAGGGTGAAGGACCCCAATGTCTAGTGGTGATTCCTTGGGAAAAGTTTTGACAAAGAAAAACTTAGAATTTTCAACTGATAGGCAAAACCTATTTTGAGCAAAGCAAGCCTAAGCTACACTTAGCCAAAATGCATATAGTATATAGTCCACCAATATTCTACTAAGGTATCACTGGCCAATACTATTCCAATGTATTAACCCACGGTGGCTGTAACTTGTGATGTTGGAGGTTATTCTGATGATGATTAGGAGTCATGAGTCTACACTCAACATGCTTGCCTGTGGCACATGAAGACGAAGACTTATTTATCTATTTACTCATTTAAACTCTTGTACTAGGCTTGTGGCCATGGAGTTGTAAAAGACTATGTTTGTCTCTGGAATGACTGTAATAATGACCTTTGTTTCATGTACTTCATCTTAAACTGTGGATGCTAGCATTGATCCAGGGACTAGCATTGCAATCACAGGGATCCTTTTCCATTATAAAGGAGGGATCTTACAATGACGGTTTGCCATATGTTGCTAGGAAGGTCGTGGAAATATGACAAGCGTGCTTTGCATGATGGTCAATCAAACACTTATACCTTCAAATGGCTTGAAAAAACTTGTGTTTTGCAACCAATGACTCCTAGCCAAATAATTGCGGACAATGCAAAAGCTTTTTGCGAGGGCGCAATACACAAAACCACCTTGTGAGAAGAGTGGTGAGTGAGAGAACCACACGATAGTGAGTGAGTGCCACAAGCCAAACTCGAGTGGAAAAACTAAGAGTGTTCTTCTTGCCACCAAAAGTGAGATGAGAGAAGTGCGGAATAACCCATCCATCTTGCACTATGTCCTTGTATGCAAGGGACTAGCGCAAGGAACTGATGACTTGACAAATGTTCCTCCTTCTTTGATGGCTATTTTGCAGGAATTCCAAGATGTATTTCCCGAAGAGCTTCCTCATGGACTACCTCCTCTTCGTGGAATCGAGCACCGCGTCGACCTCATACCCGGCGCTCCACTCCCAAACCGCGCCGCATATTGCACGAACCCGGAAGAGAAGAAGGAGATAGAACGACAAATCAACCAACTCGTCTCCAAAGGTTTGATCCAAGTAAGCACTAGCCCAAGCGCGGTACCCGTGATTCTAGTCCCAAAAATGGATGATACGTTGCGGTTATGCATAGACTGTCGTCCAATCAATGCTATCACCGTGCGTTATCGACATCCTATATCGCGTCTCGATGACATGCTTGATGAGTTATGTGGATCCACTATATTTTCGAAAATTGATCTTCATAGTGGTTACCATCAAATTCGCATGGCCGAATGTGATGAGTGGAAAACCGCCTTCAAGACCAAGCTTGGTCTCTATGAATGGTTGGTTATGACTTTTGGCTTATCAAATGCCCCATCTACCTTCATGCACCTCATGAAGCATATTTTTAGATCTCTCATTGGGAAGAGTGTAGTGGTTTACTTTGATGACATCCTTGTCTATAGCAAGTCACTAGAGGAGCATGTTACTCATGTTAAGGAGGTCCTTCAAATCCTTCGTCATGAAAAGCTTTATGCTAATCTCCCAAAGTGCACTTTTCAAAAGACAAACTCATTTTCCTTGGTTTTGTTGTATCTTCTAATGGCATTGAAGTTGATGTCTCAAAAGTTAAGGACATACGAGATTGGCCCATACCTACCAATGTTAGTGAACTTCGTAGTTTTCATGGGTTGGTTGGCTTTTACCGTCGCGTTGTGAAAGACTTTTCTACCATTTCTTGCCCACTCAACGAATGGACCAAGAAAAATGTCACATTCGTTTGGGGAAAAGCACAACAAAATGCTTTTGATGAGCTCAAAAAGAGGCTCACCGAAGCACCACTTCTTGCATTCGGATTTCACAAAACCTTTGAGATTGAATGTGGCTAGTGGAATTGGCATTGGGCGTCCTTATGCAAAATGGGCGTCCTTTTGCATACCATAGTGAGGAACTTGATGGAGCACGCCTAACTATCCCATTTATGACAAAGAGCTTTTGCCTTGGTTCGTGTCCTTCAAGTGTGGCAACACTACCTTTGGCCCAAAGAATTTATCATCCATTCCGACCATGAGTCGTTGAAATATCTTAAGGCCAAGCCAATTTGAGTAAAACACGCCAAATGGGTTGAGTTCATGGAATCTTTTCCTTACATTGTTAAGTACAAGAAGGGAAAAGAAAATGTTGTAGCGGACGCTTTGTCTTGCAAAAACACAAACCTTCTTACGCGACTCGAAGTAAATGTTTTGGGTCTTGATGACATCAAATCTTTGTACGCGTCCGACCCATTCGTTGGACCAATTTTTGCAAAATGTTCAATAGACAAAGGGATTGATGATTTCTATTTGCATAAGGGTTTTCTTTTCAAACAAAACAAGCTTTGCATTCCGAAGTCGTCTCTCCAAATTTTGCTTCTTCAAGAGTCCCATGGTGGAGGCCTTATGGGTCACTTTGGCCGTGACAAGAAATATGACATGCTATCTACTTGTAATATCCTGTATTACTTGTAATATACTCATTATTTTTAGTATTTTTTATAGTTGACAAAATATTGACTTTTTAAGTCATTAGCCATATGGGAAATCGAAGATTATGGTTGGGTTCGTCTCGTCGAGCTAATCAAAAAATAATTTAAATTTATCTAAATCAGAGATCAAATGGATTAATTGAGTTACGTTGAATTTTGGCCTTTGGGTTAATCCGGACCTGGCCTTGATCGTGTTTCCGAGTGGAGAAAGAAAATAAAACGGGGGAAATAAATTAGACGGACAAGTTGGCCCAGCCCTCACCCTAAACCGAATAACTTCCAATACACCCAGCCGCCTAGGATTCTCGCATAATCGAACGCCCATAGTTGTGTTGTTGCGGTGTACTTGGTCGTTGTCACTGGAGGATCCGTATGTTGCATAGTTCACCGCCCGTTTCAGTATATGTCATCCCATTGGTAGTAATCTATTATTACTATTCGATTTGTAGGTTCGCTCCAAAATTCGCCATCGCCTCTTTGCTTTGTTTGGGATTTTGAGTAACCATTCTTTTTCGGTCAGTAGCAAGGCAGCAAAGCAGCATCGATTCCCAGGATTGGGTGTTTGCCCATTAGGTGTTGTTTGTTCTGTAGAAATCGTTGGCCTATCTAGTAGAAAGAAGGTTGCAGATGTATGTGCGTGTGGATTCAGGCATATGTGTGTGTGTGCTGCTGCTATTTTCTATATGGTACACGAAGGTTTCTATTAGTTTAGGAATGCTAGGAATTTAATTGCCAATTTTAGAGCAAAGAGTAGGCTGCTATCACAGATGGGTATGAGCACGTATAGTTTCATCTTTAGAACAGAATTAGAATTAAGGGCCACACACTGTCTTTTAGTCTTTCTCTTTTTAGAATAGCTTCTAAAATTATTTTGCCTATAGGATTTGGAGCTACGGGTGTTCGGGGTGGTCCTTCAGTTTGATCACCGTTGTTAAGGCAAGTGCATGACGAGCCTTGTGATATGGTTGCCCTCCCTAAATTGTGGGTTGTGTGTTATTGGTTCTTTCTTTGGTTTTCATGTCTTGAGATGTTGTCGAAAAGATTATTTTAAGCCAGGGCGGTGAATAAGTTACAAGTCACTATTCCGGAGTGGACGGTGATTTAAGTTATTATGTAACTACTCCGGTGAGCTTGGGCTAGGTCGGTGACAATTCACTTGATTAAATATTCCGCGAGGTCGGTGAGGAAGTTAACAGTGAAAATTCCGGAATGCCCAAACCGTAAAACATAATATGCATAACAGTGTTCATGGATAACAATTGTATTGGAATTTGTATGTTGTTTATTTGGTTATGAACATGTACTTGCTAAGTATCTTTTTACTCACCCTTGTGTTTTCTTTGGTTTTTATTTGGATTTCAGGTACTCAGCGTAACAACATGTATGGGAGGGAGTAGAACGCCACCACTTTGGCGCACACATCCATTCTACATACCATAGAACATCGATCACACATAATTCTTAGTTTACCATTATTTGTTTGTCATAATTCATGGAGTCGTTGGCATGGTCTTGTGAGCCATTGGTCGCTCTACCGTTCGTACTTTTGTCATGGAATGATTATGCACTTTGCGAATCGTGTGGGTTGTTCATTTATACTATCTTTACTTTCTTTATCCATTATATTGTGTTTTGCCTGTCGTGGATGTCCTTTGAAACAAAGGAGGTGCTGCCGAAATTTTGAATTGTAGTTACTTTTGACCATAGTTTAAGAAGTGTGGCAACACCGCCTTGACTAGATACAAATGGGGTGTTATAGTTGGTATCGAGCCTAGGCTCTAGATCTACGGCATAATAAGTTAGGATAAGGTAAAAAAAATTGTAAAATTGAGTTAGGATCAACCAAAGAAAAATGACACACTGCACTGTAGGATGGGGTCTATGGGACATGCATCTCATTTGCGTTTCTGCTGATTTAAGTTTGCTTGTTTATCTTATCCATTTGAGTAAGGATAGAAATTATTTGATCTTATTTGTTTTTGTTTGCTGATTAATGATAATGTGTTGTATAGTTATGGCGTCGAATCGTAGGTGTCGTGCTCGTGGCCGTGCTGGCCGCAATGGTCGTGCAGAGGGGTCAGATGAGTAAGTGAGCCAATCTAGGAATAGTGATGGACGTCATGCGGCGAACATGACACTCACTAAGTGGCTAGATATGAAATTGGACAAGTTTGATGGATCAGGGACACCAATGGATGCTGCAAGTTGGCTTCGCACCATGGAGAAATATATGGATGCATCAGTGATGACGTCAGAGTACAGAGTTGTGTATGTGGCTTTTTAGCTAAAGGGTCTGGATGATGTTTGGTGGGGGAGTCCGATGCGACAGACACCTTCTCATGCACCACCTACATGGGATGTGTTTGTTACACAATCCACGGCTAAGTACTACCCGACTTCATTCAAGGAGAAGATGGATGTTGCCCTCGGGAATATCAAGCAAGGAAACAAGACGGTGGATGAGTATGATGCTGAGTTCAGTAAGATGGTTCATTTTGTGGACCATATTAATCATAATTAGCCAGAGAAAGCAAGGAGGTTCTTCGAGGGACTTAATTCGCGATATCGACATGTGATGGGAGTGAATCGCCCGTCTAGCTATTTCGCTGTGGTTGAGCAGGCTAGGGGTTTGGAGTTACAGTATCAACTCACAGAGGCAGAGAAAACTCGTGCAAATGGTGCTAGCAACAATGGTGGAGGAAATAAGAGGAACTACCAGGATGGGAGTGGGTCTACTCGGCGATCCGACTTCAAGAAGTTCAAGCCAGAGCAACGGACTCAGCAGTCATTCAAGCCCAGGCAGTCAGGGTCTCAGTCTTATTCAGGGTCACACTCCACATCACCTACATTCCTACGACCCGTTCCAGGACAGGGCATGCTTTGTTTCAAGTGCGGGGAGGGTCACCGTGCCGCTGAATGTGACTTTTCTGGGTCTTGTCGCCAGTGCGGCAGGCATGGGCACATGAGTAGGGTCTGCAGGGAGAACCCAAATTCTGTCATCAAGTGGGAGGTGGCCACATCTTCTAAAACAGGGTCATCCGGAGATGGAGCCTCTCGTGGTTCAGTATCAGCAGCCAAATCTTCCCACGGTTCAGTGCATATGATGGCATCCTCTCAGTTTACCACACTATCGCGTATTCATTACATAATATCCGCCTCAACAATTCCCACCTCCACCGCTAGGTTATTCTTGGTCACTACTCCACTACACCGCATGCCCCACTTGATTACTGCACCACCTCATTTCCACCACCACCACACAGAATCTTGGGATTTGTTCTTGACCTCACAGGATCTATACCATGCCTACTATCTCCTCTCTGGGACGTCTAGACGTTGTTACAGGTATACTTCTAGTTGATTCCCATGATGCTCTAATTCTCTTTGATTCTGGTGCTACTTATTCGTTTGTATCACTTGACTTTGTCAAGAAATTTGGTCTATCTAGCCAAGATATTTCTGAATTTTTTCGAGTTAGTTCCCCGGGAGGCTTGATCACTAGTTCTGTAGTATGTCCGGGATGTGTGATTTCCATAGACGATGAAGACTTTGTGGCAAATTTGATGGTAGTTCCTTTACCGACCTTTGATTTATTCTTGGTATGGATTGGCTACACCGCTATCGGGCCGTTATATCTTGTTTCTGGAAGACCATCACTTTGGAGGATCCATCTGCTAAACAATTAATCTTCTAGTGCAGTGCACCTAAACATTCTCTATTAGTGTTGGCTAGCCTGTTTCCAAGTCGGAGAGTACTGAAGAACGGATTTCTTTGGGCTTTGGTGGGGCATTTGAGTAAAGAGATGAAGATTGAGAACATTCATGTGGGTTAAAAATTATCCTGATGTTTTTCCTAGTGAGCTACCAGGTATGCCACCAGAGCGGGATGTGGTGTTTCGTATTGACCTTGTTCCTGGTGCACGCCCAATTTCAATCGCTCCATATCGTTTAGCTTGTACTTTTCAAGATGAGTTGAAGAAGCAAATTGATGATATGCTAGCCAAGGATTTAATCCGGCAAAGTGTTTCACCTTGGCACTCTGTTTTGTTCCTCGAGAAGAGATTTGACATTGCGGATGTGTATTGATTATCGGGCTCTTAATGCCGTGACTATGAAGAACAAATATCCGATGCCACGCATTGAGGACTTATTTGATCAATTGAAGGGTGCCAAGGTATTTTCAAAGATTGATTTGCAGTTAGGCTACAATCAAATAAGAGTGCGAGAAGAGGATATTGAGAAGACAACGTTCTCTACGAAGTATGGACATTATGAGTTCAAGGTTATGTCCTTTGGATTAACGAATGCACCAACTTATTTCATGGAGGCGATGAATAGCATGTTCCATAAGTATGATGATTTTGTCGTGGTATTTATCGATGACATTCTCATTTTCTCCAAGACGGAGGAAGAACATGAATGTCATTTGAGCATGGTTCTTGAGATGGTGCGGAAGAATAAGTTCTATGCTAAGTTGAAGAAGTGTGAGTTCTGGCTTTCGGAAGTGGCCTATTTGGGTCATGTTGTTAATGGTGAAGGTATTTCTGTTGACCCTAGCAAGGTTTCCACTGTCGTTGGCTGGGAACGACCATCTAATGTAAAGGAGGTGAGAAGTTTCTTGGGAATGGCTGGCTACTATAGGCGTTTTGTGAAGTATTTTTCAATCATTGCCAAGCCAATGACCATGCTTACACATAAAGGGGTAAAGTTTCGTGACGGAGGAGTGTGGCGTAGCTTTTGTTTATTGAAGGACCGGTTGGTGTCGGCACCTATTCTTACACTTCAGTTTTGGAGGCGTTTCTGATATATTACGATGCGTCTCTTGTAGGCCTTGGATGTGTTCTCATGCAGAATGGCAAGGTAATTTCTTATGCGTCGAGGCAGTTGAAAAAGCACGAGGAAAATTATCCTACCCATGATTTAGAGCTTGCAGAAGTTGTTTTTGCACTCAAGCTTTGGAGACGTTATCTTTATGGAGCAACGTGTGACATATTCACGGATCATAAGAGTCTCAAGTATATATTCAAACAGAAGGATTTGAACTTAAGGCAGAGGAGGTGGCTAGAGTTGATTAAAGATTATGATCTTAATATCCAGTATACACCGGGTAAAGGAAATGTGGTTGCGGATGCCCTTAGTCGTCGTTCCTTCCACAGTAAATTCCTTGATAGCTGATTTCGAGCGGATGGATATTTCATATTTCTATGGCAGAGTTGTAGAATCAGATTCACGATTCCTTCTTGAGTCGGCCATACCTAGGCGGGTTTTGGAAGCACAACAACAAGATCGATTATTGTAGCAAGTTAAAAAGCGTGTCCAAGAAGGGAAGATTGGAAATTTTACTTTGGATTCCATGGGAGATGTTCGGTTTCGCGGTTGTCTCTGTGCCACGAAATCACAAGTAAAAAGATATTTTGAGAGGCACATCGTACTCCATATACGGTGCACCGGTGAGAACAAGATGTACCAAGATTTGAAGGAAAACTATTGGTGGAAACGAATGAAGGTCGATGTGGCCAAGTATGTGTCTTGTTGTAGTGTTTGTCGACAAGTGAAGGTTGAGCATAAGAGGCCATCGATTGTTGCAGCCCCTAGAGATTAGGAGTGGCCATGGGATGACATTGCTATGGATTTTTTTGTTGGGCTACCACGTACTCAAAAAGGGAAAGATGCTATTTGGGTGGTCGTGGATCGACTAAGCAAGGTTGCTCATTTTATTCCCATACGTACCACCAACTCAGCAAGTGACCTGGCACCGATATATGTGCGGGAGATAGTACGGTTGCATGGTGTTCCAAAAACCATTGTTTCTGACAGATATGCTAAATTTGTATCAAAGTTCTGGGAGAGTTTGCAGAGTGCATTGGGTACAGAATTGAGGTTTAGTACGACGTTTCATCCCCAGACGGATAGCCAGTCAGAGCATACGATCCATACATTGGAAGATATGTTGAGATGTTGTGTTTTATCTTGGCAAGGTGATGGGGCAAAGGTGTCCGATCTTTCGATGAGATGGCGATAATCGATTTGGTGGAGTTCGGGCTTGACGATCCGACTACACGCGTGCGAAAGCAGCGCCAATGCAATCGCTAGGCCAATCTCCTGGAGGTTACCGATCCTGCGTGAACACGATCAACCTGACCAGCGAGGGTCTTAATTCCTACCTGAAATCGAGAACAAGTAAGAACCAATATTGCAATCAAGATATTGCGGATTAAGAGGAAAGCTTTATTGAAGAGGTGGGATCCTGAATAGGTGCGAAGTACAAGAGGCCTCTGCGACGCTCGAGCCTTGGCGAAGTTGCGACTATGGCTAACTTAATGTCTAAACAAAATCCGAGTCTAGGGGGTCAGCTATGGGGAGTATTTAAGGGCGAAAAGGTGGGGTTTCGTCCAACCATGGAAGTGGTGGCCGAATCCATACCTAAAAGTCCGTTTCCCCTCAAATACGGACTCTAAAAAGTGGCTAATTAAAATCCTGCGAAAATTACATGGGCCTGGCCCAAAACAAAAGGTGTCGCAGCACCATATTAAGCTATGGACGAATTAAGTAGTATTGATCTTGAATATTTCGTCCAAGCCTTCTTTCTTCATTATGGTGGCCTCAAAGTTGAAATCTTCATCCATGGCCTTCTCTTGGATCATCACATGCTTGTCGCCATCTCCATGCATGGCCATGCTCCAATGCTTGTCCCTCTCATCCATGCTTGGTCCATCATTCCTAAGAGTAAGAAATATATCCGATTTAGGCAGCATCATATTTGCATGTATATGAGGAATAGTTCCAAGAAACGAAAGTACCTGATAGTTAAGTTGTTTGGCACGAGATCTTGTGATGGGTCCTTGTATGTGTGTAGCTGTAGGTACAATGGTTGTATCAATAGAAGGGATGTCCACATCATGCTCCCCTTCTTGAATTGAAGTCGTCCTCGACGCAATCTCATCTTCCTCACCAAAGTAAGGCTTCAAATCTGCAATGTTAAATGTAGGACTAACCGTACCAAACTCTGCAGGCAACTCAAGTTTATATGCATTATCATTTATTTTCTCTAACACCTTAAAGGGAACAGCAGCACGTGGCATTAACTTAGACTTGCGTAAATCAGGAAAACGATCTTTACGCAAATGTAACCAAACAAGATCGCCAACATCAAACACAACATGCTTTCTCCCTTTATCCCCAGCAAGTTTATACTTAGCATTCATGTGTTCAATGTTATCTTTAGTAGTCTTATGCAAGTTTAATATCATTTCAGCGTGTTGTGTAGCATCCAAATTATGTTGCACCGAAGAAGGTAAAGGCAATAAATCAATAGGTGCACGAGGAACAAAACCATACACAATCTCAAATGGGCACATCTGTGTGGTAGAATGCAACGAACGATTATAAGCAAATTCTATATGAGGTAAACACTCTTCCCACAATTTTAAGTTCTTCTTTAAAACAGCCCGTAACATAGTAGACAAAGTTCTATTTACTACTTCAGTTTGACCATCAGTTTGGGGATGACATGTAGTACTAAAGAACAATTTAGTCCCCAACTTAGCCCATAAACATCTCCAAAAGTGGCTAAGAAATTTAGTATCACGATCAGAGACAATAGTATTTGGCACACCATGCAAACGAACAATTTCACGAAAGAACAAATCAGCAATATGCGCAGCATCATCCGTTTTATGACAAGGAATAAAGTGTGCCATCTTAGAAAACCGATGCACAACAACAAAAATACTATCCCTCCCCTTCTGTGTTCGTGGCAATCCCAAAACAAAGTCCATAGAAATATCCTCCCAAGGAAAACTAGGAACAGGAAGAGGCATATATAAACCATGTGGATTAAGGCGAGACTTAGATTTGTGACAAGTAGTGCAGCGTGCCACAAATCTCTCAACATCTCGACGCATACGTGGCCAAAAGAAGTGTGTAGCAAGAACATCCTCCGTCTTCTTGACACCAAAGTGTCCCATCAATCCTCCTCCATGTGCCTCCTGTAACAACAAAAGACGAACAAAGCTATCTGGAATGCATAGTTTGTTAGCACGGAACACAAATCCATCATTGAAGACGAACTTGTTCCAAGTTCTACCATCTCTACAATTCTGCAACACATCTTTAAATTCAGCATCATGCACATATTGTTCCTTAATAGTTTCCAATCCAAATATTTTGAAGTCAAGTTGAGATAACAAAGCATAACGGCGTGACTAAGCATCAGCAATAACATTATCTTTACCCTTTTTGTGTTTGATAACATAAGGAAAAGACTCAATAAATTCAACCCACTTTGCATGACGATTCAACTTAGCTTGACTACGAATATGCTTCAAAGATTCATGATCGATGAATAACAAATTCCTTAGGCCATAGATAATGTTGCCAAGTTTCTAATGTCGAACCAACATATAATTCTTTATCATAAGTAGAATAGTTCGGCTAGCCCCACTCAATTTCTCACTAAAATATGCAATGGTTTTCCCTCTTGTAATAACACCCCTCCCAAACCAATTCCACTAGCATCACATTCAAGCTCAAAAGTCTTAGTAAAATCAGGAAGTTGGAGTAAGGGAGCATGTGTTAGCTTATCTTTCAATATGATGAAGGCCTGTTGTTGTGCATCGCCCCAAACAAAGGGCACATCGTTCTTGGTAAGCTCATTCAGCGGCGCGGCAATTGATCCAAAGTCTTTGACAAAGCGCCTATAAAAACCAGCGAGGCCAAGAAAACTCCTCACTTGTGTGACCGTCTTGGGCTGCGGCCAATTATCAATAGCTTCAATCTTGGCTGGATCCACTTCAATACCCTGTGATGTAACAACATAGCCAAGAAACGCAACTCGATTGGTGCAAAAGGTGCACTTTTCAAGGTTACCAAACAAACGTGCATCACGTAAAGCATTGAAAAAAGCACGTAACTGGTCCAATGATCCTCTAAAGATTTGCTATAAATCAGAATATCATCAAAGTAGACTACCACAAAACGTCCAATGAAAGCACGTAAAACTTCGTTCATTAATCTCATGAAAGTGCTAGGTGCATTAGTTAAACCAAACGGCATGACTAACCACTCATATAAACCGAACTTAGTTTTAAATGCTGTTTTCCATTCATCTCCTAATTTCATACGAATCTGGTGGTAACCACTACGTAAATCAACTTTAGAAAACATGATAGAGCCACTCAATTCATCAAGCATGTCATCTAAACGTGGAATAGGATGACGATATCGAATAGTAATATTATTGATAGCTCTACAATGTACACATGCAAAGAACCATCTTTCTTAGGTACCAAAATAATAGGAACAGACAAGGGCTAAGGGACTCACGAATATGATCTCTGTCGAGTAGTTCTGAATTTGGCGTTGTATCTCCTTTGTCTCCTCTAGATTGGTTCTATATGGCGCGGTTGGGCAACGTGGCACCAGGAATTAGATCAATTTGATGCTCAATTCCTCTAATAGGAGGTAGTCTGGTGGCAACTCAGCGGGAAGAGGTCCTCATATTCACGCAAAAGGTTAGCAATGGGTGGCAAAGAAGGAGGCATATCCTCAAATGAAAACAAAACCTCTTTTGAGACAATTGCATAACATTGAGTATTGTTTACATCTAGTTCAGCAATATCAATTTTATTTGCAAGCATACATGAACTCTTCAAACAATTTCAGTAGCATGTCTAGAATCGATTTAGTGTTCTTTGGTGGTATAAAATGCAAGCAACAATCTGATTCTCACTTTTATTTTCTCCTCGGTTTAGCTCTACTAGCTCTAGCAAGATCATCTTTTAAAATCTGTTCGAGTCATAGGTTTTAGACCAATTTTCTTTCCATCATGCATAAGAGAATAGTGATTAGTTTTGCCATTATGAACAGATTCTCTATCAAATTGCCATGGTCTACCAAGTAACAAAGAACAAGCTTGCATAGGTACAACATCACAATCAACAAAATCAGAATATGTACCAATAGTAAAATGCACGCTGCAGTTCTTGTTACCTTGATCTTCGAGAACTCTCAAACCATTGGATGTAATATGAATGTGGGCGTTGTCTTGTTGGAAGCGCAAGCTTCTCTACCATGTCAACACTGGCCATTATTACAACTCCCTCCATCAATGATGATCCGTATAGCTCTTTCCTTGACAACACCACGTGTTTTGAACAGGTTGTGGCGTTGATCTTGCTCAGATTTGCTCAATTGCACACTCAACACGTTGTGTAATTAAGCTCTTATATTGATCAGCCTTGACTCCCATTACCTCTGGCTCTTCATCAAGATCAATTGTCTCCATCTCGAGCACAAATAAGGGCTAGTGTATCTTCATCAAGTCACTCGCTGAATCGTATTGACCATCTTCTCGCACCATCATCACCGTTGTGTTGTGCCTTTGTCTCTCAATATGACCAAAACCCGGCACTTGCGGCATTGTATATCCTTTGTCTTACTCGTGGAAGCCATAGAAGATGCACTACGAAAGGAGCATTGGATGATGGTGGAGGAGCAGCGGAAATCTTGTGGTGGCCTTGGATGTGGTAGTAGCCGGTGGCAAATCACGAGGCGCGATTGTCGGGATGTCCAAGAGGATGTGCGACCTGCAATTATTATTCCTCCTCCATGGTGTTTGGCGATCCTGCACGTTCAGCTTTGCAAGTAAGATGAAACAAGCAGTGATAGAATTATATTCCTTATAATCTAATATGTGCTGAATGTCCTTGTTTAATCCACCAAAGAAACGTGCAAGCATTTGTTCATTAGATTCAACAAGACCACACCTAACCATCCCGTTTGTAATTCCCGATAATACTCTTCTACAATTTTTCCCTTGCTCTAAACGTCGATTCTTTAGTAAATCACGTTGATAAGTGGGAGGTACAAAACGAACACGCATAGCAGTTTTAAAGCAGTCAAGTACTAGGAATAGTAGTAGGATTTAAACGACAATACTCGGACCACAAAAGGAAGCAAATTTAGTAAATTCACATGTAGCACACTAACACGCATATTCTCAGGATATTTTAAGCATGCAAATCGTTGTTCTACTTCCATCTCCCATGTAAGATATGCATCAGGATTATATTTACCCTTAAAATATGGAATATTTAATTTAAGCTTTGCAACATGATCATCATCACGTACCGGTGGGCGAGCGTTGCGGTAGTAATGTCAGGGGGCCAGCGGTACTGTGGAGGTTGTTCAACCTCCTCGTCAAACAGATCGCCGTCGCCGGGTCGTAGTAGTACCCGTCGTCCCCAATGTCGCAACAGCGGCTGAAGTCTCGAGGAGCATCAGCAATGGCGGCAGCCGGGTGCGGCGGCAGCAATGATCAGACCCGTGATCGACGAATGCGCCATGTGTGTGGGTGCGGGTGCGGGCAATCGGTTCAAAATCTCCTTGAACCGAACGTCAAGCTTGGCGTTGAAGGATTTCTCGAGTCCATCGATCTTGTCCACGGCGTTGGTGAGCTTGGTGTCAAACTCCCCTAGGCGCGTATCCACGTCTTCAGCTGATCGACCAAGAGCGGAGAAGTGGGCATGTAGTTCTTTGTTCGTCATGGTGGCGGTTCATGAAGTATCTCATGGTTAGTCCTTAAAAAGCACGGTATATACTACAGGAATATGGTGGAAGTCACGCGTAATCCGTCAAGCAATATCTGAAGCTCTTACAAGTTCTTACCAAACAGCAGAAAAGCGATGTGCAAGCGAGGATCGATGGGTCGAGATTGAACCAGCGATTACTGAGTCGAGACACCGCACGTGAAGAATATCTGTGGAGCTCTGGGAAGGCTTAGCAAGGGGGGTTAGCAATTATCAAAACAACAATGCAAAAGTTGAAAGAATGCTCAACGACGGTACTGTGCTGGTCCTAGGCTAGACCGTACTAGAGACACGAGCCTAGATCACCAACGATGTTACGACGCGACACAACAAGCACTGTATGATGATATGGCACCATGAAAAGCGAACCGAGATGCAGAAAATCACTATGATGGCGAGTGTCTAGAACTGATCTACGGGGTCTAAAAATAGGTTAGCCCCCAAAAAAAAATTTGAATTTTTTTATTTTGCTCCGAAAAGCGCGCAGGCGCCAAAAAAATATCGCTATAACGGCCGATGGAGAAAAGTGATCCCCAAAGCCGAAAACTAGTATAGCCAGAAAAAAATTTCGGAGGCGTTTCCAGACTTTTTTTTTCTCTCCTTCTAGACTTACGACCGGACTCTTAGCGCGACACGGACTTTAGCTGAACACAGACACAACAAAGAAGGAAAGTCAAAAGAAATAACTAGGAAACAGTAACTCTACTCGGACTTGTACCGCGGCAGGAAAACTGATCGGATCGTGTCATGATGGGAAGGGTGGCGGAGTATTAGGGTTTATGGTGGCTGGGTATATGGCGGCGGAATATGGTGGCGGAATATGGTGGCGGTGATCGGCGAGTGTGGCGGTGACTACTATGATCAGAACTCGAAACTCTAAGAGACGAGACACTAAGACCAGCAACTCGACGCGACGATGTAGACACAAATTCAACAATGCAAAAACTGAAAAGATAATGCGAGGAGTAGATTGGTTATAGGATGGGTCTAAACTCTAACTGTGTTTTTGGCTTTTTCGTGGGTTATAGGTAAAAACAGATCTAATCTACGAAAAACAGTAAAATCTCACCGAGCAACCTGAAATCTGATACCACTTGATGGAGCAAAGGTGTCCAATCTTTCGATGAGATGGCGATAATTGATTTGGTGGAGTTCGGGCTTGACGATCCGACTACACGTGCGAGCACAAGCGCCAATGCAATCGCTAGGCCAATCTCCTGGAGGTTACCGATCCTGCGTGAACACGATCAACCTGACCAGCGAGGGTCTTAATTCCTACCTGAAATCGAGAACAAGTAAGAACCAATATTGCAATCAAGATATTGCGGATTAAGAGGAAAGCTTTATTGAAAAGGTGGGATCATGAATAGGTGCGGAGTACAAGAGGCCTCTGCGACGCCCGAGCCTTGGCGAAGTTGCGACTATGGCTAACTTAATGTCTAAACAAAATCCGAGTCTAGGGGTCGGCTATGGGGAGTATTTAAGGGCGAAAAGGTGGGGTTTCGGCCAGCCATGGAAGTGGTGGCCGAATCCAACCCTAGAAGTCCTTTTCCCCTCAAATACAGACTCTAAAAAGTGGCTAATTAAAATCCTGCGAAAATTACATGGGCCGCCCAAAACAAAAGTGTCGCAGCACCATATTAAGCTATGGACGAATTGTAGTATTGATCTTGAATATTTCGTCCAAGCCTTCTTTCTTCATTATGGTGGCCTCAAAGTTCTGAAATCTTCATCCATGGCCTTCTCTTGGATCATCACATGCTTGCTGCCATCTCCATGCATGGCCATGCTCCAATGCTTGTCCCTCTCATCCATGCTTGGTCCATCATTCGTAAGAGTAAGAAATATATCTGATTTAGGCAGCATCATATTCTCATGTATATGAGGAATAGTTCCAAGAAACGAAAGTAGCTGATAGTTAAGTTGTTTGGCACGAGATCTTGTGATGGGTCCTTGTATGTGTGTTGCTGTAGGTACAACGGTTGTATCAATAGTAGGGATGTCCACATCACAAGGGAGTTGGGAGGACCATTTGCCGCTCATGGAGTTCTCATATAATAATAATTACCAAGCTAGCATTCACAAGGCGCCTTACGAGGCTTTATATGGACGTAAGTGCCGATCTCCGCTTTGTTGGACTGCCGTAGGTGAGAAATCAGTATTGGGGCCAGACTGGGTTCAGCATACCACTGAGAGGGTTGCTGAGATTAGAGAGAACATGTTGGCAGCACAAAGTAGGCAAAAGAGTTATGCTGATCCGAAAAGACGGAATGTGGAATTTCAAGTAGGTGATGAGGTGCTTCTTAGAGTATCACCTACTAAGGGTGTTGTGAGATTTAATATCAAAGGGAAACTTAGCCCACGATACATAGGGCCTTTCAAGATAGTGGCACGAGTCGCGAAGTTGGCGTATCGAATGGAGTTGCCTGAGTCAATGAAGGGTGTACACAATGTATTTTATGTCTCGATGTTGAGGAAGTACTTTCGAGATCCAGAACGACAAATGACATTGGAGCCAATTATGATCGATCAAGATTTGAGCTTTGAGGTTCGACCGATAAGAATTTTGGAGGAGGCTGATAGAGTAATGAGGCGTCGGACTCTCAAGTTTGTCAAGGTTCTTTCGACCAACCAGACGGAGCGAGAAGCAACATGGGAACTTGAGTCAAGGATGCGAGAAAAATATCCTGAGTTATTTACCCCTGGTGAGTAAATATGTTTTTATAAGGTTAAATTATTCTTGGTTGAGTAGTAAGCGAGAATTCGAGGGCGAATTCTGTTAAACGGATGGAGAATGTAATATCCTGTAAATTTATACATTATTTTTAGTATTTTTTTATAGTTGACCAAATTATGACTTTTTAAGTCATTAGCCATATGGGAAATCCAAGATTATGGTTGGGTTCGTCTCGTCGAGCTGATTAAAAAATAATTTAAATTTATCTAAATCAGAGATCAAATGGATTAATTGAGTTACTTTGAATTTTGGCCTTTGGGTTAATCCGGACCTGGCCTTGACCGTGTTTTCGAGTGGAAAAAGAAAAGAAAACGGGGGAAATAAATTAGACGGACAAGTTGGCCCAGCCCTCACCCTAACCGAATAACTTCCAATACACCTAGCCGCCGCCTAGGCTTCTGCCGCAATTGAACGCCCATAGCTGTGTTGTTGCCGGTGTACTTGGTCGTTGTCACCTGGAGGGGATCCGTCTGGCTGCGTAGTTCTGTCGCGGCCGCCGTTTCCAGGTATATGTCATCCCACTGGTAGTAATCTATTATTACTATTCGATCTGTAGGTTTCGCTCCAAAATTCAGTCGTTGCCTACTGGCACACTGTTTGGGGATTAGCTGAGTAACCATTGTTTTTCGGTCAATAGCAAGGCAGCAAAGCAGCATCGATTCCCAGGATTGGGTGTTTGCCCATTAGGAGTTGTTTGTTCTGTAGCAATCGTTGGCCTATCTAGTAGAAAGAAGGTTGCAGATGTATGTGCGTGTGGATTCCGGCATATGTGTGTGTGATGCTGCTATTTTATATATGGTACACGAATGTTTTTATTAGTTTAGGAATGCTAGGAATTTAATTGCCAATTTCAGAGCAAAGAGTAGGCTGCTATCACAGATGGGTCTGAGCACGTATAGTTTCAGCTTTAGAACGGAATTAGAATTAAGGGCCACACACTGTCTTTTAGTCTTTCTCTTTTAAGAATAGCTTCTAAAATTATTTTACCTACAGAATTTGGAGCTATGGGTGTTCGGGGTGGTCCTTCAGTTTGATCGCCGTTGTTAAGGCAAGTGCATGACGAGCCTTGTGATATGGTTGCCCTCCCTAAATTGTGGGTTATGTGTTATTGGTTCTTTCTTTGGTTTTCATGTCTTGAGATGTTGTCGAAAAGATTATTTTAAGCCAGGGCGATGAATAAGTTACATGATCTAGCCCGACCTACGGTCGTTACCACATCTTGGTCTCCAACTTACGCCAAGTCGTCATGGACTCCAAAGGTGAATCTGTTCCTCTATGCGAGCCCCCTTCCTACCCTATTGAATGGTATGCTACTTCATACTCTGTCACATATGCATGATAGGTTCACATTGATATGTACGGAGGCAAGGGAGGAAGCCCGGAGCATCAAGCCCGACAAGACGGAGGCTTGGAAGAGGAGGAGGAGGAAGAAGACAGATCACCAAATGCTCTGTCTCCAGCGGTACTACCGGATCTGGCAACCGGTACTACCGGCCAGCGGTACTACCGCCCCCTACTACCGCTCCCTACAGACGACGCCAACAGAAGCCCCAGGACCGCAAGCGGTACTACCGGTCCCGGAGCGGCACTACCGGACCAAGCGGTACTACCGGTCCCAAGTCCGGTACTACCGCTCATGGCAGTGCCTGCGCGCACTAGTTGGGCCACAGCCCATGTATCCCCTTTACTTACCTATTCGCCTAGTTTATCCCCAAACTACCCTTGTTTATGTGGTTGGCCTATAAATAGAGCCCCCACCCCTCATGTATCCCTGAGGCATAGATGATAGATTAAAGACAACCCCCATTGTGGAATCTCTAGTTTTGCCTCATCCCCTTTACCAAGGGGACCGACTATCGTCACCAACCTCGATTGGACTTTGCATCACGCATCCATCGTTGAACAAGGCCTTGGAGTTCAATGTCTCGTCTCCAAGTTGTCAAGACCCTCCCCAAGGTGTTATTCCCTCTCCGATGTGGATTTGAGGGGGCACGTTGACCGATCTTTCCTTGCGAGGATTCTATCGGACCGGTGGCCGCCGTTCGGGAGCAATCGGCCTTGTATCATGTGAGTTTTGCGTGTGTTCATCATGTTCTTCGCGAGGTGTGTGTTCGCTTCCGCTACCTTCTCCCTTTCCCCTCGCTTTCCCATCGATTTGAACACGAGATCCGTGAAGATCGGGCCACCCAAGAGGTCAACCCCTCCATCATCTGGTATCAGCAGCTTTTGGTTGCCACGGATTTCTCATCGATTTGGTCTTTTCCCCATAAATTCGAAAATTCCACAAAAAATAGCCCCAATTCGTGTTTTGGATCGATCTGTGATTTGAGTGCATTTTGGTAGGTATTGATCCGTGGATTTCTTGCTAAACTTGTTGATCTACCTTCCTTTGCGTTCCCATGGCCTAATTCCTTGATTTCCCCCTTCGATTTGGTGTTTTTCTTGAAGATTTTCCGCCCAAATCACCCCAAAATCGCGAAACCGCGTCAAAACTGGGAGTTTCTGGACCCAGCGGTACTACCGGGCTTAAAATCCGGTACTACCGCCCTTTTCCGGTACTACCGGGCCCAAAATCCGGTACTACCGCCCAGTACAGAAAGAAAACAGCAGGTTTCCAGATTTCAGCCTCTCACCGTTTTGAGCATAACTTTTGCATTCGAACTCGGATTTTGGTGTTCTTTAGCTCGTTTCGAAGAGGAGAAGGAGCTCTACATCATCATCCACGTTGTTCATGCTATCTACTCCATCCAAATTCCGTGAGAAAGGTGCAATCCAACAATAAAGGGTGAAGATCGTCGATGAAAGGTATAAACATTCCGCGACTTCTCCCCACTTGCATTCCTTTGTGAACCCTACTATCTTTCCGAGCAACAAACACCTATTGAGACTAGTTCCTCTTATGATTGCTTGGGCTATGCACATTTGATACCTTGTAGAATTCCGAGCAAACATTGTGAACGCTATCTCATATAGTTATCTTGTATAGTTGTTGGCACAAGGAAGAGGCAAGTGAAAAGAAATAAAAAGAAAAAGAGTGATACAAAAAGAAAAAAAAGATAAAAAAGGAAAAGAGAAAAAGAAACAAATATCCATGTGCCTCATAGAATAGGAAGCGCAAGCTCGATGAACATCATATAGGTGGCACTTATTGTGCATATCTTGTAGCCCACCAATCTTGTGCAATCGAACTAGCGTCTCTCCTTGTACTTGTGTGACATGAGCTTATAGTCTTCGCTAGGTAATCATTTGGTTCTTAGCTCACTTTCTCCGTCGCACAAGTCCTATTTATCCCACCGTGTGTGTCTCCTTGTACATATTTCCTATCTTGTGGATTAACTTGTTTGCTTTGTGATCATTGTGGTTCTTTACTTTCCATTACAACATCTTGATTTCGGATTGGTTCTTGACATGCCACTTTTAATACCTAACCACCATAGGCCTTGTGTGTGTGTGTTTTGGTTAGTAGTTGGTTTTGGTGTTCCGCGTGAACTTCACTTTGCTTGGTTTATTGCTCTCAAGTGTGGCCACTTGCACGATACGATCTTCCAAGGTAAAGTAAGGCTTGACGTTGTACCCCTAACACCCTCTACCACTTCCATATACACCCCTTGGTCTTGTGAATCATGTCTAGGGACTCCGGAACCGAGGATTATTTCTATGAAGAATCCACGATGAGCCACCATGCCTATGTCTGCACAAGCATGGATAACATGATGTAGCACTACACCAACAATGGCTCCACATGCTTGGGTGATATGGAGTACTACAACAACAATGACTCCCCAAGCATGGACGACTTCAAGAACGACAACGCGAAGCTCCTCACGTTGCACCGACCAAGACGGAGCCTCCAAGTCGAGTGCGCCAAGGTCCATCATCAAATGGACAAGTTCCAAAGCGACCTCCACAACTTCAAGAAGTAAATGGACAACGACTTCGACAAAAACATGAGGATGGTCGCCAAGACTAATGATGCTTTGCGCTCATTACAAGAACTTACAAGGAAGAGTGCCAAGGTCAAGGGCCATCGTCGTGAGCGTCATATGGATGACCAAGTGTGCCACCTACATCAACCATCGGCAAGGCACGCCAATGACCTCCGTCGACACCATCACAAGGCACCTTCAACTTCTTGTGCCACCACCAAAATGGCACCAAGCCTTCGTCCACGCCATCAAGCTTCAACGACTATGCTTGCATTTGAAGACCTCATGAACGAGGAAAATGTAGACCTCTACTTCGCCAAGTTGGATAGCATGAGCCTACCTCCACCACTACTACGAGATGGCCACAAGATGGTCGAGCATGGGATTTTCCCTTCGACCATGGAGGAGAGCGATGATGCCCACCTTATGGCATCCAACTTTGAAGGCGACAAGGTCAAGAATGGTGAGCATGGGATTTTCCCTTCACCAAAGGAGGCTCATGGAGTTGAGAAAACTGAGCCTACCCCCATATGCTTGAGTGATGATGTGGTACCAATCCCATGTGAGTATGAGAGCCACTTAGCCCACTTGAGTGAGAACAAGAGTGAGATGAGTGACTCCACCTTATGTGAGATTGAGTGCTTCCACTTGGAGGGCATGAGTGATACTCCTAGTGAGTTGAGAGTGGTAGTTGATAGGTCAAGTGAGACCATTTCGATTTCTAACAACTTACCCTCTACCTCTAGTGTGTTCTCTTGTGTTGTGCTAGGTTCCATGGATGAAGACGCCCGAAGCTATGAAGCAATGATGCCTCGAATGGAGAAGTTGTACATGGTAGATGCTACGCCATGGATACACCAAGAAGATGAAGTCGTCCACAAGGAGACCACTACTTCCACAACACCCACTTCATATGAGAGGTATGAACAAGGTAACAATAAGGGTGTTGATGATGCCATGATCCCACTAGTGGACATGATGAATTGTGAGGATATGCATGCTATGGATGATACTTGTGACATTACTTATGCTTCATCCATATTCCCATGTGATGCTTTGCCTTTGCATAATATTGATCATGTGGAATTGTTTGATTGCGATATCATTGCCATAAACATGCCATACTATGCATCTTGTGTGGATCCTCCAATTGCTTCGGACTTTCCTTGTCATGCTAGTCATTCAATTTCTCCCGTCGCTTGCGATAAGATGAATGCTTGCTATTTCACTTGTTTTGCTTGCAACAATATTGATCATATGCATTATAATGAGATGGCCCCCATAGCTTTCTCAATTTTTGGAGATTTTGATGATTGCCATGATAAGCATGTTCCCCACTTGCATACTCACCATGCATCTATTTCATACTTGATTGACATTAATGGTGATGTGCACAAGAATAAATACGTCATGATGGATGATGTGTATCTCTACCATGCACACACATTCTTCCTTTTACATATGATGTGTGTAGGTACCCGCACGAGAATGTCAACCTCGGTTGAGCACGAGTTGACAAAAAGAGCTCTTGAGAGCATCCCACAAGTGAGTTCAAGATCGAACCCAGCTCTGATACCTTTTGCATGCTTTGCATCTTTCATGTTGGCAAATTGCTCTTTCCTATGGTTTGATTGCAAGCATGTTAATGGTATTATCTTCCCTTGTAACATTCATGTTTCTTCGCTTCTAGATAATGATGCTTTGTGTGTTGCAACAAAAATGTTGAACAATTCACCTTTCCGATGTTTTGTGTGCAAACACAATTCCATTAAGAACATGTATTGTCATGAGAGCTTCCAAGAATCTCGTCTTGTTGTTGCAACAAACATAAGGACCACTTGCTCTTTCATTTGGTTTGTTTGCAAACACATTACTTTGGCTTCCGCTTGGGATACTCATTCTCCCATGAAATTTGCTTTTAATGATTTTTGTGTGACATCCAACATGTTGAACAATTTCTCTTTCCAATCGTTGGTTTGCACACATCATGATGTTCCTTTGGACATTCTTCCTTGTGTGTTTTTGCCAAATTATCCTATTCTTGCATCAAAGATGTTGTTTGAAATTTTGACCCAATGCTTTGAATGCCCCACTTATATGTTATATGGAGTTTTTGAGTTCCCACATTTGGATGATGTTCAAACGATTTCCATGCACTTTGACCATGCATATGCATTCCATTTGATATACATGCATTGTACTAATAGTGTTGTGAACAAGAATGGACATGCCACTTTTGACATGCTCCTCTATCACGCACGAAAATATTTTGTTTGGTCTTTGTTGTGTGAAGGTACAAGTGCATACACGTCAACCTCTACCAACCACGTGTTGACAAGAAGAACCAAAGAGAGTTACCTATGGCCACCCTTCATCGAGCTATCTCTACAAGCTAAGGTGACTTCCTTCTACTTGAGGACTCATGCAATAATCTTCATGAATTGGCTACGCTTTGAGTGTTGCCTTGCTTTTGTTGTGAGATTTGTAGGCTTCAAGGAAGGTGAAGGAACATTGAAGTGTTGTCAAGTCAATCTTCCCGAGGACGACTATATGGTGAACCCCAGGATCAAGAAGGTCTCTCGACCACTTCTACTTTGTGATGAGCATGTAGAGTCGAGGACGACTCTTTTTGAAGGGGGGGGGAGATGATGCAGCCCGACCTACGGTCGTTACTACATCAAGGTCTCCAACTTACGCCAAGTCGTCATGGACTCCAAAGGTGAATCCGTTCCTCTATGCGAGCCCCCTTCCTGCCCTATTGAATGGTATGCTACTTCATACTCCGTCACATATGCATGATAGGTTCACACAGACCAGTACGGAGGCAAGGGAGGAAGCCTGACAAGACGGAGGCTTGGAAGAGGAGACGGAAGAAGACATGTCGATAGCTGCCAGGTCCAAGCGGTACTACCGGTTGTCGGAACCTGTACTACCGGTCAGTGGTACTACCGCCCCCTTCTACCGCTCGCTACTGACGGCTCCAACGGATGCTCCAAGACCGCAAGCGGTACTACTGGTGCTAGAGCGATACTACCGGTGATGACCGGTACTACCGGTCATGTGTGCCTATGCGCACCTGTTGGGCCACAACCCATGTATTCCCCTTACTTACCTATTCGCCTAGTTTATCCCCAAACAACCCTTGTTTAGTGGCTGGCCTATAAATAGAGCCCCCACCCCTCATGTATCCCTTAGGAATAGATGATAGACTAAAGAAAACCCCCATTGTGGAATCTCTAGTTTTGCCTCATCCCCTTACCCAAGGGGACCGACTATCGTCACCAACCTCGATTGGACTTTGCATCAC
The DNA here is from genome assembly GCA_030063025.1 of Avena longiglumis. Classification (NCBI taxonomy): domain Eukaryota; kingdom Viridiplantae; phylum Streptophyta; class Magnoliopsida; order Poales; family Poaceae; genus Avena; species Avena longiglumis. The sequence continues at coordinate 246,246,937 of CP125978.1, read as the reverse complement.
GCATCCATCGTTGAACAAGGCCTTGGAGTTCGATGTCTCGTCTCCAAGTTGTCAAGACCCTCCCCAAGGTGTTCTTCCCTCTCCGATGTGGATTTGAGGGAGCATGTTGACCGATCTTTCCTTGCAAGGATTCTATCGGACCGGTGGCCGCCGTTCGGGAGCAATCGGCCTTGTATCGTGTGAGTTTTGCGTGTGTTCATCGTGTTCTTCGCGAGGTGTGTGTTCGCTTCCGCTACCTTCTCCCTTTCCCCTCGCTTTCCCATCGATTTGACCACGAGATCCGTGAAGATCGGGCCACCCAAGAGGTTAACCCCTTCATCAACATGCATGGGAGGGAGTAGAACGCCACCACTTTGGCGCACACATCCATTCTACATACCATAGAACATCGATCACACATAATTCTTAGTTTACCATTATTCCTTTGTCATAATTCGTGGAGTCGTTAGCATGGTCTTGTGAGCCCTTGGTCGCTCTACGGTTAGTACTTGTGTCATGGAATGATTATGCACTTTGCGAACCGTGTGGGTTGTTCATTTATACTGTCTTTACTTTCTTTATCCATTATATTGTGTTTTGCCTGTCGTGGATGTCCTTTGAAACAAAGGAGGTGCTGCCGAAATTTTGAATTGTAGTTACTTTTGACCATAGTTTAAGAAGTGTGGCAACACCGCCAGCTAGATACAAATCTGGGGTGTTACACCACTCACTACTTTTGGCCAAAGATGAAGCGCGACGTGGAGCGCCACGTCCAACGATGCACTACATGTATCCAAGCTAAGTCTAAGTCTAACCCCTTTGGTCTTTATATGCCATTGCCTATTCCTCATGCACCTTGGTCGGACATTAGCATGGAGTTTGTGTTAGGATTGCCTAGATCTAAACATGGACATGATTCTATATTTGTGGTAGTGGATCGTTTTTCCAAAATGGCACATTTCATTCCGTGCCATAAGACCGATGATGCTTCACATGTAGCAAATTTGTTTTTCAGGGAAATAATTCGGCTACACGGTGTACCAAGAACAATCGTCTCCGATCACGACGTCAAATTCATGAGCTACTTTTGGAAAACACTCATGGCCAAGCTCAGCATCAAGATCCTTTTCTCTTTCGCCTCGCATCCTCAAACCGATGGACAAACCGAGGTCGTCAATCGCAGCCTTGGCACACTTCTACGTGTGTTGATAAAGAAGAACCTTAAAGACTGGGAGGAATGTATTTCACACGCCGAGTTCTCCTACAACCGCGCCAAGCACTCCACCACCATGAGGAGCCCGTTCATGATCGTCTATGGCTTCGAGCCTCTCACCGCGCTCGATATCCTTCCACTTCCGCTGCATGACCGTACCAATATGGACATTGACAAGCGTGCCCAAACAATGAAGAAACTCCATGAAGACATAAGAGCTACGATTGAGCAACAAGTCCTTCGCCAAGCATCAAGGCTAAACAAGAACAAGAAAGAGATGATCTTCGAAGAAGCAGACCTTGTGTGCATACACTTGATTAAAGACCGCTTCCCCAAGGACCGCGACTCCAAACTCAATCCAAGAGGTGATGGACCGTTCAAAGTACTAAAGAGGATCAACAACAACGCCTACATCATCGATATCCCAACATCAAAGTATCTTGTGAGCTCGACGTCCAATGTCAAGGACTTCTCACCCTACCATGGAGAAGATGAAGTTGAGAAGGTTGAAGAGTCGAGGATGACTCTTTCCCAAGGGGGGGAGCTGATGCAGCCCGTCCTACGGACACACCTCCATCTACAACACCTAGTCCCCCAAGTGGACCAATGACTCGCGCCCGAGCCAAGCTCCTACAAGCCAAGGTTAACTCGTTCCTTTCCTCATGTGATTTTGGCCTACCTTTGGATGGCTTGCTACTTCATGCAACTACGTTGTGTATCCTCAGCTATGAAGCAAAATCACCAAACCAAGCCCCCAAGGAAGAAGGACCAGGAGAAGACGCTACTGGAGCTCTACACACCGGAATCTCCGGTGTACACCGGAGTCTCCGGTCCTATACACCGGAGTCTCTGGACCATCCTCCGGTCCGGCCCCAGGAACCAAGCCCGGGACAGTCTGATACCCCCTCCGGAGATGGGTCCGGAGATTGATTGGAGTCTCCGGCCTGCTCGATGCCAGGCATATCAAGGCCTCTTGGGCCTGGCCCATGTAACCACCAGTTTCGCCCCAACTTCCAGTTTTATTCCAAAACTACCCCTGTTTAAGTGGCTGGCCTATATAAAGCCCCACCCCTCTAATGTAAACCCTAGACTTGGATTATAATAGTTAAGGACACCCCTTTGAGGATCTTTCAACTATTGGTCTCATGCTCCTACCAAGGGGCACCATATTATCCACAACCTATTGGGTCTTGCCTAGTGCGTTCAAGTTGTACAAGTCCTTGGGATCTCGGTGTCTCGTGCCCAAGTAGTCAAGATCTCACCAAGCATCTCGCCCCCGTTGTTGGCCGTGGAGAGAGAGCTTCGCCCAACACCGATCCTAGGGATTATGTTGGACCGGTTGCCACCGGCGTGAGTTATCGGCGTGTATCGTGTTTTCGTGCGCGTGAGTTCATCGAGTTCTTCGTGTGCGTGTGTTCATGGATTTCATCCCCTTTTCTCCTTCCACCGCTTTCCCCTTGATTCCCACGGAATTCGTGAAAGATCGGGCCACCCCAAGGGGTTATCCCTTAACATGGACTCCGTGATGAAGTACTCTGAGATCTTGCGTCAAGCCCTCGAGCGTATCGTAAGCTGGAAAGCTTCATGTACCTGGGCTGGAACAAGGATGGCACTGGCAATGTTCAAGGCTCACTACGAGAACGCCGACATCGCCACGGTAACCTCAGGTCTCCCCGATGTAGACGATGAAGGCCAGAAGATTGACCACAAGGCTGTCTAGTCATCGCTCACGGGTTTTGACACTAGGGTTGCCGAGTTGGTCGATCACAACGCCTTCATTCCTTTAGAGATCATTGACGGCGATCACCAAAGCTCCTCCGAGTCCCTCAGGACCACTGACTTCGAAGATGATGGCTCTCCTGCTGCCGACGATGCTGCATCAAAGTCTCCTGCGCTAGAGGAATGAAAAACACTTGGTAATATTTATTTCCTCTGTTTTGGTGTATGTGGAAAAACTAATATGTTAACTTAAGGCGGAAAAACAATAGGTGTAATTTCCTGCTACTCAAGTACTGGTTCCAGCATGTAATTATTTTTTAAGCAAGTGCTGGCTTATCCATTACTCTGGTTTTTATGCTTAACCTTTCGTGAGTTGGAAGACTCGTAGTCGGAACCATGCATTCAGGTGATGATGCACAATGGCACCGTCAAAAACCTAAGCACAAAATCGCCGATAACATGTGTCGAAAGTCACTACTCCAGAAACCACATAAAAACAACAAAGAATGTGTAGACCAGAAAACTTAAGCTAACGCCCATAGGCGGAATTTTCACAAGTGCACATGCAAAGATTGCGCATAAAGGTTTTATACGATCCAAAAATGAACACTAAAGGAGGTAAAAGACTCAGAAATATAAGTGAACCAGAGAGCTTTATTTCATTGATCATATAAGAGGTACTCAGTAGATAAAAAATATGCTAAGTGTAAAAAGGACGTAGCTGTGCTATGTTCCATGGCGAATCAAGCTCCGGGTAGTCATCATCCGGGTCACGTCGCTTCCGCTTATGATCTTTGTTGGGTCTATCCTCAAGTTCACGATTGTCAACGATGTAGTAAGACCTATTGAGAAATGCCTTGCTTATGATGAACGGTCCTTCCCATGGAGGGGATAATTTGTGTGACTTCTTCTGCTTAAGTCGAAGCACCAGTTCCCCCTCTTTAAACGAGCGATGTTGAATGCGGCAACTGTGGTAGCTGCGTAGCTTATGCTGGTAGATGGCGGATCTTTGGCATGCCAAAACACGCTCTTCCTCGAGAAGGTCCACATCTAGGCGTCTGGATTCTTCAGCGTCATCTTCGTCATAGGCGGCAACTCTTGGTGAATCGTGAAGGATGTCAGAAGGCAGGATGGCTTCTGCTCCACCATGAAGTAAGGGGTGTAGCCGGTGGATCTGTTGGCTGTAGTTCGTAAACTCCACAGCACAGATGGTAGTTCTTCCGCCTAGGCTCCAGCTGCTCTATGTAGCGGTGCCTCAAGACGTGGCTTGATTCCCTGTAGAATATCCATTGGCTCTCTCAACTTGTCCATTGGACTGTGGGTGTGCCACAGATGCTAGGTCAAGTCAGATGCCCTTGTCCCAACAATAATCTTCCACTTCTCCGAGTGACAAGTTGCTGCCATTGTCGGTAACAATGCTATGTGGGAGACCAAATCTCACCACTAGATCCCAGACAAACCTAAGGGCAGTTGCCCCACCAAGCTTTCGAATGGGTTTAGCTTCTATCCATTTGGTGAATTTATCAACTACTACTAGCAGATGTGTAAACCCACATGGTGTCGTCTGTAATGGACCAACCATGTCTAGCCCCCATACTTCAAACGGCCAAGTTATTGGTATTGTTTGCAATTCTTTAGCTGGAACATGGGGTTGTCGTGCATAATACTGGCATCCCATGCACGTCTCAACCAGCTTGTCGGCATCCGCCTTCGCGGTCAGCCAGTAGAATCCTTGTCGAAAGGCTTTGGAGACCAATGATCGAGGAGCGGCGTGATGCCCGCAATATCCGAGATGGATCTCACGTAGGATTTCAATACCTTCTTGCTGGGAAACACACTTAAGGTATACACCAGTGGTGCTTCTATTGTAGAGATGTCCATTGATTATGGTATAACCCTTTGTTCGATGTACTATTTGCCATCTTTCGACCTCGTTGTCGGGAAAATTTCCGTGTACGAGATATTCCATGAACGGTTGTGTCCAAGCTAGAGGGACCTTTATCACTGTGTAAATGAAAGAGTCAACTCTATCCGGGTTGTCGATGTATGCTCCCTTCACGGATGGTGTCCGTAGATGCTCCAAAAAAACATCAGGAGGAATTCGTTTGTGCCCTAATCCAAGCTTAGACAGTAAATCAGCCGCCTCATTTTGCTCCCTAGATACATACTTGACTTCGTAGCCTAAGAAACTCTTGGCTATCTCATCCACTTCGTCTCGATATGCCGCCATCATAGGGTTCCGCGTGTTCCAGGTGCCAGCCACCTGCTAGGCAACCAAGTCGGAATCTCCACAGCAAACTATGCGCTTGATGCCAATATCCTGGGCTACACATAGTCCGTGAATGAGTGCTTCATACTCCGCCATGTTATTCGTAGCCTCGAAGTTGATCTACGGAACATAGTGTAGCTTCTCCCCAGTTGGTGACTGTAGCAGTACACCAGCCCCCGAGCCATTGAGTAGCTTTGACCTGTCAAAGTGCATCACCTAGTATTCTAGCTCCAGCATAGGGGTAGCATCTGGCATCTCCGTCAAATCTGCGATAAAATCCGCCAAGGCTTGTGACTTGATAGCGTCGCATCTCTTGTAAGTGATCTCGAAGGCGGCAAGCTCAGTGCCCCACTTCACGACCCTTCCTGTAGCATCGCTGTTTTTGATGATGTCGGACAGTGGAGCCTTGCTCACAACTGTGATAGGGTGCTCCTGGAAGTAGTTCCTTAGATTCCGAGAAGCAAGGAACACTTCATAAGCTATCTTCTGGTAGTGCGGGTAACGCTGTTTGGACTCTGTCAAGACCTCGCTTACATAGTAAACTGGTTGTTGAACTGCATACTCATGCCCTGTTTCTTTCCGTTCTACCACGACTACGATGTTGATTACCCAGTTGGTGGCCGCCATGTAAATTAACATAGGATCCATAGGCTCGGGTGCTGCAAGGATAGGTGCCGAGGATAGTATTTCCATTAGCTGCTTCAATGCTGCATCTGCTTTCTCCGTCCACGTAAATTTGTCCGCCTTTGTAAGGGATCCTAACCTTTAATAAGGTAGAGTCCCCTGTGTTTACAATGCTAGTCCCTATATCAATAGCTAACATCCACAGTTAAGATGTAATATCAAGAAACAAAGGTCATAATATAACTTTATAACCAGGAATAACATAGTTTTATTACATCTTACATAGCTCATTTGGCTATTACATTACATTGCAGCAGAATATCTATAAGCATGGGGTCCTTCATCTTCAAAGTGCCACAGGCAGACATGTTGGTTGTAGAATTTGTAATCCTAATCAACATACTTCACTAAATCAATCAAACCTGCAACATAACAAGTTACAGCCACAAGGGTCAATACATTTGAATTGTATTGGCAAGTGATACTATGGTAGTATAGTGGAGTCTATCATCTATATGCATTTGGCTAAGTGGAGTTGAGGCTTGCATTGCTCAAAATAGATTTTTCCTTAACATTTGAAAACACTAAGTTTTTGCTTGACAAAAACATTTTTCTCAATCAAAGATTGAAGATCCTTTAACCCTGGTTCAAACCACAAGTTTTTAACTTAGAAATTTGAATGATGAGATTCTTGATTGCTTCCATGTCTTGATGCTAAAATTGTCTTTTACCAGGGACATGGCTAAGTACTTAGATTTTACACTCTACAGAGGTGGTGCACTTTCCCCACAAGACTTGGTTTCCCAAGACAAGATCTTTCAGAAGCCTTCCCTTAGACCAAAATGGACGCGCTCCAACCTATCAAACACTACCACCCGTTGTCCATATAGCTAAGTTCTTGCAACCTATATGATCATGGCAGAGCCCATATTGCCAAGTGGTTGCATTTGAAGCTTCTCAACATTTGACATCTCAAATCTCTTTGTTCCTGGGTGGCCATCCACAAGTGTGATACACAAGGTTCACCAGTCCCCTGGCCTTGTGTAACCACTCAACCAAAAACCACCAAGAAAGTACCATTCCACCCAGGTGGTTCATTAACTTAGTTGTTTTATTAAACAAAACACAAGTCCTCAGACTTAGAAATTTTTCCATAGTGTGAATATATATTCCACCTATGTTTTCTATTAGCTAGGCTAAGCTGGATAGTAGTAGGAGTCTTAACTTAGGATTCATCTACTAGGTTTTCCTATAGCAAGGTTTATACTTAGCAAAATCCATGCAAGTTTTACTTAGCAAAATCACTAATGCAATAGTGAAAGTAATGGGACAAAAAGTATGAAGCATCACTTGCCTTTTTGGTAGAGTATGGGTTCACTCCTTGTCCTTGCAACAATCACACTCTTCAAGTCCTACAAATCAACCAAGCAACGCACATACTCAATCTACCAATCAAGCAAATCAACACATAAAATGACAAAGTCAAAGTAATGCATGCAAGCATGCCAAGTTTTGTTTTGTTTGAAAAAGTGGTTCCTAATGGGTCATAAACATTTGAAAGCACCTAATGGTCATTTTGTAGAGTGGCAAAGTCATTTGCAAAGGGTCTCACTTTAAAAACCATTTTCAAAACAAAGTATCATTTTATGTGGTGTAGAAATATTTTTACTAAGGCATTAGCCTATAGGGTTCACCAAATATATTTTCAAACCACAAAACCTTGTTTTTAGGGTTAGAGAGTTTAAAACAAAACATTTTCCAAAGGTTTTCTTTCAAAATCATTTTTTAATAAATAAACCACATTTCTATTTGACTAGAAATGGTTTTAAATCAAAGAATCATTCTTTTGTTTCACCAAATACATTTTTGAATCCACAAAGTGTTTCCTATGGTCAGTAGGTTCAAAGAAATCCAATTGCAAAAGATTTTAACCCCAAATTCATTTTTAAACAATTTTTACAACCTTAACAAGCAATCAAAAGTTTCTGCAAAAACCAACAAGCTAACAGATACTATTTACTAAACCAATGGCATGGTTGGCTAGGGCTTGTTCCACTGATTCCAATGATATAAAGTTTGCAAAATTTGGACGTGTGGATCAAAAGTTACAAGGGTTTCAAAATGGCATCTAAATCTGATTTCAAATTCTATTTTAAATCATCCAGTGACACGCGGCCTATTCTCATGCGTCGGTACCGCTTCACTCGGATCGGCTATTCTGGCGCGTTGGATCAAGTTGAATCATGCGGCTCAGAAGCGTGCGTACCCATTCGCTTACTTTCTATCCTATCCGCCAGATCGAGATCGGACGGCTGCTATGAGCTCGACCCTAAACGAATTGCGGCAAGTGGCGGTCTGCGACGATGGCGGCGCCGGCGTTATAGGAAGCAAGGGGGCTGGGGAGATGCTCACCGGAATCGTTGACGCTTGCTGATGCTCAACGTGGTACTGGTTGGTGAAGGGGCGCACGTGACCGTCCCTAATTGCTCGCCGGAGATGAGCTGGGCCTCGGGCGGCTCTGGAGGTCGTCGAGGGCGAGGATAGGGGGCACCCTAGGACAAACGGGAGACGTTGTTAGGTTCTCAAGAGCATGGAGATCATCATCATGTCCACGGGGAAGAGAGGGGAGGTCTGGTTTACCGGGGAGACGTCGCATGATTGGAAGCAGACGGGCTCGGGAAGACGTTCGACGCTGTCGAGGGGCCAAGGCAGCAGCTGGCCGCAGAAAGGTGCGTCTGGGTTTGGGGAGTGTGTCTATGTACTTGGTGAGGCAAGAGGTGGTGAGTGCTGGCCGGAATCGGCAAGGAGGGTCGTCGGAGTCAGAGGTGCTCGGGGAGGAATTGGGGCGGCCTGGGGGCGTGCTAATGCGGGGTGACATAGGGGAAATGGAGAGGAGGCCAGGGCGTTTAAGCGTGTGTGGTCAGGGGGTGTTGATCACGCGGCATTGAAGCGAATTGACGACGTGAATCAATCGGCAGTAAACGGCCAGGGCGACGAGGTCGTGCTTGAAGACGATGAATAGGAGGGGTGGGGCCTGGTCGGTGAGTGAGTGAGAGGGAAGGAGGGTCCACTTGTCATCGTCTGTATGGGTGCGTGATCGAGTGCAAAACGTTTCGCTGAGGGAAAAGAAAGGTGGGCTGCGAGTTGGACCTTGCTGTGCTGGGCTGGCTGGGCTGGTCCAGATCCTATTTTTTTCTGTCTGAAACCTTTTTCTTTTTCCAATACTATTTTCTGTTTTGAAATTCCAAACAACATTCAAACATTCAACAATTCAAACAATCATCACACTTGTAATTGAATTTGGTTCTGTTTAACAACACAAAACCAAAGTCCAATAATAAAATATTATTTTTATTTTAGAGTCCATTTATAATTAAATAAAATGGACACTAGTTAATAAATCAAATGGGTTTTAATTTATTTTAAAACTCCATTTGAAATCTAAATATTTTCAAAACCAAAACAGTAGGTTTTATTTGAAAATAGAAGATACTTGGGAAAACTTGTTTTAAAAATAAAATAACATTTTATTTTAGGGTCCAATAATAATTAAATGAATAGACTTTATTCATTTAATTCAAATAGGATTTGTTTTATTAAAAACTTTATTTTGAAAATCTAAAATAAAACCAAAACACTTCAGTAGGTTTTTATTTGAGAATATAAAATACTTGGTAAACTTATTTTAAATAAATAAATAAGTTTTGGTGTTTATTTAAAATGGGAAAAGCCTTTACTTAAATAATATTGGATATTAAATCCTTATTATTTTATTTAAATAAACCTTTACTATTTTTAATCAAAAAAAACATTTATTTCAAAAATATTGGCTGAGGTTTAATTTGGCTATATAAAATAATCTTTATTTATAAATCCACCTTTTCTTTTGAAAACCAAATCCTTTTATTAAAAGATCCAAAATAGTAAATTTAAATATTTTTTTATTTTCCTTTATTAAATGTTTATCTTTATAAATCCCTTTAGGATTTACCTTGATCAAAATTGGTTTGAAGATTCCCATTTGATTCAAAAAGTTTCTTCTCACCCTGAAAATCAACAAAGTTTTATTTTATTCAATTATTTTTCACATTACAAGATTTGGAAAATCTTGGGATGTGACAGCCTTCTTCAACAACTTGTACAATGACGAGCCTTCTCTGAGTCGGTGACGAGCAAATAACCGCAATGCAGCCTGTCAGCCGTTGTATGTCCTTTAGGCATTTCAGACGGTTTATGTTTAGGATGGCCTTGATCTTCTCCGGGTTCACCTCGATTCCACGTTTGGAAACGATGAAGCCCAACAATTTGCCGGCTGGAACCCCGAAGACGCACTTCTTTGGGTCAAGCATCATGTTGTATTTCCGGAGATTATCAAAGGTTTCTCTTAAGTCGGAGATTAAGTCGTTTGTCTTTTTAGAAATTACCGCTATATCATCCACATAGGCCTGAACTTTCCAACCAACTTGATCGTGTAGGCAACACTGCATTGTCCGCTGGTACATAGCACCTACGGTTTTCAGCCCAAAGGGCATCGTGACATAGCGAAATATGCCGTAAGGTGTGGTGAACGAAGTGGCCAATTTGTCCGACTTCCTCATCTTAATTTGGTGGTATCCTAAGTATGCATCAAGAAAACAAAAAAGCTCCGAGCCAGCCGTCGATTCAATGACTTGGTTAATGCGAGGCAAAGCAAACAGATCTTTGGGACACGCTTTGTTCAAGCCGGTGTAATCAACACACATTCTTAATTCTTTGGTTCCCTTTTTGGGGACAAGTACAGGATTGGCACCCATCGGGTGTGAAGGACTTCTCGGATAAAACTAGCCTTAAGTAACCTAGCTATCTCTTTGCCTATCGCGTCTCTTCTCGTCTCCGCGTCATAGGTTGTTTCACGGTTTGCATTTTGGATCAATATTCAAGCTGTGCTCTGCAAGTTCCCTAGGTACACCTTTCATGTCGGCGGGTTGCCGAGGCAAAGATGTCCCTATTCTCGTGGATGAACTCGTGAGCATGCTTTCCTATTTGGGATCCAGTTTGTCCCAATGGCGGTGGTCTTGGAGGCATCGCCTACCACAAGTTCCACCGGCTTGGTTTCGATGGAGGCCTTGAAAGGTGGGGCGGAGTCAGAAATCTGCTTCTTCGACGCTGGCATCTCCGAGACATCGACCTTTCTCTAGATCTCCTTGAATTCTTCACTATAGAGGATAGCGTGCGAAAAAGGCTGCTTCTCAAATCTCTGATCTCTTGCCTTGGTAAAGCTTAGGATACGGTGATGACACCATTTGGTTGGTATCTTGAGCTTGTTGTAGACGAAGCATGGCTTGGCCATGAAGGCGTGGAATATGTCACGTCTGAATATGACGTGGTACACGCTTTTTAAGGGGACCACCTCGAAGGTCATGCGTTCTTGGCGGTAATTGTTTACATCACCAAAAGCGACCTGAAGTGTGATGCACCCAAGGGACCGAGCCTCCTGACCAGGAACTACGACGTGGAAGATGGTGCTGGTCCGCCTTAGGTTGGCCTCCGTCAAGTTCATCTTATGCAGCGTATCCAGGTACATGATTTTGATGTTGCTTCCACTATCCACCATACATTTGGTGAACACATTTCCGTCAATCAGGGGGTTGATGACCATGGCGTATTGGTTCTCCATAGGGATGAGGTCTGGGTGATCCTTCCTGTCCCAAGTAATTGGAATCTCCGACCAGCGCAAGTACTAGGGAACTGGGGGTAGAGTGGCCATCAGTATCCTCATAGAGGTCTTCTGTTGTCGGACAGTGGGGGTCCCTAGGGAAGTGTGGAAAACGGCCGCCTTCTTCTCGAAGGGGTTCTTGCCCTTGTCGTCTCTCTTGGCGGCATGCTTGGGGTCAACATCCTCATCCATGTCACTTGAATCTTCGGACTCCTCTTCCTTCTTCTTCCCCTTCCCCCCTTGCCCTTCCCTCGCGGTCTGTTCTTCCGACTTTGCTTGTAGCCGGACTCCGGGTCCTCCTTGAGATCGTTGACAAACTTGCAATGGCGATTGGTGTGAGTGGCTTTGCCGTTGGCGTTGAGGTGTAAAAGGCATGGCATATCGCGGTACTCCTCGTACGTTTGGGGAACATGGAGCGCTACCGAGGTGGTTTCACTACCTCGCTGTTGCCCACGACTAGCCCCCCGTCCTCGCCACTGTCGCCATCACCTCACTGCAAATGTCATCGCGACCATGTCGTAGGTTTTGTTTTCTTCTGGCGGGCTCTTCTGCTTGGTGTTGTTGTTCCTCCTAGATTGAGTTGGAATGGCCGTTGCCGGAAGGGAGCCGCGAGCATCGTCGTCGGTAGCTGCGAACTCACTAGCTAGATGGATCATCTGATTGAGATCGAGCCGGTGATTGTCCTGCAAGAGCTTCAACTTATGTCGGAGCAACGTACCTTTCTCCAACCCATCGATGAAGGCGGCCATGGCGGTCTGGGCGTGCACTCCTGCGCAGGAATTCTTCATATCTAGCCAGCGATAGAGTGTAACATCCCAAAAATACTAAACTTGGATCATCAAACTCTAATCATCAAATTTAGGGTTAAAAAAACTTTTCTAATTAAAAATATGAAAGCATCCATATGTGTGTGTTTTAAAAATTGGATTCTTTTGAATTGCCATGGTTCTGTGTTTCTTTGCTTGTAAAATGATTCTTAGGTGAAATAAACATCATCTAAACAATCCCCAAACTTTTCCCAAAGACAAACAAGTCAAAATAAACAAATTAGGTAAATGGTCACTTTGGCCAAATTAACTCCCATGCTTACTTTGACTATCTCTAATTTTCAAAACTCAACAGAAACATGTATGGATCTTTGCCCCTTGTTAGTACTCATAATAAGGTACCAAGGCCCACTTTGTGATCATCCAAAAACATTCAAATGCTTAGTTTAAATGACAGTTTAAAATTGAATCTATTTCATATGGGAAGATCCCACTATTTCAAAAACCACTCAAACAAGCTCAATTTTCAAAACCCAAGCATCCACAGAACCCTCAACACATGCCTATCTCACCCACCAAAAATCTTTTCAAAATTCAAAACTTAAGTTCATGCGGCCATTTCATAAAACAGGTTGTAGATTCAAATCCACAAAATCAAAAACACTATGTTGAGCAGTGTTTTGGCCAACCTTGTTCCCTCTCTGGTTACAACTAGCCTTAGTAGATCATCTAGAAACCTTAACTAACCTCTAGAACCACTGTAAGCTGGCCATTGTCATCAATGGTGAGCAGGCCGAGAGCACCCATGTCACCCCAATGTGGATAGTAAGCTAGGAGAAGAACTAGCCCTTGTCTAGCATGCAGCCCATGCCTCACCGCCCCCTCTCGACCAGCCCTAGCTCGGAGACAGTGACCGCCAGAACGTCGAGGCGTCATTGTCGACCATGTCGACGCAGCCGAGAGCACGTGCCGTTCCCACGCCACCCGACCACCTCGAGCCCTCGCCACCCGCCAGCATGCACCACACCGTCCCAGGAGACCACCAGACATGCTGATGTAGCCCGACCTACGGTCATTACCACATCATGGTCTCCAACTTACGCCAAGTCGTCATGGACTCCAAAGGTGAATCCGTTCCTCTATGCGAGCCCACTTCCTACCCTATTAAATGGTATGCTACTTCATACTCTATCACATATGCATGATAGGTTCACACCGACAACTACGGAGGCAAGGGAGGAAGCCCAGAACATCAAGCTCGATAAGACGGAGGCTTGGAAGAGGAGACGGAAGAAGCCACGGCTAAACCACCAGAGTCTCCGGCCTACACCGGAGTCTCCGGTCCTGCTACACCGGAGTCTCGGGTCCTGCTACACCGGAGTCTCCGGACCGACCCCAGCAACCGCCGAGGACAGTCAGTACGCCACTCTGGAGACGACACCGGAGATAGACCGGAATCTCTGGCCCAGACCGGAGTCTCCGGCCTACCACACCGGAGTCTCCGTCCTACAAGATGGGTCTCCGCGCCGCCAGCTGGGCCTTCGGCCCATGTACCCCTCTAGCTCGTCCAAACCCTAGTTTTATCCCTAAACTACCCCTGTTTATGTGGCTAGCCTATAAATAGAGCCCCACCCCTTCATGTATCCCTTAGGCATAGATGATAGACTAAAGACAACCCCCTTGTGTGGAATCTCTAGTTTTGCCTCATCCCCTTATCCAAGGGGACCGACTATCGTCACCAACCTCGCTTGGACTTTGCATCAAGCATCCATCGTTGAACAAGGCCTTGGAGTTCGATGTCTCGTCTCCAAGTTGTCAAGACCCTCCCCAAGGTGTTCTTACCTCTTCGATGTGGATTTGAGGGAGTACGTTGACCGATCTTTACTTGCGAGGATTCTATCGGACCGATGGATGCCATTCGGGAGCAATCGGCCTTGTATCGTGGGAGTTTTGCATGTGTTCATCGTGTTCTTCGCGAGGTGTGTGTTCGCTTCCGCTACCTTCTCCCTTTCCCCTTGCTTTCCCATCGATTTGACCACGAGATCCGTGAATATCGGGCCACCCAAGAGGTTAACCCCTCCATCATCTGTTATCAGCAGCTTTTGGTTGCCACGGATTTCTCATTGATTTGGTCTTTTCCCCATAAATTCAAAAATTCCACCAAAAACAGCCCCAATTTGTGTTTTGGATCGATCTGTGATTTGAGTGAGTTTTGCTAGGTTTTGATCCATGGATTACTTGCTTAACTTGTTGATCTACCTTCCCCTGCGTTCCCATGGCGTAATTCCTTGATTTTCCCCATCAATCTGAGGTTTTGGTTCGAGTTTTTCCGCCCAAAACGCGTCCTGTTCGAGTTCTCGACGTTCTGGAATCACCTGGACCGGAGTCTCCGGCCTACACCGGAGTCTCCGTACTTTTTGAGCTCCAGACCGGAGTCTCCACCCACCCTGCAAACAGAAAAACTACAGCACGGTTTTGAGCATAACTTTTGCATTCGAAGTCGGATTTTGGTGTTCTTTAGCTTGATTCGAAGAGGAGAAGGAGCTATACATCATAATCCGCGTTGTTCATGATATCTATCCATCCAAATTCCGTGAGCAAGGCAGAATCCAACAATAAAGGGTGAAGCTCGCCAACGAAAGGTATAAACATTCCGCGACTTTTCCCCACTTGCATTCCTTTGTGAACCCCACTATCTTTGCGAGCAACAAACACCTATTGAGACTAGTTCCTCTTATGATTGCTTGGTCTATGCACATTTGATACCTTGTAGATTCTGAGCAAACGTTGTGAGCGCTATCTCATATAGTTATCTTGTATAGTTGTTGGCACAAGGAAGAGGCAAGTGAAAAGAAAAAAGAAAAAGAAAAAATAATAGAAAAAATAAAAAGAGAAAGAAACAAACAAGTGCCTCATAGAATAGGGAGCGCAAGCTCGATGAACATCATATAGGTGGTACTTATTGTGCATATCTTGTAGCCCACCAATTTATTGCAATCGAACTAGCGTCTCTCCTTGTACTTGTGTGACACGAGCTTATAGTCTTCGCTAGGTAATCATTTGGTTCTTAGATCACTTTCTTCGTCGCACAAGTCCCATTTATCCCACCGTGTGTGTTTCCTTGTACATATTTCCTATCTTGTGGATTGACTTGTTTGCTTTTTGATGTTTGTGGTTATTTACTTGCCATTACAACATCTTGATTTCGGATTGGTTCTTGACATGCCACTTTTAATACCTAACCACCATAGGCCTTGTGTGTGTGTGTTTTGGTTAGTAGTTGGTTTTGGTGTTCCGCGTGAACTTCACTTTGCTTGCTTTATTGCTCTCAAGTGTGGCCACTTGCACGATATGATCTTCCAAGGTAAACTAAGGTTTGACGTTGTATCCCTAACTCCCACTACCACTTCCATATACACCGCTTGGTCTTATGAATCATGTCTAGGGACTCTGGAACCGAGGATGATATCTATGAATAATCCATGATGAGCCACCTTGACTACGACTCCACAAGTATAGAGGACATGATGGAGCACAACACCGACAATGGCTCCATGCTTTGAGCACCGGAGCACTACACCTATGACTCCACATGCATGGAAGACTTGGAGCTCTACATCGACAATGGCTCCTCATGCATGGAGGATATGGAGAACTACACCAACAATGGCTCCACATGCTTGGGTGATATGGAGTACTACACCAACAATTACTCCCCAAGCATGGACGACTTCGAGTGCGACATCAACGACGCCTCGCCGAGCATGGAGGACACGGAGAACTACATCGACTTTGATGGCTCCTACATGATCCATGAAGAATTCCTCCACCATGTGGAGATGGAAGCCTACTACGCCAAGCAAGAGGAGGCGCATCATCAAGAATCCATGACCTTCAAGGCCAAGCGTGCCACACCAAAGGGCACCACCTACTTCGATGATCCACCTCCAAGTGACAAGCGCCATCACCTCCAAGGCGTCAAGCACCACCGTCGACAAGGCATCAAGTGCCACCACCTAGATGGCGTCAAGCTCCACCATCTCCAAGGCGCCAAGCTCCATCACCTCCAAGGCGTCAATATCCACCTCCTATCAAAACAAGTGTGGCGTCCAAACATCATATACATCAAGAGGCGCCAAGAAACAAGAATCTTCACCGAAAAACATCCTCTCATGAGCATCAACACCATAAAGAGGATACAAGACATCGTCAATGGATGAAGAATTCGTGATGAGCACCAACCATAATGCTCGAGCAAGCTCAAGAAGGCACCACAAGCACAAGACGAGTGCCAAGGCAAATGATCACCGTCGTGAGTGTCATGTGGACGACCAAGTGCGCCACCTACATCAACCATCGGCAAGGCACGCCAATGACCTCCGTCGACACCATCATAGGGCACCTTCAACTACTCGTTCCACCACCACAATGGCTCCAAGAGCAAGCCTTCCCCCGCGCCATCAAGCTTCAATGCCTATGCTTGACTTCCGCGACCTCGCGAACAAGGAAAATGAAGACCTCTACTTCGCCAAGTTGGCTGAGTTCGGTAAGAGGATGTCTACACTCCAAGATGGAGGAAGCCAAGGCCACGTATGTGATGAAGTCGATCCGAGCACCTCTCTCGATAACACCATGAGCCTACTTCCACCACTACTACGAGATAGCCACAAGACGGTCGAGCATGGGATTTTCCCTTCGACCATGGAGGAGAGTGATGATTCCCATCTTATGGCATCCAACCTTGAAGGCGACAAGGTCAAGAATGGTGAGCATGGGATTTTCCCTTCACCAACGGAGGCGCATGGAGTTGAGGAACCCGAGCCTACCCCTATATGCTTGAGTGATGATGTAGTACCAATCCCATGTGAGTATGAGAGCCACTTAGCCAACTTGAGTGAGAACAAGAGTGAGATGAGTGACTCCACCTTATGTGAGATTGAGTGCCTCCACTTTGAGGGCATGAGTGATACAGAGTGAGTTGAGAGTGGTAGTTGATAGGTCAAGTGAGACCATTTCTATTTCTAATGACTTACCCTCTACTTCTAGTGTGTTCTCTTATGTTGTGCTAGGTTCCATGGATAACGACGCCCGAAGCCATGAAGCAATGATGCCTCAATTGGATAATATGTACATGGTGCACGAAGATGATGCTACGTCATGGCTACATCAAGAAGACGAAGTCGTCCACAAGGAGGCCACTACTTCCACAACACCCACTTCATATGAGAGGTATGACCAAGGTAACAATAAGGGTGTTTATGATGCCATGATCCCACTAGTGGACAAGATGAGTTGTGAGGATATGCATGCTATGGATGATACTTATGACAGTACATATGCTTCACTCATATTCCCATGTGATGCTTTGCCTTTGCATTTTATTGCTCATGTGGAATTGTTTGATTCGATACCATTGCCATAAACATGCCATGATATGCATCTTGTGTGTATCCTCTAATTGCTTTGGACTTGTCTTGTCATGCTAGTCATTCAATTTCTCCCGTTGCTTGCGATAAGATGAATACATGCTATTTCACTTGTTTTGCTTGGAACAATATTGATCATGTGCGTTATAATGAGATGGCCCCCATAGCTTTCTCAATTTTTGGAGATTTTGATGATTGCCATGATAAGCATGTTCCCCACTTGCATACTGATGGAGGGGTTAACCTCTTGGGTGCCCGATCTTCACGGATCTCGTGGTCAAATCGATGGGAAAGCGAGGGGAAAGGGAGAAGGTAGCGGAAGCGAACACACACCTCGCGAAGAACACGATGAACACACGCAAAACTCACACGATAAAAGGCCAATTGCTCCCGAACGGCAGCCACCGGTCCGATAGAATCCTCGCAAGGAAATATCGGTCAACGTGCTCCCTCAAATCCACATCGGAGAGGGAAGAACACCTTGAGGAGGGTCTTGACGACTTGGGGGCGAGAAACCGAGAACCCAAGGCCTTGTTCAACGATGGATGCGTGATGCAAAGTCCAATCGAGGTTGGTGACGATAGTCGGTCCCCTTGGTAAAGGGGATGAGGCAAAACTAGAGATTCCACAATGGGGGTTTTCTTTAGTCTATCATCTATGCCTAAGGGATACATGAGGGGTGGGGGCTCTATTTATAGGCCAACCACTTAACAAGGGTAGTTTGGGGATAAACTAGGCGAATAGGTAAGTAAAGGGGGGGATACATGGGCTGTGGCCCAACTAGTGCACGCAGGCACTGACATGACCGGTAGTACCGGACTTGGGACCGGTAGTACCGGTCATCACCGGTAGTACCGCTTTGGGGACCGGTAGTACCGCTTATGAGTAATCTGCAAGCGATCAAGGGCATCCAGATGGCGATGGCGCGAGCTTGATGGCAGAGGCGGTAGTCTGCTGACCGTAGTAATCGGTTCCCGACCGGGTAGTACCGCTTGAACCTCTTGATCTGTCTTCTTCCTCCTCCTCTTCCAAGCTTCCGTCTTGTCGGGCTTGATGCTCAAGCTTCCTCCTTGCCTCCGTCTTGGTGGTGTGAACCTATCATGAATATGTGACGGAGTATGAAGTAGCATACCATTCAATAGGGTAGGAAGTGAGCTTTCATAGAGGAACGGATTCACCTTTGGAGTCCATGGCGACTTGGCGTAAGTTGAAGACCTTGATGTGGTAACGACCGTAGGTCGGGCTGCATCACATACTCACCATGCATCTATTTCATACTTGATTGACATTAATGGTGATGTGCACAAGAAGAGATACGTCATGATGGATGATGTGTATCTCTACCATGCACACACGTTCTTCCTTTTGTGTATGATGTGTGTAGGTACCCGCACTATCATGTCAACCTTAGTTGAGCTCGAGTTGACAAAAAGAGCTCTAGAGAGCATCCCACAAGTGAGTTCAAGATCGAACCCAGCTCTGATACCTTTTGCATGATTTGCATCTTTCATGTTGGAAAATTGCTCTTTCCTATGGTTTGATTGCAAGCATCTTAATGGTATTATCTCCCCTTATGACAATCATGTTTCTTTGCTTTTGGATAATGATGCTTTGTGTGTTGCAACAAAAATGTTGAAAATTTTCCCTTTCCGATGTTTTGTGTGCAACCATAATGCCATTAAGAGCATGTATTGTCATGCGAGCTTCCAAGAATATCGTCTTGTTATTGCAACAAACATAAGGACCACTTTCTCTTTCATTTGGTTTGTTTGCAAACATGTCGCTTTTGCTTCCACTTGGGATACTCATATTCCCATGATACTTGATGTTGATGATATGTGTATGGCATCCAACATGTTGAACAATTTCTGTTTCCAATGGTTGGTTTGCACACATAATGCTTTTGTTTTGGATATGCTTCCTCGTGTGTTTTTTCCAAATTCTCCTATTCTTGCATCAAAGATGTTGATATATTTAGTCAATTGTTTTACATGCCACCCTACTATGTTATATGGAGTTTTTGTGTTTCCACATTTGGATGATGTTCAAATCATTTCCATGCACATTGACCTTGCATATGCATTCCATTTTCTATATTGTATTGTGCTAATAGTGTTGTGAACAAGAATGGACATGCCACATTTGACATGCTCCTCTATCACGCACGAAAATATTTTGCTTGGTCTTTGTTGTGTGAAGGCACAAATGCATACACGTCAACCTCTATGGAATATATGTTGACAAGAAGAACCAAAGAGAGTTACTTATGTCTACCCTTCATCGAGCTATCTCTACAAGATAAGGTGACTTCCTTCTACTTGAGGACTCATGCAATTATCTTCATGAATTGGCTACGCTTTGAGTGTTGCTTCGCTTTTGTTGTGAGATTTGTAGCCTTCATGGAAGGTGAAGGAACATTGAAGTGTTGTCAAGTCAACCTTCTCGAGGACGACCATATGGTGAACCCCAGGATCAAGTAGGTCTCTCGACCTCTTCTACTTTGTGATGAACATGTAGAGTCGAGGACGACTCTTTTTGAAGGGGGGAAGCTGATGTAGCCCGACCTACGATCGTTACCACATCATGGTCTCCAACTTACGCCAAGTCGTCATGCACTCCAAAGGTGAATCTGTTCCTCTATGCGAGCCCAATTCCTACCCTATTGAATCGTATGCTACTTCATACTCTGTCACATATGCATGATAGGTTCACACCGACGAGTACGGAGGCAAGGGAGGAAGCCCGGAACATCAAGCCTGACAAGACGGAGGCTTGGAAGAGGAGACGGAAGAAGCCACGACTGAACCACCAGAGTCTCCGGCCTACAGGAGTCTCTGGTCCTGCTACCCGAGTCTCCGGACCGACCCCAAAGAACCGAGGATAGTCGAGACGCCACTCCGGAGGCGACAGGAGACAGACTGAATCTCCGGCCCACCGGAGTCTCCAGCCTACAAGATGGGCTGTAGCCACAGTGGGCCTTCGGCCCATGTACCCCTCTAGCTCGTCCAAACCCTAGTTTTATCCCTAAACTAGCCATGTTTATGTGGCTGGCCTATAAATAGAGCCCCACCCCTTCATGTATCCCTTAGGCATAGATGATAGACTAAAGACAACCCCCTTGCGTCGAATCTCTAGTTTTGCCTCATCCCCTTATCCAAGGGGACCGACTATCGTCACCAACCTCGATTGGACATTTCATCATGCATCCATTGTTGAACAAGGCCTTGGAGTTCGATGTCTCGTCTCCAAATAGTCAAGACCCTCCCCAAGGTGTTCTTCGCTCTCCAATGTGGATTTGAGGGAGAACGTTGACCGATCTTTCCTTGCGAGGATTCTATCGGACCGGTAGCCGCCGTTCGGGATCAATCGGCCTTGTATCGTGTGAGTTTTGCGTGTGTTCATCGTGTTCTTTGCGAGGTGTGTGTTCGCTTCCGCTACCTACTCACTTTCCCCTTGCTTTCCCATCGATTTGACCACGAGATCCGTGAAGATTGGGCCACCCAAGAGGTTAACCCCTCCATCACATGCTCGTTTCACCGCCCATACCCCGTAGCCACCGCTTGCCGTGGAGTTCGCCGCCTCTGCCTTGCAGAGCACCGCGCGTTCCTGACCATTTGCCACCGCCCCTACACGCGCATTTAAGCTCTAGAGCATCGCCAGGAGACCGCCCGTCGATCGCCAACCTCAGCCATGCCTCTAGCCGCCCGTAGCCGTGTCGCCACCGTCAGCCCATCCCTCGGTCTCTCCATCGAGCCTATAAAGGAGGCGACCACCTTCGATTTCTTCACACCATCTCACTCCCCTCACCTCACCGATCATTCCATCCCTTAGCGAACGAGGAGCAGTTATGGGAATTGCGTCGGAGCAGGCCGCCTCTAGAGAAGAAGGGAGCCGTTGATTTCGACCACCCCCGGAGCTGCCGCGACCACCCCTGAGTTCGCCGTCGTTGACTTCGTAGTTTGCCCACCTCGCCGTCGTCACTTGAGCCCCGCTATGCCCCCACCCCCACCGAGCCGCTTAGGGTTCGAGCTCGCGGTGACTTGTTCATCGTCGACGACCCTCGATCGTCGATCTCACTTGTAATCCAACGCACCATCGCCTGCGTCTTGGCGTTTTGAGCCAGCGACCGAGACCCCCTGTCGGTTGCCCGCGGCGCTGAGTGACACTAAACAGGCCCAAAACCCTTCTGCGCAGCCCACTCGTTTGAATTTAGCCTTTTCTATTTATATTCAAACTTAGTTACGTACCTAGTTTCAAAAATCAAGCTCGGTTCGGTGAACCAAATTGCATGAAACCAATTTTGTTAGAAAAGTGTTGAAATGCTTAATCCAAGCCCATTGGATTCAAATCATTTGGATCTATAGATCAACCCTGGTAAAAATAACAAGTCAGAAGCTTTTACGCATTCAAACATTTTCAAATTTCAACATACTTTTGAGTTGATTCCAACTCTCAAAAATCACATTTAACCATACCTTTAGAATATATAAAAACATATGGGTTTACTTACAGAAATAATGTTCAACTAATAAAAGAATGCCACATATGCATTTCTAGTCATTTTATTTTATTTAAAATAAAAGGGTAAACCTTATTAAATTGTGACACCACTTTAAATCACATTGTCATGTACTGAAATATGTGGTGATGACATGTGTCAACATGATCCCATGTTTGGTTTGGAGAATATTAAATCTTAAGTAGTTTTTTAATGAGTAGAAATTACTATTCTAAAAGTAAATAAATAATGCAAATGCTTTAATCTTGAATGTTAGTGATGATGCTAGATCATCTATAGAACCCTTTTGTGTGATGATTGAAAGTAGTTAAGTATTGTTTGGTGATTGTGTACCTCGTATTTATTTATACGCTTAACCGACCAAGGATACGAGAAGGAAGGAGGATACTACGAAGAAGAAGCCGAGGAGAACTTCAACCACTGCTCTATACAAGGCAAGCTAACACTTGCAAGATACTCTACTTTAGCAAGCCTGTACTGATACTGATGCAAGCTAATACTTGCTTGTTACCATGACCACTAGATTTTCTTAAGCATATTTGATCATACCCACTTGATACCCCTCCTAGTTTTACTTGCAAGCTTTATAATCTATTTCTTTATCAAAGCTATTACTTGGAGTCTACTTAAATGACTTGTAGATTCTAGGAAGATAATTGAAGGTTGCATAAAGAGCATTAAATTTGGCCTAAGATAGATAATCTTGATGTCATCCTAAGGCATGAGATTGAACTTAGTTAAAAATCCACTTGTTTATCACCCTCATTAGTACTCACCCCCACTTGTAGATGCTAGTGCTAAGCATAAAACTTGACCAACTTTAGATGGGAATACTTGGTGGAAAATGGTTATGAAAACCTTAGAATGATGAGTCATTCTACTGAGATGTTTTGACATGTGTTTCCAAACACCAGATGATTTGGATGATGAAAATGTTAAGGCATGAGCCTTAGCCCTTTATAAAACTGATGGTTGTCTGGATGTGATACCATTCCAATTTTACCGTACAACCACAATACTCGAAAATTGGGTAGGGCTTGACTGGAAACTTATATACCTTAGTATGGGTTCCCTCGCGGCCAAGGTCTGAGCTGAGGCTACCTTGTGAAGATTTTCCACCTGTGTAGTACCCAAGATGACAGTTGGTCATGGTTGGGAGGCCAAACTCACTGGAGAGGTGCTTATACTAGGGCGTGTAATTGAAAGGTTAGGATTTAGTATCCGCATACTGAGTATGGTGAATTCAGGATTTTTTCCTAACGGATGTATCGAATGTTGTGGTGAAAGTGTACAATCTCTGCAGAGTGTCAAACTATTCGAATAGCCGCGTCCGTGGTTATGGACAGTTGGAGTGGCCATACTGTTCCCCCGTCAGATGTTTTCAAAATGACTTATGAAATGAATTGATATTTTGACTTGACCACAACAGAGTTGTGCTATGAAATACAAGTTCCCACTTAGGTGTTATAAAATTTCAACTAGCTTTTCTTGCTTCTGAACTTAGTAGAGATAAATCTGGCTTTTTGCAAAACAACCCTAGAGCTTAGTGTCCTACTACAAAAACCCCCTTCACTTGTTAGTATTAGTTTGCGAGTACTTAAAGAGTACTCATGGCTTTGTCCTTGGATATTCCCATGGCCAGACTATGAAGAGGAGTACCAGGACCAAGGACCCCAGGAAGGTTACGACAACTAGGATCATCTCCCATCGTGAGCATTGCCTGTGACCCCGAAGATAGAGCTTCGCCTATGCTACTTTTATTATTACGTTATTCCGCTACTTGAGTTGTATTAAGAACCGGATCATGAGATCCTTATTTGTGTAAGACTTTATGTATGGTTTGTAATGGTCCTCGATACCCCGTGGATGAGATCACGGAGAGCGAACACGCTGAGATGCATGTGAGATTAATGGGCTTATCCATTAAGGTGGTTGTCGGCTATGCCTTACCTCCTGTAGCTGGTGGAACTTACCACTGCCGACCGATTCCAGATGGCTATGCTATTGTCGGGGTGGATGAGGTTGTGAAGGAATATGAGGAAGCAAGCTTGACCATGCTACGGTGAAGGGAAACTCAACTCAAATTTGCGGTGAAAACAACCATTCTTTGGAAGAAGGAACACATTGTGCTTCCAAATTGAGGTCACTGGAACCCCCGCTGCCTCCGCAGCGTCGGTGATCGAGCCGCTTGAGCTATCTCTGCTGGCAGCCATCTCCGGCTTCAGCCATCTCTGTGACAATGGAGCGCCGACCATCTCGGTGCTTGACCATCTCCTCAACAGAAGCGGAAGAGCACTGCCACGAAGAGCATCAGTACCGCCACAAAGAAATCCGCAAGAAATCGACGCGCCAAAGAGTTCAAAAACTATGTCCCGCAGCCTTCCGCCAAGCCATTGCGGTTTTTAGTGGAATCGCAGCGACGAGGAGACCAATAGGATCTCGGAAGAACAGGTCAAGAAATTCTTTGCACCTAGACGGCCGAGCCAAAGGAAAAATAGATCCGCGGTGGTGGAGAAGTTTTACAAAATTTTTGAAACCTGAAACCCCACTTGTCTTGGGACTACGGCGCCAGATTTTGAAGGCGGATGCAAGGCGCGTGAGGCGAAAGTAGCAGTCATGAGGCACCCCAGAAAACAGTTCCCACGCTCGGAGAGCAGGAAAACCAATCATGCGCCCCGCTCCAAATGTTCGACACACGGGACGCTCCTCCCGTAAATGATTACGAGGCAGAGCTACAAAGAAAGGCCAATGAGATGGGGATGACTTACATTGCATACTTGAACGTCATGGGAGAAAACTTGCCCAAATGCGATGCCAACCCCATACAGCCATGGAAGTATGGGAAGAATCTCGTCAAGAAAGAGGATCTCAAGAATCTACCAACAAAGATGCGGAAATTGCACAAGTGGTACCTTGATTTCTGCAAGACGAGAAAGGTAGAATGGATCACAGCATATAAGAGATGAGATTTTCTTCTGGAGGCACGCGATCGACTTCAACATTCAAGACTTGCATTTTCTATTCAATCGAAGGAACTCGAAAGCTGCCATCACCTTTATTGTGTGTAAGTACTATTTCGTAATTTATATCTCATCTCATTCACTTCATTAATTGCATGTGTATATATATGCTCACCATATATGTATATACTATTATGCAGAAAAAGGTTATGGAATGCAGGAAAGGAGGACCTTTTGACATTGGGTTCGTTGACCCAAATAGAGTTCATGAAGAAGTGGTAAAACCAAACCGGCAAGCAAGATTACTTGCCAACGTCTTTACTAAGACAACAAACCAAAAGGAAATACTATTGCCTTACAACTTCTCGTGAGTACTGTTACCCTCTCTCTTGTACACATTCTATTTCAGCTTACTCGATGTTAAGTGTAGCGATGATGAGTTATGCGTGTAGGTTCCACTTTATTACGCTAGTCATTCAACCCGACTGGAAAAGTCCTTGTCATGGACTCGTTACGAAAAGAAAAAGATATGGGCAGACTTTAGAGAGATGCTCAGGTAATTTCAATCATATTATCGCACTAGATCGGCAACTTTCGTGACAACAAGTAATTAATTACTCCTTTATCCATTTTCTTTGCGGACAGGGTTTGGAAAAGGTTCACGCAGGCCGTGGGTGAATGGTCAGAAGAACTAAAATTTCTAGACCAAAATGTAAGTAATACTAGCTAGCTAGGTCTGCGTATCTCTTTGATTCTGCTTCCAAATCCATTATATCATGCTTTATTGATTATTATTTTGATTGAACTCTCTATTCTCGTAAAGTGAGCGCATCAGGGACACGGCAATAACTTATGTGGGTACTATGTTTGCGAGTTCATTCGCAACACGATATGTGCGACGGGCCAAGCCGCACTAGAACAACTTAGAGTAAGTAAACATAGTCCACAACATTATTTTATTACCATCAATTGTGTTGAGTTTTATTCTTATATATATATTGACGGCCCATTCTTCATATATATTCAGATCGAACGGATGCGGGACCAACTCCTACCATTTGAACGCATACGAGCCATTCAAGAGGAATTGGCGGGGTTCATACTTGATGAGGTCGTCACGCCTGGCGGAGAACTCTTTAGATATCCACCAAAATGAACGATGACGATGTATGTGCTGATGATGATGTATATGTGCCGATGACGATGTATGTGCCGATGACGATGTTTGTGTATAATAATAGTTGCTTAATTATTCATGTACTCGTATGTACCGATGACGTGTGTATACCGCTGCCGATCGATTCCCCCTCCCCCCTCCCGCAGAAATACGCCCAGAACAGGGCAGAGGCAGAAGTCTACCGTGGCAGAGATTTAGGCCATTTTCCTGCCGCGGCAGAAGAACCTTTAACACCGGTTCCAGCCCCGAACCGGTGTTAAAGGGGCTGAACTCTGGCAGCCACGTCGCCACCCTTTAACACGGTTCGTATAAGAACCGGTGTTAAAGGGGGCTCTAATGACGTCGCCCTTTAACCGGTTCGTATAAGAACCGGTGTTAAAGGGCCCCCCCCTCTAACACCGAACCCTCAACAGCGGTTTAGGAACCGCTGTTAGAGGGCCCTCCCAACCGGAGTTAAAGGGGGGACTCTGCACTAGTGTGTGGTATCCAAATCTGTTGTCTCGCAAAAATGGTAATCCTGGGATTTGACATCTGGGATTAAAAATCCCGGGTGTTGACAAGTTGGTATCAGAGCCATCCTGACCATAGGAGACCCTAGTTAGACTGGACGTTTGAATCAAAAACATAGTTTCAAAACCAAAGGAAAAGCAAATATTTACAAAAACTTATTCCCATTCTTATCACCCAATTTCTTTCATAAAAATTCATGATCCTCAAAAACTCTTGCAAAATACCTAAAATTTGACACGCTTGATCACTCTACTAACTTACTCATCCTATATTCTCATAGATGGACGTGAAGTACATCAAGTTTTATCAGTTGGGGAATGGAGGAGACCTTATCTTTGAGCGGGATTTGGACCAGCTTTCGGAACTTCTGGAGCGTCCGCACCCCGAGTTCTTCGGAGCTCAGCTCAATGATCATGGAGGAGAATATCTGCAGTGGCTAATTGTTGCAAGTATCCGAGGAAACATTGAACCTCACACTGCCGAGGGAATTCAGTTCATCTTAAGAGAAAACAACTAGCTCGATGGACTTGCTAGGGCCATGCAGGAAGCTCTTGCCCGTCTGTGTGGGCAGAGTATCAACCAGATCAAGGGTACCCACTTTGAGTTTTGTCCAAGACGTATGCTATGGGACAACCACTGGAAGCCCCATACCACCCCGAGCTGAGGACTCAGTTAGGCCACCTCAGCTTCATGATGTATGATCGCCAGCAGGAATTGGATAATTGTCGTGACTACTCCAACCACAAGTCCGCCATCATTAAGACAAAGGATCAGACCATCGCCATGCTAGCGAAGGATCACAAGTCTCGCCGCCATCAGCTCGACAAGAAGGAGAGCATCAATGCCTGTCTTCGCCACCGTATCTCGGATTTGGAGGAGACCATCCACGAGAGAGACATGCAGTTGGAGGAAAGGGAGAATGCTGGAGAGGATCTTCGTGGAGACCCTACTCCTATCTCAGCGATGACGATGATTTTCTGGAGGATAAAGCTATGGACTTCTTCACCGATGAGGATGATTTCGCCTTCATCGATGACGACGAGGATGATGAGGATGGCGACTACACCGACTCCGAGGAGTAGTAGCACTTGAGCACTAGCGTAGTGAGTTGTATTCGGTCCCACTGTATCGTAGTTTCCAGAATGTTTCTTAAAACTATCTTTTTTTTCCTTGTTTTGTGGTGTGTGTTTGTATCGGGTGCTATGAATGAATGAAAAGCAAGTTGCTAGAAAATCTGAGTCAAACTTTAAAAACTTTTCAAAGTCCCTGAACCTTAGAAATTTCCCTCTTTTCTCATGATCTATCTCAATCCTCAGATGCCACATAGAGGAAGTGGTTCATCCCCGGACCCGATGTTGCAGATCCTGCAAATTTTGGTTTCTGACCGTGAAGCTGAAAGAGCCGAACGTCAAGCCAACCTAGCCACCCTTCAGCGGGTAGCCCAGCTATCCCACAACAATCAAGGCCAAGGAAATCAGGACAACCATGGATCTAAGCTCAACAATTTTCAGAACACCAACCCACACGTTTTCACTAAGTCCGAAGAGCCCTTAGACGCTGATGATTGGCTGCAAACCGTGGAAACAACCTGGAAGTCACCGGAATGGAAGCTAACGAGAAAGTCCTGTTCGCCACACACTATCTAGTCGGAGATGCAAGAGCATGGTGGAACAGCGTTCGTGCAATGACCGGAGGACAGATGATGACCTGGGAGGAATTCAAGGTCAAGTTCAGCCGAACCCATGTGCCCCCGGGTTTGATCAAGAGGATGAGAGATGAGTTCAAAGAACTAAATCAAGGAAGGATGACCGTAGTAGAACACCGTGACAAATTCTTGTCATTATCTAGGTATGCCCCGGATGAGATCGACACCGAAGCCAAGAAGAAAGAGAGATTCTTGAATGGTCTGCACGATGAGATGTAGACGGTATTGGTCAATATTCCGTTTGCTGATATTGAAGCTCTTGTCGACTCTGCCATCCACATGGAAGGAAAGATCAACCAGGCCAATGAGAACCGCAAGCGTCGCATGATGCATTAGCCAGGAACCCATCAGACCCCAAAGTATCGCTAACCCATCTCCGTGATTTTCCCCAGAACCAACGGACCCCAGATGAACCACCCGACGTATCCCACGTGGAAACCCAAGGCCGGAGGAAATCACAACAACCCGACAACTCTAACAATTTCAACTGCACCACCCAAGTTCAACAACAACAATGTTGCCGACACCAACACTGCCCCGAGGATGAAAGCAATGTTATACTGTTGCGACAAAGGACAAGTCGCCGGTGACTTGTTATGATCAGGAAATAAAGGCCACTACTCCAATGAGTGCCCCAAGAAGAATGCAGCCCTAATGCCAATGCCCCGGATCAACAGCGTCGTGTTCGGCCGGAAGAAGGTTTGCCCGTGGAACTCGCTCAACATAGCGGTCGTCTTTTTTCTCATGCATCTTGAAGAAACCGAGAAGCGTCGATGTCGTTGGGTATGTTTTCTTAATTCAGTACTTGCTAGAGTGTTGTTTGATTCTGGTGCATCGCACTCATTTGTCACCGAAGAATTTGCATGCACTAGTAAGATTCAACCAACCAAACTGAAGCATTTTATGATTGTTCAAATCCCCGGTTCAACCACCAAATCTAGGAAAATTTGCAAAGCCGTCCCAATCCGAATCCATGGCATTGATTTTTATGCTAATCTGATAGTAATTGGAACTAAAGGTTTGGAAGTAGTACTAGGAATGGATTGGATTTCCAAACATAAAGGATTGATTGACTGTGCCAAGAAATCTATAACCATGACTAGTACATCTGGAATATCAATCGAGCATATATCTGAAACCTTACCTCGTCAATTCAAGTGCAACAAGAGTATAGCCCAACCTACCATTGACCAAGTCCGGATAGTCTGTGAATACCCCGATGTATTTCCAGATGTTTTGCCCGGTATGCCCCCAGATTGGGATATCGAGTTTATCATCGAACTAATCCCCGGAACCGGACCCATAGCCCAGAGACCATATAGTATGAACCCGTCTGAACTAGCAGAACTGAAGAAGCAACTAGATGCCATATTGGAAATTGGATTGATTCAATCAAGTGTGTCACCATGGAGATCACCTGTTTTGTTCGTGGACAAGAAGGATGGAGGTAACCGTTTGTGTACGGATTATCGGAAGTTGAATGATGTCACTATCAAGAACAAGTACCCCTTTCCCAAGATAGAAGATCTGTTTGATCAGTTGACCGGTGCCAAAGTGTTTTCTAAGATTGATCTTAGAACAGGCTATCATCAACTCAAGGTTCGCGCAGAGGATATTCCCAAGATGCCTTTACCACCAGATATGTATTATACAAGTATACTGTCATGTCTTTTGGATTAACCAATGCCCCCGCTTATTTCATGAATCTCATGAATAAGATTTTTATGAACTTCCTGGATAAGTTGGTCGTTGTTTTCATCGATGACATTCTGATTTATTCCAAATAAGAAGAAGAACATGAGCTACACCTAAGGACCATCCTTGGAACCCTTAGAGCATCGGTTGTATGCCAAGTTCAGCAAAAGTGAATTAAGTTACAGGTAGGATTCCTCGGTCACATTGTATCAGCGGAGGAATTGCCGTTGACTGCAAAGTGAATGATGTCGAAAATTGGCAATCCCCAACCACTCAAACCCAAGTTCGTGCATTTCTCGGATTGGGATACTACCGCAAGTTCGTAGAAGGATTCTCGGTCGCTGGACCCATGACCCAATTGCTGAAGAAGGGCAAGAAGTTTGAATGGACGGACAAATGTGAAGCGAGTTTCAAGAACTCAAGAGGATATTGATTTAAGCCCCAATCTTAATCATGCCAGATATCACAAAGCCCTTTGAAGTGTATTGTGATGCATCCAAGATCGGTCTCGGATGTGTGCTAATGCAAGAAGGCAAAGTTATATCTTATCTATCTCGACAACTGATACAACATGAGCAAAATTACCCAACCCATGACCTCGAACTCGCAGCCGTAGTTCTAGCCCTGAAGACATGGAGGCATTACCTGATGGGAAATCGTTGTGAGATATATTCGGATCACAAGAGCCTGAAGTATATATTCACTAAGAAGGAGCTGAATATGAGGCGAGAAGATAGATTGAGCTAATCAAGGATTATGATCTGGACATTCACTATCACCCCAGTAAAGCCAACGTGGTATCAGATGCCCTTAGCAGATTGCCGTGCCGCTTGAACTCCATGATTTTGAAGGAGCAACCAAGTTTGCACAAAGAGATGGAAGATTTCCGAATGGAATTAGTGAGTGAAGGATTTTTGGATAGCATAGAACTTCAACCCACTTTGATCAGCCAGATCAAAGAGGTACAGAAAGGAAATGCTAGTATCGACGGAATCAAGCGTCGTATCAGTATAGGCAAAGTACTTGGATTTACCGAAGACGAAGAAGGAGTTCTGTGGTACAAAGGACGCCTTTGTGTACCAGCAGATTCTGAGTTGAAAGAAGTTATTCTCAAGGAAGCTCATGATACTCTTTATTCTATCCACCCCAGAGGAACGAAGATGTATCAAGATTTGAAAGAACAATTTTGGTGGCACAAGATGAAGAGAGAAATCGGAAGATATATCGCCAAGTGTGATATATGCCACTGAGTCAAGGCGGGACATCAAAGACCCGCGGCATTGTTGCAACCCTTGCAGATTCCAGAATGGAAATGGGATTCCGTTGGAATGGACTTTATCACCGGATTTCCTACTTCTAGTAGGGTAAATGACTCTATCTGGTTCATAGTGGATAGATTGTCCAAAGTCGCCCATTTCTTACCAGTCAAGACCACATATCAGAGTTCGAAGCTAGCGGAGTTATACATCGCTAGAGATCGTCAGTTTGCATGGAATCCCCAACAACATCATATCAGATCGAGGAACTCAGTTTACCTCGAGATTCTGGAAGAAAGTCCAAGAAATTTTAGGAACCCGACTAGATTTCAGCACGGCGTATCACCCTCAGACCGATGGACAAACGGAGCGAGTAAATCAAATACTCGAAGATATGCTGAGAGCATGTGTGTTAGAGTATGGATCAAAATGGGAAGACTGTCTGTCGTTCGCAGAATTTTCATACAACAACAGTTATCAAGCTAGTTTGCAAATGGCCCCATTTGAATTCATGTATGGAAGGAAGTGTTGCACCCCTTTGAATTGGTCGGAAGTAGGAGAGAGTTAGATTTTCGGAACCGACATCCTATGAGAAGCAGAAGAGATGGTTCAAAAGATCCGTGAGCACCTCAAGACCGCCCGGTCCAGATAGAAGAGTTGTCGTGACAAGAGACGTCGAGACCTCACCTTCAACATAGGAGATTTTGTGTATCTGAAAGTGTCGCCATTGAAGGGAATGCAGCATTTCCAGCTGAAAGGAAAGTTAGCCCCCAGATATATCGGCCCCTTCAAGATTCTGAACCGTCGAGGAGAAGTTTCATATCAATTGGAACTACCCGAAGATATGTCAGCCGTGCACAATGTGTTCCATATCTCATTACTTCGCAAGTGCCTCGAAGTTCTGGAGAAGACTGAAGTGTTCAAGAACATTGATCATCAGACCATAGAGATCAACGATGACCTGACCTATCCCGAAGTACCCATCCGTATTTTGGAAAAATCCTTCAGAACTACCAGAACCTGAAGCATCAAGTTTCTCAAGATTCAGTGGAGCAACCACACAGAAGAAGAAGCTACCTGGGAGCGCGAAGATCACATCAGGACGGAGTTTCCCGATCTCTTCAAATCCTAGGTAATCTTTTCATCCTTTTTCAAATCTCGATACGAGATTTTGTTTAAGGGGGGAAGGTTCGTAACATTCCAAAAATACTAAACTTGGATCATCAAACTCTAAGCATCAAATTTAGGGTTAACAAAAACTTTTCTAATTAAAAATATGAAAGCATCCATATGTGTGTGTTTAAAAAATTGGATTCTTTTGAATTGCCATGGTTCTGTGTTTCTTTGCTTGTAAAATGATTCTTAGGTGAAATAAACATCATCTAAACAATCCCCAAACTTTTCCCAAAGACAAACAAGTCAAAATAAACAAATTAGGTGAATGGTCACTTTGACCAAATTAACTCCCATGCTTACTTTGACTATCTCTAATTTTCAAAACTCAATAGAAACATGTATGGATCTTTGCCCCTTGTTAGTACTCATAATAAGGTACCAAGGCCCACTTTGTGATCATCCAAAAACATTCAAATGCTTATCTGAAATGACAGTTTAAAATTGAATCTATTTCATATGGGAAGATCCACTATTTCAAAAACCACTCAAACAAGCTCAATTTTCAAAACCCAAGCATCCACAGAACCCTCAACACATGCCTAGAACACCCACCAAAAATATTTTCAAAATTCAAAACTTAAGTTCATGCGGCCATTTCATCAAACAGGTTGCAGATTCAAATTCAAAAAATCAAAAACACTATGTTGAGCAGTGTTTTGGCCAACCTTGTTCCCTCTCTGGTTACAACTAGCCTTAGTAGATCATCTAGAAACCTTAACTAACCACTAGCACCACTGTAAGCTGGCCATTGTCATCAATAGTGAGCAGGCCGAGAGCACCCATGTCACCCCAGTGTGGACAACAAGCTAGGAGAAGAGCTAGCCGTGCCAACCTTGTCTAGCATGCAACCCATGCCTCACCGCCCCCTCTCAACCACCCCTAGCTCGGTGACAGCGACCAGAACCGCTAGGAACGCCGCACCCATGCCGCTGTCGACCATGCCGACACGCACCGCAGAGCACGCGCCGTTCCCACACCACCCGACCGACTCGAGCCCTCGCCGGCCGCCAGCATGCACCCCATCGTCCCAGGAGACCACCAGACATGCTTGTTTCACTGCCCGTACCCCGTAGCCACCGCTTGCCGCGGAGTTCGCCGCCTCTGCCTTGCAGAGCACCGCGCATTCCCGACCATTTTCCACCGCCCCTACACGCGCATTTAAGCTCTAGAGCATCACCAGGAGACCGCCCGTCGATCGCCAACCTCGGACATGCCTCTAGCCGCCTGTAGCCGTGTCGCCACCATCGCCTGCCCATCCCTCTCGGTCTCGCCGTCGAGCCTATCAAAGGAGACGACCCTCGCTCGATTTCTTCACACCGTCTCACTCCCCTCACCTCACTGATCATTCCATCCCTTAGCCGGAGCACGAGGAGCAGCAGTTTGCCGGAATTGCGCCGGAGCAGGCCGCCTCTTGAGAAGAAGGGAGCCATTGATTTCGACCACCCACAGATCTGCCGCGACCACTCCTGAGTTCGCCGTCGTCGACTTCGTCATTTGTCCGCCTCGCCGTCGTCACTGGAACCGCGGTATGCCCCCTATGCACCCCCACCGAGCCGCAAGGTTTTGAGCTCACCTGTGACCTATTCATCGTCGACGACGACCCTCAGCCGTCGATCTCACTTCTAATCCAACGCACATCGCCCGCTTCGCCAAGGCTTTAGGAGCCACGACCGTAGACCCCAATGGGCTTGCGCCTGCGTGGAGTGACACTGGGCCGGCCCAACAACCCTTCCCGCGCAGCCCACTCGTTTGAATTTAACTTTTTCTATTTATATTCAAACTCAGTTTTGTACCTAGTTTCAAAAATCAACCCAACTCGATTCATTGAACCAAATTGCATGAAACCAATTTTGTTAGAAAAGTGTTGAAATGATTAATACAAGCCCGTTGGATTCAAATCATTTGGATCTGTAGATCAACCCTGGTAAAAATAACAAGTCAGAAGCTTTTCTGCATTCAAACATTTTTCAAATTTCAACCATAATAGCTTTTGAGTTGATTCCAACTCTCAAAAATCACATTTAACCATAGCTTTCAGAATATATAAAAACATATGGGTTTACTTACAGAAATAATGTTCAAGTAATAACAGAATGCCACATAGGCATTTCTAGTCATATTATTTTATTTAAAATAAAAGGGTAAACCTTATTAAATTGTGACACCACTTTAAATCACATTCTCATGTACTGAAATATGTGGTGATGACATATGTCAACATGATCCCATGTTTGGTTTGGAGAATATTAAATCTTAAGTAGTTTTTTAATGAGTAGAAATTAATTTTCTAAAAATAAATAAATAATGCAAATGCTTTAATCTTGAATGTTAGTGATGATGCTAGATCATCTATAGAACCCTTTTGTGTGATGATTGAAAGTAGTTAAGTATTGTTTGGTGATTGTGTACCTCGTATTTATTTATAGACGCAAGTACCGACCAAGGATACGAGGAGGAAGGAGGATACTACAATGAAGAAGCTGAGGATAACTTCAACCACTGCTCTGCACAAGGAAAGCTAACACTTGCAAGATACTCTACTTTAGCAAGCCTATACTGATACTGATGCAATCTAATACTTGCTTCTTACCGTGACCACTAGATTTGCTTAAGCATATGTGATCATACCCACTTGATACCCCTCCTAGTTTTACTTGCAAGCTTTATACTTTATTTCTTTATCAAAGCTATTACTTGGAGTCTACTTAAATGACTTATAGATTCTAGGAAGATAATTCAAGGTTGCATAAAGAGCATTAAATTGGGCCTAAGCTAGATAATCTTGATGTCATCCTAAGGCATGAGATTGAACTTAGTTAAAAATCCACTTGTTTATCAGCCTCATTAGTACTCACCCCCACTTGTAGATGCTAGTGCTAAGCATAAAACTTGACCAACTTTAGATGGGAATACTTGGTGGAAAATGGTTATGAAAATGTTTTGACTTGTGTTTCCGAACACCAGATGATTTGGATGATGAAAATGTTAAGGCATGAGACTTAGCCCTTTATAAAACTGATGGTCATCTGGATGCGATACCATTCCAATTTTATCGTACAACCACAATACCCGAAAATTGGGTAGTGGTTGACTGGAAACTTATATACCTTAGTATGGGTTCCCTCGCGGCCAAGGACTGAGCTGAGGCTACCTTGTGAAGATTGCCCACTGCGGCACCCAAGATGATTGGTCATGGTTGGGAGGCCAAACTCACAGGAGAGGTGCTTATACTAGGGTGTAATTGAAAGGTTAGGATTGAGTATCCGACATCGAGTATGGTGAATTCAGGATTTGTTCCTGACGGATGTATCGAATGTTGTGGTGAAAGTGTACAATCTCTGCAGAGTGTCAAACTATTCGAATAGCCACGTCCGCGGTTATGGACAGTTGGAGTGGCCATACTGTTCCCCTGTCAGATGTTTTCAAAATTACTTTTGAAATGAATTGAGATTTTGACTTGACCACAACAGAGTTGTGGTATGAAATACAAGTTCCCACTTAGGTGTTATAAAATTTCAACTAGCTTTTCTTGCTTCTGAAATTAGTAGAGATAAATCTGGCTTTTTGCAAAACAACCCTAGAGCTTAGTGTCCTACTACAAAAACCCCTTCACTTGTTAGTATTAGTTTTCAAGTACTTAAAGAGTACTCATGGCTTTGTTCCTGGCTATTCCCATGGCCAGACTATGAAGAGGAGTACCAGGACGAAGGACCCCAGGAAGGTTACGACAACTAGGATCATCTCCCATCATCAGCATTGCCTGTGACCCCGAAGATGGAGCTTCGCCTACGCTACTTTTATTACGTTATTCCGCTGCTTGAGTTGTATTAAGAACTGGATCATGATATCCTTATTTGTGTAAGACTTTATGTATGGTTTGTAATAGATGATGTACTGTGGTATCCAAATCTGTTATGTCTCGCAAAAATGGTAATCCTAGGATTGCGATGTATGGCATAACAGGAATCGAGGATCAAAAATCCTGGGTGTTGACATAGAGGTAGGCGGGAGGTGACTCGTCTTTCTCCTGCACGCACCGATGTAGATCGTCGACAATACGGGGACGCTTATACGTACCCTCGAAGTTCTTGGTGAACGCTTCTTGCATGTCCAACCAGTTGCAGATGGATTTCTCCGCCAAGTCATCAATCCATTGTCGGGCCGTGCCTGCCAACATCAATGGGAGGTACTTGGCGGCGGCGTTGGGGTTACCCCCGGCGATATCCACAGCATTGGCGTAATCCTGCAACCATGTAGCTGGCTTGGAAGTGCCTTCATAGGGCTTGATGGTCTTTTCAATCCGGAAACCCTTGGGGGTAAGTTGCGGTCCGTATTACAGGTCCAAAGCAACGTGGTCCCAAGTATTGTCCTTCCCGGGCCTCGTGAATCTTGTCCAAGCGTGAACGTGCGCCGTATGGCTACGGGCTTGCTCTTTTCTTTTTGCCGCCAGGGGAAGGGATGTTTGAACAACGCGGGCCTCCTCCGCCATGGTGGCTTCTAGTGGGCGACAGAGGCGGAGGTGGCGGAGGTTTGCCTTATTGTTGTTACCCTCTTGCGACGTCTCACGCTTGTCGCGGTTGCTTGTTGGACGCGGAGGGTCATGACGCGACCTGCTCTTGTGTCCTTGGTTGCGCTCTCCATCATGACGGGTTTGCTCCACATTGTCGCGGATGACGATGCTGCTTTGCCTTGGCGGACGCACATCCGTGCGACGATGAGCCTTGGGGTCTTCGTGATGTCGGGGACTGGTGTGGTGGATATGGGAGAGGAGGTTGAGCCTTACCTCCATGGTCGGAGGATATGGGGATAGCGTCCTTCCTGTTGCATGCATCCCTCCGTCTTTGTTCTGACGAACCCGTCTGGGACTCGACATCATAAGGAGATCGATCCCTTGGCAGCTTAGGCTGACTAGACTGGCAAAACGCTGGGTCAGACTCAAGCCTCTGAGAGGTGGCCTTTTCCTGTTGTTTCATCGCCTTGGCCACAAGGTCAGACCTATTCCATAGCTGCGGGTGATCTATCCTGCTCCAGAAGTGTCTTGGCGACGGCGGGGTTGAGAAGAGGAGTGGGCATCACCTACCTGCCTTGGTTGTCAATGTATGGCTTTGCTTGTGGTGGCTTCGAGCGAGTCCATCCTAGGTTTCGCCATACACTAGGATCGTTGATGACGAGAGCGGAGCTTTCTTAGCCTTCTGCTGCTGGAGCAGAGTCTTGTACTCGGCCTCCATGGCTCTAGATTTATCTATTGACTTCTGCACGTTGGCCAGATCTCAATCCAGCTTAGCGCCTTGCTCCGCGATGACATGCGCTTCCTCCAGCAGCTGCTGGCACTTCTCATCAAGTTGGACTACATTCCGTATATGGGCCACGGTCATGGGCTCGACAGTTAGGTTGCCGTACATCACTCTATCAGCTGGAGTGATTTGGGCAGCAGCAGATGTAGATGCCGGAGGCGGCGGGTTTGCGATGTTGTTGTTACTCGGACCGATGCCGAGTTCCTGCGGCTGCTGCACTGGGTTAGGCGGAGGGGGCATGACCTTTGCGCGATCATTGTCGGCAGCAACAGGTGGTCCCTTCCCTTTGTCCAGCGCTGTAGGCGGAGCTCGTCCGGGTTGATATTCATCCATCGCCGTCCTAATGGCGACGAACACCTCTTGGGACGTGATGACATTGTTGGCCTGCTCGTCACGTTTGTAATCCTCCTCCATCTCCTGCATAGCAGAGTCTAGCTCTTCCGGGCTAAAATCTATCTCCTCTGAGTCAGCACTTATGTTGGAGTAAAGCGTGTCAAGCAAGGAGACGGAGGGTGTCAGGGCTTCCTCGATGATGGGAGGTGGTGGTGCGACAGCAGGGACGATGACTAGGGGTGGTGGCGCAACTACTGCGACGACGACCGGAGGCGGTGGTGCAGGTGCAGCGGCGATAACCGGAGGCAGTGGTGGCGGTGGCTGAGGCGGAGGGGCTCCGTCAAGGAGCGCAGGGGTTGTTTGAGCTGCCTCCTTGGCCTCCATGTAGTTGTTGATGGTGTTCACCATGCCTTCGAAAGTGAGGCGCCCTGAAGCCTGTTGCCGCCTTAGCGTATGTCGGAGAAGCGTTCCTTGGTCCAGTCCTTCCACAAAGTGATACATGGTATCATCATTTGGGTAATGTGCCAGATCGGCCCGTATACGGAGCCATCTGGCAAGGTAATCGCTGGGGGGTTTTCACCCTCTCTCTGGATGCAACGTGCCATATCGAAGATGGTCACCACTCTGACGAACTTGGATCTCTGATATCGAGACGCACTGGTGAAGCCGGCGGACTTGCAGCAATCTTCCACGGTTATATCCTGCACATGGGCGGTTTGGGTGGGCCTTGAATTTTTTTGATCTTTGCTGGCAAACTCCAAAGAGATATCTGACATCGATCCTTCCGCGAACGTATCCTGCCCGTAGGCGGTCCGTGCGGGTCTTGACGCTCCTCCGACTCCTAGGGGACTAGTGCCCGAATCGGTTTCACCGATGAAGAGGTGGATGTCTCCGATGGGGACGATCGAGCAGCGGGTAGGGTTTGTCTTTGCCAGAGAAGAGAACATGACTGATGGCTACGGTTTTGCCGATTCCCGCGAAGATCTTGGACCTCGCCCACTGTAGAGCCTGAAGCGCCTCTTGCCCCATAGTGGGCGCCAACTTTCGTGGTATTGCCGGCGAGTATGCCATGGAGGGGTCCTCACAGTGCGTATTTAGAGACGTAGGGTAAGGAGAATGGTTGACAGGTACGAGGTAACACAGCTTACCCAGGTTCTGATCCCACGACGGTGGCGGAATCCTACTCCTGCGATAAATCACTATAATGGCAATATGCCGAGTTACAGGGATCGGTTCGTTGTGCGAGGTATGAGTTTTGTCTTTCCCTAAAGGCTCCCATAGGCCCGACTTATATAGTCGCCAGGTCCTAAGGTTATAGGAAAAGTCCTAGCTGGACAGGTTAGAGAGTCCTACACTCCATACAACTAGTCTAGCGTGTCTTGCACTCCAAGGCTCCGGGTACGTCGGTGACTCCTACGTAGCCTTCCTTTATCCGGCATGGGCCTCCCTTCTGGATTCATCTAAATGGGCCGCCTAGCAGGCCATGGGCCATGCTACCAACTATGGGCCACCCGGGTTATCCGGATAGGAGACATGCTATGAGGATACCCTAGCATATCCCCAACAACTGTGTAAAGATATAGTGCACAACCACGGTCAGTACTAAGTACATTAATCAATGGTGAAATTCACACCACTAGAATCAATAGACAATAGATTAACATAATAGCATCACTACTTAGACAGTATCCAATACCCAATTGAAATTGGACTAACAGAGCCACTAACAATCTTAAAATCTTAGTAGATAATCATCTAGAACAGAACAACCACCACCATTAGTCCTAACTAATTCATCATTATCCTCAATAATCAACCCAGAGGGATGAACCCTAATCAAACTGATGAACCCTAATGAGGGATTGCTCTCTAGAAGCACATAGAGGCTATCAAGAGAGGCAAAGGACAGAGAGTCAGAGAGGGAGAAAGGGAGCACTTACCCATGGTCATCGTTGACGATTAGAAGAGGAAGCAGAGGGGACGACGTACGCACACAAAAGCTACCCGAGGGCGCTGCAACCTACGCCAAGCCATGGCGGCGGCCATAGCCCCACCAGTGGTCGAACAACACCACAACACCACCAGGAGCACAACACAACACCATAGGAGTGGCAGAGCATTACATCGCCGGCAACCACCAAACCCTAGGGTTTAGTGGGTGGAGCCAGCCTGGCCGGGAGAGGGGCCTAGAGGCGAATCAAACAGGACCAGATGACGGAGCGGTGTCGACTACTTCACCATACACCACGACGGCGGCCGGGAGGCCCAGGGTGGTGTGAATCAAGTAGCGACGATGTCGATAGTGCATCGCCACCGTGGGGACGAGAGAAAAGAGAGAATGAGTGAGATAGAGGAATAGAACAAGTGTACTGGGCCAATACGGGCTAGTAACACTCATTACAAGTGGGTTTGACTAGCACAGGTGGTACGGATCAGGGCTGGGCCAGCCCAATGGGCTAGGTCTAGGTTGCATATAGAAAATTCGAAAATAATAAAAGACTAAAATACCCATAGGACTTAATAAATACTAACAAATAAAATAAAAAACCTAAAAATATAAACAATATATCTTTATTTTCATAAAAATAAAAGCTACCTAATAAAAATAATAATTCTATTTTTAATAGAATAAATTTAGGTTAAAGATTTTTATACTATATATTCCTAATGGAATTTTATAAAAATAAATAAAATACCCAAAAATAAATAAAAATTACTTTTATCAAACATAATTAGTGTAGTATTTTATAAAAATACGCAATTTCTATTTAAGGTAGCAAAATAAGATCTTCTAAGTTAATAGACTTATTCTTAAAAAGAATAGTAAGAAAATAATAATAAGGGTTAAAAATAAATAAAAATTAGTTTCTAACTCTGTTACTAATATATTATATTACAAAAATATTTCATATAATATTTCCAAAATATTACAGATTATTCTTTAAACAACTTTCTTTATAAAGAAATTCTAGAAATTAATATAATAGGTAAAACACACAAAGAAGATAAATAATAAATGATGCATTGCATTACTATGCATATTCATTTGCTTCTTTAAATATTGTGCTTACCGGGCAATAATGGTGTTTTGTAGAAATAGAAGCTCAAGGTCGAGTGCAAGCATCCGACTTCACTACCTTGCAATCACAAGGCAAGTTCATCACTTGCTCATGTCCTTTGATGAGCCTTTATCAAAGTAATTGGAAAATTGTGTGTCATCATCTATATTGCAGAGAAAGAAAACATTATTTTCTCAAAACAAATAAATTGTTGATATCATCCTAAGTGGTGCTATGGAAAAGGTGAGCAATGGAACTTAGGTTTCCATTTGCAATGAGATTAATCACTTAGGACTTAACAACCCATGACATCAGTGATTCTAGCGCCGTATATTACACGTTAACTATGAGTTTTGGAATGGGATGAGTAATTCAGCGGTATCTTCTTCCTCTCGCATGTAGCCGGATGCGCAGGTCGTGGCTATTATCCTTGTAGCGTGCATTAATTGGTAATTCATAGAGGATATGTAGCATATGGGTGGGAACCCTCAACATCCCACGATAGTTCTGGCATCTAAATGATCTGTACCAACCATTGCTGTAATTCAATGTGTGGGCATGGCGTACTCCAAGGAAACATGCGGGGTTGTGAAGGGGGTAGTGATTGGCTTGGATCATCTACTAGGCCCCACCTCACGGAATTGTGGACGAGAAAGTATGCCTGGTTGTGCAACAAGGATTTGATCTCTCATGGGAAAAGTAACACACATCTGCAGAGTGTAAGAACTGTAACTTGTTACTCCCTATTCCGGGAAGGATCTACGAACGCGACAGGAAAGGAACTCCATGAAAGTTCAGGTCCACCTGTGAAGGCTGACATACATAGTTTTTGATAATAAAATCAATCTTTAAAGAAATGTTTACAAAAACTGCATAATGCCAAGGACTAATAGTCCAAGGTGGTAGATAGTGCATCAAACTTCCCACCTTGCATATAATGAACTTGCTGGGCAATGCTGTTACTCACTCTTTCCTTTGATCCCTGCTTAGACTATGAGGAGCCAGAAGACACTCCATTGTACACAACTGAAAGCCAAGAGGATGTCTACTACGAGGAGCCAGACCTGTCCGGAGGAGTGGAAGGGGTAGAATACAAGATACTCTATGGATTGGAGGGCAACAAGTTCGAGTAGTTTCCTTGATTATTAGTAAAAAAATTGATCCAAGCAGCAGAAAATTTATATAATAAGTTGTTGAGCTCAATTCGGAGTATAAGTTTGATACTTTGAATCTTCCGCTGAAACAGTTTAAGTTAGGTTTGTAAGTTGAATCTTTTGAATTCTCTAACTTCTGGTATTGTAATAATAATAATGTGTGTATGTTTGTAATATGGACCCACAATGTTTCTGTTATACCACTCTGAGGGATGTGATATTTATGGAACGGTGTTCTGTGGATGTCATGTCAACGACTATAGTGTACTACACATGCAGTGGTATGCTGGGTCACCGCAGCTGGTATCAGAGCAATTTCTTTGACCTTAGGTTGGAAACCTAGTAAAGGGTATTACCTATAGGAGCATATAGCAACGATAAAGAATTCTCTAAAAGAGTATAATGGGTATTGAAATGTGAATATTCCGTTGTATATTTTAGTGTGATAATTCTCTAATCAAAATATTGTTTTATACAGTGTTATGGCACCAAAGTTTCCAAAACAAACTTTGGTAAGGAAAGAAGAGACTCTCGATGATTATCAAGG
This sequence comes from Avena longiglumis, assembly GCA_030063025.1. Taxonomy (NCBI): domain Eukaryota; kingdom Viridiplantae; phylum Streptophyta; class Magnoliopsida; order Poales; family Poaceae; genus Avena; species Avena longiglumis. The sequence continues at coordinate 246,203,860 of CP125978.1, read as the reverse complement.
ATCATTCACTGATCAGCTTCGTCAACTCTTAAGGATTTTTAGTTGTTCAACCAAGATTCCAGTCAATACCATAACCTATTATGATGGGCGTATGTTATCCAAGTATCGTGTGAGTATCCAACTTCCAGAGGAGCTTTGGTTATATCACGATTTACCTATAGGTGAAGGTAGGAGTCATTTAGCAGCATACCATTATGTTGTTTTGGAGGCGATAGCCAATATTCAGGAGCAAAAAGCCCAGGAGTTAGAACGAAGCACATTTTCTGTGATTCTTCATGATTCTATAGACACGGAGCCCGTACCGGATCATCTTACTTAGTAAAGAAGAATCCTAAGTTAGCTTCCAATTTTATGGATCGATATCGACTGATAGTTGGGTCTTTGTATAAGACACATCAAGTCATAGTGGAAGATAATAATGACATGTTGGAGGATCTAACTGATCTAGAATGACGGGAGAAGTTAGCATCTTAGCTAGAGAATGAAGCGAGGAGTAGGGCCAATCCATTTTTCAAGGATATACCTACTGATCCAGAATCTTTTACACCATATCCTTATTCACCCAGACCAAAACCTACTTATGATCCTATTTTAGATATGAGGTATCCTGTACCACAAGCTTCTCAAGAAGAATCTGATTCAGAACTTCCTATTGAGAATTCTGATGGATGGAGGATGGGATCACCTAATGGATTCCGAGGAAATCAAATGTCAGTGGATGGGTCTGACAGAGATGTTGGACAATCCAGCTAGATGGGTGCGAGAACCAATACTAATGATAGTAGCAGGAATGCTATGTTTGTAGGAAGTCAGGACGAGGAAGATCATCCTCAAGAGAGGGTGTTTGAATCACCGACACCCTATCCAAACCTATGGAATGTAAATTATCCAGTGTTTAAATATCCTACCGAGCAGAGTGCCCGGGGATCAACGGAATTTGAGTATTCTGTTGATAACTCTAGGCATGAGGCTCGGGAGATGCAAGTGGGTGATAGTGATGAATAGGTTTTTGTAGACTATTCAGCTAAGCTGGATGGAGTCAGTGCACTCATGCTGAGTGATAACTCAAGTCCTGATACTTTAGATACTGAGTATGTTCCATCTGGAAGTCAATTTGTTCCACAGACTGTGCAACGGAAGTCACGTCAACACGGTTGGATTTTAGGCATGTATAATGAGCATCGTGGCTACTAAGGACGCAGATTACTTGTTAAGAAGTAGCTGGTATTGCGTATTATAGTGTTGAGAGACTGACGCATCTAAATAAGTGAGGTAGCATCCACATATATTGTAGTACCTATAGGGTTCAGGTTTGTAATGACTTTATACCTAATATGTTGTTTGTAATGTATTATATGAGAAAATGCATATTTGCATATTATTTGGATTTTGTTTTCCATTGTGTGACTAGTTTTGTGCATGAAGTTGAGCTCAGAACACTTATGCATGATGTAATTATGAGTATTCTCTTTATGTTGCAGGACTAGGGGAGTCATGGAATCGGGTGTAGAAACTAAATCTGAACAGCAACGCATGGAGCACGAGGCTAAGGATAAGGCAGATGTAGACGCTGGAAATCAAGGAGCATTACCACAATCACAAATGAGGTTGTTAATGGAGCGGAACTTTATACAGTACATGCAAATGATGCAAGAATCCCAAAACAAATTCATGGAAGAGTTGTTGGGACGAGCTGGAAATAATAGAGTAACTGAAGGTGGAGGAGTGAGTCTCTCCGACTTTCAGAACAAAAGGCCGTTGCCTTTCGCATCAGCTCCAGAACCAATGGATGCGGAGGATTGGTTGGCAGATACCGAGAGAAAGCTAAAGACTGTAGGTTGCAATGATGAGGATAAGTTGAGGTATGCAACACATCTCTTGACTAGACCTGCAGCATCATGGTGGGAGAATCAGCTAGCAATGCAACCTCCAGGAAAGGAGTATACCTGGGAGGAGTTCAAACAGAGATTCCGTGAGTATCATGTTCTAGAAAGTGTAATGGAGTTGAAGTGCAGGGAGTATGAGGAGCTTCAGCAAGGATATACTAGTGTCATGAAGTACATCCGGGAGTTCAGTCAACTATCTCGTTATGCTGAGGATGAGGTGAACACTGAGGAAAAAGGGAAGAAACGTTTCCTACTTGGTTTAAATCCATTTTTGAAGATGCAGTTGAGGCTGGCCAATAAGCAAACTTTCCAATAGCTACTTGATGCACCATCACATTTGAAGATGATTACAAGAATGTCCAAGAGGACCGAAGGAAGAGATCAAAGAAGGAAACAAAGAGGATTCAGGCAAGTAAACCTAAACCCAATCTGGAGTTCAAACCCAAAATAAAACCTTACAACAACAATAACAAGTACATAAGTGGAGGTCAGTCCAATTATCATAGGAATATCATATGCAACAATTGTGGAATTCCAGGCCATTTTCCAAAGGGAATGTACGAAACCCGTAGTTATTTGCTATGGATGTGGGCAAAAGGGTCATATCAAGCCAGATTGACCAAGAAAACCACCAGGTGGTTGGCCTACTAAAGGTGGAGGACAAGCCAGTTGTAACATCCCAAAAATATAAAACAAGGATCATCAAACTCTAATCACTAAAATTAGGGTTAACAAAAACTTTGATGAATTAAAATCATATGAATGCATGTGTGAATGAAATGATTTGACAATTGCATGAATGGACTTGTGTGATTAATATAATTAGGAATAAATGGTTTAAAGACAATTATAACATCATCTATAACATTTCCAAACAGAAACAAATAAAGAGAAAAAAACAAATAAAGCAAATGGTCATTTTTGCCAATCTGGTTCACTAGGTCACTTTGAGTGTTTCTAGTCCAATATTTCAAACAAAAACTTTCCCAATTCTTTTCACCCCTTGATATAACTAGTAAAAGTGAATCAAGGCCCACCTTTCAAACTTGCAGAAACATTTGGCAACCCCATTCAAATCATAATTCAAAATTGAATGTTATTCATATGTGAAGATCATCTATTTTCGAAACCCAACCAAACCAGTGCCCCTTGACTAATCCAACTAACCAGACACTCCCTAGTATGTGCCTAGCAAACCCACAAAGTTTGAATTCAAAATTCAAATTTAAAGTTCTTGTGGCCATTTCATCAAACACCTTGCAAATTCAAATCAAACAAACAACAAACACTATAGTGTGGAGTAAATTTGGCCTAACTTGTTCCCTCTCTGGTTGCAACTAGCCCTTAGTAGATCATCTATCCCCTTTAACTATCTTTAGCACCACTATAAGCAAGCCTAGCCATCACTAGCGAGCTAGCGGCCGCACTAACCTCTCCAACCTTGTCTGGGACATGCAGCACCGTCCACCGCCACTCTCTGTCCCAGCCCCGAGCAATACCAACCCCTAGACCACACGCCACGCCCATGCCAAACCTCTCTGCAACCATGCCGAGAGCGCCTGCGCCTCGCCGACCAACACCAGATCACACGCGCCGCTTGCAAGGATGATCGCGAGCACCCCAGCACCCCGCCAGACATGCCCGTTCGCCGCCGCGCGGACCACGCACATTGTGCGCCATCAAAACCTTCGTCGGACCCGCCTAGAGCGTCGAAGCATTCTGACCGATCAGCACCGCCCCACGCCTAGGCACTGCGCCATTGAGCTTCGCCAGGGAACATAGCACCTCCCCTATCGTCGCCCATGCCGATAGCTGCTTGTGCCGTAAACCACGACGAGCTCAGCCTGCGCCCGTCGGTCCCCTCTCGCCACTATAAATAGAGGCCTCCACCGCTCGTATTCGCCACACCAGTTCACTCCCCTCACCTGTAATCACCTCACCCCACTCCGAGCAAAGGCGAGCAGACATCACCGAATTTGGTGAGCCCGCCGGAGAAGAAGGGAGCCGATTGAGCCGCCCAGGAGGATCTCGCCGGTACAGAGAACTGCCATGCCGACTTCGCTGCTCGCCTTCGCCGACCGCCTCGAGCCCCGGTGAGCCTCCCACGACCCCCACCGTCAGGTTAGGGTTCTCGCTCACGCGCCCGACGTGGGACGATGAGTCGAGCTGCGATTAGAACTAGATCCCACGGTCCACGTTGCCCCGTACCGCTTCGCCCCTCCCCGTCTCACTGACACGTGGGGACAGTCACTTAACCAGCCCGCGTATGCGCTATGTGTAATGGGCCAACCCAGTAAAACATCCCGCGCGACCCAACAATTCAAATTAAGCTTTATTCTTTTAATTTCAAACACAGTTCTGTACCTATATTCAAAAATCAACCCAACTCGATTCACTAAACCAAAATGCATGAAACCAATTTTGCTAGAGAAGTACTGAAATGCTTAATCCAAGCCTGTTGGATTAAAATCATTTGGATATGTGGATCAACCATGGTAAAAATAACAAGGAAGAAGCTTTTCTACATTCAAACATTTTTCAAAATTCAACCATAAAAGCTTTTGAGTTGATTCCAACTCTCAAAAATCACATTTGATCATACCTTTCAAAATATAAAAAAACATATGTGTTTACTTGCAGAAATAATGTTCAAGTAATAAAAGAATGCCACATATGCATTTCTAGTCACTTTATTTAGTTAAAATAAAAAGGTTAAACCTTATTAAATTGTGACACCACTTTAAATCACATTCCCATGTACTCAAATATGTGGTGATGACATGTGTCAACATGATCCCATGTTTGAGTTGGAGAATATTAAATCTTAAGTAGTTTTTCAATGAGTAGAAATTACTTTGCTCAAATTAAAATAAATAAGACAAATGCTTTAATCCTTGTGATGTTAGTGATGATGCTAGATCATCTATAGTGCACCTTTGTGTGATGATTGAAAATAGTTAAGTATTGTTTGGTGATTATGTACCTCGTATTTATTTATAGATGCTAGTACCGAACAAGGATACGAGGAGCAAGGAGGATACTATGAGGAGGAAGCCGAGGAGATCTTCAACCACCGCTTCAAGACAAGGCAAGCTAACACTTGCATGATACCCTACTTATGCAAGCTTATAGTGATACTTATGCAAGCTAATACTTGCTTGTTACCATGACCACTATATGCCTTAAGAATATGTGATCATATCCACTTGATAACCCAATCCTAGTTTTATTTGCAAGCTTTATACTTTATTTCTTTATCAAAGATTTCTCTTCGAGTTTACATAGTGAATTGTAGATACTAGAAGGATATTGGAAGGTAGCATAGAGAGCATAAAATTTGGCCTAAGTTAGATAATCTTGATGTCATCCTAAGGCATGAGATTGAACTTAGCAAATCTCCACTTGTTTATCACCCCTCATTAGTATTTACCACCACTTGTAGATGCTAGTGCTAAGTATAAACTTGATCAACTTTAGATGGGAATACTTGGTGAAAATGGTTATGAAAAACTTAGAATGAGGATTCATTCTACTGATATGTTTTAACATGTGTTTCCGAACACTAGATGATTTTGATGATGAAAATGTTGAGGCATGAGCCTTAGCCCTTTATAAAACTGATGGTTGTCTGGATGCGATATCATTCCAATTTTATCTACAACCACAATACTTGAAAATTGGGTAGGGCTTGACTGGAAATTTATATACCTTAGTATGGGTTCCCTCGCGTCCAAGGTCTGAGCTGAGGCTACATTCTGAAGATTGTCCACCTGTGCAGTACCCAAGATGACAGTTGGTCCTGGTTGGGAGGCCAAACTCACAGGAGAGGTGCCTATACTAGGGCCAGAATCGAAAGGTTAGATTGATTATCCCCATACTAAGTATGGTGAATTCAGGATTTGTTCCTAACGGATGTATCGAATGTTGTGGTGAAAGTGTACAATCTCTACAGAGTGTAAAACTATTTGAATAGTCGTGTCCGCGGTTATGGACAGTTGGAGTGGCCATACTGTTCCCCCGTTAGATGTTTTCAAAATGACTTATGAAATGAATTGTGACTTTGACTTGACCTCAACAGAGTTGTGACATGAAATTCAAATTCCCACTTAGGTGTTATAAAACTTTCAACTAGTTTTTCTTTGCTTCTGAACTTAGTAGAGGTAAATCTGGCTTTTTGCAAAATAACCCTAGAGCTTAGTATCCTACTACAAAAACCCCCTTAACTTGTATTTTGTGAGTTCTTAAAGAGTACTCATGGCTTTGTCCCTGGCTATTCCCGTGGCCAGACTATGAAGACGAATATCAGGATGACGGACGCATGAAGGTTACGATAACTAGGATCATCTCCCATCGCAAGATTGCCCGTGACCTCAAGATGGAGTCGCCACGCTATCGTTACTATTACATTATCCCGCTGCTTGAGTTGTATTAAGAACTGGATCATGAGATCCTTATTTGTGTAAGACATTATGTATGGTTTGTAATGGATGATGTACTGTGATATCCAAATCTATTATGTCTCGCAAAAATGGTAATCCTGGGATTGTGATGTATGGCATAACAGGCATCTGGGATTAAAAATCCGGTTGTTGACAAGTTGTTATCAGAGACATCCTGACCATAGGAGACCCTAGTTAGAATGCAAGTTTGAATCAAAAACTTAGTTTCAAAACAAAAGGAAATGAGTCTTTACAAAACACTTATTCTCATTCTTATCACTTGGATTCTTTCATGAAAATTCATGTTCCTCAAAAATTCTTGCAAAATAAATAAAATTTGACACACTTGATCACTCTACTAACTTTCTCAACCTATATTCTTATAGATGGACGTGAAGTACAGCAAGTTTTATCAGTTGGGAATGGAGGAGACCTCATCTTTGAGCGTGACTTGGACCAGCTTTCAGAACTTTTGGAGCATCCGCACTCCAAGTTCTTCGGAGCTCAGCTCAATGATCAGGAAGGAGAAGAGCTACAGTGGTTAGTTGTTGCAAGTCTCCGAGGAAAGATTGAACCTCCCACTGCCGAGGGAATTCAGTTCACCTTAAGAGAAAACAACTGGCTCGATGCACTGGCCAGGGACCCATCATCCTCATCATCCTCATCATCCTCATCATCTTGCCGGTCTGTGTGGGCAAAGTATCAATCAGATCAAGGGTACCCGTTTTGAGTTCTACCCAAGGCGTGATGTTATCGGACAGCCACTGGAGGCCCCACATCATCCCGAGCTGAAGAGTCAAGTGGACCACCTCAGCTTCATGATGTACGATCGTCAGAAGGAGTTGGACAATGCCCGTGCCTACGCCAACCACAAGTACGCCATCACCAAGAAGAAGGATCAGACCCTCTCCATGTTAGTGAAGTATCACAAGTCTCGTCGCCGTCAGCTCGACAAGGAGCGCATCTTTGCCCGTCTTCACCACCGGATCACGGATTTGGAGGAGACCATCCACGAGAGATACATGTAGTTGGAGAGGGATAATGCCAGAGAACACCTTCGTGGAGACCCCTACTCCTATCTCAGCGATGATGATGACTTTCTGGTGGATCAGGCCATGGACTTCTTCACTGATGAGGATTATTTCGCCTTCATCGGTGACGATGATGATGATGAGGATGATGAGTACATTGACTCCGAGGAGTAGTAGCACTTGAGCACTAGCGTTAGTGAATTGTATTCGGTCCCACTGTATCGTAGATTCTAGAATGGTTCTTAAAACCATCTGTTTTTCTTTGTTGTGGTGTGTGTTGTATCGTGTGCTATGAATGAATGACTGAATGAATGAAAAGCAAGTTGCTAGAAAAATCTGAGTCAAACTTTAAAAACTTTTCAACAACCTCTGAACCTTAGAAAATTCCCTCTTTTCTCATGATCTATCTCAATCTTCAGATGCCTCGCGGAGGAAGCGGTTCATCCCCGGACCTGATGTTGCAGATCTTGCAAATGTTGGTTTCTGACCGTGAAGCTGAAAGAGCCGAACGTCAAGCCAACCTAGCCACCCTTCAACACATAGCTCAGATGGCCAACAACAATCAAGGCCAAGGAAATCAGGACAACCATGGATCTAAGCTCAAGAATTTTTAGAACACCAATCCACCTGTTTTCACTAAGTCAGAGGAACCCCTAGATGCAGATGATTGGCTGCAAACAATGGAGAACAATCCAGAAGTCGTAGGAGTGGAAGCTAACGTAAAAGTTCTGTTCGCCACCCACTATCTAGCCGGAGATTCAAGAGCATAGTGGAACAGTGTTCGTGCAATGACCGGAGGTCAGATGATGACTTGGGAGGAATTCAAGGTCAAGTTCATCAGAACCCATGTGCCACAGGGTTTAATCAAGAGGATGAGAGATGAGTTCAGATAACTGAAGCAAGGAAGGATGACCGTAGTGGAATACCGTGTCAAATTCTTATCATTAGCTAGGTATGCCCCAGATGAGATTGACACTGAATCCAAGAAGAAAGAGAGATTCCTGAACGGTCTGCACGATGAGATGCAGACGGTGTTAGTCAATATCCCTTTTGCTGATATTGAAGCCCTATTCGACTCTGTCATTAAGATGGAAGGAATGATCAACCAAGCCAATAGAACCACAAGCGCCGCATGATGCATCAGCCCGGAACCCATCATACCCCAAAGTATCGGCCCAACCCATCTCCAGGATTTGCCCCGAGAACCAATACACCCCCTATGAACCGTCCGACCTATCCCAACCGTGGAAACCCAAGGCCCGGAGGAAATCACAACAACCCCGGCAACTCTAGCAATTTCAACCGTGCACCACACAAGTTCAACAACAATGCATCACCAACACCAACTCGCCCAAGGACTGGTAGCAATGTTGTGCCTGTTGCAGCAAAGGACAAGTCGCAAGTGACTTGTTATGAATGCGGAACCAAGGGTCACTACTTCAATGAGTGCCCCAAGAAGAATGCCGCAGCCCCCAATGCAAATGCCCCACCAAAGAAGTGCCGTTCAGCCCGAAGAAGGTTTGCCCTGTGAATTCGCTCAACCACACCGGCCGGCTCTTTCTCATGCATGCTGAAGAAGCCCAGGAAGCGCCAGACGTCGTGCTGGGTATGTTTTCCGTTAACTTAGTACTTGCAAGAGTGTTGTTTGATTCTAGAGCATCACACTCATTTGTCACTGAAGAATTTGCATGCACTAGTAAGATTCAACCAAGCAAATTGAAACATGTTATGATTGTTTAAATCCCCGGTTCAATCACCAAAGCTAGGAAAATTTGCAAAGCCGTCCCTATCCGAATCCATGGCATAGATTTTTATGATAATCTAATAGTACTCGGAACTAAAGGTTTGGAAGTAGTACTAGGAATGGATTGGATGTCCAAACATAAAGGGTTAATTGACTGTGCCAAGAAAGCCATAACCATGACTAGTACAGCCGGAGTATCAGTCGAGCATGTATCTGAAACCTTGCCTCGTCAATTCAAGTGCAACAAGAGTATAGCCCAACCTACCATTGACCAAGTCCGGATAGTCTGTGAATACCCCTATGTATTTCCAGATGTTTTGCCCGGTATGCCCCCAGACCAAGATATCGAATTTATCATTGAACTAATCCCTGGAACCGGACCCATAGCACAGAGACCATATAGTATGAACCCGTCTGAACTAGCGTAATCAAGAAGAAATCGGATGCCATGCTAGAAATTGGATTAATTCAACCAAGTGCATCACCATGGAGATCACCTGTCTTTTTTGTGGACAAGAAAGATGGAGGTAACCCTTTGTGTACGGATTACCGGAAGTTGAATGATGTCACTATCAAAAACAAATACCCGTTGTCCAAGATAGAAGATCTGTTTGACCAGTTGACTGGTGCCAAAGTGTTTTCTAAGATTGATCTTCGAACTGGCTATCATCAACTCAAGATTCGCGCAGAGGTTATTCCGAAGACTGCCTTTACCACCAGATAAGGATTATATGAGTATACTGTCATGTCTTTTGGATTAACCAATGCCCCCGCTTATTTCATGAATATCATGAATATGATTTTTATGGACTTTCTAGATAAGTTTGTCGTTGTTTTCATCGATAACATTCTGATTTATTCCAAATCAGAAGAAGAACATGAGCTACACCTAAGGACCATTTTTGGAACCCTTAGAGAGCATCAATTGTATGCCAAGTTTAGCAAATGTGAATTTTGGTTACAGGAGGTAGGATTCCTCGGACATATCGTATCAGCCGGAGGAATTGCCGTTGACCCTGCAAAGGTGAAACATGTCGAAGATTGGCAAGCCCCAACCACTCAAACCCAAGTTCGTGCCTTTATCGGATTAGCGTGATACTACCGCAAGTTCGTAGAGGGATTCTCGAGTATCGCCAGACCCATGACCCAATTGCTGAAGAAGGACAAGAAGTTTGAATGGACGGACAAATGTGAAGCGAGTTTTCAAGAACTCAAGAGGAGATTGATTTCAGCCCCCATCTTGATCATGCCGGATATCACGAAGCCCTTCGACGTGTATTGTGACGCATCCAAGATCATACTAGGATGTGTGCTAATGCAAGAAGAAGAAGTTATATCGTATCTATCTCAAAAACTGAAGCAACATGAACAAAACTACCCAACCCATGACCTCTAACTCGCAGCCGTAGTTCTAGCCCTGAAGATATGGAGGCATTACCTGATGGGAAACCGCTAGAGATTTACTCGGATCACAAGAGCCTGAAGTATATATTCACTCAGAAGGACCTGAATATGAGACAGAGAAGATGGATTGAGCTAATCAAGGACTATGATCCGGACATTCACTATCACCCCGGTAAAGCCAATGTGGTAGCAGATGCCCTGAGAAGATTGTCGTGCCGCTTGAACTCCATGATTTTGAAGGAGCAACCAAGTTTGCATAAAGAGATGGAAGATTTCCGAATGGAATTAGTGAGTGAAGGATTTTTGGCTAGCATCGAACTTCAACCCACTTTGATCAGTCAGATCAAAGAGGCGCAGAAAGGAAATGCTAGTATTGACGGAATCAAGCGTCGTATCGGTACAGACAAAGTACCCAGATTCACCGAAGACGAAGGAGTTCTGTGGTACAAAGGACGCCTTTGTGTACCAGTAGATTCTGAATTGAAAGAAGTGATCTTGAAAGAGGCCCATGATACTCTTTATTCTATCCACCCCGGAGGAACGAATATGTATCTGGATTTGAAGGAACAATTTTGGTGGCATAAGATGAAGAGAGAAATCGGAAGCTATATCGCCAAGTGTGATATATGTCAGAGATTCAAGGCGGGACATCAAAGACCCGCTGGACTATTGCAACCTCTATAGATTCCGAAATGGAAATGGGATTCAGTTGGAATGAACTTTATCACCGGATTACCTACTTCTAGTAGGGGAAATGACTCTATCTGGGTCATAGTTGATAGATTGTCCAAAGTCGCCCATTTCTTACCAGTCAAGACCACATACCAGAGTTCGAAGCTAGCGGAATTATACATCGCTAGAATCGTTAGTTTGCTGAGTCCCCAAGAACATCGATCGGATCAAGGAACCCGCTTACTTTAGATTCGGAAGAAAGTCCAAGAAGGTTTAGGAACCCAACTAGATTTCAGCACATTGTATCACCCTCAGACTGATGGACAAATGGAGCGAGTAAATCAAATACTCGAAGATATGTTGAGAGCATGTGTGCTATAGTATGGATATAAATGGAAGACTGTCTGCCTTTCGCAGAATTTTCTTACAACAGCTTATCAAGCTAGTCGCAAATGGCCCCATTTGAGTTTATGTATGGAAGGAAATGCCGCACCCCTTTGAATTGGTCGGAAGTAGGAGAGAGTCAGATTTTCAGACCCGATATCCTACGAGAAGCAGAAGAGAAAGTTCACAAGATTCGTGAGAACCTCAAGACCACCCACCAAGACAGAAGAGTTACCGACAAGTGTCGTGAGACCTCGCTTTCAATATCGGAGATTTTGTGTATCTTAAAGTGTCGCCATTGAAAGGAATGCAAATACCGAAAGGAAAGTTAGCCCCAGATATATCGTATCTTCAAGATTCGAATCACGAGGAGAAGTATCATATCAATTGGTAATGCCGTAAGAAATGTCAAGGCACACATTGTGTTCCATATATCGTTATTTCGCAAATGCCTCAAGTTTCGGAGAAGATCAAGTTTTCAAGAATATTGATCACCGGACCATAGAAATCAATCATGACTTGACCTGTCCAGTACCCATCCAGATTTTGGAAGAAGCTTTCAGACCAACAGACCAAGCATCAAGTTTCTGAAGATTCAGTGGAGCAACCACACTGAAGAAGAAGCTACCTGGGAGCGCGAAATCACATCAAGACAGAGTTTCCCGATCTCTTTAAATCCTAGGTAATCTTTTTCATCCTTTTTCAAATCTCGGGACGAGATTTTGTTTAAGGGGGAAGGTTCGTAACATCCCAAAAATATAAAACAAGGATCATCAAACTCTAATCACTAAAATTAGGGTTAACAAAAACTTTGATTAATTAAAATCATATGAATGCATGTGTGAATGAAATGATTTGACAATTGCATGAATGGACTTGTGTGATTAATATAATTAGAAAGAAATGGTTTAAAGACAATTATAACATCATCTAGAACATTTCAAAATAGAAACAAATAAAGAGAATATAAAAAACAAACCAAATAAAGAAAATGGTCATTTTTGTCAATCTGGTTCACTAGGTCACTTTGAGTGTTTCTAGTCCAAGATTTCAGACAGAAACTTTCCCAATTCTTTTCACCCCTTGATAGAACTAGTAAAAGTGAATCAAGGCCTACCTTTCAAACTTGCAGAAATATTTGGCAACTCCATTCAAATCATAATTCAAAATTGAATGTTATTCATATGTGAAGATCATCTATTTTCAAAACCCAACCAAACCAGTGCCCCTTGACTAATCCAACTAACAAGACACTCCCTAGTATGTGCCTAGCAAAACCACAAAGTTTGAATTCAAATTTCAAATTTAAAGTTCTTATGCCATTTCATCAAACACCTTGCAGATTCAAATCAAACAAACAACAAACACTATAATGTGCAGTAAAATTGGCCTAACTTGTTCCCTCTCTGGTTGCAACTAGCCCTTAGTAGATCATCTAGCCCCTTTAACTATCTTTAGCACCACTGTAAGCAAACCTAGCCATCAATGGTGAGCATGCGGAGAGCAAACTTGCCACCCCATTGTCGCCAACGAGCTAGTGGCCGCACTAGCCTCGCCAACCTTGTCTTGGACATGCAACACCGTCCATTGCCACTCTCTGTCCCAGCCCCGAGCAATACCAACCCCTAGACCACACGCCACGCCCATGCCAAACCTCTTCGCAAGCATTCCGACCGATCACGCACGCCCCACGCCGCCATCGTGCCATTGAGCTTCGCCAGGGAGCATAGCACCGTCCCCTACCGTCGCCCATGCCGATAGCTGCATGTGCTGTCGACCACGACGAGCTCAGCCCGCGCCCGTCGGTCCCCTCTCGCCACTATAAATATAGGCCTCTACCGCCCGTACTCGCCACACCAGTTCACTCCCCTCTCACCCACAACCACCTCACCCCACTCGAAAGGCGAGCACAGATCGCCGAATTTCGCAGAGCCCGCCGCTGGAGAAGAAGGGAGCTGCCGATTGAGCCGCCTGTGAGGAGCTGCTGTACCAGAGAACTGCCGCCTCGACTTCGCTGCTCGCCTGCCTCCGACCCTCGCCTGATCCCCGGTGAGCCTCCCACGACCCCCACCTGTCGCGCTAGGGTTCTGTCTCGCCAGCGCTGCGCGACATGGACGATTAGCCGTAGCCGTTCGATTAGAACTAGATCCCATGGTTCACGTTCTGCCCGCCGCCTCCCCCGCCTCACCGACGCTGGGGACACTTAAATAGCTCACAGACGCTGGCTGTGTAATGGGCCGCCCAAGAAACATCCTCATGACCCAACAATTCAAATTAAGCTTTATTCTTTTAATTAACATAGTTTTGTACCTATATTCAAAAAATCAACCCAGCTCGATTCACTAAACAAAAATGCATGAAACCAATTTTGCTAGAGAGGTACAGAAATGCTTAATCCAAGCCTATTGGATTCAAATCATTTGGATATGTGGATCAACCATGGTAAAAAACAAGGAAGAAGATTTTCTACATTCAAATATTTTTCAAAATTCAACAATAAAAGCTTTTGAGTTGATTCCAACTCACAAAAATCACATTTGATCATACCTTTCAGAATATATAAAAACATATGGGTTTACTTGCAGAAATAATGTTCAAGTAATAAAAGAATGCCACGTAGGCATTTCTAGTCACTTTATTGAGTTAAAATAAAAAAGGTTAAACCTTATTAAATTGTGACACCACTTTAAATCACATTCCCATGTACTGAAATATGTGGTGATGACACGTGTCAACATGATCCCATGTTTGAGTTGGAGAATATTAAATCTTAAGTAGTTTTTCAATGAGTAGAAATTACTTCTGTCAAATTAAAATAAATAAGACAAATGCTTTAATCCTTGTGATGTTAGTGATGATGCTAGATCATGTATAGTGCACCTTTGTGTGATGATTGAAAATAGTTAAGTATTGTTTGGTGATTGTGTACCTCGTATTTATTTATAGACGCTAGTACCGACCAAGGATACGAGGAGGAAGGAGGATACTATGAGGAGGAAGCCGAGGAGAACTTCAACCACTACTCTGCACAAGGCAAGCTAACACTTGCAAGATACCCTACTTATGCAAGCTTTATACTTTATTTCTTTCTCAAATCATTTTCTTAGAGTTTACATAGTGAATTGTAGATAATAGAAGGATATTGTAAGGTAGCATAAAGAGCATAAAATTTGGCCTAAGTTAGATAATCTTGATGACATCCTAAGGCATGAGATTGAACTTAGCAAATCTCCACTTGTTTACCACCCCTCATTAGTATTTACCACCACTTGTAGATGCTAGTGCTAAGTATAAAACTTGATCAACTTTAGATGGAAATACTTGGTGAAAATGGTTATGAAAACCTTAGAATGAGGAGTCATTCTACTGAAATGTTTTGACATGTGTTTCCGAACACCAGATGATTTTGATGATGAAAATGTTGAGGCATGAGCCTTAGCCCTTTATAAAACTGATGGTTGTCTAGATGCGATACCATTCCAATTTTATCGTACAACCACAATACCCGAAAATTGGGTAGGGCTTGACTGGAAGTTTATATACCTTAGTATGGGTTCCCTCGTGGCCAAGGTCTGAGCTGGGGCTACCTTGTGAAGATTGTCCACCTGTGCAATACCCAAGATGACAGTTGGTCATGGTTGGGAGGCCAAACTCACAGGAGAGGTGCCTATACTAGGGCGTGTAACTGAAAGGTTAGGATTGATTATCCGCATACTGAGTATGGTGAATTCAGGAATTGTTCCTGACGGATGTATCGAATGTTGTGGTGAAAGTGTACAATCTCTGCAGAGTGTCAAACTATTCGAATAGCCGCGTCCATGGTTATGGACAGTTGGAGTGGCCATACTGTTCCCCCGTCAGATGTTTTCAAAATGACTTATGAAATGAATTATGACTTTGACTTGACCACAATAGAGTTTTGACATGAAATTCAAATTCCCACTTAGGTGTTATAAAACTTTCAACTAGTTTTTCTTTGCTTCTGAACTTAGTAGAGGTAAATCTGGCTTTTTGCAAAACAACCCTAGAGCTTAGTATCCTACTACAAAAACCCCCCTTAACTTGTTAGTATTAGTTTGCGAGTACTTAAAGAGTACTCATGGCTTTGTCCCTGGCTATTCCCGTGGCCAGACTATGAAGAGGAGTATCAGGATGATGGACTGCAGGAAGGTTACGACAACTAGGATAATCTCCCATCGTCAACATTGCCTGTGACCCCTGTGGCATCCCGCTAAAACCACTACTAGAAAATCGCGTGTTAAAAATACTTGTGCATCATCATGACATCAGCATGCATCTATTCGATTAAAACTATTTTGCTAAAAGACCTACTTTGTTTTCTATATTAATATCCTCCCCCTTTGTTCTAACCAAACCGTCGGTCCAGCCGGATCTTTTATTTATCTAAAACTATTTACAAAATTTATTTTTAAATAAAAGAAAACCCTAGTCAAAAATATCTAATCCTAAAACTACCCAGTCCTATTCTACCCACTCTGCCTCCACCTCACCCCACCCAATAGTCTGCCGCCACCTCATCACTCCCTTCCCCCCTATCCTATCCCAGCCCGCCACCTCACCTCTCCTCCCTCCTTTCCCCACCAACCACCCGACCCCAACCCCACCTAGGCGGGGCCCCCAACACACTCACCCACCCCAACCCACACGTTGCGCCCGACCCACCCCTGGACTTGACACACGCACACCACGCAACACACACGCCGTGTGCACACAGAACCACCCAACACGCCCCCCGCCCCATCTCCTCTCGCGTGGCCCCACCGATCGATCGCCTGGCCCCACTCTGCTAGCCGCCACCAGCCCGCTCCTCTCCTCTTCCACCTCGCATTCTCCCCTCCCATCACTGATTCCAACCTCCGCCGCAAGACCTCTGCCGCTCGCCCCGCGCCCCGGCGCCCTTCCTCTCTCCTCCCTCCTCTCACCCACCCCGGCCCTCGCTCTCCACCCCGCGGTCAACCACCTGCGTGAACCCACCAGCACAACCAGCGCCGCCGCCTCCCTCCGCCTGCAAGCTTCCTCGCCGCTTCCTATCTCGGCATGACGCCAAGACCTCCTCGTCTGCTGCTCCTCCTCCAATCGCTGTGGAAACCTTTGTCGCCTCCGCTGGTGCCTCCCCGGACCTCTCCTTCACCGTCCATGAGCAGCCCGCGTCCTCCTGCAAGGCACCGCGCGGGTCGGCGTGCCCTGCCGCTTGACCTCCTTGCGAGAACCCTCTCCGGCGTGGCCCGCCTCCTCCTCGTCAGACCACCTCGTCGTCGCTGGGCCCACGCGACCGCGTCGCAAGCCTCCCTCTCCTCTCCGCCGGCGGACCTGCTCGTCCTTCTTCCCCTTCTCCGTCTCACGCCATCCGCGAGCGCCGGTCCTCTCCTCTCTGGCCAAGGCCGCCAGCGACCGTCGCTGCATATCCTCTCCCCCGCGCGTCCTCGACCTCCTCGTCGAGTGCCCTCTCCGCGGCCATGTCCCTGGAGTTCCACCGCCATCCGCAGGGCTCTTGGCGGCCTTTTCCTCCGCTGCCCGGTGCCCCCTGCAGTCTGCTCCTCGTCGTCCTGCGCGTGCGCCCCTGGCCGAGTCGATGATGCCCTACTCCTCTCTGTGCTTTGGTGGCGCGTCGCCTGCGTCGAGTCCCTGCCACCACTTGAGGCCATCGTGTCCTGCCTTGTTTGAAAAGGTATCCGATGGGCATCATATGCCCTTTAATCTCGCTCGTTACACGTATGCGCTTGTATGTGTATGAATTGTGTGTTCCCATGAACGCTTCAACTAGATCCTTGGAGTTGACATCTTGTCGGTGCCAGATTCCACCCTCTTGGTTTCTGTAACGGAGATCTCTCGACTAGCTCTACATCAAATCCAAAACCAGACAACTCCATCTTGGAACCGTCGGACCATGCAAGAGGAAACCATGCCGAGAACCCGCGGTAACCGGAAGTCGAGCCTGAACTAGAGCACCAAGTTCTCCTACATGGACCCTCAAGATCTTCTTCCTGGAACCCGAAGACCGATCCCGGCGAGACCCAACCCGAACCATAGAACGTCAAGATCGTCGAGCCCCCTCAAATGTGTGCCCTAAGGCCTATTTTTATAAATAATATTACTTGTTGCATATAAAATTGTCATACTCGCATGCATATTAGTATGGTTCGGGGGCCTTATGCCGATTCACCTAAATTAAATATGGGATTCATATGCGGGAAAACCTAGCCTAATATTGGCCCCATTTAAAATTGTGTAGCGCACCGGTGATATATTTTGCCATGATAAGACAACCTTTAATTTGCGGGGTATCTAAACAACATGAACCTATCAATTAATTGTCGGGACCCCCGGTTCCGCTTAATATTGCCTAATTGCATCGCATCTTGCCATGTCATACATCATACATGCATCATGCTCGATCTTCTGCCGTAGTAATAAATAGTGTATCCGGTGTTTCCTCTAGTGATTTGCTTCTTCACGGACTAGGCCGATGAGTTGATGCGAGTATCGACCCGATCTTCGGATGAATCTTCGGCAATGTTTTCAGGCGAGCATCTCTCCCTTTCTACCTATCTTACTTTTATAGTATTTGTTCCCTCCTGTTGACCTATTGCTATCTGTGTTGCGATGCTCTAGTTTTCGTACCCGTGTTATCCCTTGCAGCCTTATAATGCCTTGCACACCTCCTATTACCTGTTGTTTGGTAGATAGTTGGACCTGCGCGTCATAGTCGCTTGCTCAAGTGTTGTTGCGTGTCGTCAAGTACCATAGTTGTTGGAGTATTGCCGTGTGTTTATTGTTGGAGATGATCAAGACTTTAATTACTGTTTAACAACTAAAATTGAAGTAGGTAAATGCAGAGGCACAGGTGGGAAATAGATGTTATTTGGTTGTTAACCGTCCACTTGTGTCCCGTAGGACCCCGAGTACTTGATACCTGTTCCTTGAATATTCGCGCTATCCACATCCGGGAGGATTATGGGACCCCCCTGAGCCAGAGCTTGATTCATTCTTATTTCTTGGGGCCACAAACTAGTTTGAGGTTTTATTTACTATCCTGTACTTATGCCATGCTTTACTGCTTTATTTAAATTGTGTGATGTACTGCACCTGTACTGTTTAGGATCGGGACACGTTTTCGCGGTATCGACAAGCCCAGTCACACTTTGGGGATCCCAGTCGTTTATAGTCGTCCACCCAAACCTTGAGTCCGTCTCGGAGTCATCTAACTTCGTTGCGGGTAGCTTAATGGGGTGGCCCCCTGAAATATTTCTGAATCCTGTGATTGCTTTGTCGTGAAAGCCTCGTTGGGTTTTCATTTGGTTTTTCCGAAGTTGATCGAGTGTGTGTTGCTATTTGTGCACCCCTGCAGGGTAAAACTTTCTGAAAGCCGTGTCCGCGGTTATGGACGACTTGGAGCACAGTATCTCGATCATAGACAACTATAACTAAAGTAGTGCTATAAATTTGACTTTATAATGACTAGTAATCAGCTTCACTATAAAGGAATGGCTAAATAAAACTGCCAACAATTGCTTGTTTGGGTTGTCGCTTGCTACCATTGTATCTGACTAGTAAGTATTGCAACTATAACGGAATGGCTAAATAAAAGTACCAACAACTGTTGGGTTTTGGGATATCTCATGCTAATTGTATCTGACTAGTAAGTGTTGCAACTACAACGGAATGGTTAACTAAAATTTCCCACTGCTTATTATATCAGGATGATTATCTATACTTGACTAGTAATTGCTGCAACGATAACTGAATAAATAAAACTGCCAACGGTGTGAGTTCCTCGGTTGACTTCCTCGTTTGGTCTCGAGGGGGAAACACCAGGATGGGTATGTTGGTGGTAGTATCAGGTTGGTTCCGAATAGGTCTTTCTTACCCCTCTCTGATAGCCGCTAGTTGTATCGAGTCTCTATAGGTTGTTTAGTGCATGCTGCGCTGCCGCTTCAGTCCACCATACCTATGTAGGCGAGGACCGCCGTGTACTGGCCTCAGTACTGACCGCTCTCTCTTTTTCCTTTGCCCTTTGACGGCACCCCTTTTGTTTAAGCAGGTTTTGAGATCGACGTCGTTAGCAGGGTTACCCTTCCGGCTTGGCCTGGGCAGGGTTATGGACGCCATTGGTTATTCTTCAGGGCTCTTAGCCCCATTTGCATCTTGTCCGTAGTCGGACGCTCTATCGTTTAAAGGTGATTTGGATCTTTGTTCTGTATATCTGTATTCTTGACTCATGGAGTCGTGTTGTATATATATCTGTTCTGTGGGTCCCATCGAGGACTGTTGTGTAATGTTATTACTTCGTTTTCCACCCGCACGCAAGTGCCTGGTGGGCACCTTTGAATCGTTTCTATGCGGGTTTGGCGGGAAGCGCTGAAACTTGCATAGGGCCGATTCTGAGGGTGTTATAGAGTGGTATCAGAGCTCAGCAGTTGCGATACCCCACAAGTCCATCCTGTAGGATAACCTAGCTAACGGCCGAAGTAGAGTGTCAAAACTATTTTTTTGAAAAATCGGTTGGATAGTTCTGATTAGGTCTGATTTTACTCCTTGCCCCTCTGCTGCTCTCCTCTCACCTCTGCGTTTTTTGAATCCGCTCTCTTCTCTCTCTTCGAGTCCAGGATTTCTCGTGGTTGGGTTCCATCGTACCTTCAGGGTTTCGCTTCCTCCTTTGGTAACGGTGTTGCTACATCTGGTCTTCATGCTATCCAAGGAACCCTTCGTCTGGTGGACTTCTCTTTGTTCCTTCTCGTGCCTTCCGGTGTTTTCCGACGCGACGACATCATCTACGCTAGATCCGATGCAGAGTCTGCATCACTCCTCTGTTTCCGAACCTCGCTTGTCGAGATCTACAATCTGAATTCTGAGAGTTGGTTGCATAATTTCCTATTCATGTGCAGAGTAATGCTTTGGGTGCGCGATGGACTGATCACCATCCGACTACTCTTATCATTCGCTCTTGCACATTGAATGGTGAATCCTTGCAGTTATACTCCTTCCGCGGAAGTTAGAGGTGGCCTTACCCTTTTGAGACCTTTACCTTCATCTTTGTTTCTCCGGAGTGTTCTCTCGACGAATGGGGAACAATCATTGTTGGTGGTGTCGCCATTTTCAAGCTGAGAAAGAACCCTTGTTAGTGGTGTCGCTAGGATCTACACGAAGCGCGAAGGATCAGATCGTCGGCCTTCTTCCCTGTACCATGAGGCGGATCTCGAGGGCGAGATCCATTGTTAGTGGTGTCGAATTGTGGCATCCCGCTAAAACCACTACTAGAAAATCGCGTGTTAAAAATACTTGTGCATCATCATGACATCAGCATGCATCTATTCGATTAAAACTATTTTGCTAAAAGACCTACTTTGTTTTCTATATTAATATCCTCCCCCTTTGTTCTAACCAAACCGTCGGTCCAGCCGGATCTTTTATTTATCTAAAACTATTTACAAAATTTATTTTTAAATAAAAGAAAACCCTAGTCAAAAATATCTAATCCTAAAACTACCCAGTCCTATTCTACCCACTCTGCCTCCACCTCACCCCACCCAATAGCCTGCCGCCACCTCATCACTCCCTTCCCCCCTATCCTATCCCAGCCCGCCACCTCACCTCTCCTCCCTCCTTTCCCCACCAACCACCCGACCCCAACCCCACCTGGGCGGGGCCCCCAACGCACTCACCCACCCCGACCCACACGCTGCGCCCGACCCACCCCTGGACTTGACACACGCACACCACGCAACGCACACGCCGTGTGCACACAGAACCACCCAACACGCCACCTGCCCACCCCGACCCCATCTCCTCTCGCACGTGGCCCCACCCCGATCGATCGCCCTGGCCCCACCTGCCGCTAGCCGCCAGCCCCGCACGCTCCTCTCCTCTTCCACCTCGCGTACTCGCCTCTCCCCTCCCATCACCGATTCCAACCTCCGCCGCCAGACCTCTGCCGCTCGCCCCGCGCCCCGGCGCCCTTCCTCTCTCCTCCCTCCTCTCACCCACCCCGGCCCTCGCTCTCCACCCTGCGGTCAACCACGTGCGCGAACCCACCAGCACAACCAGCGCCGCCGCCTCCCTCCGCCTGCAAGCTTCCTCGCCGCCGCTTCCTATCCTCGGCCGCGGACGCCAGCACCGCCCTCGTCCGCTGATCCTCCTCCAATCGCCGCCGTGGGAAACCGCCGTCGCCCTCCGCCGCGGTGCCTCCCACCGGACCTCTCCTTCCCGGCCCACGGCAGCCCGCGTCTCTGCTACTGACCGGGCGGGTCGGCAGCCCGCCGCTCGACCTCCTGCGAAACCCTCTCGGCGTGCGCCTCCTCCTCGGCAGACCACCTCGTCGTCGCTGGGCCCACGCGACCGCGTCGCAAGCCTCCCTCTCCTCTCCGCCGGCGGACCTACTCGTCCTTCTTCCCCTTCTCCGTCCCACGCCATCCGCGAGCGTCGGTCCTCTCCTCTCTGGCTAAGGCCGCCAGCGACCGTCGCTGCATATCCTCTCCCCCGCGCGTCCTCGACCTCCCCGTCGAGTGCCCTCTCCGCGGCCATGTCCCTGGAGTTCCACCGTCATCCGCAGGGCTCTTGGCGGCCTTGTCCTCGCTGCCCGGTGCCCCCTGCAGTCTGCTCCTCGTCAAGGCGTGCGCCTCAGCCGAGTCGATGATGCCCTACTCCTCTCTGTGCTTTGGTCGCGCGTTGCCTGCGTCGAGTCCCTGCCACCACTTGAGGCCATCGTGTCCTGCCTTGTTTGAAAAGGTATCCGATGGGCATCATATGCCCTTTAATCTCGCTCGTTACACGTACGCGCTTGTATGTGTATGAATTGTGTGTTCCCATGAACGCTTCAACTAGATCCTTGGAGTTGACATCTTGTCGGTGCCAGATTCCACCCTCTTGGTTTCTGTAACGGAGATCTCTCGACTAGCTCTACATCAAAGCCAAAACCAGACAACTCCATCTTGGAACCGTCGGACCATGCAAGAGGAAACCATGCCGAGAACCCGCGGTAACCGAAAGTCGAGCCTGAACCAGAGCACCAAGTTCTCCTACATGGACCCTCAAGATCTTCTTCCTGGAACCCGAAGACCGATCCCGGCGAGACCGAACCCGAACCATAGAACGTCAAGATCGTCGAGCCCCCTCAAATGTGTGCCCTAAGCCCTATTTTTATAAATAATATTACTTGTTGCATATAAAATTGTCATACTCGCATGCATATTAGTGTGGTTCGGGGGCCTTATGCCGATTCACCTAAATTAAATATGGGATTCATATGCGGGCAAACCTAGCCTAATATTGGCCCCATTAAAAATTGTGTAGCGCACCGGTGATATATTTTGCCATGATAAGACAACCTTTAATTTGCGGGGTATCTAAACGACATGAACCTATCAATTAATTGTCGGGACCCCCGGTTCCGCTTAATATTGCCTAATTGAATCGCATCTTGCCATGTCATACATCATACATGCATCATGCTCGATCTTCTGCCGTAGTAATAAATAGTGTATCCGGTGTTTCCTCTAGTGCTTTGCTTCTTCACGGACTAGGCCGATGAGTTGATGCGAGTATCGACCCGATCTTCGGATGAATCTTCGGCAATGTTTTCAGGCGAGCATCTCCCCCTTTCTACCTATCTTACTTTTATAGTATTTGTTCCCTCCTGTTGACCTATTGCTATCTGTGTTGCGATGCTCTAGTTTTCATACCCGTGTTATCCCTTGCAGCCTTATAATGCCTTGGACACCTCCTATTACCTGTTGTTTGGTAGATAGTTGGACCTGCGCGTCGTAGTCGCTTGCTCAAGTGTTGTTGCGGTCGTCACCCAGCTTGTTGTAGTATTGCCGTGTGTTTATTGTTGGAGATGATCAAGACTTTAATTACTGTTTAACAACTAAAATTGAAGTAGGTAAATGCAGAGGCACAGGTGGGCAATAGATGTTATTTGGTTGTTAACCGTCCACTTGTGTCCCGTAGGACCCCGAGTACTTGATACCTGTTCCTTGAATATTCGCGCTATCCACATCCGGAGGATTATGGGACCCCCGAGCGAGCTTGATTCATTCTTATTTCTTGGGGCCACAAACTAGTTTGAGGTTTTATTTACTATCCTGTACTTATGCCATGCTTTCCGCTTTATTTAAATTGTGCGATGTACTGCATCTGTTTAGGATCGGGACACGTTGCGGTATCGACAAGCCCACCACACTTTCGGGTTCCCGTTACATGTACCGTCCACCCAAACCTTGAGTCCGTCTCGAGTCGCCTAACTTCGTTTGGGTAGCTTAATGGGGTGGCCCCTGAAATATTTCGAATCCTGATTGCTTTGTCGTGAAGGCCTCGTTGGGTTTTGATTTGGTTTTTCCGAGGTTGATCGAGTGTGTGTTGCTATTTGTGCACCCCGGCCAGGTAAAACTTTCTGAAAGTCGTGTCCGCGGTTATGGACGACTTGGAGCACAGTATCTCGATCATAGACAACTATAACTAAAGTAGTGCTATAAATTTGACTTTATAATGACTAGTAATCAGCTTCACTATAATGGAATGGCTAAATAAAACTGCCAACAATTGCTTGTTTGGGTTGTCGCTTGCTACCATTGTATCTGACTAGTAAGTATTGCAACTATAACGGAATGGCTAAATAAAAGTACCAACAACTGCTGGGTTTTGGGATATCTCATGCTAATTGTATCTGACTAGTAAGTGTTGCAACTACAACGGAATGGTTAACTAAAATTGCCCACTGCTTATTATATCAGGATGATTATCTATACTTGACTAGTAATTGCTGCAACGATAACTGAATAAATAAAACTGCCAACGGTGTGAGTTCCTCGGTTGACTTCCTCGTTTGGTCTCGAGGGGAAACACCAGATGGGTATGTTGGTAGTATCAGTCTGGTTCCGAATAGGTCTTTCTTCCCCCTCTCTGATTGCCGCCAGTTGTATCGAGTCTCTATAGGGTGTTCAGTGCATGCTGCATGCTGCCGCTTCAGTCCACCATACCTATGTAGGCGAGGACCACCGAATTCTAGTCTCGCTGCAATGGCCTCGATCGACCGCTCTCTTTTTCCTTTGCCCTTTGTCGGCACCCTTTGTTTAAGCAGGTTTTGAGATCAACGTCGTTAGCGGGGTTACCCTTCCGCTTGGCTCGGGCAGGGTTATGGACGCCATTGGTTATTCTTCAGGGCTCTTAGCCCCCTTTGCATCTTGTCCGTAGTCGGACGCTCTATCGTTTAAAGGTGATTTGGATCTTTGTTCTGTATATCTGTATTCTTGACTCATGGAGTCGTGTTGTATATATATCTGTTCTGTGGGTCCCATCGAGAACTGTTGTGTAATGTTATTACTTCGTTTTCCACCCGCACGCAAGTGCCTGGTGGGCACCTTTGGATCGTTTCTATGCGGGTTTGGCGGGAAGCGCTGAAACTTGCATAGGGCCGATTCTGAGGGTGTTACAACCCCGAAGATGGAGCTTCACCTACGCTATCGTTACTATTACGTTATCCCGCTGATTGAGTTGTATTAAGAACTGGATTATGATATCCTTATTTGTGTAAGACCTTATGTATGGTTTGTAATGGATGATGTACCGTGATATCCAAATCCGTTATGTCTCGCAAAAATGGTTATCCTGGGATTGCGATGTATGGCATAACAGGCATATGTGATTAAAAATCCGAGTGTTGACACTAGTGGAGGCACTGGACAGCCCAACAAGGGAGGAAATTTTGGCAAGAACAATAATGGCAAAAGGAGCTGGCCTACTGGGAAGCTGAATTGTGCATGAAGGGAATATGCCCGAGAGGCAATAATAAAAGTGGTTATTATCATATTCCTTATTTATGATAATTTTTTATTTTACATGCTATAATTGTATTAATATGGAAACATTAATACATGTGTGTTTAATAAACAAAAAGAAAGTTCCTAGTTATGTGATAAGGGGTGGCCCCATCTTCTGAGCACGTCGTAGATGATGGTAGATGTAATGGAGATAACTTCTGGGATTTTGTGAATCACCGGATGTTCCCCCGCTGCCAATGCAACAGATCTCAACCCAGATGGTATTCGCAACTTCACACACTTGTGCACGTAGCCGCTGACCACGAAGCGGTTTGCAATCTACCAATTCCCAATGGAACAATAGAAAACACGAAAAATTTCAGTAGCAAACTCCAGATCGAATCAAAGTGGAGGTATGGTAGATATTCCTGATCGAATCAAAGAGGAACATATAATTTCAGATGAATGCTTGCAGCAGTTCAACGAAACAAGTATTGTTTTAATCTAAACGTGGTCTAACCCTAATCGCGACGGCTGCTGGGGTATATATGAGGGCTGGGGCGTCCTCACTCATAATTGGGCCTAAAACAACCATAACTTGGCCCAAACTGACTCGGTTCGACTCAAACTGATACATACCGACCCATAGATGGGTTCAGCCTAATTGGCACGCAGGCCAAATGTCGTGGAACACCTCTAACATGTATTTCTGGGTGCTCCTCATCCCTCTCTTGATCATACGTGATTTCCTCATTGTCTCCTAGTGCGCCTGCCTCCGTCTCCTCCCTCGCGCACTTGCTGATATTGGAAATCAGTGCTTGTTCTTCTTGTTGCAAATCTCCTTCTTCTCCACATGCAACGCTTGTGTTATCAACAAACCTGATCATACAAAGATGCATAGACTTAGGCAGTATAAAGTTCTCATCAATTAAAATATCAGATTCAATTAAGTGAATTCACCTGTTGGCCTAGTAGATTTGCACGTGCCCTTGTGATTGGTCCAATTCTGATTTCATTGGACTTGTCTTATGCAGCAACATCATCATCATCATTGGGAGATAATGGTAAAGGACTAGAGATATCCTCATCACCCTCCCCCTTCAAAAGGCGTCGACCTAGACGCTTCAAGGTCTTCTCCATCATAAGGCGTCAAATCAGCAACATTGAACGAATTACTAACGCCAAACTCATCAATAGGTAGATCAATATTGTATGCATTATCATTTATCTTGGCAAGCACTTTATATGGACCAGCACCTCTTGGTTGCAACTTGGACTTGCGCTGTCGTGGAAATCTGTCTTTGCGATAATGCACCCATACCATGTCACCTGGCTGGAACAGTACCTCCTTTCTCTTCTTATTAACACGATCAGCGGTGTACTTGCCCTTCTTCTCAATTGCTTCCTCTGTCTTCTCATGTGTCTTCTTCACAAAATCTTCCCTCTTGGATGCCTCCATGTTAACTCTCTCTTGAAGTGGAAGGGGCAGCAAATCAAGTGGTGTAATTGGTTTAAAACCATAGACCACCTCAAACGGACAAAGCTGTGTTGTTGAGTTGACCGCCCTGTTATATGCAAACTCCACATGCGGCAAACAGTCCTCCCACACGCGCAAGTTCTTCTTGATCATTGATCACAGCAACGTTGAAAGTGTGCGATTTACCACCTCCGTTTGACCATCAGTTTGGGGATGACAAGTGGTACTGAATAGTAACTTTGTTCCCAGTTTCCCCAAAGTGTCTTCCAGAAATAGCTCATAAACTTCACATCACGGTCAGAAACAATCGTCTTTGGTACTCCATGTAAGCGTACGATGTCCCTGAAAAACATAATAGCAACATGCGACACATCGTCGCTTTTGTGGCAGGCAATAAAATGTGCCATCTTAGAATATTGATCAACTACCACAAAAACTGAATCATGTCCTCTCCTGGTTCGAGGTAGTCCTAACACAAAATCCATGCTTATATCTTCCCATGGTGTGGTAGGAGTAGGAAGAGGAGTATACAAACCGTGAGGCTTCAGTTTTGATTTGGACTTGTTGAAAGTAATGCAACGCTTCACAAATTTGTCCACATCACGCCTCATCTTAGGCCAATAAAAGTGATCAGCGAGCATGAGCAAAGTCTTCTCTCGTCCAAAGTGACCCATTAAACCACCGGCATGTGATTCCTGCAACAATAGCAAACGCACGGACGATTCTGGAACACATAGTTTGTTAGCTCGAAACAAAAGGCCATCATGTATATGGTATTTTTACTATGCTTTCCCATTAGTACACAAACCATATAGTGCTGCAAAATCATGATCGATAGCATATAAAGCACGCAAACTCTCTAAACCAGGAACCTTTACATCTAAGTGTGTCAACAACATATTTTTCCTAGATAGAGCATCAGCAACAACATTATCTTTACCCTTCTTATGCTTAATGATGTATGGGAAAGACTCAATGAATTCAATCCACTTAGCAAGACATCTATGCAAGTTGGATTGAGCTTTTAAATATTTCAAAGCCTCATGATTAGAATGTATGATAAATTCTTTTGGCCACAAATAATGTTGCCAAACCTCAAGAACTCTAACAAGCGCATACAATTCTTTGTCATAAATAGGATAATTTAACCGTGCACCACTCAATTTATCAGAAAAATATGCAACTGGTTTACCCTCTTGCATCAGCACACCTCCAATACCAATTCTACTAGCATCACATTCAATCTCAAAGTGTTTATTAAAATCAGGAAGTGCAAGTAATGGTGTAGTAGTTAACAAACATTCCAGTTCATCAAAAGCATGATCTTGGGCTGTGCCACAAACAAATTCACCACCTTTCTTAGTAAGTTCATTCAAAGGCAGCAATAGTACTAAAATCTTTCACAAAACGTCTATAGAAACCAGCAAGACCGTGAAAGCTTCGTACTTGACTAACATTCATAGGAGTAGGCCAATTTTGTATAGCTTCAATTTTAGATGCATCTACCTAAACTCCATTTTTAGAAACAACATATCCCAGAAATATGACCTTATCTTTGCAAAATGTGCACTTATCAATATTGCCATAAAGCTTATTATCACGCAACACTTGCAAAACTTGTCGAATATGAGCACTATGTTCAGATTCATTGTGGCTGTAAATTAATATATCATCAAAGTACACAACCACAAACTTGGCAATGAAATGCCTTAAAACATGGTTCATCAATCGCATGAAAGTACTAGGTGCATTAGTTAACCCAAAAGGCATTACTAACCACTCATATAATCCGAACTTAGTTTTAAAGGTTGTTTTCCACTCATCCCCTTCTTTCATCCTAATTTGATGATAACCACTACGCAAATCAATTTTTGAGAAAATAGCAGCACCACTCAGTTCATCTAGCATATCCTCTAAGCGTGGAATAGGATGGCGATACCGAATAGTGATGTTATTAATAGCTCTACAATCTACACACATGTGCCATATACCATCTTTCTTAGGAACTAAAATAACAAGAACAGCACAAGGACTTACGCTCACACGAATATACCCTTTTGTCGAGAAATTCATCTTCGTTTCTTCGTGGTTGGTGCGGTAGGGGGCTCGATTAGGCAACGATGCTCCTGGTATAAAATCAATCTGATGCTCAATACCTCGCACTGGTGGCAAACCTGCAGGTACCTCGCTTGGAAACACGTCGCCGAATTCTTGTAATACATCAGAAACACCAAGAGAGAGGGTTCATGTCATTAGAAACTAAAATTTCACCCTTGTACATAAGCACAAGTGGAACAGCAGTAGGATCCTCACGAAACTCTCTCAGATCAGATTTGGTGGCTAACATTACTAAGGAATTCACTCCCTCACCTTTCATTTTACCACTCATATTTGGCTTTTGGCTCTCACTCACCGAAGGTGTAGTCTCTCGTCTATCTACTCTCTCAGTTTCTTTCTCAAGATTCACTTCAATCTTTTGACGAGATTCATTTATAATATGTTGTGGTGTCATGGGCCGCAAAGTAATGTCTCTACCATGCCAATTCAAATGATATGTGTTGGCTCTCCCATTGTGTTGCACATTGCGATCATATTGCCATGGGCGGCCTAACAACAAATGACACACGGTCATAGGAACCACATCAAATTCAATGGTATCTTTATATGGTCCAATCTGAAATTCCACACGCACCATGTAGCTAACCTTCATCTCTCCATTATCACTCAGCCACTGAATATAATATGGATTGGGGTGCGGTAAATACTTCAGTTTCAGCTTTGCACAAAGCTCTTTACTAGCCAAATTGCGACAGCTACCACCATCCACTATCACTTTGCACGCCTTGCCAGGACCAACAATAGACTTTGTTTGGAACAAATTGCATCGCTGATTTTCAGAGCTAGGCGTAACATTCAGAACTTTCTGTGAGCAAACAATGGTGGGATAGTGAGTCGCATATGCATCAATAGGACCATCACTTGAATAACCTTCATCATCCAAAGCTTCAGACTCAGGGTCAGCATCATCACCTGTTTCATACTTGCTTTCCTCATTAATCAGCATCACTTTCTTGTTAGGACAATCCTTCCTAAGGTGACCCAAGCCACCACATGTGTGACAAGCCATGTCCCGGTTCCTTGCGGTAGATGAAGATGAACCAGTACCACTAGCTGCAGGTTGTGCTGTTTTCTTTGCATTCGAAACAACAGTATCTGACCTGTTCGATGACGAAGTTTGAAGACCTGAATTGGTACTTTGCGGGGGTACGCTACCAGCTGGTCGTGGTGTGAAACAACCACTAGATGGAGAAGAACGAGCTTTATATTTGGCTTCTTCAGCCAACTGAGCTTCAGCTTCACGTGCATGATGTAATAGATCATTCATATCATGATATTGGTGATGCCGAACAGTGCGCTTGATATTATACGTCAAACATGAGAGGAAACGCTACAAGGTTTGTTCAGGCACTTCACGTACTCTAGCACGCTGCATAATCAACTCCATCTCCTGATAATAATCATCAACACTCTTCGTGCCTTGCTTCAAATTCTGCAGTTTATCATAGAGAGAACGAATGTAGTTGCGCGGAATAAATCTGTCACGCATCACTTGCTTCATAGTTCTCCATGTAATAATTGGGGGGTCACCTTCTTCTTGCCTTGTACACACAAGATTATCCCACCAACACAAAGCATACCCATCAAATTCAGAAGATGCTAGCTTGATTTTTCTATCCTCGGTGTATTCATGCAAATGCCATAATTTCTCTATCTTCAGCTCCCATATAAGATACTCTTCAACATCATTATAGCCCTCAAACTTGGGAAGAGAAAATTTTGGTTTCCCTAGCCCATCCTCCTGCTGAACCTCAGGATTAGCAAAAGTAGGACGTGCACCGAAAGGAGCAAAGCCACGGCCTGTAGGATGTGCAGCAGGAGAAGCTGCATCATCATCAAAATGTCCATGATTGTCACCATGAATACTTGCATCACCCTCTTCCTCCTCAGCATTTTGTTGCCGATTATGCTGAAGATCAACAGTTGCTTGCAACGTAATCATAGCTCGTGTTAAATCAGTGATAGAACGTTGAATTGCAGTCATGGTGTCTTGAGTGGTGGCAGCTGTTTCTTTTCCCTCTTTAAGTTCTAAATCAATAACACGCACATCTTCGTGTATATTGGTAACAGCAACATCTATCTGACGTGTCAAGTGATCATGCAAGGCTTCATATTCATTCCAATGCACCACAGCAGTAGGATCCTTTTTCATCTACACATTAACTGATAGGGCAAAGATGTCCGATCTTTCGATGAGATGATGATAGTCGATTTGGTGGAGTTCGGGTTTGACGATCCGACTACACGTGCGAGCACGAGCGCCAATGCAATCGCTAGGCCAATATCCTGGAGGTTACCGATCCTGCGGGAACACGATCAGCCTGACCAGCGAGGGTCTTAATTCCTACCTGAAATCGAGAACAAGTAAGAACTAATATTGCAATCAAGATATTGCGGATTAAGAGGAAAGCTTTATTGAAAAGGTGGGATCCTGAATAGGTGCGAAGTACAAGAGCCCTCTGCGACGCTCGAGCCTTGGCGAAGTTGCTGCGATGGCTAACCTAATGTCTAAACAAAATCCGAGTCTAGGTGACGGCTATGGGGAGTATTTAAGGAGGAAAAAGGTGGGGTTTCGGCCAGCCATGGAAGTGGTGGCCGAATCCAACCCTAGAAGTCATTTTCCCCTCAAATACGGACTCTAAAAAGTGGCTATTTAAAATCCTGCGAAAATTACATGGGTCTGGCCCAAAATAAAGGTGTCGCAGCACCATATTAAGCTATGGACGAATTCGTGAAGTTTTAATCTTGAATATTTCGTCCAAGCCTTCTTTCTTCATTATGGTGGCCTCAAAGTTCTGAAATCTCCATCCGTGGCCTTCTCTTGGATCATCACATGCTTGCTGCCATCTCCATGCATGGCCATGCTCCAATGCTTGTCCCTCTCATCCATGCTTGGTCCATCATTCCTAAGAGTAAGAAACACATCTGATTTAGGCAGCATCATATTCTCATGTATGTGAGGAATAGTTCCTTGTATGTGTGTAGCTGTAGGTACAACGGTTGTATCAATAGAAGGGATGTCCACATCATTAACACTCTCAGACATGATTAGTAGGTTAGTGCAAACAAAAAAGGTGTATGGTGGAACTCTTAGAACTCACTTAAAATTGAAAGAAAACAATGTATCTTACCATTCCAAAGTGAATTAGGATAGCTTACCAACTTGTATGAGCCGAATGTGCACGGATGTGACGAAGGGAATACCAAGGGAAAGATTATCACACAACAACTAAGGGTATATAGTGGAGCTTGTATGTATACCTAACAACACCAATTCGTAAATCCTAGTGCTGACCGTATGACAAAGACCCACGAAAACACACACAGTGGAGATAAATGGGGCAATTGCAACTCTGAAAAGGAGCTCAAAATTGAGGTATATCAGAGTAATGCTCGTGTTGTAATGCACAAGTAGAGACGCTAGCAATGACTCAACAAAACGGGTACTAGATTGCTAAACTAAACAGCCCGAAGAGCACTAAGCACGCTAGTCTCGTAGGATAGTTCTAGACACCAAGAAAGGCTTACTAAGACTCATAAAGATAGAAATGCTACATGGACTCCGTAAAAAAAATTGACCTAAAAAATGGTCTCTGCCACGGCAGAAAAAAGGGCATAAATTCTGCCATGGCAGTACTGGGAAACTCACGTAAGACCACAGACCGGTCTGTGGTCTGGCGGGGCTCAGGGCTCATTTTTTTTCCTCAGACTGCACGTTAAAGCTTAGATATGTCTGTGGTGGAGCGAGACACACGCGGCAATTTTTTTTTTGGCTTTCACGTGAGAGGCGCACGTACAGATTGAAGCAATTTTTTTTAAACACGATCGGATCTACACTCTGATAAAACAAGGAAGATTATATGTCTAGAAACAGTCTAATAGGACAAATCTAATAGATCTAAGATGATAGAAATTTAATAGAACACGACGAACAGTCTAGAAAGTGTCTAAAACTCTGATTATGAGACAAATTTAGGCAAAAATTAGACAAAAACTAGACAAACACTATGACTCAGATTTAGAAGAAAGGCTACACAAAAAGACTACGATCAGAAACTAGAACGTACGAACAGTGTTATCTAGGCTATGGCAATAAACTATGAACCCTAATATTTTGTGTGGCTTTTTCTGTATAGGACTAAAACAACTAATCTATGGGGATGAATTGCTCACCGAGTAAACCTGAGAATCTGATACTAAGATGATAAGGGGTGGCCTGATCTTCTCGTTGAGCACGTCGTAGATGATGGTGGATGTAATGGAGATAACTTGTGGGATGCTGTGAATCACCGGCTGTTCCCCCGCTGCCAATGCAACAGATCTCAACCCAGATGGTATTCGCAACTTCACACTTGCGCACTTAGCCGGTGACCACGAAGCGGTTTGCAATCTACCAATTTCCAATGGAACAGCAAAAAACACGAAAACTTTCAGTAGCAAACTCCAGATCAAATCAAAGTGGAGGTATGGTAGATATTCCTGATCGAATCAAAGAGGAACATATAATTTCAGATGAATGCTTGCAGCAGTTCAACGAAACAAGTATTGGTTTAATCTAAACATGGTCTAACCCTAATCGCGATGGTTGCTGGAGTATATATGAGGGCTGGGGCGTCCTCTCTCATAATTGGTCCTAAAAACAGCCATAACTTGGCCCAAACTGACTCGGTTCGACTCAAACTGATACATACCGACCCATAGATGGGTTCGGCCTAATTGGCATGCAAGCCAAACATCGTGGAACACCTCAAACATGTATTTCTGGGTGCTCCTCATCCCTCTCTTTATCATACGTGATTTCCTCATTGTCTCCTAGTGCGCCTGCCTCCCTCTCCTCCCTCGCGCACTTGCTGATATTGGAAATCAGTGCTTGTTCTTCTTGTTGCAAATCTCCTTCTCCATGTGCAACGCTTGTGTTATCAACAAACCTGATCATACAAAGATGCATAGACTTAGACAGTATAAAGTTCTCATCAATTAAAATATCAGATTCAATTAAGAGTGAATTCACCTGTTGGCCTAGTATCTTTGCACGTGCCCTGGTGATTGGTCCAATTCTGATTTCATTGGACTTGTCTTGTACAGCAACATCATTATCATCATTGGGAGATAATGGTAAAGGACTAGAGATATCCTCACCATTATGCCTCTCTTATAAACTAGCTCGTTGGTTAATAAGATGATCAAAGGTTTCTTGATCATGGAAATTGAATGTTGTTAATAACGAGGTCACAACATTGTTGGAATGATGTGATGAACATTCATCCGAAGTATAGCATTACGATCAAGGTCATTGTGTTTATATTGCTATAACATCATACAAAGTAATATTAGTCCTTAGACCACGAGATCATGTCAATCACTAACACAAGAAGAGTATCTTGATAACATCAAACGTCACACCATAACAGGGTGACTATAAAGATGGGTTCAGTGATACGAAGGTGTTATGTTGAGGCTCATGGATCAAGAGTGGAATTTGTCCATCCCGATGACGGAGAGATATACTCTGGGCCCTCTCGGTGATATCACATTACTTAGCTTGCAAGCAAGTGATTTGATCACTAGAATGTTATATCACAGGAACGAGAAAAGAGTGCATTCGGTAACAAGATTAAACTAGGTATGAAGATACTAATGATCAAATCTCGGACATGTAATATATCACGAGACAAAGGGATTGAGTTACATGCGTATAAGGTTCACACGATCACGGAAGTCATTGTTGAATATGTGGGAGTCAGTACGGATCTCCAGGTCCCGTTGTTGATTATTGATCGGAGAGGGGTCTCGATCATGTCTGCATTATTCGCGAACCATAGGGTGACACACTTAAGGGATACCAACACCATTTGGAGCAAATAATATGCTAGAGAAAGAGTTACAAAGCGCACGAATTATTTCACTAGACATCAGAACTGTTTCGGTTGAAATTGCTGAAACTAGTTCTGCATGTGAAATTGAAATGCTGTAAGGGGTTTTATTTCAATGTTTGTTAATTAAAGTAATTAACAAATTCTGTATAAATAAATAAAAGGAGTTTTATTTAAAGAGAGATCACATTAAATTTTGTGGAAATTTAATGGGAATTTGAGTGGAGAAAATGGAGGGTCATCTTTATGTGAGTGGAGTTTCCACCACATGTGATGAAGGGTTTAACCTCTTGGGTGGCCCGATCTTCACGGATCTCGTGGTCAAGTCGATGGGAAAGCGAGGGGAAAGGGAGAAGGTAGCGGAAGCGAACACAAACCTCGCGAAGAACACGATGAAATAGCAAGCATTCATCTTATTACAAGCAATGGGAGAAATTGAATGACTAGCATGACAACGCATGTCCGAAGCAATTGGAGGATACACACAAGATGCATAGCATGGCATGTTTATGGCAATGTTATCGCACTCAAACAATTCCACATGATCAATATTATGCAAAGGCAAAGCATCACATGGGAATATGAGTGAAGCATATGTAATGTCACAAGTATCATCCATAGCATGCATATCCTCACAACTCATCATGTCCACTAGTGGGATCATGGTATCATCAACACCCTTATTGTTACCTTGGTCATACCTCTCATATGAAGTGGGTGTTGTGGAAGTAGTGGCCTCCTTGTGGACGACTTCGTCTTCTTGATGTAGCCATGGCGTAGCATCATCTTCGTGCACCATGTACATATTCTGCAATTGAGGCATCATTGCTTCATGGCTTCGGGCGTCGTTATCCATGGAACCTAGCACAACATAAGAGAACACACTAGAGGTAGAGGATAAGTCATTAGAAATAGAAATGGTCTCACTTGACCTATCAACTACCACTCTTAACTCACTCGGTGTATCACTCATGCCCTCAAAGTGGAGGCACTCAATCTCACATAAGGTGGATTCACTCATCTCACTCTTGTTCTCACTCAAGTGGGCCAAGTGGCTCTCATACTCACATGGGATTGGTACCACATCATCACTCAAGCATATAGGGGTATGATGTGGAAATCCCATCTATTGATACAACCGTTGTACCTACAGCTACACACATACAAGGACCTATCACTCGATCTCGTGCCAAACAACTTAACTATCACGTAATTTCATTTCTTGGAACTATTCCTCACATACATGAGAATATGATGTTGCCTAAATCAGATGTATTTCTTACTCTTAGGAATGATGGACCAAGCATGGATGAGAGGGACAAGCATTGGAGCATGGTCATGCATGGAGATGGCAGCAAGCATGTGATGATTCAAGAGAAGGCCACGAATGAAGATTTCAGAACTTTGAGGCCACCATAATGAAGAAAGAAGGCTTGGACGAAATATTCAAGATTAATACTTCACAAATTCGTCCATAGCTTAATATGGTGCCGCGACACCTTTATTCTGGGCCAGGCCCATGTAATTTTCGCAGGATTTTAAATAGCCACTTTTTAGAGTCCGTATTTGAGGAGAAAAGGACTTCTAGGGTTGCATTCGGCCACCACTTCTATGGCTGGCCGAAACCCCAACTTTTCCTCCTTAAATAATCCCCTTAACCGTCACCATAGACTCGGATTTTGTTAAGACATTAAGTTAGCCATCATAGCAACTTCGCCAAGGCTCGAGCGTCGCAGAGGCCTCTTGTACTTCACACCTATACAGGATCCCACTTTTTTCAATAAAGCTTTCATCTTAATCCGAATATCTTGATTACAATATTAGTTCTTACTTGTTCTCGATTTCAGGTAGGAATTAAGACCCTCGCTGGTCAGGCTGATCGTGTTCCCGCAGGATCGGTAACCTCCAGGAGATTGGCCTAGCGATTGTATTGGTGCTCGTGCTCATACGTGTAGTCGGATCTTCAAGCCCAAACTCCACCAAATCGACTATCACCATCTCATCAAAAAATCGGACACCTTTTCCCTATCAGGTTGGGCTCGGGTTCCTCAACTCCAAGCGCCTCCTTTGGTGAAGGGAAAATCCCATGCTCACCATTCTTGACATTGTCGCCTTCAAAGTTGGATGCCATAAGATGGGCCTCATCGCTCACCTCCATGGTCTAAGGGAGAATCCCATGCTCGACCGTTTTGTGGCCATCTCCTAGTAGTGGTGGAGGTAGGCTCATGCTATCCAACGCAAACTAGAGGTCTACATTTTCCTCGTTCGCGAGGTCGTGGAAGTCAAGCGTAGGCGTTGAAGCTTTATGGTGTGGAGGAAGGCTTTCTCTTGGTCCCATTGTGGTGGTGGCATGAGTAGTTGTAGGTGCCCTATGATGGTGTCGACGGAGGTCATTGGCGTGCCTTGCCGATGGTTGATGTTGGTGAAGCACTTGGTCATCCACATGACGCTCACGACAGTGATCACTTGCCTTGGCACTCCTCTTGTGCTTATGGTACCTTCTTGAGCTTGCTTGAGCATTATGGTTGGTGCTCATCACAAATTCTTTGTCTTTATGGCGAAGATGCCTTTGATGATGTCTTGTATCCTCTTTATGGTGGCGATGCTCATGAGAGGATGTTTGTCGATGAAGAGTCTTATTTCTTGGCGCCTGTTGATGCATATGATGTTTGGACGCCACTCTTCTTTGGATAGGAGGTGGAGCTTGGCGCCTTGGAGGTGATGGATCTTGGCGCCTTGGAGATGGTGGAGCTTGACGCCATCTAGGTGGTGGCACTTGATGCCTTGTCGATGGTGGCGCTTGATGCCTTGAAGGTGGTGGCGCTTGTCGCCTTGGAGGTGGATCATCAAAGTAGGTGGTGCCCTTTGGTGTGGCACGCTTGGCCTTTAAGGTCATGGAATCTTGATGATGTGCCTCCTATTTCTTAGCGTAGTAGGCTTCCATATCCATACGGGGGAGGAATTCTTCATGGCTCATGGAGGAGCCATCAAAGTCGATGTAGTTCTCCGTGTCCTCCATGCTCGGCGAGGCGTTGTCGATGTCGCATTCGAAGTCATCCATGCTTGGGGAGTAATTGTTGATCTAATACTCCATATCACCCAAGCATGTGGAGCCATTGTCGTTGCAGTGCTCCATAGTCTCCATGCATGAGGAGCCATTGTCGGTGTTGTGCTCCATCATGTCTTCTATACTTGTGGAGTCGTAGTCATGGTGGCTCATTATGGATTCTTCATAGATATGATCCTCGATTCCGAAGTTCCTAGACATGATTCACAAGAACAAGTGTTGTATATGGAAGTAGTAGTGGGTGTTGGGGATGCAACGTCAAACCTTACTTTACCTTGGAAGATCGTACCGTGCAAATCGCCACACTTGAGAGCAATAAACCAAGCAAAGTGAAGTTCACGCGGAACACCAAAACCAACTACTAACCAAAAAACACACACACACAAGGCCTATGGTGGATAGGTATGGAAAGTGGCATGCCAAGAACCAATCCGAAATCAAGATGTTGTAATGGCAAGTAAAGAATCACAATGATCATAAAGCAAAACAAGTCAATCCACAAGATAAGAAATATGTACAAGGAAACACACACGGTGGGATAAATGGGACTTGTGCGACAGAGAAAGTGAGCTAATAACCAAATGATTACCTAGCGATGACTATAAGCTCGTGTCATAGAAGTACAAGGAGAGACGCTAGTTCGATTGCAATTAATTGGTGAGCTACAAGATATGCACAATAAGTACCACCTATATGATGTTCATCGAGCTTGCGCTTCCTATGAGGCACTTCTTTCTTTCTTTTTCTTTTATTTTTCCTTTTTTTTCTATTGTTTCTATTTTTTATTTTTTTTTCACTTGCCTCTTCCTTATGCCAACAACTATACAAGATAACTATATGAGATAGCGCTCACAATGTTTGCTCGGAATCTACAAGGTATCAAATGTGCATAGCCCAAACAATCATAAGAGGAACTAGTCTCAATAGGTGTTTTTTGCTCGCAAAGATAGTGGGGTTCACAAAGGAATGCAAGTGGGGAAAAGTCACAGAATGTTTATACCTTTCATCGACGATCTTCACCCTTTATTGTTGGATTCCGCCTTGCTCACGGAATTTGGATGGAGTAGATAGCATGAACAGCGTGGATGATGATGTAGAGCTCCTTCTCCTCTTCGAAACGAGCAAAAGAACACCAAAATCCGAGTTCAAATGCAAAAGTTATGCTCAAAACCATGTTGCAGTTTTTCTGTCTGCAGGGAGGCGGAGACTCCGGTCTGGAGGTCCGGAGACTCCTGTCTGGAGCTCAAAAAGTCCGGAAACCGGTCTAAGCCAGAGACTCTGGTCCGGGAGATTCCAGGACGTCCAGAACTCGAGCGGGACGCTGAAAGAACATTTCATAATCCCTAGTGTTTTGTGTATTAGATAACAATATCAAGGATTATTTAATGTGTGTTGAAGTGTTGCAGCTTCTATGAGAAAAAGGGAAAAGGATTATGCTTTTGGGGGCGGATAATCCGCCCCCACCAGGGGCGGATAATCCGCCCCTCCCTCTTCCCAAGTTGGCGCAAGCCCCAGAAGGGGGGCGGAGTTTTGGCCGGATTTTTTGGCCCCGCCGGATAATCCGCCCCTCAGGGGGGCCGGACAGTCGCCCCATCATCCAAGCGCAAGCCCGAGAGGGGCAGTATTGGCCGGACTTTCCGGCATGGCCGGATAATCCGCCCCACAGGGGGCCGGATAATCCGGCCCCCCAAGATCTTCACCAAGTTTCACAGGCGCCAGCCCCAGAGAGGGGGCGGAGTTCCCCCCGGAGAATTCGCCCTTGGGGCGGAGTTTTCCCAGGGGGCGGATAATCTGCCCCAAAAGTTGTGCAACGGCCAGATCTGGGGAGGGGTATTTAAGTCAGCCTTCCCCCTCCTGCCAGAACTCTTGATTCATTCGAAAAAGACCAGATCAGATCTGAAAGCTTCATCCAAGAGAGCTCCACCTAGATCCACCCAAAGGCCCCATCCCTTGGGGAATCGAAGGAGGAGAACTCGATCTTCATCATCAGCAATCAAGCGCTTCATCTCCTCTCCATTCATTTGGAGAACCCCCGATCTAGTATTTCTTGCAAATACCTAGATCCTTGTTTTTGTTTATATTGATAAACCTTGTTCTTGTGGCAGCTTGTTGTCATCTCGGGAGCCCCCAATTCAGTTGTGGGTGTGTGCCCCGATAGTGTTGTAAAAGGCACCGATTCCCGCCTTGAAGGGATCCAATAGTGGGGAAGGTGGATTAGGCCTCTCGTGGCGAGATCCATCGGAGAATAGGGTGATTCCTATTGTGGCGTGGTGGTCTTAGAACCGCCCACCCCTCCAACGCAGATGTACTTCCCTTAACAAGGAAGGAACTGCGGTAAAGCAAATCCCTGTGTCTCCGCGTGCTCCACTACGGTTTCCTCTCTCCTCTTTTTCGTTCTTAGTAGTTAGGGTTACATATAGGGAAATTCTCGTAGTTGCATATCTAGATAATTTACTTTGTGTCAAGCCTAAAATTGAAAAGTATTAAAAATTGGTTAGCACCTATTCACCCCCCTCTAGGTGCCCATACGATCCATTTCAATTGGTGATGTGGACATCCCTTCTATTGATACAACCGTTGTACCTACAGAAACACACATACAAGGACCCATCACAAGATCTCGTGCCAAACAACTTAACTATCAGATACTTCCGTTTCTTGGAACTATTCCTCACATACATGAGAATATGATGCTGCCTAAATCAGATGTATTTCTTACTCTTAGGAATGATGGACCAAGCATGGATGAGAGGGACAAGCATTGGAGCATGGCCATACATGGAGATGGCAGCAAGCATGTGATGATCCAAGAGAAGGCCACAGATGAAGATTTCAGAACTTTGAGGCCACCATAATGAAGAAAGAAGGCTTGGACGAAATATTCAAGATCAATACTTCATGAATTCGTCCATAGCTTAATATGGTGTCATGACCTTTATTTTGGGCCAGGCCCATGTAATTTTTGCAAGATTTTAATTAGCCACTTTTTAGAGTCCGTATTTGAGGGGAAAAGGACTTCTAGGGTTGGATTCGGCCACCACTTCCATGGCTGGCCGAAACCTCACCTTTTTCTCCTTAAATACTCCCCATAGCCGTCACCCTAGACTCGTATTTTGTTTAGACATTAAGTTAGCCATCATAGCAACTTCGCCAAGGCTCGAGCGTCGCAGAGGCCTCTTATACTTCGCACCTATTCAGGATCCCACCTTTTCAATAAAGCTTTCCTCTTAATCCGCAATATCTTGATTGCAATATTAGTTCTTACTTGTTCTCGATTTCAGGTAGGAATTAAGACCCTCATTGGTCAGCCGATCGTGTTCCCGCAGGATCGGTAACCTCCAGGAGATTGGCCTAGCGATTGCATTGGCGCTCGTGCTCGCACGTGTAGTCGGATCGTCAAGCCCGAACTCCACCAAATCGACTATCACCATCTCATCGAAAGATCGGACACCTTTGCCCCATAAAGTGGTATCAGATTTCAGGTTGCTCGGTGAGATTTTACTGTTTTCGTAGATTAGATCTGTTTTTACCTATAACCCACGAAAAAGCCAAAAACACAGTTAGAGTTTAGATCCATCCCATAACCAATCTACTCCTCGCATTATCTTTTCATTTTTTGCATTGTTGAATTTGTGTCTACATCGTCGCGTCAAGTTGCTGGTCTTAGTGTCTCGTCCCTTAGAGTTTTGAGTTCTGATCATAGTAGTCACCGCCACACTCGCCGATCACCGCCACCATATTCCTCCACCATATTCTGCCGCCATACACCCAGCCACCATAAACCCTAGTACTCCGCCACCGCCTTCCTACCACGACACAGATCCGATCAGTTTTCCTGCCGCGGCACGAGTCCGGGTTGAATTATTGTTTCCTAGTTATTTCTTTTTACTTTCCTTCTTTGTTGTTTCCGTGTTTAGCTAAAGTTCGTGTCAAGCTCAGAGTCCGGTCGTAAG
This sequence comes from Avena longiglumis, assembly GCA_030063025.1. Lineage (NCBI taxonomy): Eukaryota > Viridiplantae > Streptophyta > Magnoliopsida > Poales > Poaceae > Avena > Avena longiglumis. The sequence continues at coordinate 246,162,037 of CP125978.1, read as the reverse complement.
TCCATAAGGAGAGCAAAAAAAAATTGTACCGCCTCCGAATTTTTTTTCTGGCTATACTGTTTTTCGACCCCGGGGATCACTTTTCTCCATCGGCCGTTATAGCGACATTTTTTTGGCGCCTGCGCGCTTTCCGGAGCATAATCCAAAAATTTCAAAACAAAAATTTGGGGCTATACTGTTTTTAGACCCCGTAGATCAGTTTTAGACACTCGCCATCATAGTGATTTTCCACATCTCGGTTCGCTTTTCAGGGTGCCATGTCATCATACATTGCTTGTTGTGTCGCGTCGTGACATCGTTGGTGATCTAGGCTCGCGTCTCTAGTACAGTCTAGCCTAGGACCAGCACAGTACCATCGTTGAGCATTCTTTCAACTTTTGCATTGCTGTTTTGATAATTGCTAACCCCCTTTGCTAAGCCTTCCCAGAGCTCTACAGATATTCTCCACGTGCGGTGTCTCGACTCGTGGTAATCGCTTGGTTCAATCTTTGGACCCACTGATCCTCGCGGTTGCACATTGCCTTTTCCTGATGTTTGGTAAGAACTTGTAAGAGCTTTGTATATTGCTTGACGGATTACGCGTGACTTCCACCATATTTCCGTAGTATATACCTGTGCTTTTTAAAGGACTAACCATGACAGATACTTCGCGGAACCCTGCCACCATGACGAACGAAGAACTACATGCCCACTTCTCCGACCTCTTGGTCAGTCGCGCTGAAGACGTGGATACACGCCTAGGGGAGTTTGACACCAAGCTCACCAACGCCAAGGACAAGATCAATGGACTAGAGAAATGCTTCAACGCCAAGCTTGACGCTCGATTCAAGGAGATTTTGAACAGATTGCCCGCACCCGCACCTGGCGCAAGGCGCATTCCGATCACGGTTCGGACTGCTGGTTCGGCTGCCGCATTGCCATGACTGACCTCGACTTCCGCTGCGGCTGCTGCGGCGACATTGGGGAAAGACGACGAGTACTACTACGACCCCGACAACGACGATCTGTTTGACGAGGAGGTTGAGCAACCTCCACAGGTACCTGCTGGCCGTCCCCTACATTACTACCGCAACGCTCGACCACCGGTACGTGACGATGATCATGTTGCAAAGCTTAAATTAAATATTCCATCTTTTGAGGGTAAATATAATCCTGATGCATATCTTACATGGAAGATGGAAGTAGAACAACGTTTTGCATGCTTAAAATATCCTGAGAATATGCGTGTTAGTGCTGCTACATGTGAATTTACTAAATTTGCTTCCCTTTGGTGGTCTGAGTATTGTCGTTTAAATCCTACTACTATTCCTAGTACTTGGACTGCTTTAAAAACTGCTATGCGTGTTCGTTTTGTACCTCCCACTTATCAACATGATTTACTAAAGAATCTGACATGTTTAGAGCAAGGGAAAAATTCTGTAGAAGAGTATTATCAGGAATTGCAAACGGGGATGGTTCGGTGTGGTCTTGTTGAATCTACTGAACAAATGCTTGCACGTTTCTTTGGTGGATTAAACAAGGACATTCAGCACATCTTAGATTATAAGGAATATAATTCTAACACTCGTTTGTTTCATCTTGCTTGCAAAGCTGAACGTGAAGTGCAAGATCGCCAAACACCATGGAGGAGGACTAATAATTCTGCAGGTCGCACATCCACTTGGACATCCCGACAATCAGCACCTCCTTCTCGTGATTCGCCACCAGCTACTACCACATCCAAGTCCACCACAAGATTTCCAGCTGCTCCTCCACCGTCATCCAATGCTCCTGCTCGTAGTGCATCTTCTATGACTTCCACGGGTAAGACAAAGGATATACAATGCCGCAAGTGCTGGGGTTTTGGTCATATTGAGAGACAGTGCACAACACAACGAGTGATGATGGTGCGGGATGATGGTCAATACGATTCAGCGAGTGACTTTGATGACGATACATTAGCCCTTATTTCTGCTCGAGATGGAGACAATTCTGATGCTGATGAAGAGACGGAGGTAATGGGAGCTGAAGCTGCTGATCAATACAAGAGCTTAATTACACAACGTGTGTTGAGTGTGCAATTGAGCAAATCTGAGCAAGATCAACGCCACAACCTGTTCCAAACACATGGTGTTGTCAAGGAAAGAGCTATACGGATCATCATTGATGGAGGGAGTTATAACAATCTGGCTAGTGTTCACATGGTAGAGAAGCTTGCACTTCCAACAAGACAACATACACATTCATATTACATCCAATGGTTTGAGAGTTCTCGCAAGATCAAGGTAACAAGAACGGTACGCGTGCATTTTACTATTGGTACATATTCTGATTTTGTTGATTTTGATGTTGTACCTATGCAAGCTTGTTCTTTGTTACTTGGTAGACCATGGCAATTTGATAAATAATCTGTTCATAATGGCAAAACTAATCACTATTCTCTTATGCATGATGGAAAGAAAATTGGTCTAAAACCTATGACTCCCGAACAGATTTTAAAAGATGATCTTGCTAGAGCTAGTAGAGCTAAAACTGAGGAGAAAAATAAAAGTGAGAATCAGATTGTTGCTGCAGATTTTGTACCACCAAAGGACACTAAATCTGATTCTACCCATGCTACTGAAATTCGTTTGAAGAATCCATGTATGCTTGCAAATAAAATTGATATTGCTGAACTAGATGTAAACAATACTCAATGTTATGCAATTGTCTGCAAAGAGGTTTTCTTTTCATTTGAGGATGTGCCTCCTTCTTTGCCACCCGCTATTGCTAACCTTTGGCAGGAATATGGGGACGTCTTTCCCGCTGAGCTGCCACCAGGACTACCTCCTATTAGAGGAATTGAGCACCAAATTTGATCTAATTCCTGGTGCTACGTTGCCCAACCGCGCGCCATATAGAACCAATCCAGAGGAGACAAAGGAGATACAACGCCAAATTCAGGAACTACTCGACAGAGATCATATTCGTGAGTCCCTTAGCCCCTGTGTTGTTCCTATTATTTTGGTACCTAAGAAAGATGGTTCTTCGCGCATGTGTACTAATTGTAGAGCTATCAATAATATTACTATTCGATATCGTCATCCTATTCCACGTTTATATGACATGCTTGATGAATTGAGTGGCTCTACCATGTTTTCTAAAGTTGATTTGCGTAGTGGTTACCACAAGATTCATATGAAATTAGGAGATGAAGGGAAAACAACATTTAAAACTAAGTTCGGTTTATATGAGTGGTTCGTAATACCGTTTTGTTTAACTAATGCACCTAGCACTTTCATGAGATTAATGAACGAAGTTTTACGTGCTTTCATTGGACGTTTTGTGGTAGTCTACTTTGATGATATTCTGATTTATAGCAAATCTTTAGAGGATTATTTGGATCATTTACTGCTGTTTTCAATGCTTTACGTGATGCACGTTTGTTTGGTCACCTTGAGAAGTGCACCTTTTGCACCAATCGAGTTGCGTTTCTTGGCTATGTTGTTACATCACATGGTATTGAAGTGGATCCAGCCAAGATTGAAGCTATTGAGAATTGGCCGCAGCCCAAGACAATCACACAAGTGAGGAGTTTTCTTGGCCTCGCTGGTTTTTATAGGCGCTTTGTCAAAGACTTTGGATCAATTGCCGCGTCGCTGAATGAGCTTACCAAGAAGGATGTGCCCTTTGGTTGGGGCGATGCACAACAACAGGCCTTCGTCATATTGAAAGATAAGCTAACACATGCTCCTTTACTCCAACTTCCTGACTTTACTAAGACTTTTGAGCTTGAATGTGATGCTAGTGGAATTGGTTTGGGAGGGGTGTTATTACAAGAGGGAAAACATGTTGCATATTTTAGTGAGAAATTGAGTGGGGCTAGTCTGAACTATTCCACTTATGATAAAGAATTATATGCGTTGGTTCGGACATTGGAAACTTGGCAACATTATCTATGGCCTAAAGAATTTGTTATTCATTCTGATCATGAATCTTTGAAGCATATTCGTAGTCAAGCTAAATTGAATCGTCGTCATGCAAAGTGGGTTGAATTTATTGAGTCTTTTCCTTATGTTATCAAACACAAAAAGGGTAAAGATAATATTATTGTTGATTCTTTGTCGCGCCGTTATACTTTGTTATCTCAACTTGACTTCAAAATATTTGGATTAGAAACTATTAAGAAACAATATGTGCATGATACTGAATTGTTAGACCCCTCCTTTATAAAGGAAAGGATCCCTGTGATTGCAATGCTAGTCCCTGGATCAATGCTAGCATCCACAGTTTAAGATGAAGTACACAGATACAAAGGTCGTTTATTACATTCATTCCAGAGACAAAACATAGTCTTTTACAACTCATGGCCATAGGCCTAATACAAGAGTTTTAAGGAATAAGCAAATAAACACAAGTCTTCATCTTCATGTGCCACAGGCAAGCATGTTGAGTGTAGACTCATGACTCCTATTCATCATCGGAGTAACTGCAACATCACAAGTTACACAGGAGGGTCAATACTTTGGAATAGTATTGGCAAGTGATCCACCAATAGACATTGGGGTCCTTCACCTTGTTCACCCATAAATTTTACTTAGAAGTTGGAGTGATGAGATTCTTGTAGCTTCCATGTCTTCATGCTCAAAAGTGTCCATTTCCTTGGACTAGGCTAAGTACTTAGGTTTTCCATCTGCAGAGGTTGTGCACTTTCCCACCAGACTTGGTTTCCCAAGACATGACCTTCGAAGCCTTTCCTTAGTCAAATGGACGCGCTCCAACCTATCATCCCATCTACCACCAACTGTCCAATTGACTAAGTTCTAGCAACTTATATGATCAAGGCAGAGCCCATATTGCCAAGTGGTTGCACTGTAAGCTTTCTCAACACTTGGCCTCCAAATCCCTTTGTGCCTAGGTGGCTTACCACAAGTGAGATACACAACCCAAGTCCATGGTCTTGTGTAACCACTCAACATAACCCATTCTTCCATTCCACCCATGAGGTTCATTTGACTTAGTGGTTTTATTAGGAAAGTATAAGTCTCATGACTTAGAAATATTTTCTTCATAGTAAGTGTAGTTTTTCACCAACCCTTGTTTGCTATATAGCTAGGCTAAGCAAGGCATGGCAACTTATCTTAGGGAAAATTCCTTAGCAATTCTACTAAACTACATAGGATTTCCCAATTTTAGCATTAGGCAAAATAACATGCAAACAAAATATCTAATGCTAGTTCAAAAACATAGGTTAGAAATATTCATGAAAATATCACTTGCCTTGGTAGTGGGGAGATCAGCACTCTTCACAATCACAATCACTAGCAAAATCTACAAGAAAAATTATAGCATTCAATTTCACACAATATATTCAATCAAAAATAATATGAATGCATGCATGCAAGAATTTTACTAAGTGGTGATTTTGGAAATTTTCCAAGCATGTGTATGATACTGAAACATAACAGGACACAAAATTTTCCCTATCAAAACTTATTTAACATTAAAACTAATTACCAAAATAAAACTATACTCAAAATAGCTTTAAACAAGATTCCACAAATAAAGTCATTTTAATGGTTACTATTTGTTAAACAAATTGGACATTCAGAAAGTTCTTGTTTCACTGAATCCAACGGTATAAAATTTGTAAAAATCTAACGTGGCATTCAAAAGTTATAGCAGTTTAAAGTTTGGATCAAAATATGGTTTTAAATTCTGTTTTTGAATTGAATTCTGCCACGCGTCACAACCTCACTGGCGCATCGCTTTAGCTGGATCAAGCTCGCAGCCGTTGGATCTAACTAATGTTGCTGCTCGATCTGTCCGTACCTCTTCGTTAAGTGAACTGTTTCTTTACGCCAGAGGATCAAGATCCGACGGCCACGATCTATCAACCGTAAACGGCAAGCTGGCGGTGTTGACCGCGGGCGCGTCGACTACGGTGGCGCCAGGCTCTAGATCGTCCGGGAAACAAGAAGGTGCTTACCAGATCGCGGCGTGCTAAAGCTCGAGGTGGTGTTGGTTGGCGAAGCGGCTTGGTACGGCCGAGCTCGTCGAGTAACGGCGGCGTCGGTCGCTTAAACGTGGTGCTTGCCGAGGTTTGGCGCCGCCTAACATGATCCGAGGCATCGGAGTTGCGCAAAACGCAGCGAAAAACTCGCGTGGAAGAGGGGCAAGGCGCTCGGTTTTACTGAATTGGTCGCCGAGTCAAGCGGCGCAGTGGTTTCGACGTGAGACGACGACCGGTCACGAGCAGTAAAAGAAATGTGTCAAGAAAGCGTAAGAACATGCCGAGCATCCTTGTGATCGAGAGAGAAGGGGCAGTCAAGGCTCACCGGAATCGGTCGCCCGGAGTCGCCGTCATCGCGCGGTTCGAAGCGAAGTCGTGGGCAGCCTGGTGGCGTGATTGTAGAATTGACTGGGGGAAAATGACTGCGAGGAGGTGGGGATCTTATAGCCGGTGCCTCGACAGGAAACTCCTGTGTTTATTTGCCCAATTAAGCCACGCCATCACCGACAGTCACTGCAGCTGCGACGTGGTCGCGGGCGTGGTTTGAGGAAGACGATGACAGCGTGGACAGGATTTAATTCAAAAACAGAATTTAAAACCAGATTTTGATCCAAACTTTAAACTGCTATAACTTTTGAATGCCACGTTAGATTTTTACAAATTTTATACTTTTTGGTTTGGTGAAACAAGACCTTTCTGAATGTCCAATTTGTTTAACAAATAGTAACCATTAAAATGACTTTATTTGTGGAATCTTGTTTAAAGCTATTTTGAGTATAGTTTTATTTTGGTATTTAGTTTTAATGTTAAATAAGTTTTGATAGGGCAAATTTTGTGTCCTGTTATGTTTCAGTATCATACACATGCTTGGAAAATTTCCAAAATCACCACTTAGTAAAATTCTTGCATGCATGCATTCATATTATTTTTGATTGAATATATTGTGTGAAATTGAATGCTATAATTTTTCTTGTAGATTTTGCTAGTGATTGTGATTGTGATTGTGAAGAGTGCTACTCTCCCCACTACCAAGGAAAGTGATATTTTCATGAATATTTCTAACCTATGTTTTTGAACTAGCATTAGATATTTTGTTTGCATGTTATTTTGTCTAATGCTAAAATTGGGAAATCCTATGTAGTTTAGTAGAATTGCTAAGGAATTTCCCTAAGATATGTTGCCATGCCTTACTTAGCCTAGCTATATAGCAAACAAGGGTTGGTGAAAAACTACACTTACTATGAAGAAAATATTTCTAAGTCATGAGACTTATACTTTCCTAATAAAACCACTAAGTCAAATGAACCTCCTGGGTGGAATGGAAGAATGGGTTATGTTGAGTGGTTACACAAGGCCATGGACTTGGGTTGTGTATCTCACTTGTGGTAAGCCACCCAGGCACAAAGGGATTTGGAGGCCAAGTGTTGAGAAAGCTTACAGTGCAACCACTTGGCAATATGGGCTCTGCCTTGATCATATAAGTTGCTAGAACTTAGTCAATTGGACAGTTGGTGGTAGATGGGATGATAGGATGAGCGCATCCATTTGACTAAGGAAAGGCTCGAAAGGTCCCGCCCGGGAAACCAAGTCTGTGGGAAAGTGCACAACCTCTGCAGATGGAAAACCTAAGTACTTAGCCTAGTCCAAGGAAATGGACACTTTTGAGCATCAAGACATGGAAGCTACAAGAATCTCATCACTCCAACTTATAAGTAAAATTTATGGGTGAACAAGGGTGAAGGACCCCAATGTCTATTGGTGGCTCTTGGGAATGTTTTGACAAAGAAAACTTTGATTTTAACTAATAGGAAAACTTATTTTAAGCAAGGCAAGCCAAGCTACACATAGCCAAAATGCATATAGTATATAGCCCACTTAAAATACTAAGGTATCACTTGCCAATACTATTCCAAAGTATTGACCCTCTGTGGTCAGTAACTTGTGATGTTGAGTTACTCCGATGATGAATAGGAGTCATGAGTCTACACTCAACATGCTTGCTCGTTACATGAAGATGAAGACTTGTGTTTATTTGCTTATTCCTTAAAACTCTTGTATTAGGCCTATGGCCATGAGTTGTAAAAGACTATGTTTTGTCTCTAGAATGAATGTAATAAACGACCTTTGTATTTGTGTACTTCATCTTAATGTGGATGCTAGCATTGATCCGTGGACTAGCATTGCAATCACAGGATCCTTTCCTTTATAAAGGAGGCTCGCATGGAAGTGGGGCAAGGGCGCTCGGTTTTACCGATTGGTCGCGAGTCAAGCGGCGGCAGGTTTTTTGGGCGGACGAGACGACGACTGGTCACGAGCAGCAAAAGAAATGTGTCAAGTGCGTAAGAACGTCCGAGCATCCTTGTTTGATCGAGAGAGAAGCGGTCAAGGCTCACCGGAATCGGTCGCCGGATTCGCCGATGCTGGGGCGGTTCGGCGAAGTCGTGGGCGCTGGTGGCGTGATTGTAGAATTGATCGCGGAAAATGACTGCGAGGAGGTGGGGATCTTATAGCGTGCCTCGACAGAAACTATGTTTAATTGCCCAATTAAGCCGCGCCATCACCGGCGGTCACTACAAGCGACGTGGTCGCGGGCGTGGTTTGAGGAAGACGGCGATGACAAGGGACAGGCCCGCTTCGGCGATGTGTGCAAATGGGTGGGGGTCCGTTAATGGGTTGATCGGTGTGCGTTCGCGTGAGAGAAGGAAAGAAATTCCGGGTGGGCTTCTTGGGTTCGTTCTTTGGGCCAGATTGCGCGGCCCTTTTCCTTTGTTTATTTCTTTTCTTTTTCTATTTTGATTTTCTAGTTAGATTTAGATATGAATTCAAATATTTTTTGAATTCAAATGATTCTGGGGATTTTTGCAGGGTACTGTGGTTTCAAAATCAGTTATTTGACCATGTGGTTAATCTATAAGGGCTTTGGTCAAGTTTGGACTTAAATCAATCAGAGACATTGCCTCTGGTTTGCAATGTTTTTGAAATTAGGGTTTTGAATTCATTTTCCAAATTGAAAACTTTGATCAGACTTTTACTCCTAAACTTTCCAATAATGGAGGTAAGCAAACCAGTTCCTAATCATTCAAGTTTTCAAAATGGTGTTGGTCTTTTGAGTTAAATCTGTCCACATAAAATCATAACACCAAAGCTTATGTTTTTCTGAAGTGATTTTGAGAAAAATCCCTAAATGATGATGCATGCAAGGATGATATGAATGAGTTTTGGAATTTGAATTTAGGGATGTTACATGAATTTGAAGATGTGTTGCAGAATTGTAGAGATGGTAGAACATGGAACAAGTTCATCTTCAATGATGGATTTGTGTTCCGTGCTAACAAACTATGCATTCCGGATAGTTCTGTTCGTCTTTTGTTGTTACAGGAGGCACATGGAGGAGGATTGATGGGACACTTTGGTGTCAAGAAAACGGAGGATGTTCTTGCTGCACACTTATTTTGGCCACGTATGCGTTGAGATGTTGAGAGATTTGTGGCACGCTGCACTACTTGTCAAAAAGCTAAGTCTCGCCTTAACCCACATGGTTTATATATGCCTCTTCCTGTTCCTAGTGTTCCTTGGGAGGATATTTCTATGGACTTTGTTTTGGGATTTGCCACGAACACAGAAGGGGAGGGATAGTATTTTTGTTGTTGTGGATCGGTTTTCTAAGATTGCACACTTTATTCCTTGTCATAAAACGGATGATGCTGCGCATATTGCTGATTTGTTCTTTCGTGAAATTGTTCGTTTGCATGGTGTGCCAAATACTATTGTCTCTGATCGTGATACTAAATTTCTTAGCCACTTTTGGAGGTGTTTATGGGGTAAGTTGGGGACTAAATTGTTGTTTAGTACTACATGTCATCCCCAAACTGATGGACAAACTGAAGTAGTAAATAGAACTTTGTCTACTATGTTGCGGGCTGTTTTAAAGAAGAACTTAAAATTGTGGGAAGAGTGTTTACCTCATATAGAATTTGCTTATAATCGTTCGCTGCATTCTACCACAATTGTGGGAAGAGTGCCCATTTGAGATTGTGTATGGTTTTGTTCCTCGTGCACCTATTGATTTATTTCCTTTACCTTCTTCGGTGCAACATAATTTGGATGCTACACAACGCGCTGAAATGATATTAAACTTGCATAAGACTACTAAAGATAACATTGAACACAGGAATGCTAAGTATAAACTTGCTGGGGATAATGGGAGAAATCATGTTGTGTTTGATGTTGGAGATCTTGTTTGGTTACATTTGCGTAAAGATCGTTTTCCTGATTTACGCAAGTCTAAGTTAATGCCCAGCCCCTTTAAGGTGTTAGAGAAAATAAATGATAATGCATATAAACTTGAGTTGCCTGCAGACTTTGGTACGGTTAGTCCTACATTTAACATTGCAGATTTGAAGCCTTACTTTGGTGAGGAAGATGAGATTGCGTCGAGGAGGACTTCAATTCAAGAAGGGGAGCATGATGTGGACATCCCTTCTATTGATACAACAGTTGTACATAGGCAACACACATACAAGGACCCATCACAAGATCTCGTGCCAAACAACTTAACTATCAGGTACTTTCGTTTCTTGGAACTATTCCTCACATACATGAGAATATGATGCTGCCTAAATCAGATCTGTTTCTTACTCTTAGGAATGATGGACCAAGCATGGATGAGAGGGACAAGCATTGGAGCATGGCCATGCATGGAGATGGCAGCGAGCATGTGATGATCCAAGAGAAGGCCACAGATGAAGATTTCAGAACTTTGAGGCCACCATAATGAAGAAAGAAGGGTTGGATGAAATATTCAAGATCAATACTTCACGAATTCGTCCATAGCTTAATATGGTACTGCGACACCTTTATTTTGGGCCAGGCCCATGTAATTTTCGCAGGATTTTAATTAGCCACTTTTTAGAGTCCGTATTTCAGGGGAAAAGGACTTCTAGGGTTGGATTCGGCCACCACTTCCATGGCTGGCCGAAACCCCACCTTTTCCTCCTTAAATACTCCCCATAGCCGTCACCCTAGACTCGGATTTTGTTTAGACATTAAGTTAGCCACCATAGAAACTTCGCCAAGGCTCGAGCGTCGCAGAGGCCTCTTGTACTTCACACCTATTCAGGATCCCACCTTTTCAATAAAGTTTTCCTCTTAATCCGCAATATCTTGATTGCAATATTAGTTCTTACTTTTTCTCGATTTCAGGTAGGAATTAAGGCCCTCGCTGGTCAGGCTGATCGTGTTCCCGCAGGATCGGTAACCTCCAGGAGATTGGCCTAGCGATTGCATTGGCGCTCGTGCTCGCACGTGTAGTCGGATCTTCAGGCCCGAGCTCCACCAAATCGACTATCACAATCTCATCGAAAGATCGGACACATTTGCCCCATCAATTGGTATCAGAGCCTCAGCTCTTATTTCGGGCTTAACCTCCTAAGAGAAGTATGGGTTCGAAGGTAGATGGGAGTGATGCTCCGGAGGTAGTCACCATGAACGATCTCAAGACGTTGGAAACAACCTTGGTGAGTTCAATGGAGGCTAAGATGGAAGAGATGCGTCAATTGATAATGCGACTCTCCACATCCGCAGCATCACCTCCATCTAACTCTGAGGATACCACTCCGCAATCCAAGGAAACGGGTAAAACTGTTTCCAAAGATAACGAAGTGGTTGGTGATGATAATAGCAAGAGCTCCTCCTCGAAAAAGGATAGCGGTAAGGATGGATACAATGAGGTTTCTCATGTGTATTCTCCTGATCCACCTATCACTCACCCACATATACATAATAGGGGTGATCCACCCAAACTTTCTGCATCTACTTTCTCTCAATGGCAATTTTTGATGAAATCTCATGTGTGCAGTTCCTCCATAGAGTTGTGGAAGATCATCGAAAATGGTCTTCATGTTGGAAACCCCAACAATCCCATAAGAAGAGAAGTGGTCGATAGCCAACTCAACGCTACAGCTCTACACATGATACAACTTGGTGTGGGTGACAAATACATGCCACACATTCAACATCTTAGCACAGCTAAAGAAGCTTGGGATGCCCTCACCGAGCTCTTCATCGGAAATGAAAGTATGAGAAGGAATAGATATGATGCTTTGAGCAATGAAGCTGAAGGATTCTATATGCTGGATGGAGAAGACAACGAGGACATGTATAGGAGGCTCAAGGCAATAGCCACAACCTTCAGAAACCACGGTGCAGCTCATGTTGATGATGCTTGGATCAAGCACAAGTATGTCAGTGCTCTTATGCCATTTGAGCCCACAGATTTGAAAAGTCTCCAAGGTAGGCATAACTATCACCTCATGTCTTCCAATGAGGTAATGCAAGAAATGGCCGCTATCAAAGTGGCTGCCAAGAATGCCGAAGATGCTCGTGCTCGAGCTATGGGGATGCAAAAGGGGGTCAACATGGACTTGAAGACTAGTGTGATTGATCATGATGAATATGCGGTAGAAGGTCTGGACTGTCCCGAGGATATAAAAAGGATCCACGGACAATACTTGGCTCTTTATGCAGGAAACTTTTGGAAAGATCCAGCCAAGGCTAAAGCTGAACTAGATCGCAAGAGTGGAGCCTATGGAAGAAAAGAAAATGGTCCCAAGCTGAGAACATGCTTCAATTGTGGTGACCGGCTGCACTTTGTAGCTGAATGTCCTTATCAAAGTAGGGAAGATAATGGAGGAAGACTTATTTTCAAGGACAAGTCAAAGGCTCCACACAAGAAACAGTTTGTAAAGAAGAATGCTCCCTTCAAGAAGAAACCGAAGATTGTTCTAGTGGCTCAAGAAGAATATTCATCAGGAAGTGAAGATGAGGATGAGGACGATAACTCTCAAGAGGTGGATGCTATAGCCACCACATCTACATCAACATCTCTCTTTGACTCTCCGAACGAAAACATCATCAACAAGAATGCTACTTGCCTTATGGCAAGAAGCTCCGAGGTAACTTCATCTAACTCTTCTTTTCCTAAGGCTATGATTGACATGGATGATCCTACTAGTCTTAAGGTTAAAGAAGAGATTAATGCTTTGGATTATTTCTACACTAACTTGCAAGGTGAGCACAAAGTTTGTTTTGAAGCCCTTATGGATCAGCTGGCCCAAAACGAAGCTCTCCTTTAAAAAATGCTCTTGAAGAGGAGGAAGAGGCTCGGGTCTCTCTTGAAGAGAGGCTTGAGTCTATTGAAGAGTCACATGATGAAATTGTGACTAAACTTGTTAAGGAACGTGACAATGCTATCACCAAAGCAAAGAAGTTAAAGAAGGAAAGGATTGACTTTGGGGTTGCTCATGATAGACTCTCCGAGGAATTGGAGAAACTTGACAATGCTCACAAGGCATTGAAAAACGAGTTCTCTATTCTCAATGAGTCACATGATCAGCTTCAAAGTCGATTGGCCAAATATGATACTCCTAGCTCGTCCAACTCAACATATAGTAACAAGGAAAATGCTAATGTGGAAAAATAAGTGATCAAGGACATCACTACCAAGGACAAAGGTGTGCTTGATGAAGTCCTTGGCAAGCAAAGGTCAAATCATGGTAAAGAGGGACTTGGGTATGTCACCAAGTCCAAGAAGAACAAGACCAAGAATGTGCAATCAAAGATAAGCACCGCTGAGAAGAATGCCACAAAATACAAGACTAATAATATTGGTTTTGCAGGGTCTCACAATCCGAATTATGAACTCTTTTGTGATGACTATGGCGATGTTTATGCTTATTATGTCGGTCCCTTTGATGAATATATTGCTTGGTCTATTTGGGTCCCAAAGACCCTTGTTACTAACATGAAAGGACCCATTGAAAAATGGGTACCTAAAACCAAGAAGTAATTCTCTTGCAGGGCTATGCTTTCGGTGGGTCGAAATGGGTGCTGGATAGTGGCTGCACTAGTCATATGACTGAAGCAAGAGATCATCACGAGATGCGTCCAAATCATGATAATATCACGTCTCCTATGGTGATAAGTCTAAATCTCGTATTGGGTCTTGGCAAGGTTGTGGTTGCCACGATATCTCTCTCGTGGACGTCATGCTTGTTGAGACCCCTACATAACCTTCTTCGGTTCGTGCCCTTGGCAAGATGGGTTTTGCTGTTTTTATCAATGATGATTTGGTGGTACTCTTGTGGAGCAAGTCTCTAAAGGTCACTTTCGTTGGATACGTCGAAAATGACCTGTATGTGGTGGACTTCTCGGGGAAAACCACTTCGGGTCCGATGTGTCTATTCGGAAAGGCCGACGTGGGTTGGCTATGGTATCGCCGTTTAGCCCATGTCAACATGAGAACTTTGCAAATTTTCCAGAAGGGTGGCCACATCCTTGGACTAAAAGACAATGTCTCTTTTGCCAAATATCGTGTTTGCAGGGCTTGTGTGGAAGGAAAAATGCATGACTCTCCCCACAAGAGGAAGACTATTGTGTCATCAAAGAGGATCTTGGAATTACTTCATGTGGATTTATTTGGTCCTCCTTCTCATGCAAGTCTTGGTGGGAAGAAATATTGCTTGGTCATTGTCGATGATTACTCAAGATATGCTTGGGTCTATTTCTTCAAGCTGAAAAGTGAGACTCAACAAACCGTCATTGACTTTTCCAATGAAGTTCAACGTCAACATAATGTTCCTATCTTGGCAATTAGAAGTGACAACGGCTCTGAATTCAAGAACTACACTTTGAATGAGTTTCTAAGTGAAGAGGGGATTAGACATCAATATTCCGCTGCGTACACCCCTCAACAAAATGGTGTAGCCGAGAGGAAGAACCGGACTTTGATGGATATGGAAAGATCTATGTTGGCTGAATTCAAGTCTCCTTATAATTTTTGGGCTGAAGCCATATCGACTGCGTGTCACTCATCAAACCGGCTCTACCTTCGAAAGATTTTGGACAAGACTCCATATGAAATACTTACCGGTAACAAGTCAAACATCTCATACTTCAGGTTATTCGGGTGTAAGTGTTTCTTTCTTATTAAAGGTGTCCGTTTGTCAAAATTTGAGTCTAAGGCTTTAGAAGGTATTTTTGTTGGTTACGGTGCCGAATCCCACACTTATAGAGTCTACAACAAGCTCACTGGGATTGTTGTAGAATCTTGTAGTGTGGAGTTCGACGAAAATAACGGCTCCTTTGTAGGGCAAGTTGATGTTTGTGATGCAGATGTTGAAATACCCCAAGATGCCATAAGAAGAATGGGCGTGATTTTTACGCCCATTGAGGAACCCCTTGTGGCGGATCGGGAAGGGCAATGCTCCACACATGTGGAGCCCTCATCTACACAAGATCAACAAGCTCCTACTGTTGGAGAAAATCCTGCACCAACACCGCAATCTGCTGAAGATCATCTGTCCCCTGGACAAGTTGGTAGTCCCAGGCCGGACTATCCGCCCCCTCCAAAGGGGCGGACAATCCACCCCTGGCACTCCAACTCGTTCCAGAGGATCCGAAGGAGAAGTCAACAACTCAGAAGCTCCCAGGCCGGATTCACCGGCCCCCGAGGGCGAATTATCCGGCCCTAGGTCTCCAACTCCTGTCAGGCACTCTCAGGAAGAAGACTGCGCATTATTCCCAGCCGGATAGTCCGGCCCCTCCAAGGGGCGGATTATCCGGCCCTGAAGAACAAACTCAGCAGCAATCTTCTAGTGTTAACGCAGACCAAGATCAAGGGCAGGGCAGTAATTAAGACAAGGATACAAACTCTGAATCAACTCCTAGAAACAATAAGGACATTGAGGCTCGTCGCAAGGCTCGTGCTGATCGGAACCTTGAACTAAGAGGTCACACTGTCACTCTTGACAAGGTTGTTGGTGATCTACGACGAAGGGTATCCACTAGAAGAGAACTTGCAAGCTTCTGTAATCATCAAGCTCACATTTCCATGGTCGAACCGAAGAAGTTCTTTGATGCTCTTGAAGACCCCGATTGGGGTGTTGCAATGCATGAAGAATTAAATACCTTTGAACGCAACAAAGTTTGGAAGCTCGTAGAGAAACCAAAGGAT
The DNA here is from genome assembly GCA_030063025.1 of Avena longiglumis. NCBI lineage: Eukaryota > Viridiplantae > Streptophyta > Magnoliopsida > Poales > Poaceae > Avena > Avena longiglumis. The sequence continues at coordinate 246,146,054 of CP125978.1, read as the reverse complement.
TGCCGCAATGTTATCGTCACCAAGTGGATCTTCAATAACAAACAAGATGAAAATGGCATTGTTGTGAGGAATAAAGCACGACTCGTGGCTCAAGGATTCTCTCAAGTGGAAGGAATTGATTTTGGCGAGACTTATGCTCCTGTGGCTCGTCTTGAGTCCATCTATATCCTTCTTACATATGCAGCCCATCATAATTTTAAATTACAACAAATGGATGTTAAGAGCGCTTTCCTTAATGGTCCTCTACATGAGTTAGTATACGTCAAGCAGCCCCCGGGGTTTGAGGACCCCAAATTCCCGAACCATGTCTACAAACTCGATAAGGCGCTCTATGGCCTTAAACAAGCCCCACGTGCGTGGTATGAGTACCTTAAAGAGCTTTTGCTAGACCGTGGATTCGAAGTTGGGCAAATCGATCCCACTCTTTTTACTAAGAAGGTTAATGGGGAGCTTTTTGTATGCCAACTTTATGTAGATGACATTATTTTTGGCTCTACTAACCAAGGTTTTAACGATGAATTTTCAAAGCTTATGACTGACAGGTTTGAGATGTCCATGATGGGTGAGCTAAGGTTCTTTCTTGGATTTGAGATCAAACAACTTAGAGAGGGAACCTTTATTAATCAAGCTAAGTACATCCAAGACATGCTCAAAAGGTTCAAGATGACGGATCTCAATGGCGTTGCTACCCCAATGCAAACAAAGTGTCATCTTGAGCTCAATCCCAAGGGTAAAGACGTGGATCAAAAGGTATACCGATCCATGATCGGCTCTCTCCTTTACCTCTGCGCATCTAGGCCCGATATCGTGTTAAGTGTAGGAGTGTGTGCAAGGTACCAAGCCGCTCCTAAAGAAAGCCACTTAGTGGCGGTCAAGCGAATCTTTCGATATTTGGTTCATTCCCCAAATTTTGGGTTAGGTATCCCAAGGGTTCAAGTTTCTCTCTATGTGTTTACACTGATTCAGATTGGGCTGGTGACAAAGATGATAGGAAATCAACCTCTGGTGCATGTCAATTCTTGGGTAGATCTCTAGTGTGTTGGTCATCAAAGAAACAGAATTGTATTTCACTCATAACCGCCGAAGCTGAATATGTTGCTGTTGCAAGTGCTTGTACACAATTGTTATGGATGAGGCAAACTTTAAAGGAATATGGTGTCAATTGTGACAAAGTGCCTCTATTATGCGACAATGAAAGTGCTATCAAAATTGCTTACAATCCCGTGCAACATACAAGAACAAAACATATAGAGATTCGCAACCACTTTATTCGGGATCATGTTGCTCGGGGTGATATTGCACTATCCTTTGTGAGCACGAAGAACCAACTTGCTGATATTTTCACGAAGCCTCTTGATGAAGCAAGATTTTTTTATTTGAGGAATGAGCTAAGTATCATAGATTCAAGGAGCTTGGCTTGACTACCCTTGCACACTCACTTGCTCTTATTCATGTATTTGGTTTAGATGCGGGCATAGACATAGGGGGTGTGGTCCTAATTGATTGGGCCAACCCTCCCCCCATAATGCCGAAAGCAAGTAAAATCATTTCCCTTAATATCATTTTGTGATATGTGGGTCATCGATGAGCATTGGTTTTGAACTCAAGATACATCTTCGCGGTGTCATGCCATGCGCTCCAACATGGTGGCTTCAGCCACCGCCCTCTTCCTCGAGAAGAGTTGGTTTCTCATGGGTCTCGTTGGATTTTCTTGCATATCTCATGTTCTTATGGAAAACACACTCAAATTTGGCTCTTGATTGATTTGATTCTTGCAAATTTGGGTGTGCAGTACCATCTCAGTTTGATGCTCTCAACCCAAGCCTTTCTCTCCCTCCTTGAACCATCTATTCTTGCACACAAGTCCTCTAAAACACCATCGAGAGGTTTGCTAGGTTGCTCTGGCCTGATTCTGTATTTTACAGAATTTCTGGGGGGCGGATTATCCGCCTTAAGTGGGGGGCGGATTATCCGCCCCGGGCGAAATCAGCCCCTTATAGGCTGGGTCGGGGAGGGCAGGCTCAAACAGAGCAGCCAGTCCTCCCCCAACCCTACCTCTGCCCCCCAGCCGCCGGAGCATCCGCCTCTCCCGAAGTCGATTCGACCACCGGATTCTCCGGGCTCTCCCCGGATCTTCTTCACCTTGCCTCCGGGTATCTTCTCCTCCGCGATTTTCCTCCAATGAGTGAGGGTAACTCCCTCATCTCTCTCCTTTTGTATGGGATGTATTTTATTTGGTGGAAATCTCGTTGTAGAAGGTCCTTGGTGTTGTTCCTTACATGCTAGAATCAGTAGAATTGCAACCCTAGTACCCGATCTGTTTTGCCATGGTAGATCTGAGCCAATCCAGAAAATTTCTACGGGCGGGCGGGGGGGGGGGGCGGATTATCCGCCCCTGCTAGGGCCAGATAATCCGGCCTAGAGAGTAAAATCTGGTCTGTGTTAGTTCTGCTTCTGCAAATACACATCATTGGTTATGGGCTGCATTGCTACTCTTTCTCCGTGTTTTTCTCCTGGACTTGTGTGTATGCTTATCCCCATGCTATCCCTCTAATGCTTTTCACAGGTGGTTCCAAGCCAGACCAAGACCTTCGTCCGTCGTTCCCGTGCCCGTTATCTCAAGCCTACAGCAGATGGGAAGTTCATTGACGAGACCGAGGTCAGCAGAGCAGCAAGAGAGGCTGAATGGATGGCAGAAGCAAGTAAGAAAACTAAGAGGACCGCATCTCGCAAGGGCAAACAGTATCGGCCCAATTACAAAGCTATGGACAGTCTTCAGTATGCCACCATTCGCCAGACTGATTATTATGATGAGGCTGACAGTGATGGTCCCCCCGAGGACTCTATGTTTTGGAATGCCCACTTTCGTGCTATTCATGATGATGTCTATGCTAATCTCAAGCTTCGCCCCATGCGTCCCATCAATTTGACTGAGGCTCAATCCAAGACAAGGCTCATTGAGGCACTAGATGTGACCAACAAGATGGGGCTGCACCACCTCATGACTATCCAATGCAACTATGATTCCTCTGTGGTGCGGCAGTTCTTCTCAACTCTGGTGATTTGTGGTGATGAGCGCCGTACTATGAAGTGGATGACAGGGACCACCATGATTCAGTCAGACTTTCGCACCTTTGGGCAGGTTCTTGGTTTTGCATTCCATGGCCGTGACACTCCTTCGGGCCACCGTATCATTTCTCCTCTGAAGCTATCCAAGGATACTGCACTTGCTCCTTGCCTTTCCTCTGATGGTGTTGCTGGTACTTTTGCTGGTCTTTCTCCCTTGTATGCAGCCCTTGTTGGCATATTTAGGGATTGCATCGCTCCTAGTGGTGGCAACAATGACAGGATCCGTGGCCACCTAGTTCCACTTCTTGCTTTTTCTCACGAGTGTGCCACTAACTCTGGATCAGCCACAGGTTACAAAATGGATGTCATGGACTGTATTTATCATGAGATGACGGATGCTATGATCAACATGCACTCTATTCCGTATGCTCCTTTCATCATGATGCTCGTCAAGCATATGTTGCCACATGAGGATTTTGGCTCTGCTCTGGATGGTATTCACAAGCCCAAGAAAATCTACAACAAGGCTCAGAAGACCCATCACCCTTCCACTGCCCCGGAGTCCTTCATGCGTGATGCTCGGGCTAGTGATCGTCGTTCCACGGTGTCCCCAATGGCACGCGAGGTTAAGCAGCTCACTTGGTTCCAGTGGCACATTCTTTGCATGGGCATTGACACTCACAAGGGCCAATATGAGGCGTACCACAGGGATCATGAGAGGGATCACACGCAGCAGCTTATTCTCCATCATGTCTCAGGTGCCACTGGCCATCCACCTCCTCCCACTGCTCCGGATCCATATGCTCGGTGGAACACCTCAGGGATCAACTATGGCGAGCTCGAGAGTTGTCTCTTTCCTCCCCCACCGCGGGCACCCACTCCTCCAGCTGATGACGATGATGATGAGTATGATGAAGAGGAAGGGGACGAGGATGAGGAGGAGTGATCTCCAGGGGCATTAGCATCGCTCTTCTTCCTTTTGGGCGTTTCGATGCCAAAGGGGGAGAAGTAGTTCTATTAGGTCTCGTGGATTTGCAAGGGTCGGGCGCAAGCATCCTTCTTTCAGTAATTTTATTTGCTTGCTTGTGCCTTTTTAGCGTGAACTCATTTGCTATTTGCGTTTGATTATGTAAGACTTTGTAGTGTTTCACTAAGTTTGGTACGTTGTGTGGTATTCATGGATTTCTGGAGTCATCTTGTGGATCTCATGGATTTCTGGATTTATTTATCTATTGTGGATCTCATGGAATTCTAGATTTATCTATGGAGGCATATTTGATGGCATATGGAATCATGGGACTATCTAATGTATGCCTCAATATTGCTGGCATGATTGGGATGTGTTTGGAGGCTATCAAACAAACTATATTCTTTGGCTATATTCTCATCCCGGTGGTATGACCTTGTTTCCCAAACCACCTTGTTTCAATTATCTTTGTTATGGAAGTTGTGTTCTCTCTAGTGTGTGTATTTGTATTCAAATACAAATTTTAAATATGCACACATCTAGGGGGAGTGTCTTTCATTTTTTAAGGTGGCATTAGCCGGTTTCATTGCAAATCCTAATATTGTCATCTAACACCAAAAAGGGGGAGATTGAAAGAACATTTTATAATCCCTAGTGTTTTGTGTATTAGATAACAATATCAAGGATTATTTAATGTGTGTTGAAGTGTTGCAGCTTCTATGAGAAAAAGGGAAAAGGATTATGCTTTTGGGGGGTGGATAATCCGCCCCCACCAGGGGCGGATAATCCGCCCCTCCCTCTTCCCAAGTTGGCGCAAGCCCCAAAAGGGGGGCGGAGTTTTGGCCGGATTTTCCGGCCCCGCCGGATACTCCGCCCCTCAGGGGGGCCGGACAGTCCGCCCCCCTACTCATCGCCAAGGCGCAAGCCCCAGAGAGGGGGCGGAGTATTGGCCGGACTTTCCGGCATGGCCGGATAATCCGCCCGACAGGGGGCCGGATTATCCGCCCCCCCCAAGATCTTCACCAAGTTTCGCAGGCGCCAGCCCCAGAGACGGGGCGGAGTTTCCCCCGGAGAATCCGCCCTTGGGGCGGAGTTTTCCCAGGGGGCGGATAATCCGCCCCAAGTGGGGGGCGGATAATCCGCCCCCAAAGTTGTGCAACGCCGATCCGGGAGGGTATTTAAGTCAGCCTTCCTCCCGCTGTAACTCTTGATTCATTCGAAAAAGACCAGATCAGATCTGAAAGCTTCATCCAAGAGAGCTCCACCTAGATCCACCCAAAGGCCCCATCCCTTGGGGAATCGAAGGAGGAGAACTCGATCTTCATCATCAGCAATCAAGCGCTTCATCTCCTCTCCATTCATTTGGAGAACCCCCGATCTAGTATTTCTTGCAAATACCTAGATCCTTGTTTTTGTTTATATTGATAAACCTTGTTCTTGTGGCAGCTTGTTTTCATCTCGGGAGCCCCCAATTCGGTTGTGGGTGTGTTCCCCGATAGTGTTGTAAAAGGCACCGGTTCCCGCCTCGAAGGGATCCAATAGTGGAGAAGGTGGATCAGGCCTCTCCTGGTGAGATCCATCGGAGAATAGGGTGAGTCCTATTGTGGCGTGGTGGTCTTAGAACTTCCCACCCCTCCAACGCAGATGTACTTCCCTTAACAAGGAAGGAACTGCGGTAAAGCAAATCCCTGTGTCTCCGCGTGCTCCACTACGGTTTCCTCGCTCCTCTTTTTCGTGCTTAGTAGTTAGGGTTACATATAGGGAAATTCTCGTAGTTGCATATCTAGAGAATTTACTTTGTGTCAAGCCTAAAATTCAAAAAGTATTAAAAATTGGTTAGCACCTATTCACCCCCCCTCTAGGTGCCCAAAACTCGAACCAAAACCTCAGATTGATGGGGGAAATCAAGGAATTAGGACATGGGAACGCAGGGGAAGGTAGATTAACAAGTTTAGCAAGTAATCCATGGATCAAAACCTACCAAAACTCACTCAAATCACAGATCGATCCAAAACACGAATTAGGGCTGTTTTTGGTGGAATTTTCGAATTTATGGGGAAAAGACCAAATCGATGAGAAATCCGTGGCAACCAAAAGCTGCTGATACCAGATGATGAAGGCGTTAACCTCTTGGGTGGACCGATCTTCACGGATCTCGTGGTCAAATCGATGGGAAAGCGAGGGGAAAGCGAGAAGTTAGCGGAAGCGAACACACACCTCGCGAAGAACACGATGAACACACGCAAAACTCACACGATACAAGGCCGATTGCTCCCGAACGGCGGCCACCGGTCTGATAGAATCCTCGCAAGGAAATATCGGTCAACGTGCTCCCTCAAATCCACATCGGAGAGGGAAGAACACCTTGGGGAGGGTCTTGACAACTTGGAGAGGAGACACCTAACTCCAAGGCCTTGAACGATGGATGCGTGATGCAAAGTCCAATCGAGGTTAGTGACGATAGTCGGTCCCTTGGTAAAGGGGATGAGGCAAAACTAGATATTCCACACAAGGGGGTTCTCTTTAGTCTATCATCTATGCCTAAGGGATACATGAAGGGGTGGGGGCTCTATTTATAGGCCAGCCACATAAACAGGGGTAGTTTAGGGATAAAACTAGGGTTTGGACGAGCTAGAGGGGTACATGGGCCGAAGGCCCAGCTGGCGGCGCACATGCCCATCACGCAGGCCAGAGACTCTGGTGTAGGGGTCGGAGACTCCGGTCAGGGCCGGAGATTCCGGTATCTCCGTGTCGTCTGAGGTGGCGTCTTGATTGTCCCGGGTGATTCTTTGGTCGGTCCGAGAGACTCCGGTCTTGAGATCGAGACTCCAGTGTAGCAGGACCGGAGACTCCGGTGGTTCAGCCGTGGCTTCTTCCGTCTCCTCTTCCAAGCCTCCGTCTTGTCGGGCTTGATGTTCCGGGCTTCATCCCTTGCCTCCATACTTGTCGGTGTGAACCTATCATGCATATGTGACGGAGTATGAAGTAGCATACCATTCAATAGGGTAGGAAGTGGTCTCGCATAGAGGAACATATTCACCTTTGGAATCCATGACGACTTGGCGTAAGTTGGAGACCATGACGTGGTAACGACCGTAGGTCGGGCTACATCAACATAAATGAGGGAGAGGTGGGGGCACTCTCCATGGACGGTGGTCATGCCCCCTTGGGATACCCCCTCCCCTATATAAGGACCTCCTCCTCCTACACTCTCACACCTCCTCGTGAAGGATCTCTCTCCCCCCTTTAGAATTTCCCCATGGTCTCCGATCAGCTAGATACATGTTCCTAGTGGCTTTTTCTGGAAGGATTTGTTGCTTCCGCTGCTTCGCTGGAGTGAGGGCGCAGAGGTTGTTGGGGTACTCGATCGTGTGTGTGATCACAGATGCACCACTACTTTGCGGTGTTGGACTAGATGGTGCTGGACCTGCTGGATCGGATGGACTTCTTCTCGATCTTGAGATCGGCAAGCGTTCGACTACATCATCCACGAGTACAACATCGTTAACGCTATTTTGTCTTCGAGGGTATGTATTCTATGGATGTAAATCCACCCGTTGCTTGTATCCAGTAGATAGATCTTGGTTCTTAGTTGTTCCCATCGTAGGAATTTTTTATTTTCTATGCTGCGAACCCTTCAGTGGTATTAGAGCCGGATCTATGCGTAGATGCTTTGCACGGGTAGTACACATATGAGTATGTGGGCGATGATGATCATCTTATTTCTTATTAGTTGTACTTTGGATATTGGTGGCATAGTGGGATGAAGCGGCCCGAACAAACTTTACATGTCCTCGCACCTGAGACATGTTTCACGCTTGACATGCAACTAGTTTTGCATAAGTGGCTAGCGGGTGTCTGTCTCTCCTACTATACTCAATATCTAATTTGCAACGAGATGTCAATAATTTGGTTATCCTCGTTGTGGTTCCATGTTCGTAGGTAAGAACGGTTCTACTTGTCAATACGTGGTTGGTAGAGGTTGACGTGTATGCATTTGTACCTACACACAACAACGACCAAGCAAAATATTTTCGTGCGTGATAGAGGAGCATGTCAAATGTGGCATGTCCATTCTTGTTCACAACACTATTAGAACAATACAAGGATAGCAAAAGGAATGCATATGCAAGGTCAAAGTGCATGGAAATCGTTCGAACATCCTCCAAATGTGGGAACTCAAAAACTCCATATAACGTAGTAGTGGGGCACTCAAAGCATTGTACCAAAATTTCAATCAACATCTTTGATGCAAGAATAGGAGAATGCGGCAAAAACACATGAGGAAAAATATCCAAAGCAACATCATTATGTGTGCAAACCAACCATTGGAAAGAGAAATTGTTCAATTTGTTGGATGACATACACATATCATCAACATCAAGTATCATGGGAATATGAGTATCCCAAGTGGAAACAAAAACGACATGTTTGCAAACAAACCAAATGAAATAGCAAGTGGTCCTTATGTTTGTTGCAACAACAAGACGAGATTATCGGAATGATGTGGACATCCCTTCTATTGATACAACCGTTGTACCTACAGCTACACACATACAAGGACCCATCACAAGATCTCGTGCCAAACAACTTAACTATCAGGTACTTTCGTTTCATGGAACTATTCCTCACATACATGAGAATATGATGCTGCCTAAATCAGATGTATTTCTTACTCTTAGGAATGATGGACCAAGCATGGAAGAGAGGGACAAGCATTGGAGCATGGCCATGCATGGAGATGGCAGCAAGCATGTGATGATCCAAGAGAAGGCCATGGATGGAGATTTCAGAACTTTGAGGCCACCATAATGAAGAAAGAAGGCTTGGACGAAATATTCAATATTAATACTTCACGAATTCATCCATAGCTTAATATGGTGCTGCGACACCTTTATTTTGGGCCAGGCCCATGTAATTTTTGTAGGATTTTAATTAGCCACTTTTTAGAGTCTGTATTTGAGGGGAAAAGGACTTCTAGGGTTGGATTTGGCCACCACTTCCATGGCTGGCCGAAACCCCACCTTTTCCTCCTTAAATACTCCCCATAGCCGTCACCCTAGACTCGGATTTCGTTTAGACATTAAGTTAGCCATCGTAGCAACTTCGCCAAGGCTCGAGCATCGTAGAGGCCTCTTGTACTTCGCACCTATACAGGATCCCACCTTTTCAATAAAGCTTTCCTCTTAATCCGCAATATCTTGATTGCAATATTGGTTCTTGTTCTCGATTTCAGGTAGGAATTAAGACCCTCGCTGGTCAGGCTGATCGTGTTCCCGCAGGATCGGTAACCTCCCGGAGATTGGCCTAGCGATTGCATTGGCGCTCGTGCTCGCACGTGTAGTCGGATCATCAAGCACGAACTTCACCAAATCGATTATCTTCATCTCATCGAAAGATCGGACACCTTTTCCCTATCAAGTGGTATCAGAGTTCAGGTTGCTCGGTGAGATTTTACTGTTTTCGTAGATTAGATCTGTTTTTACCTATAACCCACGAAAAAGCCAAAAAACAGTTAGAGTTTAGATCCATCCGATAACCAATCTATTCCTCGCATTATCTTTTCAGTTTTTGCATTGTTGAATTTGTGTCTACATCGTCGCGTCGAGTTGCTGGTCTTAGTGTTTCGTCCCTTAGAGTTTCGAGTTCTGATCATAGTAGTCACCGCCACACTCGCCGATCACCGCCACCATATTCCGCCACCATATTCCGCCGCCATACACCCAGCCACCATAAACCCTAATACTCCGCCACCGCCTTCCTACCGCGACACAGAATCCGATCAGTTTTCCTGCCGCGACACGAGTCCGAGTTGAGTTATTATTTCCTAGTTCTTTCTTTTGACTTTCCTACTTTGTTGTTTCCGTGTTAAGCTAAAGTCCGAGTCGAGCTCCGAGTTCGGTCGTAACTCCAGAAGGAGAGCAGAAAAAAACATCGGCTATACTAGTTTTCGGCTCTGGGGATCACTTTTCTCCATCGGCCGTTATAGCGATATTTTTTTTGGTGCCTGCGCGCTTTCCGGAGCAAAATAAAAAAATTCGAATTTTTTTTGGGGCTAACCTATTTTTATACCCCGTAGATCAGTTCTAGACACTTGCCATCATAGTGATTTTCCACCTCTCGGTTTGCTTTTCAGGGTGCCATATCATCATACATTGCTTGTTGTGTCGCGTCGTGACATCGTTGGTGATCTAGGCTCACGTCTCTAGTACGATCTAGCCTAGGACCAGCACAGTACCGTCGTTGAGAATTCTTTCAACTTTTGCATTGCTGTTTTGATAATTGCTAACCCCTTTGCTAAGCCTTCCCAGAGCTCCACAGATATCCTCCACCTGCGGTGTCTCGACTCACGGTAATCGCTCGGTTCAATCTCTAGACCCACTGATCCTCGTGGTTACACATCGCCTTTTCCTGCTGTTTGGTAAGAACTTGTAAGAGCTTCGTATATTGCTTGGCGGATTAGGCGTGCCTTCCACCATATTTCCGTAGTATATACCTGTGCTTTTTAAGGACTAACCATGACAGATACTTCGCAGAACCCTGCCACAATGACGAAAGAAGAACTACATGCCACTTCTCCGAGCTCTTGGTCAGTCGCGCTGAAGACGTGGATACACGCCTAGGGGAGTTTGAAACCAAGATCACCAACACCGTGGACAAGATCGATGGACTCGAGAAATCCTTCAACGCCAAGCTTGACGCTCGGTTCAAGGAGATTTTGAACAGATTGCCCGCACCTTCATCCGCACCCACACATGGCGCATGGCGCATCCCGATAACGGGTCGGACTGTTGGTTCGGCTGCCGCCGCACCCCAGGCGGCTACCTGATAGGGCAAAGGTGTCCGATCTTTCAATGAGATGGCGACATTCGATTTGGTGGAGTTCGGGCTTGACGATCCGACTACACGTGCGAGCACGAGCGCCAATGCAATCGCTAGGCCAATCTCCTGGAGGTTACCGATCCTGCGTGACCACGATCAGCCTGACCAGCGAGGGTCTTAATTCCTACCTGAAATCGAGAACAAGTAAGAACCAATATTGCAATCAAGATATTGCGGATTAAGAGGAAAGCTTTATTGAAGAGGTGGGATCCTGAATAGGTGCGAAGTACAAGAGGCCTCTGCGACGCTCGAGCCTTGGCGAAGTTGCGACTATGGCTAACTTAATATCTAAACAAAATCAAGTCTAGAGGTTCGGCGATGGGGCGTATTTAAGGGCGAAAAGGTGGGGTTTCGGCCAGCCATGGAAGTGGTGGCCGAATCCAACCCTAAAAGTCCTTTTCCCCTCAAATACGGACTCTAAAAAGTGGCTAATTAAAATCCTGCGAAAATTACATGGGCCTGGCCCAAAATAAAGGTGTCGCGGCACCATATTAAGCTATGGACGAATCGTAAAGTATTGATCTTGAATATTTCGTCCAAGCCTTCTTTCTTCATTATGGTGGCCTCAAAGTTCTGAAATCTTCATCTGTGGCCTTCTCTTGGATCATCACATGCTTGCTGCCATCTCCATGCATGGCCATGCTCCAATGCTTGTCCCTCTCATCCATGCTTGGTCCATCATTCCTAAGAGTAAGAAATATATCCGATTTAGGCAGCATCATATTCTCATGTATGTGAGGAATAGTTCCAAGAAACGAAAGTACCTGATAGTTAAGTTGTTTGGCACGAGATCTTGTGATGGGTCCTTGTATGTGTGTTGCTGTAGGTACAATGGTTGTATCAATAGTAGGGATGTCCACATCACTACCACTGCGGCTGACGCACCTTAGACTTCCGCCGCGGCGGCTGCTGCGACATTGGGGACAGACGGCGGGTACTACTACGACCCCGACGACGACGATCTATTTGACGAGGAGGTTGAACAGCCTCCACAAGTACCTGCTGGCCGTCCCCGACATTACTACCGCAACGCTCGACCACCGGTACGTGATGATGATCATGTTGCAAAGCTTAAATTAAATATTCCATATTTTGAGGGTAAATATAATCCTGATGCATATCTTACATGGGAGATGGAAGTAGAACAACGTTTTGCATGTTTAAAATATCCTGAGAGTATGCGTGTTAGTGCTGCTACATGTGAATTTACTAAATTTGCTTCTCTTTGGTGGTCTGAGTATTGTCGTTTAAATCCTACTACTATTCCTAGTAATTGGACTGCTTTAAAAACTGCTATGCGTGTTCGTTTTGTACCTCCCACTTATCAACGTGATTGACTAAAGAATCTGACACGTTTAGAGCAAGGGAAATTTTTTGTAGAAGAGTATTATCAGGAATTGCAAACGGGGATGGTTCGGTGTGGTCTTGTTGAATCTACTGAACAAATGCTTGCACGTTTCTTTGGTGGATTAAACAAGGACAATCAGCACATATTAGATTATAAGGAATATAATTTTATCACTCGTTTGTTTCATCTTGCTTGCAAAGCTGAACGTGAAGTGCAGGATCGCCAACCACCATGGAGGAGGACTAATAATTCTGCAGGTTGCACATCCACTTGGACATCCCGACAATCAGCGCATCCTCGTGATTCGCCACCAGCTACTACCACATCCAAGGCCACCACAAGATTTCCAGCTGCTCCTCCACCATCATCCAATGCTCCTGCTCGTAGTGCATCTTCTATGGCTTCCACGGGTAAGTCAAAGGATATACAATGCCGCAAGTGCTGGGGTTTTGGTAATATTGGGAGACAGTGCACAACACAACGTGTGATGATGGTGCGCGAAGATGGTCAATACGATTCAGCGAGTGACTTTGATGACGATACATTAGCCCTTATTTCTGCTCGAGATGGAGACAATTCTGATGCTGATGAAGAGCCAAAGGTAATGGGAGCTGAAGCTGCTGATCAATACAAGAGCTTAATTACACAACGTGTGTTGAGTGTGCAATTGAGCAAATCTGAGCAAGATCAACGCCACAACCTGTTCCAAACACGTGGTGTTGTCAAGGAAAGAGCTATACGGATCATCATCGATGGAGGGAGTTGTAATAATCTGGCCAGTGTTGACATGGTAGAGAAGCTTGCGCTTCCAACAAGACAACGCCCACATTCATATTACATCTAATGGTTTGAGAGTTCTCGCAAGATCAAGGTAACAAGAACGGTACGCGTGCATTTTACTATTGGTACATATTCTGATTTTGTTGATTGTGATGTTGTACCTATGCAAGCTTGTTCTTTGTTACTTGGTAGACCATGGCAATTTGATAGAGAATCTGTTCATAATGGTAAAACTAATCACTATTCTCTTATGCATGATGGAAAGAAAATTGGTCTAAAACCTATAACTCCCGAACATATTTTAAAAGATGAGCTTGCTAGAGATAGTAGAGCTAAAACTGAGGAGAAAAATAAAAGTGAGAATCAGATTGTTGCTGTAGATTTTGTACCACCAAAGAACACTAAATCTGATTCTACACATGCTACTGAAATTCGTTTGAAGAGTCCATGTATGCTTGCAAATAAAATTGATATTCCTGAACTAGATGTAAACAATACTCAATGTTATGCAATTGTCTGCAAAGAGGTTTTGTTTTCATTTGAGGATATGCCTCCTTGTTTGCCACCCGATATTGCTAACCTTTTGCAGGAATATGAGGACGTCATTCCCGCTGAGCTACCACTGGGACTACCTCCTATTAGAGGAATTGAGCACCAAATTGATCTAATTCATGGTGCTACGTTACCCAACCGCGCGCCATATAGAACCAATCCAGAGGAGACAAAGGAGATACAACGCCAAATTCAGGAACTACTCGACAGAGATCATATTCGTGAGTCCCTTAGCCGTTGTGCTGTTCCTATTATTTTGGTACCTAAGAAAGATGGTTCTTCGCACATGTGTACTGATTGTAGAGTTATCAAAAATATTACTATTCGATATCGTCATCCTATTCCACGTTTAGATGACATGCTTGATGAATTGAGTGGCTCTACCATGTTTTCTAAAGTTGATTTGCATAGTGGTTACCACCAGATTCGTATGAAATTAGGCGATGAATGGAAAACAGCATTTAAAACTAAGTTCGGTTTATATGAGTGGTTAGTAATGCCGATTTGGTTTACTAATGCACCTAGCACTTTCATGAGATTAATGAACGAAGTTTTACGTGCTTTCATTGGACGATTTGTGGTAGTCTACTTTGATGATATTCTGATTTATAGCAAATCTTTAGAGGATCATTTGGACCATTTACGTGCTGTTTTCAATGCTTTACGTGATGCACGTTTGTTTGGTAACCTTGAGAAGTGCACCTTTTGCACCAATCGAGTTGCGTTTCTTGGCTATGTTGTTACATCACAGGGTATTGAAATGGATCCAACCAAGATTGAAGCTATTGAGAATTGGCCGAAGCCCAAGACGGTCACACAAGTGAGGAGTTTTCTTGGCCTCGCTGGTTTTTATAGGCGCTTTGTCAAAGACTTCAGATCAATTGCCGCACCGCTGAATGAGCTTACCAAGAAGGATGTGCCCTTTGTTTGGGGCGATGCACAACAATAGGCCTTCGTCATATTGAAAGATAAGCTAACACATGCTCCCTTACTCCAACTTCCTGATTTTACTAAGACTTTTGAGCTTGAATGTGATGCTAGTGGAATTGGTTTGGAAGGGGTGTTATTACAAGAGGGAAAACCTGTTGCATATTTTAGTGAGAAATTGAGTGGGGCTAGTATGAACTATTCTACTTATGATAAAGAATTATATGCGTTGGTTCGGACAATGGAAACTTGGCAACATTATCTATGGCCTAAAGAATTTGTTATTCATTCTGACCATGAATCTTTGAAGCATATTCGTAGTCAAGCTAAATTGAATCGTCGTCATGCAAAGTGGGTTGAATTTATTGAGTCTTTTCCTTATGTTATCAAACACAAAAAGGGTAAAGATAATATTATTGCTGATGCTTTGTCGCGCCGTTATACTTTGTTATCTCAACTTGACATCAAAATATTTGGATTAGAAACTATTAAGGAACAATATGTGCATGATGCTGAATTTAAAGATGTGTTGCAGAATTGTAGAGATGGTAGAACATGGAACAAGTTCGTCTTCAATGATGGATTTGTGTTCCGTGCTAACAAACTATGCATTCCGGATAGTTCATTCGTCTTTTGTTGTTACAGGAGGCATAGAGGAGGATTGATCGGACACTTTGGTGTCAAGAAAGCGGAGGATGTTCTTCTGCACACTTCTTTTGTCCACGCGAGATGTTGAGAGATTTGTGGCACTTGCACTACTTGTCAAAAAGCTAAGTCTCGCCTTAATCCACATGGTTTATATATGCCTCTTCACATTCCTAGTGTTCCTTGGGAGGATATTTCTATGGACTTTGTTTTGGGATTGCCACGAACACGGGGGAGGATAGTATTTTTTGTTGTGGCTTGGTTTTCTAAGATGGCACACTTTATTCCTTGTCATAAAACGGATGATGCTGCGCATATTGCTGATTTGTTCTTTCGTGAAATTGTTCGTTTGCATGGTGTGCCAAATACTGTTGTTTCTGATCGCGATACTAAATTTCTTAGCCACTTTTGGAGATGTTTATGGGCTAAGTTGGGGACTAAATTGTTGTTTAGTACTACATGTCATCCCCAAACTGATGAACAAACTGAAGTAGTAAATAGAACTTTGTCTACTATGTTGCGGGTTGTTTTAAAGAAGAACTTAAAATTGTGGGAAGAGTGTTTACCTCATATATAATTTGCTTATAATCGTTCGCTGCATTCTACCACAAAGATGTGCTCGTTTGAGATCGTCTATGGTTTTGTTCCTCGTGCACCTATTGATTTATTGCCTTTACCTACTTCGGTGCAAAATAATTTGGATGCTACATGAAATGATATTAAACTTGCATAAGACTACTAAAGATAACATCGAACATATGAATGCTAAGTATAAACTTGTTGGGGATAAAGGGAGAAAGCATGTTGTGTTTGATGTTGGAGATCTTGTTTGGTTACATTTGCGTAAGGATCGCTTTCCTGATTTACACAAGTCTAAGTTAATGCCGCGTGCTACTGGTCCCTTTAAGGTGTTAGAGAAAATAAATGATAATGCATATAAACTTGAGTTGCCTGCAAACTTTGGTACGGTTAGTCCTACGTTTAACATTGTAGATTTCAAGCCTTACTTTAGTGAGGAAGATGAGATTGCGTCAAGGACGACTTCAATTCAAGAAGGGGAGCATGATGTGGACATGCCTTCTATTGATACAACCGTTGTACCTACAACTACACACATACAAGGACCCATCACAAGATCTCGTGCCAAACAACTTAACTATCAGGTACTTTCGTTTCTTGGAACTATTCCTCACATACATGAGAATATGATGCTGCCTAAATCAGATGTATTTCTTACTCTTAGGAATGATGGACCAAGCATGGATGAGAGGAACAAGCATTGGAGCATGGCCATGCATGGAGATGGCAGCAAGCATGTGATGATCCAAGAGAAGGGCATGGATGGAGATTTCAGAACTTTGAGGCCACAATAATGAAGAAAGAAGGCTTGGACGAAATATTCAAGATTAATACTTCACGAATTCATCCATAGCTTAATATGGTGCTGCGACACCTTTATTTTGGGCCAGGCCCATGTAATTTTCGCAGGATTTTAATTAGCCACTTTTTAGAGTCCGTATTTGAGGGGAAAATGACTTCTAGGGTTGGATTCAGCCACCACTTCCATGGCTAGCCGAAACCCCACCTTTTCCTCCTTAAATACTCCCCATAGCCGTCACCCTAGACTCGGATTTTGTTTAGACATTAAGTTAGCCATCGTAGCAACTTCGCCAAGGCTCGAGCGTCGTAGAGGCCTCTTGTACTTCGCACCTATACAGGATCCCACCTTTTCAATCAAGCTTTCCTCTTAATCCGCAATATCTTGATTGCAATATTGGTTCTTACTTGTTCTCGATTTTAGGTAGGAATTAAGACCCTCGCTGGTTAGGCTGATCGTGTTCCCACAGGATCGGTAACCTCCCGGAGATTGTCCTAGCGATTGCATTGGCGCTCGTGCTCGCACGTGTAGTCGGATCGTCAAGCCCGAACTCCACCAAATCGATTATCTTCATCTCATCAAAAGATCGGACACCTTTGCCCTATCACGGAAGCTCTCATGACAATACATGCTCTTAATGGCATTATGGTTGCACATAAAACAGCGGAAAGAGAAAATGTTCAACATTTTTGTTGCAACACATAAAGCATCATTATTCAAAAGCGAAGAAACATTAATGTCACAAGGAGAGATAATACCATCAACATGCTTGCAATCAAACCATAGGAAAGAGCAATTTGCCAACATGAAAGATGCAAAGCATGCAAAAGGTATCAGAGCTGGGTTCAATCTTGAACTCACTTGTGGAATGCTCTCAAGAGCTCTTTTTGTCAACTCGTGCTCAACCGAGGTTGACATGATAATGCGGGTACCTACACACATCATACACAAAAGGAATAACGTGTGTGCATGGTAGAGATACACATCATCCATCATGACGTATCTCTTCTTGTGCACGTCACCATTAATGTCAATCAAGTATGAAATAGATGCATGGTGAGTATGCAAGTGGGGAACATGCTTATCATGGCAATCATCAAAATCTCCATAAATTGAGAAAGCTATGGGGGCCATCTCATTATAACGCATATAATCAATATTGTTCCAAGCAAAACAAGTGAAATAGCAAGCGTTCATCTTATCGCAAGCGACAGGAGAAATTGAATGACTATCATGACAAGGCAAGATGCATAGCATGGCATGTTTATGGCAATGATATCGCAATCAAACAATTTCACATGACCAATATGATGCAAAGGCAAATCATCACATGGGAATATGAGTGAAGCATATGTAATGTCACAAGTATCATCCATAACATGCATATCCTCACAATTCATCATGTCCACTAGTGGGATCATGGCATCAACAACACCCTTATTATTATCTTGGTCATACCTCTCATATGAAGTAGGTGTTGTGGAAGTAGTGGCCTCCTTGTGGATGACTTTGTCTTCTTAATGTAGCCATGGCATAACATCATCTTCGTGCACCATGTACATCTTCTCCAATTGAGGCATAATTGCTTCATGGCTTGGCGTGTCTTCCTCCGTGGAACCTAGCACAACACAAGAGAACACACTAGAGGTAGAGGTTAAGTTGTTAGAATCAAAATGGTCTCACTTGACCTATGAACTACCACTCTCAACTCACTAGGAGTATCGGTCATGCCCTCCAAGTGGAAGCACTCAATCTCACATCAGGTGGAGTCACTCATCTCACTCTTGTTCTCACTCAAGTGGGCTAAGTGGCTCTCATACTCACATGGGATTGGTACCACATCATCACTCAAGCATATAGGGATAGGCTCGGTTTCCTCAACTCCATGCGCCTCCTTTGGTGAAGGGAAAATCCCATGCTCAACATTCTTGACCTTGTATCCTCCAAGGTTGGATGCCATAATATGGGAATCATCGCTCGCCTCCTTAGTCGAAGGAAAAATCCCATGCTTGATCATCTTGTGGCCATCTTGTAGTAGTGGTCGAAGTAGGCTCATGGTGTTGTCGAGAGCGCTGCTCGGATTGACTTCATCACATATGTGGCCTTGGCTTCCTCCATAATGGAGTGTAGACATCCTCTTGTCGAACTCAGCCAACTTGGAGAAGTAGAGGTCTTCATTTTCCTCGTTCGCGAGGTCGCGGAAGTCAAGCGTAGGCGTTGAAGCTTGATGGCGTGGAGGAAGGATTGCTCTTGGTTCTATTATGGTGGTGGCACTAGTAGTTGAAGGTGCCCTATGATGGTGTCGACGGAGGTCATTGGCGTTCCTTGCCGATGGTTGATGTTGGTGAAGCACTTGGTCATCCACATGACGCTCACGACGGTCCATCATTCCTAAGAGTAAGAAATTCATCTGATTTAGGCAGCATCATATTCTCATGTATGTGAGGAATAGTTCCAAGAAACGGAAGTACCTGATAGTTAAGTTGTTTGGCACGAGATCGAGTGATAGGTCCTTATATGTGTGTAGCTGTAGGTACAACGGTTGTATAAATAGATGGGATGTCCACATCATGCTCTCCTTCTTGAATTGAAGTCGTCCTCGACGCAATCTCATCTTCCTCACCAAAGTAAGGCTTCAGATATGCAATGTTAAACGTAGGACTAACCGTACCAAAGTCTGCAGGCAACTCAAGCTTATATGCATTATCGTTTATTTTCTCTAACACCTAAAAGGGACCAGCAGCACGCGGCATTAACTTAGACTTGCGTAAATCGGGAAAACGATCTTTACGCAAATGTAACCAAACAAGATCTCCAACATCAAACACAACATGCTTTCTCCCTTTATCCCCAGCAAGTTTATACTTCGCATTCATGTGTTCTATGTTATCTTTAGTAGTCTTATGCAAGTTTAATATCATTTCAGCGTGTTGTGTAGCATCCAAATTATTTTGCACCGAAGTAGGTAAAGGCAATAAATCAATAGGTGCACGAGGAACAAAACCATACACGATCTCAAACGGGCACATCTTTGTTGTAGAATGCAGCGAACGATTATAAGGAATTCTATATGAGGTAAACACTCTTCCCACAATTTTAAGTTCTTCTTTAAAACATCCCGCAACATAGTAGACAAAGTTCTATTTACTACTTCAGTTTTTCCATCAGTTTGGGGATGACATGTAGTCTAAACAACAATTTAGTCTCCAACTTAGCCCATAAACATCTCCAAAAGTGGCTAAGAAATTTAGTATCACGATCAGAAACAATAGTATTTGGCACACCATGTAAACGAACAATTTCAGGAAATAACAAATCAGCAATATGCGCAGCATCATCCGTTTTATGACAAGGAATAAAGTGTGCCATCTTAGAAAACCGATCCACAACAACAAAAATACTATCCCTGCCGTTCTGTGTACGTGGCAATCCCAAAACAAAGTCCATAGAAATATCCTCCCAAGGAACACTAGGAACAGGAAGAGGCATATATAAACCATGTGGATTAAGGCGAGACTTAGCTTTTTGACAAGTAGTGCAGCGTGCCACAAATCTCTCAACATCTCGACGCATACGTGGAGAAAGAACATCCTCCATTTTCTTGACACCAAAGTGTCCCATCAATCCTCCTCCATGCGCCTCCTGTAACAACAAAAGACGAACAGAACTATCTGGAATGCATAGTTTGTTAGCACGGAACATAAATCCATCATTGAAGACGAACTTGTTCCATGTTCTATCATCTCTACAATTCTGCAACACATCTTTAAATCGGCATCATGCACATATCGTTCCTTAAGAGTTTCCAATCCAAATATTTTAAAGTCAAGTTGAGATAACAAAGTATAACGGCGCGACAAAGCATCAGCAATAATATTATCTTTACCCTTTTTGTGTTTGATAACATAAGGAAAAGACTCAATAAATTCAACCCACTTTGCATGACGACGATTCAACTTAGCTTGACTACGACTATGCTTCAAACATTCATGATCAGAATGTATAACAAATTCTTTAGGCCATAGATAATTTTTCCAAGTTTCTAATGTCCGAACCAATGCATATAATTCTTTATCATAAGTAGAATAGTTCAGACTAGCCCCACTCAAATTCTCACTAAAATAGGCAACAGGTTTTCCCGTTTGTAATAACACACCTCGCAAACCAATTCCACTAGCATCACATTCAAGCTCAAAAGTCTTATTAAAATCAGGAAGTTGGAGTAAGGGAGCATGTGTTAGCTTATCTTTCAATATGAAGAAGGCCTGTTGTTGTGCATCGCCCCAAACAAAGGGCACATCCTTCTTGGTAAGTTCATTCAGCGGTGCGGCAATTGATCCAAAGTCTTTGACAAAGCACCTATAAAAACCAGCGAGGCCAAGAAAACTCCTCACGTGTGTGACCGTCTTGGGATGCGGCCAATTCTCAATAGCTTCAATCTTGGCTGGATCCACTTCAATAACCTGTGATGTAACAACATAGCCAAGAAACGCAACTCGATTGGTGCAAAAGGTGCACTTCTCAAGATTACCAAACAAACGTGCATCACGTAAAGCATTGAATGCAACATGTAAATGGTCCAAATGATCCTCTAAAGATTTGCTATAAATCAGAATATCATCAAAGTAGACTACCATAAAACGTCCAATGAAAGCACGTAAAACTTCGTTCATTAATCACATGAAAGTTCTGGGTGCATTAGTTAAACCAAACGGCATCACTAACCACTCATATAAACCGAACTTAGTTTTAAATTCTATTTTCCATTCATCTCCCAATTTCATACGAATCTGGTGGTAACCACTACGCAAATCAACTTTAGAAAACATGGTAGAGCCACTCAATTCATTAAGCATGTCATCCAAACGTGGAATAGGATGACGATATCGAATAGTAATATTATTGATAGCTCTACAATCATTACACATGCACGAAGAACCATCTTTCTTAGGTACCAAAATAATAGGAACAATACAGGGGCTAAGGGACTCATGAATATGATCTCTGTCGAGTAGTTCCTGAATTTGGCGTTGTATCTCCTTTGTCTCCTCTGGATTGGTTCTATATGGCGCGCGGTTGGGCAACATAGCACCAGTAATTAGATCAATTTGGTGCTCAATTCCTCTAATAGGAGGTAGTCCTGATGGCAGCTCAGCAGGAAAAACGTCCTCATATTCCTGCAAAAGGTTACCAATAGCGGGTGGAAAAGGAGACATATCCTCAAATGAAAACAAAACCTCTTTGCAGATAATTGCATAACATTGAGTATTGTTTACATCTAGTTCAGCAATATCAATTTTATTTGCAAGCATACATGGACTCTTTGAATGAATTTCAGTAGCATGTTTAGAATCAGATTTAGTGTTCTTTGGTGGTACAAAATCTACAGCAACAATTTGATTCTCACTTTTATTTTTCTCCTCAGTTTTAGCTCTACTAGCTCTAGCAAGATCATCTTTTAAAATCTGTTCGGGAGTCATAGGTTTTAGACCAATTTTCTTTCCATCATGCATAAGAGAATAGTGATTAGTTTTGCCATTATGAACAGATTCTCTATCAAATTGCCATGGTCTACCAAGTAACAAAGAACAAGCTTGCATAGGTACAACATCACAATCAACAAAATCAGAATATGTACCAATAGTAAAATGCACGCATATCGTTCTTGTTTACCTTGATCTTGCGAGAACTCTCAAACCATTGGATGTAATATGAATGTGTGTGTTGTCTTGTTGGAAGTGCAAGCTTCTCTACCATGTCAACACTAGCCAGATTATTACAAATCCCTCCATCAATGATGATCCTTATAGCTCTTTCCTTGACAACACCACGTGTTTGGAACAGGTTGTGGCGTTGATCATGCTCAGATTTGCTCAATTGCACACTCAACACACGTTGTGTAATTAAGATCTTGTATTGATCAGCAGTTTCAGCTCCCATTACCTCTGTCTCTTCATCAGAATCACAATTGTCTCCATCTCGAGCAGAAATAAGAGCTAATGTATCCTCATCAAAGTCACTCGCTGAATCATATTGACCATCATCACGCACCATCATAACACGTTGTGTTGTGCACTGTCTCTCATTATGACCAAAACCCCAGCACTTGCGGCATTGTATATCCTTTGTTTTACCCGTGGAATCCATAGAAGATGCACTACGAGCAGGAGCATTGGATGACGGTGGAGGAGCAGCATACGGAAATCTTGTGGTGGCCTTGGATATGGTAGTAGCTGGTGGAGAATCATGAGAAGAAGGCGCTGATTGTCGGGATGTCCAAGTGGATGTGCGACCTGTAGAATTATTAGTCCTCCTCCATGGTGTTTGGCGATCCTGCACTTGACGTTCAGCTTTTCAAGCAAGATGAAACAAACGAGTGATGGAATTATATTCCTTATAGTGTAATATGTGTTGAATGTCCTTGTTTAATCCACAAAAGAAACGTGCAAGCATTTGTTCAGTAGATTCAACAAGACCACACCGAGCCATCCCCGTTTGCAATTCCTGATAATACTCTTCTACAGAATTTTTCCCTTGTTCCAAACGTGTCAGATTCTTTAGTAAATCACGTTGATAAGTGGGAGGCACAAAACGAACACGCATAGCAGTTTTTAAAGCAGTCCAAGTATGAGGAATAGTAGTAGGATTTAAACGACAATACTCAGACCACCAAAGGGAAGCAAATTTAGTAAATTCACATGTAGCAGCACTAACACGCATTTACTACATATTCTCAAGATATTTTAAGCATGCAAAACGTTGTTCTACTTCCATCTCCCATGTAAGATATGCATCAGGATTATATTTACCCTCAAAAGATGGAATATTTAATTTAAGATTTGCAACATGATCATCATCACGTACCGGTGGTCGAGCGTTGCGGTGGTAATGTCGGGGTCAGCCAACAGGGTGTGGAGGTTGTTCAACCTCCTCTTCAAACAGATCGTCGTCGTTGAGGTCGTAGTAGTACCCATTGTCTGCCCCCAATGTCGCAGCAGCAGCCGCGATGGAAGCCTGAGGTGCCTCAACAGCGTGAAGCTTTGAGGTGCAAGGCAATGAACCAGCAGTATGACCCGTGATCGGAATGCGCCGTGCACCATGCCGAGGTGCCAATAGGGAGGGTGCGGTGTGGGTGCTTGCAATCTGTCCAAAACCTCCTTGAACCGAGTGTCAAACTCCTCTAGTCGTGCATCCACATCTTTCGCGCGACCGACCAATAGCTCGGAGAAGTGGGCATGTAGTTCTTGATTCGTCATTGTGGCAGGGTTACACAAAGTATCTGTCATGGTTAGTCCTTAAAAAAGCACAGGTACATATGCCTATAACTACAGAAATATGGTGGAAGGCATGCGTAATCCGTCAAGCAATATACGAAGATCTTACAAGTTCTTACCAAACAGCAGAAAAAGGCGATGTGCAACCACAAGGAGCAGTGGGTCCAGAGATTGAACCGAGCGATTACTAGGAGTCGAGACACCGCACGTGGAGAAATCTGTGGAGCTCTAGGAAGGCTTAGCAAAGGGGTTATAAATTATCAAAATAGCAATGCAAATGTTGAAAGAATGATCAACGACGGTACTGTGCTGGTCCTAGGCTAGACTGATGCAGCCCGACCTACGGTCGTTACTACATCAAGGTCTCCAACTTACGCCAAATCGTCATGGACTCCAAAGGTGAATCCGTTCATCTATGCGAGCCCCCTTCCTACCCTATTGAATGGTATGCTACTTAATACTCTGTCACATATGCATGATAGGTTCACACCGACCAGTACGGAGGCAAGGGAGGAAGCCCGGAACATCAAGCCCGACAAGACGGAGGCTTGGAAGAGGAGGCGGAAGAAGACAGATCGGCAGCTGCCAGGTCCAAGCGGTACTACCGGTCATCGGAACCGGTACTACCGGTCAGCGGTACTACCGCCCCTACTACCGCTCGCTACTGACAGCTCCAACCGTCGCTCCAGGACCGCAAGCGGTACTACCGGTCCCAGAGCGGTACTACCGGTGATGACCGGTACTACCGGTCCTAAGTCCGGTACTACCGGTCATGTTTGTGCCTGTGCGCACCTGTTGGGCCACAGCCCATGTATTCCCCTTTACTTACCTATTCTCCTAGTTTATCCCCAAACTACCCTTGTTTAGTGGCTAGCCTATAAATAGAGCCCCCACCCCTCATGTATCCCTTAGGCATAGATGATAGACTAAAGACAACCCCCATTGTGGAATCTCTAGTTTTGCCTCATCCCCTTTACCAAGGGTACCGACTATCGTCACCAACCTCGATTGGACTTTGCATCACGCATCCATCGTTGAACAAGGCCTTGGAGTTCATTGTCTCGTCTCCAAGTTGTCAAGACCCTCCCAAGGTTTTCTTCCCTCTCCGATGTGGATTTGAGGGAGCATGTTGATCGATCTTTCCTTGTGAGGATTCTATCGGACCGGTGGCCGCCGTTCGGGAGCAATCGACCTTGTATCGTGCGAGTTTTGCGTGTGTTCATCGTGTTCTTCGCGAGGTGTGTGTTTGCTTCCGCTACCTTCTCCCTTTCCCCTCGCTTCCCCATCGATTTGACCACGAGATCCATGAAGATCGGGCCACCCAAGAGGTTAATCCCTTCCATCATCTCGTATCAGCAACTTTTGGTTCCCACGGATTTCTCATCGATTTGGTCTTTTCCCCATAAATTCGAAAATTCCACCAAAAATAGCCCCAATTCTTGTTTTGGATCGATCTGTGATTTGAGTGCGTTTTGGTAGGTTTTGATCCGTAGCCTAATTCCTCGATTTCCTCCTTCGATTTGGTGTTTTTCTTGAATATTTTCCGCCCAAATCGCCACAAAATCGCGAAAACGCGTCAAATCTGGGCGTCCCAGGACCAACCGGTACTACCGGGCTCAAAACCCTGTACTACCGCACCTCCCCGGTACTACCGGTCCTCCGAAAACCCGGTACTACCGCTCCAAAAACCGGTACTACCGCCCGGTACTGAACAGAAAAAACAGATTCCCAGATTTTAGCCGCTCACCGTTTTAAGCATAACTTTTGCATTCGAACTCGGATATTGGTGTTGTTTAGCTCGTTTCGAAGAGGAGAAGGAGCTCTACATCATCATTCACATTGTTCATGCTATCTAATCCATCCAAATTCCGTGAGCAAGGCGGAATCCAACAATAAAGGGTGAAGATCGTCGACAAAAGGTATAAACATTCCACGACTTCTCCCCACTTGCATTCCTTTGTGAACCCCACTATCTTTGTGAGCAACAAACACCTATTGAGACTAGTTACTATTATGATTGCTTGGGCTATGCACATTTGATACCTTGTAGAATGCCGAGCAAACATTGTGAGCGCTATCTCATATAGTTATCTTGTATATTTGTTGGCACAAGGAAGAGGCAAGTGAAAAATAGAAAGAAAAAGAAAAAAAATAGAAAAAGGAAAAAAATAAATAAAAAGAAAGAATTATACATGTGCCTCATAGAATAGGAAGCACAAGCTCGATGAACATCATATAGGTGGTACTTTTGTGCATATCTTGTAGCCCACCAATTTTGTGCAATCGAACTAGCGTCTCTCCTTGTACTTGTGTGACACGAGCTTATAGTCTTCTCTAGGTAATCATTTGGTTCTTAGCTCACTTTCTCCGTCGCACAAGTCCCATTTATCCCACCGTGTGTGTTTCATTGTACATATTTCCTATCTTGTGGATTGACTTGTTTGCTTTGTGATCATTGTGGTTCTTTACTTGCCAATATAACATCTTGATTTCGGATTGGTTCTTGACATGCCACTTTCCATACCTATCCACCATAGGCCTTGTGTGTGTGTTTTTTTTGTTAGTAGTTGGTTTTGGTGTTCCGCGTGAACTTCACTTTGCTTGGTTTATTGCTCTCAAGTGTGGCCACTTGCACGATACGATCTTCCAAGGTAAAGTAAGGTTTGACGTTGTATCCCTAACACCCTCTACCACTTCCATATACACCGCTTGGTCTTGTGAATCATGTCTAGGGACTCCGGAACTGAGGATGATTTCTATGAAGAATCCACGATGAGCCACCATGCCTATGTCTCCACAAGCATGGATAACATGATGGAGCACTACACCAACAATGGCTCCACATGCTTGGGTGATATGGAGTACTACAACAACAATGACTCCCCAAGCATGGACGACTTCAAGAACGACAACACGAAGTTCCTCACGTCGCACCGACCAAGACAGAGCCTCCAACTCGAGTGCGCCAAGGTCCACCATCAAATGGACAAGTTCAAGAGCGACCTCCACAACTTCAAGAAGGAAATGGACAATGACTTCGACAAAAACATGAGCATGGTCGCCAAGACTAATGATTCTTTGTGCTCATTAGAATAACTTATAAGGAAGCGTGCCAAGGTCAAGGGCCATCGTCGTGAGCGTCATATGGATGACCAAGTGCGCCACCTACATCAACCATCGGCAAGGCACGCCAATGACCTCCGTCGACACCATCACAAGGCACCTTCAACTTCTTCTACCACCACCAAAATGGCACCAAGAGCAAGCCTTCATCCACGCCATCAAGCTTCAACGACTACGCTTGCATTTGAAGACCTCATGAACGAGGAAAATGTAGACCTCTACTTCGCCAAGTTGGATAGCATGATCCTACCTCCACCACTACGAGATGGCCACAAAATGGTTGAGCATGGGATTTTCCCTTCAACCATGGAGGCGAGCGATGATGCCCATCTTATGGCATCAAAACTTGAAGGCGACAAGGTCAAGCATGGTGAGCATGGGATTTTCCCTTCACCAAAGGAGGCGCTTGGAGTTGAGGAAACCGAGCCTATCCCTATATGCTTGAGTGATGATGTGGTACCAATCCCATGTGATGATGAGAGCCACTTAGCCCACTTGAGTGGGAACAAGAGTGAGATGAGTGACTCCACCTTATGTGAGATTGAGTGCTTCCACGTTGAGGGCATGAGTGATACTCCTAGTGAGTTGAGAGTGGTAGTTGATAGGTCAAGTGAGACCATCTCGATTTCTAACAACTTACCCTCTACCTCTAGTGTGTTCTCTTGTGTTGTGCTAGGTTCTATGGATGAAGACGCGCCAAGCCATGAAGCAATGATGCCTCAATTGGAGAAGATGTACATGGTGCACGAAGATGATGCTACGCCATGGATACATCAAGAAGATGAAGTCGTCCACAAGGAGGCCACTACTTCCACAACACCCACTTCATATGAGAGGTATGAACAAGGTAACAATAAGGGTGTTGATGATGCCATGATCCCACTAGTGGACATGATGAATTGTGAGGATATGCATGTTATGGATGATACTTGTGACGTTACCTATGCTTCATCCACTTTCCCATGTGATGCTTTGCATTTGCATAATATTGATCATGTGGAATTGTTTGATTGCGATATCATGCCATGCTATGCATCTTGTGTGTATCCTCCAATTTCTTTGGACTTGCCTTGTCATGCTAGTCATTCAATTTCTCCCGTTGCTTGCGATAAGATGAATGCTTGCTATTTCACTTGTTTTGCTTGCAACAATATGATTATATGCGTTATAATGAGATGGCCCCCATAGCTTTCTCAATTTTTGGAGATTTTGATGATTGACATGATAAGCATGTTCCCCACTTGCATACTCACCATGCATCTATGTCATACTTGATTGACATTAATGGTGATGTGCACAAGAAGAGATACGTCATGATGGATGATGTGTATCTCTACCATGCACACACGTTCTTCCTTTTGTGTATGATGTGTGTAGGTACCCGCACAAGAATGTCAACCTCGGTTGAGCACGAGTTGGCAAAAGGAGCTCTAGAGAGCATCCCACAAGTGTCACATCCCAAGATTTTCCAAATCTTGTAATGTGAAAATAAATGAATAAAATAAAACTTTGTTTGATTTTCAGAGCCAGAAGAAACTTTTGAATTCAATTGGAACTTCAAACCCATTTGAATTAAATAAAAACTAAAGAGATTTAAAAAGATAAACATTTAATAAAAGGAAAAATAAAAACATTTGGAAATACTATTTTGAAACAATTGAATGAAAAGATTTGTTTTCAATAGAAATAAAAGTTTTATGAATAAAGATTATTTTATAAAGCCAAATTAAACCTTAGCCAAGCTTTGGAATTAAAACATTTATTTTTAATAAAATTAGCAAAGGTTTATTTAAATAAATTAATAAGGATTTAATATCCAACTTTATTTAAATAAAAGGTTTTACCAATTTAATTGAAACATCAAAACTTATTAAATTGTTTAAAATAAGTTTTCCAAATATTTGATATTCACAAATAAAACCTACTAAAATGTTTTGGCTTTATTTTTAGATTTCAAAATAAATATCTCAATAAAGCAAATCCTATTGGATTTAATAACTAAGGTCTATTATATTTAATTAATAAATGGACCCTAAAAATAAAAGGATAGTTTGTTTTAAACAAGTTCCAAGTAATCATTATTTCCAAATAAAACCTACTGAATGGTTTTGGTACTATTTTAGTTTTAAAATTAAATATTCTAATAAAACAAATCTTATATGAAGTAAATGAATAAGGCCCATTTTTATTTAATTGTTATTGGACCTAAAATAAAATGTTATTTTGTTTTAAACAAGTATTTCAACTATCTTACATTTTCAAATAAAACCTACTGATTTGGATTTCAAAATATTTGGATTTAAAATGGAGATGTTATTAATTAAATCAAACCACCAAATATCCATTTTATTTAATTAGTGAATGGATCCTAAAATGAATAAAAATATTATTTTATTTTGAGAATTGGTTTATGTTGATAAACAGAACCAGAATCTCATTACAATTGTTGAATTGTTGAATTATTTGAATGCTTGAATAGTTGGGTGAAATTCAAATCAGAAAATAGAAAATAGAAAAAGATAAAACAAAGCAAACAGAAAAAAATAAGAGTAAAACGACCAGCCCAGCTAAAGCCCACCCCAGCCCAGTCCAGCCCATCTGCCCTCTCCCCCGAACCGTTTTTCCTCACCACAGAAACAACCCGTTAAGTCACTGACCGGTGGACCTCCACCTCGTTTCTTTCCCCCACTGACGACTGGACCCATTTTCCCTGTTCACCCTCCTTCTTCCTCGCGGTGACAGCGCCCCCCTCTCCTCGACCGTTTCTGGCGACATTTGCGAGCATCAATTGACGTTAACGCGGCAGTTAATCGCTCCTGCGACCGCGCATTCTTAAACACCTCTCCCTCCCCGACATTTTCCCCCAGACAACTCCTCCTCTCTGCCCCTAGGCTGTCGCCAATCTCTTCTACACCGCCGCCGTCTCCGACGAGCTTATTCCTCGATTCCGGCCATACACTGCCACCACTTGCCTCCCTGAGCACGCTGACAACTTCCCCACAACCAGACGCATCTCCCAGCACCCTCCTCTCGACCGCGGACGCCCCAGAGCGTCGACTTTGTCAAGCTCCGACAGCGCCGTCGTGTCTGGTTCTTCTCCAACGAGCCTCACAGGTAATTTCCGACCACCCCGCACCCTCTCCTTCACGCACACATCGTCGCCATAGCCTTACGCATCTGAAACTTTCTTCTGTTTGTCCTAGCGAGCACCGTAGCCTCGTCTCCGACGACGCCCGAGCGAACCGGCGCCAGGAACTCCGTGATTAGTACCGATCGCCCCTCGCCTCCTCGAAACCCGTCGAGCTTCCCCGACCAGCGATCACGGTGAGCCTCTCCTCTTCTCGCTTCCTAGAACGGCCATACCACCTCGGACAGGCGTGCGCGCCCGATCGTCGCCGCCCGGCGCCGCCACTATTGGTCGACCACCTATGAACCGTTAGATCGTCATCCGGTGCTAGGAAAGAAAGTGGCGAAGGGGTATCGAACGATCTGCGCGTGCGATCTACCGATCCTGCGGTCCACGTTGCCGATCCAGCCGAACCGGTACCGCCAATCACGGCTCGGGCGTGGCACGTATTAGATCTAAAACCAGTTTTGAATCAGATTTATTTGCAAATTTCAAACCCTTATAACTTTCAAACCACACGTCCAAAAATTACAAATTTGGTATCAATGGATTCAGGAGAACAAGCCCTAGCCAACTGTGGAATTAGTTTAGCAAATAGTATATGTTAGTTTGTGAGCTTGTTTAAAGTATAAAAATTGTTTAAAATTCATTTTAGGGTTAAAACTTTTGCAAAATGGTTTGTTGTGACCTTACTGACCCTAGTAACCAACCCTTGGTGTTAAAAATGATTTTGGTAAGATTTAGGTTGGATTACTTGACTTAGCCATTTTCTAGCCAAATAAAAAGAATGGTTTTTGTTATGAAAATGTTTATGGAAAGAAAACTTTAAGAAAATGGTTTGATCAAACCCACTGACCCCAAAACACCAAGTCCTAAGAGTTAGAAACTTTTGGTGAAGATTTAAAGGTTTTAGACTTGATAAAACTAAAATTCCACCACATAAAATAATGAATGGATTTAAAAATGGTTTTTGGACAAAACCCTCTTGCTAATGACTTTGCCACTTTGGTAAATGACCAATTTGGATCTTACAAAGTTTAGAAACCCAATAGAGACCCTCTTTACAAAATAACACTATCTTGTGCATGCTCCCATGCATGACTTAGATCCCATTGTTTTGTGTGTGTTAAATTGTTTGATTGATTTATTGGTTTGGAATGCTAGTTGATTTTGTGTCTACTTGATTGACTTGTAGTGAAGTTAGAAAGTGTGAGACTAGCAAGATCAAGGAGTGAACCACCATTCCCTACCAAAAAGGCAAGTGATGCTTCATACTTTTTGTCCCATTACTTTCTCTATGCATTAGTGATTTTGCTAAGTAAAACTTGCATGGATTTTGCTAAGTATAAACCTTGCTATAAGAAAATCTAGTACATGAATCCTTAGTAGGATTTTCCTAAGTTAAGATTCCTACTACTATCAAGCTTAGCCTAGCTAATAGAAAACATGGGTGGAATATATATTCACACTATGGAAAAATATTCTAAGTCTGAGGACTTGTGATTTTGTCTAATAAAACAACTAAGTTAATGAATCACCTGGGTGGAATGGGAAGGCTTGGTGGTGTTTGGTTGAGTGGTTCACAAGACCATGGACTTGGCTTGTGTATCTCACTTGTGGTATGCCACCCAGGAAACAAAGAGATTTGAGATGTCAAATGTTGAGAAGCTTCAAGTGCAACCACTTGGCAATATGGGCTCTGCCATGACCATATAGGTTGCAAGAACTTAGCCATATGGACAGTGGGTGGTAGTGTTTCATAGGTTGGAGCGCGTCCATTTTGATCTAAGGGAAGGCTTCTGAAAGATCTTGTCTTGGGAAACCAAGTCTTGTGGGGAAAGTGCACCACCTCTGCAGAGTGTAAAATCTAAGTACTTAGCCATGTCCCTGGTAAAGGACAATTTGAGCATCAAGACATGGAAGCAATCAAGAATCTCATCATTCCAATTTCTAAATTAAAACTTGTGGATTGAACAAGGGTTGTTTGAAATCTTAAATCTTTGATTGATAGATGCCTTGGAAAGGATCTTCAATCTTTGATTGAGAAAAATGATTTTGTCAAGCAAAAACTTAGTATTTTCAAAATTATAAGAAAAATCTATTTTGAGCAATGCAAGCCTCAACTCCACTTAGCCAAATGCATATAGATGATAGATTCCACTATACTACCATAGTATCACTTGCCAATACAATTCAAATGTATTGACCCTTTGTGGCTGTAACTTGTATGTTGCAGGTTTGATTGATTTTAGTGAAGATTGATTGTTTAGGATTACAAAGTCTACAACCAACATCTGCATGTGGCACTTTGAAGATGAAGGACCCCATGCTTATAGTTATTCCGCTGCAATAAAATGTAATAGCCATATGAGCTATGAAAGATGTAATAAAATTATGTTATTCCTGGTTATAAAGTTATATTATGACCTTTGTTTCTTGATATTACATCTTAACTGTGGATGCTAGCTATTGATCCAGGGACTAGCATTGTAAAACACAGGAGGAATCTACCTTATTAGGTTGAGACCCCTACAGATGGTATCAGAGCATTGTGTTGCCTGTAGGATTTGTAAACCTAGGATTGGACAAAACCCCTTAGAAAAATAGGAGTTATACTTGTTCCAAAAACTTATTTACAAAATCTTGTAAACTCTTTCCTCAACCATTTTGGTTTCAACTCTACATCTCTTCTACTTCAGCTTGATGGAAAAGCCTACCCCATGACCAAAGACTACACCATGTGCAAAGGACTACTTCAACTTCTTCAACCCTAATGACTTCAACATCTTCAGCATGTTCACCAAGGACCTCCAACTTGGATATCACTAAGGACTACAAGTGAGACAAGGAAATCTTGCTCAAGATTTAGAGACTGAGGGAATGCAAAATAAGAAGGAACCATCAACAACTTTGATGTATTGTGACCAAGAGTTTTTCTCAAGGAAACCATGATCTCATGTAAGAAAAAGCAACCAAGAAGGATGGAAAGATCACAAGTGAACCCTATAGATGGACCACCATATTTTAGCTAAGTCAAAACACACCAACTTATGTGGTGTAACAAAAATATTTTGTTGCCTAAGTGTGTGCTTGAACTTTATTGTTTGAGTGCAAAGTTGTTCGTGAGTGTTTGGTTTGTGATTGCATGCATATTGCTTGTGTGAATTTTGATGTGTGTGATTAGAATTGATTCCTTAGAAAAAACCTTTTACCTATTCTAATCTCCCTTCAACCCAAACAGATGACTACTCCAAGAGACACCAACACCAACCAAGAAGACAACATGAGAGAACTTATAGCAACTTAAAACCAGTTGAGCCAAGAGACAACTCAGCTTTTAGCCAACAACAATGGACTAGACCCGGCCATACAAAGGATTTTGAAACTTCAATCCCAAATGTTGCAAGGATTGGTTACTCAAATGATCAACATGGGAGAAAACTTTTCCCAAGGAGCTAATGACAACAAGGATATTATTCTAGAAGGAACCCAAGCTAGCAATAATTTTAGATACAAGGATCATGCATCCAAGGAGCATGAGGATCAATACCCCAAGAAGAGAGAAAGATCTCCCACCTATGAAGAATATGAACTGGAAGAACTCCTAGCTTTGGAGAAACCCAAGAAGAAGAAGAAGAAGAAGAAATGCCCCAACCCTAACAAGAAGGATATTACTCAAGAGCAATGTTACAATTGCAAAGAGATGGGACACTATGCCAATGAATGCCCAGAAAAGAAGAAGAACCAAAGAAACAAACAAAAAGCAATGATACCAAAGGAAAAGAAAGATATTAGCCAAGTGATGTGCAAACACTGCAAAGAGTTAGGACATTGTGCAAACAACTGTCCAGAAAAGATGAAGCATAAGATAAACTAGCCTATGAGGGATATCAGCCTTGTCACATGTTTCAAATGCAAGGAACTAGGCCACTATGCAAACAATTGTCCAGAAAGGACGGAGAACAAGTTAAACAAGTCTATGAAGGATCTCAACCTTGGCCCATGAGTCAAGTGTGGAAACCAAGGACACAATGCAAAGTTTGCTTAGAGAAGATTTCCCAGGATCCCAAGAAGGACATTATGTACTTCTTGTTTGAAAATTTTAAGGGTGGTAGTACCCTAGTTGTTTTGAACTTGCTTGTAACTTGACCTCCCCAAATCTCGGGACGAGATTTATTTTAAGGGTGGTAGCCTGTCACATCCCAAGATTTTCCAAATCTTGTAATGTGAAAATAAATGAATAAAATAAAACTTTGTTTGATTTTCAGAGCCATAAGAAACTTTTGAATTCAATTGGAACTTCAAATCCATTTGAATTAAATAAAAACTAAAGAGATTTAAAAATATAAACATTTAATAAAAGGAAAAATAAAAACATTTGGAAATACTATTTTGAAACAATTGAATGAAAAGATTTGTTTTCAATAGAAATAAAAGTTTTATGAATAAAGATTATTTTATAAAGCCAAATTAAACCTTAGCCAAGCTTTGGAATTAAATCATTTATTTTTAATAAAATTAGCAAAGGTTTATTTAAATAAATTAATAAGGATTTAATACCCAACTTTATTTAAATAAAAGGTTTTACCAATTTAATGGAAACATCAAAACTTATTAAATTGTTTAAAATAAGTTTTCCAAATATTCGATATTCACAAATAAAACCTACTAAAATGTTTTGGCTTTATTTTTAGATTTCAAAATAAATATCTCAATAAAGCAAATCCTATTGGATTTAATAACTAAGGTCTATTATATTTAATTAATAAATGGACCCTAAAAATAAAAGGATAGTTTGTTTTAAACAAGTTCCAAGTAATCATTATTTCCAAATAAAACCTACTAAATGGTTTTGGTACTATTTTAGTTTTAAAAATAAATATTCTAATAAAACAAATCTTATATGAAGTAAATGAATAAGGCCCATTTTTATTTAATTGTTATTGGACCTAAAATAAAATGTTATTTTGTTTTAAACAAGTATTTCAAGTATCTTACATTTTCAAATAAAACCTACTGATTTGGATTTGAAAATATTTGGATTTAAAATGGAGATTTTATTAATTAAATCAAACCCTATTTTATTAAATAACCAAAGATCCATTTTATTTAATTAGTGAATGGATCCTAAAATGAATAAAAATATTATTTTATTTTGAGAATTGGTTTATGTTGATAAACAGAACCAGAATCTCATTACAATTGTTGAATTGTTGAATTATTTGAATGCTTGAATAGTTGGGTGAAATTCAAATCAGAAAATAGAAAATAGAAAAGGATAAAACAAAGCAAACAGAAAAAATAAGAGTAAAACGACCAGCCTAGCTAAATCCCACCCCATCCAGTCCAGCCCATCTGCCCTCTCCCCCGAACCGTTTTTCCTCACCACAGAAACAACCCGTTAAGTCACTGACCGGTGGACCTCCCCCTCGTTTCTTTCCCCCACTGACGACTGGACCCATTTTCCCTGTTCATCCTCCTTCTTCCTCGCGGTGACAGCGCCCCCCTCTCCTCGACCGTTTCTGGCGACATTTGCGAGCATCAATTGACGTTAACGCGGCAGTTAATCGCTCCTGCGACCGCGCATTCTTAAACACCTCTCCCTCCCCGACATTTTCCCCGCATAACTCCTCTCTCGCCTAGGCCGCCGCCAATCTTCTACACCGCCGCCGTCTCCGACGAGCTTATTCCTCGATTCCGGCCATACACTGCCACCACTTGCCTCCCTGAGCACGCTGACAACTTCCCCACAACCAGACGCATCTCCCAGCACCCTCCTCTCGACCGCGGACGCCCCAGAGCGTCGACTTTGTCAAACTCCGACAGCGCCGTCGTGTCTGGTTCTTCTCCAACGAGCCTCACAGGTAATTTCCGACCACCCCGCGCCCTCTCCTTCACGCACACATCGTCGCCATAGCCTTACGCATCTGAAACTGTCTTCCGTTTGTCCTAGCGAGCACTGTAGCCTCGTCTCCGACGACGCCCGAGCGAACCCGACGCTAGCAGGAACTCCGGCGAGCGATTAGTACCGCCCCAGTGCGCCCCTCGCCTACTCGAAACCACGTCGAGCTTCCCCACGACCCGGCGATCACGGTGAGCCTCTCCTCCTCTTCTCTCGCTTCCTAGAACGGCCAGACCACCTTGGACAGAGCGTGCGCCGCCGCCTACCGCGCCAGCTATTGGTCAACCACCTATGAACCGTTAGATCGTCATCCAGCGGCTAGGAAAGAAAGTGAGCGAAGGGGTATCGAACGATCTGCGCCGTGCGATCTACCCAGATCCTGCGTTCCACGTTGCCGATCCAGCCGAACCGGTACCGGCCAATCACGGCTCGACGCGTGGCCTGTATTAGATCTAAAACCAGTTTTGAATCAGATTTATTTGCAAATTTCAAACCCTTATAACTTTCAAACCACACGTCCAAAAATTACAAATTTGGTATCAATGGATTCAGGAGAACAAGCCCTAGCCAACTGTGGAATTAGTTTAGCAAATAGTATATGTTAGTTTTCTTGATTTTGCAGATTCTTTTGTGAGCTTGTTTAAAGTATAAAAATTGTTTAAAATTGATTTTAGGGTTAAAACTTTTGCAAAATGGTTTGTTGTGACCTTACTGACCCTAGGAACCAACCCTTGGTGTTAAAAATGATTTTGGTAAGATTTAGGTTGGATTACTTGACTTAGCCATTTTCTAGCCAAATAAAAAGAATGGTTTTTGTTATGAAAATGTTTATGGAAAGAAAATTTTAAGAAAATGGTTTGATCAAACCCACTGACCCCAAAACACCAAGTCCTAAGAGTTAGAAACTTTTGGTGAAGATTTAAAGGTTTTAGACTTGATAAAACTAAAATTCCACCACATAAAATAATGAATGGATTTAAAAATGGTTTTTGGACAAAACCCTCTTGCTAATGACTTTGCCACTTTGGTAAATGACCAATTTGGATCTTACAAAGTTTAGAAACCCAATAGAGACCCTCTTTACAAAATAACACTATCTTGTGCATGCTCCCATGCATGACTTAGATCCCATTGTTTTGTGTGTGTTAAATTGTTTGATTGATTTATTGGTTTGGAATGCTAGTTGATTTTGTGTCTACTTGATTGACTTGTAGTGAAGTTAGAAAGTGTGAGACTAGCAAGATCAAGGAGTGAACCACCATTCCCTACCAAAAAGGCAAGTGATGCTTCATACTTTTTGTCCCATTACTTTCTCTATGCATTAGTGATTTTGCTAAGTAAAACTTACATGGATTTTGCTAAGTATAAACCTTGCTATAAGAAAACCTAGTAGATGAATCCTTAGTAGGATTTTCCTAAGTTAAGATTCCTACTACTATCAAGCTTAGCCTAGCTAATAGAAAACATGGGTGGAATATATATTCACACTATGGAAAAATATTCTAAGTCTGAGGACTTGTGATTTTGTCTAATAAAACAACTAAGTTAATGAATCACCTGGGTGGAATGGGAAGGCTTGGTGGTGTTTGGTTGAGTGGTTCACAAGACCATGGACTTGGCTTGTGTATCTCACTTGTGGTATGCCACCCAGGAAACAAAGAGATTTGAGATGTCAAATGTTGAGAAGCTTCAAGTGCAACCACTTGGCAATATGGGCTCTGCCATGATCATATAGGTTGCAAGAACTTAGCCATATGGACAGTGGGTGGTAGTGTTTGATAGGTTGGAGCGCGTCCATTTTGGTCTAAGGGAAGGCTTCTGAAAGATCTTGTCTTGGGAAACCAAGTCTTGTGGGGAAAGTGCACCACCTCTGCAGAGTGTAAAATCTAAGTACTTAGCCATGTCCCTGGTAAAGGACAATTTGAGCATCAAGCCATGGAAGCAATCAAGAATCTCATCATTCCAATTTCTAAATTAAAACTTGTGGATTGAACAAGGGTTGTTTGAAATCTTAAATCTTTGATTGATAGATGCCTTTGAAAGGATCTTCAATCTTTGATTGAGAAAAATGATTTTGTCAAGCAAAAACTTAGTATTTTCAAAATGATAAGAAAAATCTATTTTGATCAATGCAAGCCTCAACTCCACTTAGACAAATGCGTATAGATGATAGATTCCACTATACTACCATAGTATCACTTGCCAATACAATTCAAATGTATTGACCCTTTGTGGCTGTAACTTGTATGTTGCAGGTTTGATTGATTTTAGTGAAGATTGATTGTTTAGGATTACAAAGTCTACAACCAACATCTGCCTATGGCACTTTGAAGATGAAGGACCCCATGCTTATAGTTATGCCGCTGCAATAAAATGTAATAGCCATATGAGCTACGAAAGATGTAATAAAATTATCTTATTCCTGGTTATAAAGTTATATTATGACCTTTGTTTCTTGATATTACATCTTAACTGTGGATGCTAGCTATTGATCCAGGGACTAGCATTGTAAAACACAGGAGGAATCTACCTTATTAGGTTGAGACCCTACAACAAGTGAGTTCCAGATCGAACCCAGCTCTGATACCTTTTGCATGCTTTGCAACTTTCATGTTGACAAATTGGTCTTTCCTATGGTTTGCTTGCAAGCATTTTGATGGTATTATCTTGTAACACCCTCGCCTGATAAGGCTGAGTTCATGTGTATAGTGCCAATCCCTGGATCGGTTCACTAGCACACACAGTACAAAATGATACCAAATATAACTGTGCATCATAAATACAACGAATATGATCCAGAATTTACATTATTTATTCAAGTACACATGGAAACGAATACAAGGTAGATCTCCATCCTTCAAATGTGCCACAGTGAACAAATGTTGAGTGAGTCTCGCGACCTATGAGCGACCACTTTCGGATACGATATAACTGCAACATGAAGCGTTGCGACCACGAATGGTCAATACATTGAATGTATGGCAAGTAGGCTAAAGTGGTTAACAACAGATCTATCAACTACATGCTTATTTGGCCAAGTGGAGTTCAGGCTTATTTGCATAAAGCAATACAACTTTTCCCTACTTTCAAAATACTTTTCTTTCTTCAAAAACAATCTTCTAAGGACATACCAGCATAAACCCATGTAGATACAAGACAGTTCAGCTTTTGTATGCTCCTAAACCCATGTTCATCCATCAAGTTTTAGTAATTAAGAAATTGGGATGAGTGAGAAATATCATAGCATCAGTATCAGGTCGCTCAAATTGTCCATAACCGGGGACACGGCTAAGTACTTAGTTTATACACCCTGCAGAGGTTTGTACACTTTACCCATGTGACTTGGCCAGCCCAGCTCGTACCATCAGTCTCATTTTGGGTGATGATAGGGAGAAGTCCAAGAAGAGACTGTTCGGGAAGTAGCTCCTCAATCCCGACGCGCACCGGTCCAACCTACCAAAATTCTACATCTCTGGATACGCGGGTTCGAGTTACCACAACCTACTAAGTCCAACCAACCGCTCATTTCATTATTGGCACATGGTTGTACACGTAAGCTACCAAACAAAGAAACCAATCATTTCTCAGTGTCCTGGGCGGCATTCCCCACCAAAATCCACACTCGATGACCCAATCAATGCCATTCCGCCTAGGTGGTTCATTAAAACATGTTGGTTTGTCATTTAGCAAAACATAATCCTTTCAAAACATATAACTTTTCATGATGTGATTCCCTTCCTCGTCTAAATAGCATAGCTAAGCAATCTACCAATATGATGGCTCATAAACAAGGAATACTAGGGAATAATATGGGACATAGCATAGCATATACACATCAATTCCTACATATGCAATTCTACAAAAACATCTACAATGCATAGGAAAACAGTAGGACATTTATGACCAAGATAGCACCACTTGCCTTTGTTGTAGATGTAGTCGATTATATAATCCTCACAATTCTTATAGATATAATGGTTGCTCTCGTCATAACCACAATACTTGCAATCATAGTAGTTGCAATCACACACGTTGCACTCCTCGCAATCTATCGATCAAACAATTGCATACAACATAAACAATAGCACATAGAGATCAAACAAATGCAACAAATGCATGCATGACAATTTAATAAGTTACAATGGTTGCATTTAGTGTTCTGAACATAGTTAGATTACATGATGCATGTGGAAAGTCATTTATTGCACTAAAGATTTTATTACTAAAGTTGTATCGATTTAATACGGTGTATACCACTTTAATTGAACTAAATATGTTTATGTCGTATTAACTTGTGAACTAGATGCTACTGGATAGATAATGCAATTTAGAGACAGTGGCAATTTGAATCACCTAAAAAGGAGTTATAGATATTTTCTTATGATTAAAACACTATTTCAATGGGTTTAAATACTTCTGTATGAATTTCTGTTTTAACAGTGCCAAATAATTTGTCATGAAATTTCTCTGTATAGCTATTGTCAATACAAAACCATAGCACTTGGATTCACCCTAATCGGAGTTATAGATCTTTTTGTATGATTTAAATAGTGTTTAATGGTTTTAAATGATTCATATAGTTTCTTTTGTCTAAAAATCAAACTAAAATTATATCTGTAATCTCCACGGAATTGTGATTTCAGGGACATATTATTTGTAATTTTCTGAATAGTATTTATTTTCTTATGAATTTATTACTCTAAATAGGCCATTAAACTATTTAAATCTTCACGGCAAAACCTTATAGTAAAATGCTGTACTAATTGCATATTTATGATCTACATGGAACCAGCTTCCCATCATTATATCATTTATATTTTTGTGACAAGCAATTGATTTACTATGAATTTAATGATTTATAAAGCCATTAAAACTAATCAAATTGCTACAGGTTAAATAATCGGAAAAGGCTAGATCCGACCAGATATTATTAAAGTACATTACAGTAGCTTCAATTTGATATATTATTCATATTTTTCGGAGTTCTGAGATAATTTCTTATGAATTTATTAACATAAAAGACCATTAAAACTAATTAAATTACTGCAGTAACCACGTACAGTAAAAGTTGGATCTATTCCAATAAGATGATTCTACGTGAAATTATCTTCAATTTGATATATTATACGCAATTTTTGAACATGGTATGAATTTCTAATAAATTTTACAAGTTAGATCTATAATATGCAATTTTAAATCCGAACGGAATATTCCAGGGAATATTCCGACCGACAGAGTTGACTTTGCATCTTGTTGGGACTAGATGTTGACCTTACGTTGACGTGGCGTTGATGAGGAAGATGACCGGGATGACGACATGGCACGCACTGGTTTGATTGGATCTCGACTGTCTGGATAGGATCCGGTGGCTAGAAGAAGAGATTGACCCGATTTTGGCTCAGAATAGACAAGAAATAGATCTGTGTTCGAGAGACAAATCCGTAGGTCAAATCGAAAAACTCAGAACATGAAAGTTGTGGGGAATCATTATTCCTACCTTCTCACCAAAGGAATTTGGATTTGAAGAAACGAGCGCGAGTACATCTTGGATTTACACCGTAAGATCTGAAATATTGCGATACGAAATTCTCCGGCTATGGTGGATGAAAAGAGGTGAGGTTTGTCGGGATTGAAAGATTTCGACGATCCCTACAACTTTCGTTTTTTGAACGAAGGCAAACGACGAAGTCTAGATGGGTTAAAAAGCGAAATAAGATTCGGGCATGTGTAGATTCGGGATTTCGAGGAGAGAAACTCGTACAGCTATGGATCCATGAGTTTATATGGAGGTTTGAGATGGTGTAGAGATAGGCTTTGGAGTAGGGAACAAGTAGAAACAAACGGAAGTCAATTCGGAGTTGTAGATAAAAAGTTACAAGCGTTTGAGTAGAGATAGGTTTGTCAAAACCGATTTCGCACGGAAATTAAAGCACCTGGGACAACCACATACGCGTGTGCCTGGTACCGGTCGGCTGGCTTGCTGGCCGCCGGCTGGTTGGCCGGCCCATTTGTTTTTTTTTCTTTTTCTATTTACTTGTTTCCCTCATATCTTTTGAATACGAACTCCAAATGATATGATTCTTGTTTCTAAAATTGAATAGATCATTGTAGGATTAAATTTGTAATCTTTTTACTAGTTTGGAAGTAGTGGGTTTTTAAATCCTTGTATACTTCATTTTATTTATATCTTTATGTGTTTGTATTTATTCCATAACTTTTTCATACTAGCTCCAAATGAGCTCAATTTTGTTTCTAAAATTTTGTAGTATTAATTGGATCTCTTTAAGCTATAATTATCAATAATTTATGCCTAGTAAGTCAATTTAATTCCTTTAGGAACATTTGGGCAAATCAACTATAGGATTTAGATACCAGGATTTGGATTTAGTTTGTGAGATCTTTGTATGGATGAAATGCTTATGAATGATTCATGATTTTCATTTTGAAATCTTGCACACCAACTCTACAATCCAAAATCAATCCATGCCCTTTTGCCTATATGGCTACTTAGGTCTTAGCAAAAGAATATAAGATTTTGAATTCAAGGTTGAGAGGATTTTCTATTCCAAAAAGTTTCTTCTCTTTGAGAATTTTCAACATAGTCAAACAATCAATCAATATTATTTGTTTATTTCACATTCCAAAATTAGGAGAATTTTGGGATGTGACAGACTACCATCCTTAAAAGAAATCTCGTCCCGAGATTTGGGAAGGCTAGAAAGAAAGAAAGAAAGGTTCGGGATCCATTAGGATGCTACCACCCTTAAAATAAAATTTACTAGGTCATTTCTCGAGGATTCACTTAGCTCAGATTGGTTCTCCTTTATACTTTTATTGGCACAATGTCTCTAGCACATTCTAAACATCATGATTGATAGTTTCTGAGGAATCACTTCTTAAACTAGCAAAAATCTTATGGTGGGAAATTAGGAAACGTTTACTTCACGGTACCCATTAATAATGGTTGAAATTCATCCTTACCGTATATTCCTACGCTTAGCAATGAATGCTTTTATAGAGGTTGAACAATCTACCATTCTAAGGTTTAGGCTCAACGCCGGCTCTTTGCTAAGGCTGAAAGGCACTCAAGATTCGCAAAGCCCACAGTACAAGAGCGAATAATAGGAGTAGTAGGAATGGTGATCAATCCATCCTGCACCCAAATCATTACCCTGTATGAGGATAGGTGAATCACGTTTTTCTATCACTCGGGCATTCTCACTTTCCTTGAAGAATGTTTCCATGGGCACGAACTAATGCTCAATGTATACTCCCATGTATTCAATCAACAAAGCTACTACTAAAACTAAACTATCGATACTTCAACTTTCAGGTTGCGTAATCTACTACATAACATCATGTGCAACACTTCATACTTCCACATCTTTTTTTCCATTAGGTGAAGCATTCTATTTCCTAAATGCATTGTGTTGTCAAACCTTCCGCTTAACACATCATTATATCTCCATGGGTTCAAGATAGAAAATAATAGATTCTATAGGAAAGAAACGACTAAGAAAATAATCCTACGCATAACTATATAAAGCAATCAATGTCAGAAACAAGCAAACAATCATAAGGAATCAACACACAAGAAAACACTTG
The DNA here is from genome assembly GCA_030063025.1 of Avena longiglumis. NCBI lineage: Eukaryota > Viridiplantae > Streptophyta > Magnoliopsida > Poales > Poaceae > Avena > Avena longiglumis. Next base: position 246,102,475 of record CP125978.1, on the reverse strand, counting down.
TATAACAATAACACAGAGGTCTAAATTTAGTAGTATATAACCACAAAATAGTTTGAAAGCATTGGGAACAATACTAGAGTAAAACAGAGTAACATATAAGCAATAAACTAAATCTGTCAAAATGGTACAGCAGGTTTAACGAATTTTTCCGGGCACCTTAAACTCGTCAGGAATTTTAGCCAATTTTTTTGAATATACTACAGGTAATTACGCTCCAGATCCTATTTTTTTAGATTTTTCTGAGTTACCAGTAAAATATGAAAAATCGCGCGGTACAACAGGTCCGGCAGAAAACTGCAGCAGTTATTCCACGAATTTCAATCAGTTCACACCATTAAACTAATTTTAAAACCACACTAAAACTCCAGCAACTTTAGAGTTTCAAAACAACAGATCCTAAACAAGGCATCACACAAAATATCTCAATACAACCAAGCAAACAACCTATATTGTCATACCAAATAAGTTGGTAAGAACAATATGCTAACACGATAGCGATGATCTCCTAAAGAGATAGAACATGGTGGTCTAGACCTAACCAAACTTGATGATATGTTTATTTACGTAATTTTATTTATTGTTTTACTTATATGCTAACTCTCATATAGGTATCATAAGAATGGACAACTACAAATTTTGAACAAGAAGAGGTTATAGAAAAGATAGATAAGAAATATAAGAACTCTAGTAAGTGGAAAATATGATAGTTCTCCTAATAGAGGTCTTCTATTACTAATCCATTTCTAAGGTCACGATCCTACAGTCAACACACAGCTCTGATACCATCTTGTAACACCCTCGCCTGATAAGGCTGAGTTCATGTGTATAGTGCCAATCCCTGGATCGGTTCAGGCACACACAAGACAAAATGATACCAAATATAACTGCATCATAAATACAACGAATATGATCCAGAATTTACATTATTTATTCAAGTACACAGCGAAAACGAATACAAGGTAGATCTCCATCCTTCAAATGTGCCACAAAGTAACAAATGTTGAGTGGAGTCTCGCGACCTATGAACGATCACTCAGATACGATATAACCTGCAACATGAAACGTTGCAGTACGGTCAATACATTGAATGTATGGCAAGTAGGCTAAAGTGGTTAACAACAGATCTATCAACTACATGCTTATTTGGCCAAGTGGAGTTCAGGCTTATTTGCATAAAGCAATACAACTTTTCCCTACTTTCAAAATACTTTTCTTTCTTCAAAACAATCTTCTAAGGACATACCAGATAAACCCATGTAGATACAAGAGCTTCAGCTTTCGTATGCTCCTAAACCCATGTTCATCCATCAAGTTTTAGTAATTAAGAAATTGGGATGAGTGAGAAATATCATAGCATCAGTATCAGGTCGCTCAAATTGTCCATAACCGGGGACACGGCTAAGTACTTAGTTTATACACCCTGCAGAGGTTTGTACACTTTACCCATGTGACTTGGCCAGCCCAGCTCGTACCATCACTCTCATTTTGGGTGATGATAGGGAGGAGTCCAAGAAGAGACTGTTCGGGAAGTAGCTCCACAATCCCGACGCGCACCGGTCCAACCTAACAAAATTCTACATCTCTGGATACGCGGGTTAGAGTTACCACAACCTACTAAGTCCAACCAACCGCCCATTTCATTATTGGCACATGGTTGTACACGTAAGCTACCAAACAAAGAAACCAATCATTTCTCAGTGTCCTGGGCGGCATTCCCCACCAAAATCCACACTCGATGACCCAATCAATGCCATTCTGCCCAGGTGGTTCATTAAAACATGTTGGTTTGTCATTTAGCAAAACATAATCCTTTCAAAACATATAACTTTTCATGATGTGATTCCCTTCCTCGTCTAAATAGCATAGCTAAGCAATCTACCAATACGATGGCTCATAAACAAGGAATACTAGGGAATAATATGGGACATAGCATAGCATATACACATCAATTCCTACATATGCAATTCTACAAAAACATCTACAATGCATAGGAAAACAGTAGGACATTTATGACCAAGATAGCACCACTTGCCTTTGTTGTAGATGTAGTCGATTATATAATCCTCACAATTCTCATAGATATAATGGTTGCTCTCGTCATAACCACAATACTTGCAATCACACACGTTGCACTCCTCGCAATCTATCGATCAAACAATTGCATACAACATAAACAATAGCACATAGAGATCAAACAAATGCAACAAATGCAACAAATGCATGCATGACAATTTAATAAGTTACAATGGTTGCATTTAGTGTTCTGAACATAGTTAGATTACATGATGCATGTGGAAAGTCATTTATTGCACTAAAGATTTTATTACTAAAGTTGTATCGATTTAATACGGTGTATACCACTTTAATTGAACTAAATATGTTTATGTCGTATTAACTTGTGAACTAGATGCTACTGGATAGATAATGCAATTTAGAGACAGTGGCAATTTGAATCACCTAAAAAGGAGTTATAGATATTTTCTTATGATTAAAACACTATTTCAATGGGTTTAAATACTTCTGTATGAATTTCTGTTTTAACAGTGCCAAATAATTTGTCATGAAATTTCTCTGTATAGCTATTGTCAATACAAAACCATAGCACTTGGATTCACCCTAATCGGAGTTATAGATCTTTTTGTATGATTTAAATAGTGTTTAATGGTTTTAAATGATTCATATAGTTTCTATTGTCTAAAAATCAAACTAAAATTATATCTGTAATCTCCACGGAATTGTGATTTCAGGGACATATTATTTGTAATTTTCTGAATAGTATTTATTTTCTTATGAATTTATTACTCTAAATAGGCCATTAAAATATTTAAATCTTCACGGCAAAACCTTATAGTAAAATGCTGTACTAATTGCATATTGATGATCTACATGGAACCAGCTTCCCATCAGTATATCATTTATATTTTTGTGACAAGCAATTGATTTACTATGAATTTAATGATTTATAAAGCCATTAAAACTAATCAAATTGCTACAGGTTAAATAATCGGAAAAGGCTAGATCCGACCAGATATTATTAAAGTACATTACAGTAGCTTCAATTTGATATATTATTCATATTTTTCGGAGTTACAGATAATTTCTTATGAATTTATTAACCTAAAAGACCATTAAAACTAATTAAATTACTGCAGTAACCACGTACAGTAAAAGTTGGATCTATTCCAATAAGATGATTCTACGTGAAATTATCTTTAATTTGATATATTATACGCAATTTTTGGACATGGTATGAATTTCTAATAAATTTTACAAGTTAGATCTATAATATGCAATTTTAAATCCGAACGGAATATTCCGTGGAATATTCCCGAATCGACAGTTGACTTTGCATCTTTTGGGACTAGATGTTGACCTTACGTTGACGTGGCGTTGATGAGGAAGATGACCGGGATGACGACATGTCACGATTTGGTTTGATTGGATCTCGATGCTGGGATAGGATCCGGTGGCTAGAAGAAGAGATTGACCCGATTTTGGCTCGAATAGACAAGAAATAGATCGTGTTAGAGACAAATCCGTAGGTCAAATCGAAAAACTCAGAACATGAAAGTTGTGGGGAATCATTATTCCTACCTTCTCACCAAAGGAATTTGGATTTGAAGAAACAGCGAGTACATCTTGGATTTACACCGTAAGATCTGAAATATTGCGATACGAAATTCTCCGGCTATGGTGGATGAAAAGAGGTGAGGTTTGTCGGGATTGAAAGATTTCGACGATCCCTACAACTTTCGTTTTTTGACCGAAGGCAAACGACGAAGTCTAGATGGGTTAAAAAGCGAAATAAGATTCGAGCATGTGTAGATTCGGGATTTTGAGGAGAGAAACTCGTACAACTATGGATCCATGAGTTTATATGGAGGTTTGAGATGGTGTAGAGATAGGCTTTGGAGTAGGGAACAAGTAGAAACAAACGGAAGTCAATTCGGAGTTGTAGATAAAAAGTTACAAGCGTTTGAGTAGAGATAGGTTTGTCAAAACCGATTTCGCACGGAAATTAAAGCACCTGGGACATCCACATACGCGTGTGCCTGGTACCGGCTGGTTTGGTTGTCACTGGTTAACCCATTTGTTTTTTTTTCTTTTTCTATTTACTTGTTTCCCTCATATCTTTTGAATACGAACTCCAAATGATATGATTCTTGTTTCTAAAATTGAATAGATCATTGTAGGATTAAATTTGTAATCTTTTTACTAGTTTGGAAGTAGTGGGTTTTTAAATCCTTGTATACTTCATTTTATTTATATCTTTATGTGTTTGTATTTATTCCATAACTTTTTCATACTAGCTCCAAATGAGCTCAATTTTGTTTCTAAAATTTTGTAGTATTAATTGGATCTCTTTAGGCTATAATTATCAATAATTTATGCCTAGTAAGTCAATTTAATTCTTTTAGGAACATTTGGGCAAATCAACTATAGGATTTAGATACCAGGATTTGGATTTAGTTTGTGAGATCTTTGTATGGATGAAATGCTTATGAATGATTCATGATTTTCATTTTGAAATCTTGCACACCAACTCTACAATCCAAAATCAATCCATGCCCTTTTGCCTATATGGCTACTTAGGTCTTAGCAAAAGAATATAAGATTTTGAATTCAAGGTTGAGAGGATTTTCTATTCCAAAAAGTTTCTTCTCTTTGAGAATTTTCAACATAGTCAAACAATCAATCAATATTATTTGTTTATTTCACATTCCAAAATTAGGAGAATTTTGGGATGTGAAAAGAAATCTAGAAAGAAAGAAAGAAAGGTTGATCCATTAGGATGCTACCACCCTTAAAATAAAATTTACTAGGTCATTTCTCCTTTATACTTTTATTGGCACAATGTCTCTAGCACATTCTAAACATCATGATTGATAGTTTCGAGGAATCACTTCTTAAACTAGCAAAATCTCCATTAATAATGGTTGAAATTCATCCTTACCGTATATTCCTACGCTTAGCAATGAATGCTTTTATAGAGGTTGAACAATCTAAGATTTTGAATGGCTACTTAGGTCTTAGCAAAAGAATATAAGATTTTGAATTCAAGGTTGAGAGGATTTTCTATTCCAAAAAGTTTCTTCTCTTTGAGAATTTTCAACATAGTCAAACAATCAATCAATATTATTTGTTTATTTCACATTCCAAAATTAGGAGAATTTTGGGATGTGACATATCTCCCCTTATGACAATCATGTTTCGTTGCTATTGGATTTTGATGCTTTGTGTGTTGCAACAAAATTGTTGAACAATTTCCACTTGCGATGTTTTGTGTGCAACCATAATGCAATTGAGAGCATGTATTTTATGAGAGCTTCCAAGAATCTCGTCTTGTTGCAACGAACATAAGGACCACTTGCTCTTTCATTTGGTTTGTTTGCAAACATATTGTTTTTGCTTCCGCTTGGGATACTCATATTCCCATGATATTTGCTATCGATGATTTGTGTGTGACATCCAATATGTCGAACAATTTCTCTTTCCAATGGTTGGTTTGCACACATAATGATGTTGTTTTGGACATTCTTCCTTTTTTGTTTTTGCCAAATTCCCCTAGTTTTGCATCAAAGATGATGATCAAATTTCTATTCGATTGCTTTGAATGCCACAATAAGATGTTATTGTAAATATTTCCATGCACTTTGACCTTGCATATGCATCCCGTTTGCTATACTTGAGTTGTGCTAATAGTGTTGTGAACAAGAATGGACATGCCACAAATGACATGCTCCTATATCACACACAAACATATGTTGCTTGGTATTTGTTGTATGAAGGTACAAATGCATACACGTCAACCTCTATGGACCATGTGTTGACAAGAAGAATCGAAGAGAGTAACCTATGGCCACCCTTCATCGAGCTATCTCTACAAGCTAAGGTGACTTCCTTCTACTTGAGGACTCATGCTATAATCTTCATGAATTGGCTACGCTTTGAGTGTTGCTTCGCTTTTGTCGTGAGCTTTGTAGGCTTCATGGAAGGTGAAGGAACATTGAAGTGTTGTCAAGTCAATCTTCCCGAGGACGACTATATGGTGAACCCCAGGATCAAGGATGTCCTTCGACCTCTTCTACTTCGTGATGAACATGGAGAGTCGAGGAAGACTCTTTTTGAAGGGGAGAGATGATGCAGCCCGACCTACGGTCGTTACTACATCAAGGTCTCCAACTTACTCCAAGTCGTCATGGACTCCAAAGGTGAATCCGTTCCTCTATGCGATCCCCCTTCCTACCCTATTGAATGGTATGCTACTTCATACTCCGTCACATATGCATGATAGGTTCACACCGACCAGTACGGAGGCAAGGGAGGAAGCCCGGAACATCAAGCCCGACAGACAGAGGCTTGGAAGAGGAGGCGGAAGAAGACAGATCGACAGCTCCCAGGTCCAAGCGGTACTACCGGTCATCGGAACCTGATGCAGCCCATCCTACGGACGCACCTCCATCTACGACACCTAGTCCCCCAAGTGGACCAATGACTCGCGCCCGAGCCAATCTCCTACAAGCCAAGGTTAACTCGCTCCTTTCATCATGTGATTTTGGTCTACCTTTGGATGGCTTGCTACTTCATGCAACTATGTTGTGTATCCTCAGCTATGAAGCAACATCACCACACCAAGCCCCCAAGGAAGAAGGACCAGGAGAAGAAGCTGCTGGAGCTCTGCACACCGGAGTCTCCGGTGTAGACCGGAGTCTCCGGTCCCCTACACCGGAGTCTCCGGACCTCCCTCCAGTCCGGCAACAAGAACCAAGCCCGGGACAGCCATAAGCCCCCTCCGGAGATGGGTCCGGAGACTGAACCGGAGTCTCCGGTCCAGACCGGAGTCTCCAGACCCAACACCGGAGTCTCCGGCCTGCTCGATGCCAGGCATGTTAAGGCCTTTTGGGCCTGGCCCATGTAACCCCCAGTTTCGCCCCAATTTCCATTTTTATTCCAAAACTACCCCTGTTTAAGTGGTTGGCCTATATAAAGCCCCACCCCTCATATGTAAACCCTAGACTTGGATAATAATAGTTGAGGACACCCCTTTGAGGATCTTTCATCTATTGGTCTCATGCTCCTATCAAGGGGCACCCTATTATCAACAACCTCTTGGATCTTGCCTAGTGCGTTCAAGTTGTACAAGGCCTTGGGATTTCGGTTTCTCGTCCCCAAGTAGTCAAGATCTCACCAAGCACCTCGCCCCCGTTGTTGGTCGTGGAGAGAGAGCTTCGCCCAACACTGATCCTAGGGATTATGTTGGACCGGTTGCCACCGGCGTGAGTTATCGGCGTGTATCGTGTTTGGTGTGCGTGAGTTCATCGGGTTCTTCATGTGCATGTGTTCGTGGATTTCATCCCCTCTCCCCCTTCCACCGCTTTCCCCTCGATTCCCGCGGAGATTCGTGAAAGATCGGGCCACCCCAAGGGGTTACCCCATAACATATTGGTATCAAGAGCAAGGTTGATCACGAATTTCCCCTCAATTTTTCTTCTATCTACCATAAATTCGAAAATTACCCAAAAAACAGCCCCAATTTGTCTTTGGATCTATCTATCGTTTTGGAGTGTTAGTTGTGGTTTTGATCCGACCAAATCTTGTCTAAGGTGTTGGTCTAGCTTTTTCCTGCATTTCCCATCACAATTTTGGCCAAATTTTCGCGGATTTCCGCTCAAGAACACGAGCATATCTTCCACACCGGAGTCTCCACGTGCAAGGAGACTCGGTCTACATCGGAGTCTCGGCCCAGATCGAGTCTCCGCCCTGAGCCGGTTTTGACCTTTTTCCTCTTTTCTGCATTGGCTATTCTGTCCGTTTGTTGTTTATGTTCCGTGTGCGTGTCACCAACTAATAGATAGCTTCCACAACATCGCCGCGCTCTTCGACACCACGGACCCCATACTCTACCCCGCTCCATCGACATAAGATCATCATCAACAACTAAGGTATAACTTGTGTCAACCCTTGTAGCCATATCTTCCTTTGTGTGTACCTATCCTATGAGAGCAACTCATTTTGTGTTTGTTTAAGCATTGTGCACTTGCCATTGGAAAGTGAGAGTGTGAGGGAAAATACAAAAGTTAACATAGTAGCATAGAAAGGGAGCAAAAGAAAAAGAAAAAGGAAAATAATCAAAAAAAAGGAAAAAAAGAAAGATACATAGTCTCCCAATACAAAGAGGGCATCAAGCTTGTAAGCAAAAGAGAGAGGAAGAAGCGCACCAAGGCAAGTGCACAAATCCGTTGCTTACCCTCTTTTGGCAAACGAGTTGTGGTCTCTCCTTGAGTTGGCACGACAACCGAGCGTAGTCTTTGTTAGGCCATTTCGTGCTCACCCTCGTAGTCGTGCTAACCCCATTTTTCTCCACGTGTGTGTGTAGTCGTAGGTTCTCGTCACCTTTTGAGTTGACCATTTACTTTTGAATTGAGTTTTTTGGATCTTCTCCACTTTTGACTATCCTTTGCGTTCGTTTGGTTCTTTGACTTTCCCACAATCCTACCCATCCACCAAAAGCTTTTGAGAGTTGTAGCTTATTTGTGTGTGAGTTTCTTTGCAATTTCACTTTGCACGCTGTTCGCTCCTTTGTGTGGCAATTGGTTTGATATAATCTCCAAGGTGAGGTAAAAGGCTAACTCTACGCACCCTTATTCTCCATATACAACCCTTGTCGGCTTTGCATCATGGACAGGAATGGTGAGCCGTCCCAACCACCACTAACCCTGGAAGACGAAACACAATACATGACAATATGGGACCATTGGAAGGTCCGAGGAGAATTCAACTACCGTTGCGAATCCCTTGAGCGGCGCCAAGATGAAGAATTTAGCGAAGCCCGAGTGGAGTTCAAGAACATCGACAACCGCTTCGAAGAAGTCCAAGGCCAAATGCATGCCATGCAACACAACCTCGGTCATCAAAATGAATCTCTTGGTCGCGCCCTCGCCTCAACGGATGAGAAGCTTAAACGCCTCATTGATGGATTAGCAAGGCCACGATCGCAAGACTCAAGATCATCACGACACTCCTCAAGTGAATCAAGTGCACCTCGCTGTCACGCGTCAAGGCACCGGGATGGACCCGTCCTTCAATCCATGAGCTCTTCTCAAGCGGTACCATTTCCGCGACACGCTGCGACATCAAGCTATGATGGTGACCTCTCCGCAAGACCTCCAAGACGTGAAGCGGACCGGCCACAACCAAGGGCACTTGTGATTCAACAAGAGCAACCTCACATGGACCACCAAGCCCATCGCCATCGACATGTTCTTTCCACAACAAGTGAAGCATCCGAAGTGGAAGAACAAGACCGCCATCGGTGTGAAGCACTCGAAGATCCACCAAGGCATCATCACCGACATGACCTTCAACGTCGACAACATGATCATCATGACGAGCCTCCTCCACATCAAGAAGAAAGAGAGCAGCCCATTGCGCATGCGTCTCGACGTCCTCCTCGCCACATGGCGCAAGATAATGCTCCTCGGCATCAACCATGACAAGACCAAGAGAAAGCTCCCCAAGCTCGTCGTGAGGATCAACAACCTCCTCCTCATCCTCAACCGCGCCAACAACATGAGCAAGCTCCCCAAGATCGTCGTCAAAACCAAGTTCCACCACCAAACGCAGCACCTCAACAACCGCAAGAGTAATGCCACCATCACCAAGCAAGACATGAGATCTCAGATGATGAAGATGGCCGCCAAAATCATGGCAACCGTCGCCACCGGAACCGCAATGAAGAAGAAACTTTTGGCAAGCTCAAGTTCACCATGCCGAAGTTCACCGGTTCCAATGAACCCGAAGAATACCTCTCGTGGGAACTCAAGGTTGACAAGATCTTCCGCATGCACAACTATAGCAATGAGAAGATGATGGCCATGGCATCCCTCGAGTTTGGTGAGTATGCCAACCTTTGGTGGGAACAAGTTCAACTCGCTCGTGAATCAAAAGAAGAGCCTCCAATCTCAACTTGGCAAGATATGAAGGCACATATGAGATCCCGCTTTGTTCCTTCGCACTACACGCGTGACCTTTTCAACAAGCTTCAAACACTTAGTCAAGGGACAAAGACCGTGGAAGAGTACTTCAAGCAAATGGAGCTCAACATGATCCGTGCCAACATTGAAGGGCGGGATGAACAAACCATGGCACGTTTCCTCAATGGCTTGAACCATCCAATCAAGCGCATCACCGAGTTCCAAAAGTACAACAACATGGTTGAGCTTGTCCACATCGCATCAAAGGCCGAGCATCAAGTGCAAGAGGACATCAAGTACAACAAGCCAAAGACATACTTCATGTACAAGTAATCCCTAACCACTACTCCGACAACACCAAGTGGAAGCTCATCAAATACCACCAAGCTTCCCTTCAAGCCAACACTTCCTCAAGGAAAACCGCCCCCAAGTGGCAAATACACAAGAGATGAATAACCATTCAATGGTGAGTGCTACAAGTGTGGAGGAAAAGGACACAAGTCGGCCGCATGTGGAAACAAGAAAGTTTTGTTCATCCAAGACAACGGCGATGAAGAATACTTGAGTGAAGATGAGTTTGATGCAAGGGTCAAGGAAGCCATGGCAAGGCAACATTTGGAAGAGGACCAAGAACTACTTGTGTGTGAGCATGACGCAAGTCCATCGCTTGTGGTCACAAGGGTCTTAACTACTCGAGCCAACGAGAATGAAGACCAACGATCAAACATCTTCCAAACTCGTGCCGGTATCAATGGGAAGTCCATCAAAGTTGTCATCGATGGAGGGAGTTGCCACAATCTTGCAAGTACGGAATTGTGTGATAAACTCAACCTCACCCTCCATCCGCATAAACACCCCTACCATATACAATGGCTAAGTGACCAAGTGTCCGTCAAGATCAAGCACACCGTCTCGGTAACGTTCTCAATTGGACCATACAAAGACACGGTGGAATGTGACGTGGTCCCCATGACGGTTTGCCATATGTTGCTAGGAAGGCCATGGCAATTTGACAAGCGTGCTTTACATGATGGTCACTCAAACACTTATACCTTCAAATGGCTTGAAAAAACTTGTGTTTTGCAACCAATGACTCCTAGCCAAATAATTGCGGACAATGCAAAGGCTTTAGTGAGGGCGCAATACGCAAAAACACCTTGTGAGAAGAGTGGTGAGCGAGAGAACCACACTATAGTGAGTGAGTGCCATAAGCCAAACTCGAGTGGAAAAACTAAGAGTGTTCTTCTTGCCACCAAAAGTGAGATGAGAGAAGTGCGGAACAACCCATCCATCTTGCACTATGTCCTTGTATGCAAGGGACTAGCGCAAGGAACTAATGACTTGACAAATGTTCCTCCTTCTTTGATGGCTATCTTGCAGGAATTTCAAGATGTATTCCCCGAAGATCTTCCTCATGGACTACCTCCTCTTCGTGGAATCGATCACCGCATCGACCTCATACCCGGCGCCCCACTCCCAAACCGCGCCGCATATCGCACGAACCCGGAGGAGACGAAAGCCCAAGCATGGTCCCCGTGATTCTCGTTCCCAAAACAGATGATACATTGCGGTTATGCATGGACTGCCGTCCAATCAATGCTATCACCGTGCGTTATCGACATCCTATACCGCGTCTTGATGACATGCTTGATGAGTTATGTGGAGCCACTATATTTTCGAAAATTGATCTTCGTAGTGGTTACCATCAAATTCGCATGGCCGAAGGTGATGAGTGGAAAACCGCCTTCAAGACCAAGCTTGGTCTCTATGAATGGTTGGTTATGCCTTTTGGCTTATCAAATGCCCCATCTACTTTCATGCGCCTCATGAACCATATTTTGAGATCTCTCATTGGGAATAGTGTTATTGTTTACTTCGATGACATCCTTGTCTATAGCAAGTCACTAGAGGAGCATGTTACTCATGTTAAGGAGGTCCTTCAAATCCTTCGTCATGAAAAGCTTTATGCTAATCTCCCATAGTGCACTTTTGCAAAAGACAAACTGATTTTCCTTGGTTTTGTTGTGTCTTCTAATGGCATTGAAGTTGATGTCTCAAAAGTTAAGGACATACGACATTGGCCCATACCGACCAATGTTAGTGAACTTCGTAGTTTTCATGGGTTGGCTGGCTTTTACCGTTGCTTTGTGAAAGACTTTTCTACCATTGCTTGCCTCCTCAACGAATTGACCAAGAAAAATGTCACGTTCGTTTGGGGCAAAGCACAACAAAAGGCTTTTGATGAGCTCAAAAAGAGGCTCATCGAAGCACCACTTCTTGCATTACTGGACTTCACAAAAACCTTTGAGATTGAATGTGACGCTAGTGGAATTGGCATTGGAGGCGTCCTTATGCAAAATGGGCGTCCTATTGCATACCATAGTGAGAAACTTTATGGCGCACACCTTAACTATCCCATCTATGACAAAGAGCTTTTTGCCTTGGTTCGTGTCCTTCAAGTGTGGCAACACTACCTTTGGACCAAAGAATTTATCATCCATTCCGACCATGAGTCATTGAAATATCTTAAGGGCCAAGCCAATTTGAGTAAAAGGCACGCCAAATGGGTTGAGTTTATGGAATCTTTTCCTTACATTGTCAAGTACAAGAAGGGAAAAGAAAATGTGGTAGCAGACGCTTTGTCTCGCAAAAACACAAACCTTCTTACGCGACTCGAAGTAAATGTCTTGGGTCTTGATGACATCAAATCTTTGTACGCGCCCGACCCTTTCTTTGGACCAATTTTTTCAAGATGTTCAATAGACAAAGGGATTGATGATTTCTATTTGCATAAGGGCTTTCTTTTCAAACAAAACAAGCTTTGCATTCCGAAGTCGTCTCTCTAAATTTTTCTTCTTCAAGAGTCCCATGGTGGAGGCCTTATGGGTCACTTTGGCCGTGACAAGACATATGACATGCTATCCACTCACTACTTTTGGCTAAAGATGAAGCGCGACGTCGAGCGCCACGTCCAACGATGCACTACATGTTTCCAAGCTAAGTCTAAGTCTAATCCCTTTAGTCTTTATATGCCATTGCCTATTCCTCAAGCACCTTGGTCGGACATTAGCATGGACTTTGTGTTAGGATTGCCTAGATCCAAACATGGACATGATTCTATATTTGTGGTAGTGGATCGCTTTTCCAAAATGTCACACTTCATTCCGTGCCATAAGACCGATGATGCTTCACATGTAGAAAATTGGTTTTTCAGGGAAATAATTCGGCTACACGGTGTACGAAGAACAATCGTCTCCGACCGCGACGTCAAATTCATGAGCTACTTCTGGAAGACACTAATGGCCAAGCTCGGCATCAAAGCTCCTCTTCTCGTCCGCCTCGCATCCTCAAACCGATGGACAAACCGAGGTCGTCAATCGAAGCCTTGGCACACTCCTACGTGTGTTGATAAAGAAGAACCTTAAAGACTGGGAGGAATATATTCCACACGCCGAGTTCGCCTACAACCGCGCCAAGCACTCCACCACCATGAGGAGCCCGTTCATGACCGTCTATGGCTTCGAGCCTATCACCGCGCTCGATATCCTTCCACTTCCGCTTCATGAACGTGCCAATATGGACGTTGTCAAGTGTGCCCAAACAATGAAGAAACTCCATGAAGACACAAGGGCTACGATCGAGCAACAAGTCCTTCGCCAAGCATCAAGGCTAAACAAGAACAAGAATGAGATGATCTTTGAAGAAGGCGACCTTGTGTGGATACACTTGAGTAAAGACCACTTCCCCAAGGACCGCGACTCCAAACTCAAGCCAAGAGGTGATGGAACGTTCAAAGTACTCAAGATGATAAACAACAACGCCTACATCATCGATATCCCAACATCCAAGTATCTTGTGAGCCTGACATTCAATGTCAAGGACCTCTCACCCTACCATGGCGAAGATGAAGTTGAGAAGGTTGAAGAGTCGAGGACAACTCTTTCCCAAGTGGACCAATGACTCGCGCCCGAGCCAAGCTCCTACAAGCCAAGGTTAACTCGCTCCTTTCCTCATGTGATTTTGGTCTACCTTTGGATGGCTTGCTACTTCATGCAACTACGTCGTGTATCCTCAGCTATGAAGCAACATCACCACACCAAGCCCCCAAGGAAGAAGGACCAGGAGAAGAAGCTGCTGGAGCTCTACACACCGGAGTCTCCGGTGTAGACCGGAGTCTCCAGTCCCCTACACCGGAGACTCCGGACCTCCCTCCCGTCCGGCAACAAGAACCAAGCTCGAGACAGCCAGAAGCCCCCTCCGAAGATGGGTCCGGAGACTGAACCGGAGTCTCTGGTCCAGACCGGAGTCTCCGGACCCAACACCGGAGTCTCCGGCCTGCTCGATGCCAGTCATGTTAAGGCATTTTGGGCCTGGCCCATGTAACCCCCAGTTTCGCCCCAATTTCCAGTTTTATTCCAAAACTACCCCTGTTTAAGTGGTTGGCCTATATAAATCCCCACCCCTCATAAGTAAACCCTAGAATTGGATAATAATAGTTGAGGACACCCCTTTGAGGATCTTTCATCTATTGGTCTCATGCTCATACCAAGGGGCATCCTATTATCCACAACCTCTTGGATCTTGCCTAGTGCGTTCAAGTTGTACAAGGCCTTGGGATTTCGGTTTCGCGTCCCAAAGTAGTCAAGATCTCACCAAGCACCTTGCCCCCGTTGTTGGTCGTGGAGAGAGAGCTTCGCCCAACACCGATCCTAGGGATTATGTTGGACCGGTTGCCACCGGCGTGAGTTATCGCCGTGTATCGTGTTTTGTGTGCGTGAGTTCATCGGGTTCTTCGTGTGCGTGTGTTCGTGGATTTCATCCCCTCTCCCCCTTCCACCGCTTTCCCCTCGATTCCCACGGAGATTCGTGAAAGATCGGGCCACCCCAAGGGGTTACCCCATAACAGAACCGGTACTACCGGGCAGCGGTACTACCGCCCCTACTACCGCTGCATCTTGGCTCTAACTGTCGCTGGGACCATAGCGGTAATACCGGTCCCAGAGCGGTACTACCGGTGATGACCGGTACTACCGGTCCTAAGTCCGGTACTACCGGTCATGTCTGTGCCTGTGCGCACCTATTGGGCCACAACCCATGTATTCCCCTTTACTTACCTATTCGCCTAGTTTATCCCCAAACTATGCTTGTTTAGTGGCTGGCCTATAAATAGAGCCCCCACCCCTCATGTATCCCTTAGGCATAGATGATAGACTAAAGACAACCCCCATTATGGAATCTCTAGTTTTGCCTCATCCCCTTTACTAAGGGGACCGACTATCGTCACCAACCTCGATTGGACTTTGCATCACGTATCCATCGTTGAACAAGGCCTTGGAGTTCATTGTCTCGTCTCCAAGTTGTCAAGACCCTCCCCAAGGTGTTCTTCCCTCTCCGATGTGGATTTGAGGGAGCACGTTGACCAATCTTTCCTTGCGAGGATTCTATCGGACCGGTGGCCGCCGTTCGGGAGCAATCGGCCTTGTATCGTGTGAGTTTTACGTGTGTTCATCGTGTTCTTCGCGAGGTTTGTGTCCGCTTCCGCTACCTTCTCCCTTTCCCCTCGCTTTCCCATCGATTTTACCACGAGATCCGTGAAGATCGGGCCACCCAAGAGGTTAACCCCTCCATCATAGACCGTACTAGATACGCGAGCCTAGATCACCAACGATGTCAAGACGCGACACAACAAGCAATGTATGATGATATGGCACCCTTAAAAGCGAACCGAGATGTCGAAAATTACTATGATGGCGAGTGTCTAGAACTGATCGACGGGGTCTAGACACAGGTTAGCCCAAAAAAAAATCTCGAATTTTTTGTATGATGCTCCGGAAAGCGCGCAGGCGCCAAAAAATATCGCTATAACGGCCAATGGAGAAAAGTGATCCCCGGAGCCGAAAATCAGTATAGCAAAAAAAAATTCAGAGGCCGTTCCAGACTTTTTTTTGCTCTCCTTCTGGACTTACGACTGAACTTTTAGCTCGACACGGACTTTAGCTCAACACGGAAACAACGAGGAAAGTAAAAAGAAAAACTAGGAAACAATAACTCAACTCGGACTCGTGCCGCGACAGGAAAGGTGATCAGATCCGTGTCACGGTAGGAAGGCGGTGGCGGAGTTTTAGGGTTTATGGTGGCTGGGTGTATGGCGGCGGAATATGGTGGCGGAATATGGTGGCGGTGATCTGCAAGTGTGGCGGTGACTACTGTGATCAGAAGTCGAAACTCTAAGGGACGAGACACTAAGACCAGCAACTCGACGCGACGATGCAGACACAAATTCAACAATGCAAAACTAAAAAGATAATGCAAGGCGTAGATTGGTAATGGGATGGATCTAATCTCTAACTGTGTTTTTGGATTTTTCATGGGTTATAGGTAAAACAGATCTAATCTACGAAAATAGCAAAATCTCACCGAGCAACCTGAAATCTGATACCACTTGATAGGTCAAAGGTGTCCGATCTTTCGATGAGATGGTGATAGTCGATTTGGTGGAGTTAGGGCTTGACGATCCGACTACACGTGCGAGCACGAGCGCCAATGCAATCGCTAGGCCAATCTCCTGGAAGTTACCGATCCTGTGGGAACACGATCAGCCTGACCAGCGAGGGTCTTAATTCCTACCTGAAATCGAGAACAAGTAAGAACTAATATTGCAATCAAGATATTGCGGATTAAGATGAAAGCTTTATTGAAAAGGTGGGATCATGTATAGGTGCGAAGTACAAGAGGCCTTTGCGACGCTCGAGCCTTGGCGAAGTTGCTATGATGGCTAACTTAATGTCTAAACAAAATCCGAGTCTATGGTGACGGCTAAGGGGGGTATTTAAGGAGGAAAAGGTGGGGTTTTGGCCAGCCATAGAAGTGGTGGCCTAATCCAACCCTAGAAGTCCTTTTCTCCTCAAATACGGACTCTAAAAAGTGGCTATTTAAAGTCCTTGGAAAATTACATGGTCCTGGCCCAAAATAAAGGTGTCACGGCACCATATTAAGCTATGGACGAATTTGTGAAGTATTAATCTTGAATATTTCATCCAAGCCTTCTTTCTTCATTATGGTGGCCTCAAAGTTCTGAAATCTTCATCCATGACCTTCTCTTGAATCATCACATGCTTGTTGCCATCTCCATGCATGACCATGCTCCAATGCTTGTCCCTCTCATCCATGCTTGGTCCATCATTCCTAAGAGTAATAAATACATCTGATTTAGGCAGCATCATATTCTCATGTATGTGAGGAATAGTTCCAAGAAACGAAAGTACCTGATAGTTAAGTTGTTTGGCACGAGATCAAGTGATAGGTCCTTGTATGTGTGTAGCTGTAGGTACAATGGTTGTATCAATAGATGGGATGTCCACATCACCTTTGGTGTGGCACGCGTGGCCTTCAAGGTCATGGATTCTTGATGATGCGCCTCCACTTGCTTGGCGTAGTAGGCTTCCATCTCCACATGGTGGAGGAATTCTTCATGGCTCATGGAGGAGCCATCAAAGTCGATGAAGTTCTCCGTGTCCTCCATGATTGGGGAGTAATTGTTGGTGTAGTACTCCATATCACCCAAGCATGTGGAGCCATTGTTAGTGTAGTGCTCCATAGTCTCCATGCATGAGGAGGCATTGTCGATATAGAGCTCCAAGTCTTCCATGCATGTGGAGTCGTCATAGGTGTAGTGCTCCGGGTCCTCAAAGCATGCGGAGCCATTGTCGGTGTTGTGCTTTGTCATGTCCTCTATACTTGTGGAGTCGTAGTCATGGTGGATCATCATGGATTCTTCATAGATATCATTCTCGGTCCCGGAGTCCCTAGACATGCTTCACAAGACCAAGTGTTGTATATGGAAGTGGTAGAGGGTGTTAGGGATACAACGTCGAACCTTACTTTACCTTGGAAGATCGTATCGTGCAAGTGGCCACACTTGAGAGCAATAAACCAAGCAAAGTGAAGTTCACGCGAAACACCAAAACCAACTACTAACCAAAACACACACACACACACAAGGCCTATGGTGGATAGGTATGGAAAGTGGCATGTCAAGAACCAATCCGAAATCAAGATGTTGTAATGGCAAGTAAAGAACCACAATGATCACAAAGCAAAACAAGTCAATCCACAAGATAGGAAATATGTACAAGGAAACACACACGGTGGGATAAATGGGACTTGTGCAACGGAGAAATTGAGCTAAGAACCAAATGATTACCTAGCGAATACTATAAGCTCGTGTCACACAAGTACAAGGAGAGACGCTAGTTCCATTGCACAAAATTGGTGGGCTACAAGATATGCACAATAAGTACCACCTATATGATGTTCATCGAGCTTACGCTTCCTATTCTATAAGGCACATGTATATTTATTTCTTTTTCTTTTATTTTTATTTTTCTATATGTTTTTTCTCCTTTTCTTTCTTTTTCTTTTCACTGGCCTCTTCCTTGTGCCAACAACTATACAAGATAACTATATGAGATAGCGCTCACAGTGTTTGCTCGGAATCTACACGGTATCAAATGTGCATAGCCCAAGCAATCATAAGAGGAACTAGTCTTAATAGGTGTTTGTTGCTCGCAAAGATAGTGGGGTTCACAAAGGAATGCAATTGGGGAGAAGTCGCGAAATGTTTATACCTTTCGTCGATGATCTTCACCCTTTATTGTTGGATTCTGCCTTGATCATGGAATTTGGATGGAGTAGATAGCATGAACAACGTGGATAATTATGTAGAGATCCTTCTCCTCTTCGAAACGAGCTAAAGAACAACAAAATCCGAGTTTGAATGCAAAAGTTATGCTCAAAACCGTGAGAAGCTGAATCTGTTGGCGACCAGGTCGGCGGGACCAGAATTCTCGCCGGAAATTCCGGCTGTAGGTCCGGTTTGACCAGAATTTTGACCGGAAATTCCGACGGGAGCTCCGGTTCACCGGATCTGGCGCCAAAACGAGTGCAGGAACGCTAAAACTCGATTTTCTGCGGAAAAACTCGATGGGAAACTTTAGATCCGAGGTGCAAATGATGGAATTAGGCCATGGGAACGCAGGGGAAGGTAGATCAAAAAATTTAGCAAGTAATCCATGGATCAAAACCTACCAAAACTTACTCAAATCACATATCGATCCAAAGCACGAATTGGGGCTATTTTTGGTGAAATTTTCGAATCTATGGGGAAAATACCAAATCGAAGAGAAATTAGTGGCAACCAAAAGCTGCTGATATGAGATGATGGAAGGGATTAACCTCTTGGGTGGCCCAATCTTCACGGATCTTGTGGTCAAATCGATGGGGAAGCGAGGGGAAAGGGAGAAGGTAGCGGAAGCGAACACACACATCGCGAAGAACACGATGAACACACGCAAAACTCACACGATACAAGGCCGATTGCTCCCGAACGGCGGCCACCGGTCCGATAGAATCCTCGCAAGGACAGATCGGTCAACGTGCTCCCTCAAATCCACATCGGAGAGGGAAGAACACACTGGGGAGGGTCTTGACAACTTGGAGACGAGACACCGAACTCCAAGGCCTTGTTCAACGATGGATGCGTGATGCAAAGTCCAATCGAGGTTGGAGACGATAGTCGGTCCCCTTGGTGATGGGGGTGAGGCAAAACTAGGGATTCCACAATGGGGGTTATCTTTAGTCTATCATCTATGCCTAAGGGGTACATGAGGGGTGGGGGCTCTATTTATAGGTCAGCCACTAAACAAGTGGGTAGTTTGGGAATAAACTAGGCAAAGGGGTAAGTAAAGGGAATATTCCAGGGCATCAAACCCAGATCCGCGCGTAGGCAGGGGGATTCCGGTGGTAA
Source organism: Avena longiglumis (assembly GCA_030063025.1). NCBI lineage: Eukaryota > Viridiplantae > Streptophyta > Magnoliopsida > Poales > Poaceae > Avena > Avena longiglumis. The sequence goes on along the minus strand of CP125978.1, from coordinate 246,082,696 downwards.
GTCCTGTGGCGCCGGATCTGGTGCGGGAATTTTCGGTCGCCACCGGATATTCCGGTCGCTCGCCGAAGGGGCTATCTAGAAGCATTTTCGGTGGTGGTTCCGGTTAACCGGTCTTGTCGCCGGGGCTTTCGGCGGTGAGCCTGGTTCGCCGGTGCTGTCGCTGGGAATTCCAGTGGTGGAACCGGTTCGCCGGTGCTGACGCTGATTCGAGTTGGAGCTTCTTCCGTATCCTCTTCCAAGCCTCTGTCTTGTCGAGCGTGAGTCCTCGGGGTTCCTCCCTTGTCTCCGTACTAGTCGGTGTGAACCTATCATGGTCATAGGATGGGGAATGAAGTAGTATACCATTCAATAGGGTTGGAAGTGGGCTCGCATAGAGGAACGGATTCACCTTTGGAGTCCATGACGACTTGGCGTAAGTTGGAGACCCTGATGTGGTAACGACCGTAGGTCGGGCTACATCAGAGTGTCAATCTAAAGTTTAAAGTCATATTGCAAACTTTCAGCAAACTCTGTTTACTCCGTGAAATTTGATAATTAGTATTAAATCGAGAGTAACAATTGCAGTGTTAGTATCTTAAGTATCATGTTTGCCCTCCATTATTCTTGATTTAATTATCGAGATTATCTAGGAGCTAAAATAATAGTTTCCGAAACCATCATATGTGGAAGATATAACGATATCTAAAACAATGTTTTGGTTGCAATATGATAGAGTATAATATATGTTCTCATATTGGATGAGAATTCACAAAGGTTGGAGATGCTAGACATCCTAATCATCCAAAAGGGTTTTGGAAAGTAACGTTATACTCACGATTCACCTTTATAAGCTACATTAGCTTGATCATGGAAGTTGTCATGATAAGGATGAATAGAAGATATATGTAAAGTGTTTACTATACTAAAAGATTACTAAAGAATGGATTTTGAAAGAAAGCCATTCATTTGATGATGGTGATCTACTTCAAAGTGCAAGTCCAAATGTATTAGTATTTGAATATACACGATTTGGACAATGTGTCATGTATATGGTGCCACTTTTGATGTTGATAGATTCTTTTAAAAGGAAAGTAAATGCTGAAAGAGAATCTATAAAATATATTTGGCAGAAAAGAAAAGACCGGGAATAACCATTTTAGGTATATAGATGATATACATGTTATGGTTGTATTATTTTCTTGTTAAACAATGTGGTTCTTGGGTATTGAATACCGAATTGGTTGGTATGAAATTTCATACTGAATGACGCAATTCATGAACCACAATGGCCTAAGTAGCTAGCAAGAGAATATGTGATGATGTTCATCGAAAACAAACAAACCATTGTTTGTATTTCTCGTTGACATCAAAGCTTCCCTTCAAGATTTGTTTTAATAATAGTTATTTAAATCAGGTATTATGAGAACAAAGATTGTTCAAAAAATTACCGTATTCCATAAAAGATGGATGATTTACACATCTAGTTGGAGAAATGACATCCATAAAACTAATGCTAAAATGTTGCAAGACAAATGATTGAAAGATCACTTACTAAGTGACATCGCCGTTTAAATTATATTGGAAAGAAAATATGAAGAAACTCCATATTCTTGGATTTTTGGAGTCTTTGATTTGATCAAATGATGTTTGTGAGACTTTCCTCGGGAGAATTAAAACTTCATTCAAAGGCGAGTAAATTATTGGAATTTATACATATCGTTTTATGTAGTCCATTATGTGTAGTCTTAAGCGATGGATTTCAACTTCGTATGCTTTCTCCGGAAATTTGAGTGAATATTCACTTAATGAGAAAGAAGTATGAAATATTTGAAAACGCTCAAAGACTTTCAAGATGAAGTGGAAAATCATTGTAACAAGAAAATAAATAATTTATTATTTTATCATAAAGGGATTTATTTGAGTTGCAAGTTTAGCAAAACACCTAGATTTGCATGTCCCGAAACACCATAGAAATATGGAGCTTTTAATATTTGTAATGAAACCTTGTTTTACATGGTTAGATCAAAGGTGTTATTTATAAAACTATCATTATGTTTTAAAAGATTAAAGCTTTAGAGACTACCGCTTTTACACTAAAAAGAGCTCCATCTTTATCCGTTGAAATGACACCATGTAAGTTATGGTTTGGGATAAAACCCATGTTGTCCTTTCTTAAATCTTGGTATGCTTAGAATAAGTAAGATGTTTACAACCAAAGTCGGATGAGGATGTCTTTGTAGGTTATTTCGAATAACCATTGGGTATTCCTCCATAACACCGAAGACGAAAAGATCTTGTCTCTTAGAACGTCAAGTTTCTTGAAAAAGGATTTTTTTGCAAAAGTTAAGTGGGAGGACAATAGAACTTTAATAAGGTTAACGAACCTTAGCTATATGTGCTGAGTTGCGAAGCACCGGAAAACGTTCCGGAGGCAGCCACAATGCTCATGGCTCATGTGCCTCAAAGGTTGCGGTCATAGAGATCTATTCCTATTGAACCAAGTAGGTCGGATAAACAATCAAATGCTGAGATTTGAGAGTAAATCATTGTTGTTTGACAATGATGAACCGACTACATGCAAATAAGCGATAATGGGCCCTGAATCCATCAAATGGCTTGAAGCCATAAAATCCTTGATAGTTCCATATGGGAGAAATCAAGTTTTTTGAACTTGGAAGACCCTCCGGAAAGGTGTAAAAACCTATCGGTCGTATTTGGATCTATAAAGAAACAGACATGGATGTTTCACATCTATGAAATAGTCAACATGTTGATAAAGTTTTTATGACAATGTTTAAGGAGTTGACTATGACAAGATTTGATCTTTGATAGCGATATTTAGTCTGGACGGATTAATGTAGAAACCACTACATATAATTTTGATATATGGTAGATGAATAAACAAAACAAAGTTCTTTTAATAGAATGGTTACCTAGGACGTGTGCATGACACGATCCAAAGGGTTTTGTTAATTCAAAGGATGCTAAAAAGGGCATGCAAACTTAAATGGTTAAAGTAAGCATCGCGTAGATGGAATCTTCACCATGATGAAACTGTTAAAGGAATTTTCATCAAGAGACGATGAAGATGCTTACATTTGCAAGAAATTAAGTGGGAGTGCTGAGACATATTTCTAATACATTATGTGGATGACATCTTGTTGATTGGAAATGATGTATATTTTATTGAAAAAGGTTAAGAATTTCATTTCGATGAAAGACTTAGGCAATACCCGAATATTTAGCATGAATGTCTACATGGATAGACTATGACGCTAATATGGTCGTGCCAAACATACATATATGAGATATTGAAGGAGTTAAATATAGAAATTACGAGAAAAGGTTCTTATCGCATGGAAAAGAATTGAATCAAGATTCAAGTGTATAGACACTTGATAAGTGAAACAAGATTCAAGTGCTTTGACACTTGATGAGTGAAATCACAAGAATGTTTTGATCAATCATACCATGATATGTACACATCCAGATATGTCCCATGCTCTAAGTTTTATGAGCATATACTAGAATGAATCATAAAATGATCATTGGACGATAGTAAGGATATTCTTATAATCTTTTGGAAGAATTAAGAATATATTCCATTTGTATAAGAGACAAATAGTTCATTGAAAAATGATACTAGTTTTGTCACAAGATACAAATTAAGTTTATCTCAATTTAAATAATGGGTGTCACAACACAATGGAAAGAAGTTTCCATGACGGATTAGGATGAATTCCAAAGTTAAGACATTGTGACGGATACTACAACAAAAGGCTAAGTATATGACTGCTATAGTAGCAGCAAAGGAGGGCATTTGTGTGAAGTAGTTTGTTATCAAACTATGGTATGGTTCTCAATGGGCTAACACTAAATATATATTGTACGACAATAGTATCGACATGATTTAACCCCAAGGAATTAAAGGTTTCACCAAAATACCAAATTTATGAGTGATGCGTGAAGACTCAAAGACATGCAAATACACACAGACCTGAAAGTGTCAGATCCGTAGATTATGTTAACCACTTGCAATCGCGTATATGGAACACTAGAAAGCCATAGGTGTTCAATACGCAAAGTTTTCAAACTAGATTATTTTCTCTAGTGCAAGTGGGAGACTGAAGGGAATATGCCCGAGAGGCAATAATAAAAGTGGTTATTATCATATTCCTTATTTATGATAAATGTTTATTTTACATGCTATAATTGTATTAATACGGAAACATTAATACATGTGTGCTTAATAAACAAAAAGAAAGTTCCTAGTTATGCCTCTCTTATAAACTAGCTCATTGATTAACAAGATGATCAAAGGTTTCCTGATCATAGACATTGGATGTTGTTAATAACGAGGTCACAACATTGTTGGAATGATGTGATGAACATTCATCCGAAGTATAGCATTACGATCAAGGTCATTGTGTTTATATTGATATGACATCATACGAAGTAAACTTAGTACTTAGACCATGATATCATGTCACTCACTAACACCAGAAGAGTATCTTGATAACATCAAACGTCACACCGTAATAGGGTGACTATAAAGATTGATTCAGTGCTACGAAGGTGTTATGTTGAGGCTCATGGATCAAGAGTGGAATTTTTCCATCCCGATGACGGAGAGATATACTCCGGTCCCTCTCAGTGATATCACATTAGTTAGCTTGCAAGCAAGTGATTTGATCACTAGAATGTTATATCACAGGAATGAGAAAAGAGTGCATGTCGGTAACGAGATCAAACTAGGTATGAAGATACCGATGATCGAATCTCGGACATGTAATATATCGCGAGACAAAGGGATTGAGTTACATGTGTATAAGGTTCACACGATCACAGAAGTCATCGTTGAATGTGTGGGAGTCAGTACGGATCTCCAGGTCACGCTGCTGATTATTGATCGGAGAGGGGTCTCGATCATGTCTGCATTATTCACGAACCGTAGGGTGACACACTTAAGGGATACCGACACCATTTGGAGCAAATAATATGCCAAAGAAAGAATTACAAAGCGCGGGAATTATTTCACTAGACACCGGAACTGTTTTGGTTGAAATTGCTGAAACTGGTTCTGCATGTGAAATTGAAATGCTATAAGGGGTTTTATGTGAATGTTTGTTAATTAGAGTAATTAACAAATTTTTTAATAAATAAATAAAATGAGTTTTATTTAAAGAGATATTACATTAAATTTGGTGGAAATTTAATGGGAATTTGAGTGGAGAAAATGGAGGGTCATCTTTATGTGAGTGGAGCTTCCACCACATGAATGAGGGGGATGTGGGGGCACCCTCCATGGCCGGCGGACATGCTCCCTTGGGCTGCCCCCTCCCCTATATAATGACCTCCTCCTCCTCCACTCTCACACCTCCTCATGAAGGATCTCTCTCCCCCTTTATAGTTTCCCTATGGTCTCGGATCAGCGAGATACATGTTCCCGGTGGCTTTTTCTGGAAGGATTTGTTGCTTCCGATGCATCGCTAGAGCGAGGGCACGGAGGTTGTCGGGGTAACCCGAATGTGTGGGCGATCATGCATGCACCAATGCTTTGCGGTGCTGGACTAGATGGTGCTGGACCTGCTGGACTGGATGGACTTCTTCACGATCTTGAGATCGGCAAGCGTTCGCCTACATCATCCATGAGTACAACCTCGTTAACGCTATTCGGTCTTTGAGGGTATGTATTCTATGGATGTATATCCACCCTTTGCTTGTATCCAGTTGATAGATCTTGGTTCTTAGTTGTTCCCATTGTAGGATTTTTTTTGTTTTCTATGCTGCGAACCCTTCAGTGCAACCTTGGAGGAGGTAGATAACTCCAAGCACACAGTGATAGGTACGCGCAATATCCTTACCGATCCTGGAAAAGTTTTATTTGATACTGGTGCAACTACTTCATTCATATATGAAGAATTTTGTGATAAGTTCGGGATTAGAAGGGCAACGTTAGAAAACCCTATGACTGTAGTGACGGCAGGGGGAAATGTAGTAGTACGCCACATTAAGAAAGATCTAGTTATCTCGATCTATGGTTTTACATAGTTCATGGACCTTTATGTGATTCCTTTGAAGGGAATTGTAGTAGTGTTGGGTATGGACTGGACGACTGAGCATGGAGCCTAGATAAATTGTGAAGACAAAACTGTTTCAATCAAGACTCCAAGTGGAGCAAGGATAGTTTATCATGTGGATAGACACAATCATATCATGGTAGATCTTCTATTGAACTCTATGAAGGAGGTCAAACTGGAAGATATTCCTATAGTAAATGAATTTCAAGATGTTTTTCCAGCAGAGTTACCACGAATGTCACCTGATCGGGAAATAGAATTCACTATTGACCTAATAGCTGGTACCACACCAATAGCTCAAGAACCATACAACATGGGTCCAAAAGAGTTAAAAGAGCTTAAAGAACAAATTGATGAGTTAGCCAGGAAAGGATTTATTCAGGAAAGTGTATCCCCGTGGGGAACTCCTATAATTTTTGTGGATAAAAGAGATGGAGGACGAAGAATGTGTGGGGATTATAGAAAGATCAACAATGTCACCATCAAGAAAAAGTATCCATTGCCAAGTAATCAAGATCTATTTGACCAAGTCAAGGGAGCTGGAGTATTTTCCAAGATTGATTTAAGATCAGATATCACCAAATAAAAATCAAACCTGAAGATGTTCCAAAAATAGCATTTGTGTCAAGGTATGGACATCATGAGTATCTCGTCGTACCTTTTGGTTTGACCAATGCACCAGCAATATTCATGAATTTGATGAACAAAATCTTCATGCCTTATCTATACAACTTTGTTATAGTGTTCATTGATGATATTTTGATATATTCAAAGGATAAATAAGAGCATGCAGATCATTTGGAGAATAGAATTGCAAATCTTAAGAGAACATAAGCTATGCGCAAAGTTTTGCAAGTGTGAATTCTGGCTGGACAAGGTAAAATTTCTTGGTCATGTGATCTGTTAGGATGGAATTGTTGTAGATCCGTCCAACGTCCAATCACTGCTGGAATGGAATGAACCAACTAATGTGTTGCAAATCCGAGGTTTATTAGGTATGGCCGGTTATTATCGGAGATCATTGAAGGTTTTTTCAAGATAGCTGGACCAATGACCAAATTGCTAAGAAAGAATACACCATTCATATGGGATGAGAAGTGCGAAGCAAGTTTTTAGGGAGTTGAAAACCAGATTAACCATCGCACCAATCTTAGCAGTTGGTGAAATAGGAAAAAATTATACAGTATATTGTGATGCATCTAAAGAAGGACTAGGATGTGTGCTCATGCAAGATTGTAAAGTAATTGCTTATGGATCTATACAACTAAAACCACATGAAGTCAATTATCCAACTCATGATTTGGAGTTAGCAGTAGTAGTCTTTGCTTTAAAAGGATGGAGGCATTTTCTCTATGGAGCAAGGTGTGAGATATACACTGACCACAAAAGTCTCAAATATTTCTTCACTCAAAAGGAATTAAATATGGGACAAAGCTTTTGATGGAGCTAATTAAATATTATGATCTAACAATCAACTATACCCCTAGAAAAGCAAATGTTGTGGCATATGCTTTAAGCTGGAAGAGCACAGATACTCAGCCTATCAATAGAGAACTACCAAAAGAGCTGCAGATAGATTTGGAAAGATTGGAAATCCAATTCATGAGTACAGAAGTTCTTGGAGGAATAGCTACCATGAGAGTAGTCGAGGAGCGGAGTAGTGATCTTTGGAATGAGATTTTTAGAAATCAAGATGAAGATCCTTTTATTGTTGAAGAAATTTGAAGAACCTCTCAAGGTCAGACATCAGCTTTTTTCCTAGGAGATTATGGATCTTTATGGTTTCAATATCGTATTCGTGTTCCAGATGTGCCATAAATTCTAGAGGTGATACGCCGAGAAGCACATGAGACACCATATTCTATTCATCCAAGAAGTACCAAAATGTACATGGATTTAAAGGAATTCTTCTGGTGGAACAACACGAAGATAGATATTGCAAAATATGTGTCTGAATTCCATATTTTCCAAAGGGTAAAAGCTGAACATCAAAGTCCAGCAGGACCATTACAACTTTTGGAAATTCTGGAATGGAAGTGGGAAGAAATTGGTATGGATTTTAACACATGATTACCCATGACACCGAAACAGAAGGATATGATATGGGTGATTATGGATAGATTCACAAAAAATGCACATTTTATTCCGGTAAATCAAAAAGATAATGCCAAGAAGTTAGTGGAAATCTATGTAAAAGAGATATTAAGTAAGCACGGAGTGCCCAAGAAAATTTTATCAGATAGAGGATATGTTTTTATTTCAGCATTTTGGAAACAATTAAACGAAGCACTAGGCTCAAAGTTAGATTTTAGTACAGCATATCATCCAGACACTGGAGGCCAGAAAGAAAGAACCAAACAATTCTTGGAGAACATGTTTAGAGCTTGTGCATTAGATTTTGGAGGTTCATGGGAAGATCATTTACCATTGGCAGAATTTTCCTACAACAACAGCTATCAAAGTAGTATGAAGGCAGCACCATATTAAGTACTTTATGGGAGAAAGTCTAGATCACCAATATGTTGGTATTAACCTGGTAGTAGCAAGGAATTTGCACCAGACTATATCAAGGAGAATCAAGACATCATCGATGTTATTAGAGATCGATTGAAGAGAGCTCAAAGTTGACAAAAGAGTTATGCTGATCAAAGTAGAAGATCATGGCATCCTGAAGTGGGGGATGTGGTATATGTCAACACCCGGATTTTTAATCCCAGATGCCTGTTATTCCATACATCGCAATCCCAGGATTACCATTTTTGCGAGACATAACAGATTTGGATACCACAGTACATCATCCATTACAAACCATACATAAGGTTTTACACAAATAAGGATCTCATGATCCAGTTCTTAATACAACTTAAGCAGCGGAGATACGTAATAATAACGGTAGAGTAGGCGAAGCTCCCTCTTCGGGGTCACAGGCAATGCTAACGATGAGAGATGATCCTAGTTGTCGTAACCTTCCTGGGGTCCATCTTCCTGGTACTCCTCTTCATAGTCTGGCCACAGGAATAGCCAGGGACAAAGCCATGAGTACTCTTTAAGTACTCGCAAACTAATACTAACAAGTGAAGAGGGTGGTTGTAATAGGATACTAAGCTCTAGGGTTGTTTTGCAAAAAGCCAGATTTACCTCCACTAAGTTCAGAAGAAAGAAAAGCTAGTTGAAATTTTATAACACCTGGGAACTTGAATTTTAGATCACAACTCTGTTGTGGTCAAGTCAAATTCTCAATTCATTTCACAAGTCATTTTGAAAACATCTGACGGGGGAACAGATGTAATCTAATCTGTCCATAATCATGACGCTATTCGAATAGTTTGACACTCTGCAGAGACTATACACTTTCACCACAACATTCGATACATCCGTCAGGAACAAATCCTGAATTCACCATACTCAGTATGCGGATAATCAATCCTAACCTTTCAATTACAATCCCTAGTATAGGCACCTCTCCTGTGAGTTTGGCCTCCCAACCATGACCAACTGTCATCTTGGGTACTCCATAGGTGGACAATCTTCACAAGGTAGCCTCAGCTCAGACCTTGGTCATGAGGGAACCCATACTAAGGTATATAAGTTTTCAGTCAAGCCCTACCCAGTTTTCGGGTATTGTCGTTGTACGGTAAAATTGGAATGGTATCGCATCCAGGCAACCATCAGTTTTATAAAGGGCTAAGGCTCATGCCTCAACATTTTCATCACCAAATTCATCTGGTGTTCGGAAACACATGTCAAAACATCTCAGTAGAATGACTCATCATTCTAAGGTTTTCATAACCATTTTCCACCAAGTATTCCCATCTAAAGTTGATCAAGTTTTATGCTTAGCACTAGCATCTACAAATGGGAGTGAGTACTAATGAGGGGTGGTAAACTAGTGGAGTTTAACTAAGTACAATCTCATGCCTTAGGATGACATCAAGATTATCTAGCTTAGGCCAAATTTAATGCTCTTTATGCAACCTTCAATTTTCTTTCTAGTATCTACAATTCACTTAAGTAGACTCTAAGTAATAGCTTTGATAAAGAAATAAAGTAGAAACCTTGCAAGTAAAACTAGGATTGGTTTATCAAGTGGGTATGATCACATATGCTTAAGGCATATAGTTTGCATGGTAACAAGCAAGTGTTAGCTTGCATAGGTCAACTTGATTAGTAAGGCTTGCATCAGTATCAGTATAAGCTTGCTAAATTGCAAGTGTTAGCTTTCCTTGTGCAGAGCAGTGGTTGAAGTTCTCCTCGGCTTCTTCTTCGTAGTATCCTCCTTCCTCCTCGTATCCTTGGTCGGTACTAGCGTCTATGAATAAATACGAGGTACACAATCACCAAACAATACTTAACTACTTTCAATCATCACACAAAGGGGTTCTTTAGATGATCTAGCATCATCACCTATATTACAAGATTAAGGCACTTGTCTAATTTATTTATTTTTAGAAAAGTAATTTCTACTCATTGAAAAACTACTTAAGATTTAATATTCTCCAAACCAAACATGGGATCATGTTGACACATGTCATCACCACATATTTCAGTACATGGGAATGTGATTTAAAGTGGTGTCACAATTTAATAAAGTTTAACCTTTTTATTTTAAATAATTAAAGTGACTAGAAATGCCTATGTGGCTTTCTTTTATTACTTGAACATTATTTCTGTAAGTAAACCCATATGTTTTTATATATTATGAAAGGTATGATCAAATATGATTTTTGAGAGTTGGAATCAACTCAAAAGTTATTATGGTTGAAATTTGAAAAATGTTTGAATGCAGAAAAGCTTCTGACTTGTTATTTTTACCAAGGTTGGTCTATAGATCCAAATGATTTGAATCCAACGGGCTTGGATTAAGTGTTTCAATATCTTTCTAACAAAATTGTTTTCATTCAATTTGGTTTACTGAATCAAGTTGGGTTGATTTTTGAAACTAAGTACAAAACTGAGTTTGAATATAAATAGAAAAAGCTAAATTCAAATGGTTGGGCTGCGCGGGAAGGGTTATTGGGCCGGCCCAGTGTCACTCCGCAGTGCGAGGCGCAGCTGACAGGGGGGTCTACTGGTCAGTGGCTCTTTAAAAGCGAAGCGGTATGGGGCGATGTGGTGCGTTGGATTAGAATGAAGATCGACGGCTGAGGGTCGTCGTCGACGATGAACAAGTCACCTGCGAGCTCAAACCATAGCGGCTCAGTGGGGGTCGTGGGAGGCTCACCGACGCTTAGGTGAAGGTCGGCGATGTGGGAGAACGATGAAGTCGACGACGGTGATTCTCCTGGCACCGTCAGCTTCTCCTGGGGCGGCTCCAATCGATGGCTTCCTTCTTCCCCAGCAACGGCGGGCTCCGGTGAAATTCCGGCGATGCGCTGCTCGCCTTGCTCCGGGAATGAGGTGGGGTGGTTCTGGGTGAGAGGGGAGTATAATGGTGTGAATAATTCGAGCGGGGGATGCCTCTATTTATAGTGGCAAGAGGGGACCGACGAGCGCAAGCTGAGCTCGTCGTGGTCGACGATACAGAGGGCTATCGGCGTGGGCGAAGGTAGGGGTTGTGCTGTTCTCCCTGGCGAAGCTCAATGGCGTGGTGGCGAGGCGTGGGGCGGTGCTGATCGGTCGGAATGCTGTGGTGCTCTGCGCTGGTCCGACGGAAGTCTTGATGGCGCACAACGCGCGCGGTCCACGCGGCGGCGAACGGGCGTGTCTGCGGGGTTTCTGGGGTGTTGGCGATCACGCGTGCACGTGGAGAGGGTGGCGCGCGGTCTGTGGGCGTGTGTCGAGGGTGACGCTCTGGCACGCTCTCGGCATGGTCGTAGAGAAGGTTGGCATGGCCTGGGCGTGTGGTCCAGTGGCTGGCTTTGCTCGCGGCTGGGACAGGGAGTGGCGGTGGGGTGCTAGCTAGCTCCGAGACAAGGTTGGCGAGGCTAGTGTTGCTCCTAGCTAGCTGTCGACCATGGGGTGGCAATGGTGCTCTCGACCTGCTCACCATTGATGACAATGGCCATCTTACAGTGGTGCTAGGGATTAGTTAAGGTTGTTAGATGATCTACTAAGGCTAGTTGTGTCCATAGAGGGAACAAGTTAGGCCCAAAACACTACTCAACATAGTGTTTTGATTTTTTTTATTTGCATCTGCACCGGTTTGATGAAATGGCCGCATGAACTTACGTTTTGAATTTTGAAAAGATTTTTGGTGGGTGTGCTAGGCATGTGTTGAGGATTCTGTGGTTGCTTGGGTTTTGAAAATTGAGCTTGTTTGAGTGGTTTTTGAAATAGTGGGATCTTCCCATATGAAATAGATTCAATTTTAAACTATCATTTAAACTAAGTATTTGAATGTTTCTAGATGATCACAAAGTGGGCCTTGGTTTGTTATGAGTACTATCAAGGTGTGCAAAGATCCATACATGTTTCTGTTAAGTTCTGAAAGTTAGGGATAGCCAAAGTAGGCATGGGAGTTAAATTGGCCAAAGTGACCATTCACTTAATTTGTTTGTTTTGACTTGTTTGTCTTTGGGAAAAGTTTGGGGATTGTTTAGATGATGTTTATTTCACCTAAGAATCATTTTACAAACAAAGAAACACATAATCATGGCAATTCAAAAGAATCCAAATTTCAATACACACACATATGAATGCTTTCATACTTTTAATTGGAAAAGTTTTTATTAACCCTAATTTTGTTGATTAGAGTTTGATGATCTATGCTTAGTATTTTTGGGATGTTACAAACCTTCACCCCTTAAACAAAATCTCGTCCCGAGATTTGAAAAAGGACGAAAAAGATTACCTAGGACTTGAAGAGATCGGGAAAATCCGTCCTGATGTGATCTTCGTGCTCCCAAGTAGCTTCTTCTTCTGTGTGGTTGCTCCACTGAATCTTGAGAAACTTGATGCTTCGGGTTCTGGTAGTTTTGAAAGCTTCTTCCAAAATACGGATGGGTACTTCAGGATAGGTCAGGTCATCGTTGATTTCTATGGTCCGGTGATCAATAATCTCGAACACTTCCGTCTTCTCCGGAACTTCGAGGCACTTGCGAAGTAATGAGATATGGAACACATTGTGCACGGCTGACATCTCTTCGGGTAGTTCCAATTGATACGACACTTCTCCGGGTTCAGAATCTTGAAGGGGCTGATATATCTAGGGGCTAACTTTCCTTTCAGTTGCAAATGCTGCATTCCTTTCAATGGCGACACTTTTAGATACACAAAATCTCCTATGTTTAAGGCAAGGTCTCGACGTCTCTTGTCGGCATAACTCTTTTGTATGGATTGGGCGGTCTTGAGGTGCTCACGAATCTAGTGAACCTTCTCTTCTGCTTCTCGTAGGATGTCGGGTCCGAAAATCTGACTCTCTCCTACTTCCGACCAGTTCAAAGGGGTGCGACACTTCCTTCCATACATGAATTCAAATGGGGCCATTTGCAAACTAGCTTGATAACTGTTGTTGTATGAAACTTCTGCAAACGGAGGACAGTCTTCCCACTTAGATCCATATTCTAACACACATGCTCTTAACATATCTTCGAGTATTTGATTTACTCGCTCCATTTGTCCGTCGGTCTGAGGGTGATAAGCGGTGCTGAAATCTAGTCGGGTTCCTAAACCTTCTTGGACTTTCTTACAGAATCTCGAGGTAAACTGAGTTCCTCGATCCGATACGATGTTCTTGGGGACTCCATGCAAACTGACGATTCTAGCGATGTATAACTCTGCTAGCTTCGAACTCTGATATGTGGTCTTGATAGGTAAGAAATGGGCGACTTTGGACAATCTGTCCACTATGACCCAGATAGAATCATTTCCCCTACTAGAAGTAGGCAATCCGGTGATAAAGTCCTGATAGGGCAAAGGTGTCCGATCTTTCGATGAGATGGCGATAATCGATTTGGTGGAGTTCGGGCTTGACAATCCGACTACACGTGCGAGCACGAGCGCCAATGCAATCGCTAGGCCAATCTCCTGGAGGTTACCGATCCTGCGGGAACACGATCAGCCTGACCAGCGAGGGTCTTAATTCCTACCTGAAATCGAGAACAAGTAAGAACCAATATTGCAATCAAGATATTGCGGATTAAGGGGAAAGATTTATTGAAAAGGTGGGATCCTATATAGGTGTGAAGTACAAGAGGCCTCTGTGACACTCGAGCCTTGGCGAAGTTGGTACGGTGGCTAACTTAATGTCTAAACAAAATCCGAGTCTAGGGTGACGGCTATGGAGAGTATTTAAGGAGGAAAAGGTGGGGTTTCGGCCATCCATGGAAGTGGTGGCCGAATCCAACCCTAGAAGTCCTTTTCCCCTCAAATACGGACTCTAAAAAGTGGCTATTTAAAATCCTGCGAAAATTACATGAACCTGGCCCAAAATAAATGTGTCGCAGCACCATATTAAGCTATGGACGAATTCGTGAAGTATTAATCTTGAATATTTCGTCCAAGCCTTCTTTCTTCATTATGGTGGCCTCGAAGTTCTGAAATCTTCATCCGTGGCTTTCTCTTGGATCATCGCATGCTTGCTGCCATCTCCATGCATGGCCATGCTCCAATGCTTGTCCCTCTCATCCATGCTTGGTCCATCATTCCTAAGAGTAAGAAATACATCTGATTTAGGCAGCATCATATTCTCATGTATGTGAGGAATAGTTCCAAGAAACGAAAGTACCTGATAGTTAAGTTGTTTGGCACGAGATCTTGTGATGGGTCCTTGTATGTGTGTAGCTGTAGGTACAACGGTTGTATCAATATAAGGGATGTCCACATCATGCTCCCCTTCTTGAATTGAAGTCGTCCTCGACGCAATCTCATCTTCCTCACCAAAGTAAGGCTTCAAATCTGCAATGTTAAATGTAGGACTAACCGTACCAAAGTCTGCAGGCAACTCAAGTTTATATGCATTATCATTTATTTTCTCTAACACCTTAAAGGGACCAGCAGCACGCGGCATTAACTTAGACTTGCGTAAATCAGGAAAACGATCTTTACGCAAATGTAACCAAACAAGATCTCCAACATCAAACACAACTTGTTTTCTCCCTTTATCCCCAGCAAGTTTATACTTAGCATTCATGTGTTCAATTTTATCTTTAGTAGTTTTATGCAAGTTTAATATCATTTCAGCGCGTTGTGTAGCATCCAACTTATTTTGCACCGAAGAAGGTAAAGGCAATAAATCAATAGGTGCACGAGGAACAAAACCATATACAATCTCAAATGGGCATATCTTTGTGGTAGAATGCAGCGAACGATTATAAGCAAATTCTATATGAGGTAAACACTCTTCCCACAATTTTAAGTTCTTCATTAAAACAGCCCGCAACATAGTAGACAACATTCTATTTACTACTTCAGTTTGTCCATTAGTTTGGGGATGACATGTAGTACTAAACATCAATTTAGTCCCAACTTAGCCCATAAACATCTCCAAAAGTGGCTAATAAATTTAGTATCACGATTAGAAACAATAGTATTTGGCACACCATGTAAACGAACAATTTGACGAAAGAACAAATCAGCAATATGTGCAGCATCATCTGTTTATGACAAGGAATAAAGTGTGCCATCTTAGAAAACCGATCCACAACAACAAAAATACTATCCCTCCCCTTCTGTGTTCGTGGCAAGGCCAAAACAAAGTCCATAGAAATATCCTCCCAAGGAACACTAGGAACAGGAAGAGGCGTATATAAACCATGTGGATTAAGGCGAGACTTAGCTTTTTGACAAGTAGTGCAGCGTGCCACAAATCTCTCAACATCTCGACGCATACGTGGCCAAAAGAAGTGTGCGGCAAGAACATCCTCCGTCTTCTTGACACCAAAGTGTCCCATCAATCCTCCTCCATGCGCCTCTGAATAACAACAAAAGACGAATGAACTATCTGGAATGCATAGTTTGTTAGCAGAACACAAATCCATCATTGAAGACCTAACTTGTTCCAAGTTCTACCATCTCTACAATTCTGCAACACATCTTTAAATTCAGCATCATGCACATATTGTTCCTTAATAGTTTCCAATCCAAATATTTTGAAGTCAAGTTGAGATAACAAAGCATAACGGCGCGACAAAGCATCAACAATAATATTATCTTTACCCTTTTTGTGTTTGATAACATAAGGAAAAGACTCAATAAATTCAACCCACTTTGCATGACGACGATTCAACTTAGCTTGACTACGAATATGCTTCAAAGATTCATGATCAGAATGTATAAAAAATTCTTTAGGCCATAGATAATGTTGCCAAGTTTCTAATGTCCGAACCAATGCATATAATTCTTTATCATAAGTAGAATAGTTCAGACTAGCCCCACTCAATTTTTCACTAAAATATGCAACATGTTTTCCCTCTTGTAATAACACCCCTCCCAAACCAATTCCACTAGCATCACATTCAAGCTCAAAGGTCTTAGTAAAATCAGGAAGTTGGAGTAAGGGAGCATGTGTTAGCTTATCTTTCAATATGAAGAAGGCATGTTGTTGTGCATCGCCCCAAACAAAGGGCACATCCTTCTTCATAAGTTCATTCAGCGGCGCGGCAATTGATCCAAAGTCTTTGACAAAGTGCCTATAAAAACCAGTGAGGCCAAGAAAACTCCTCACTTGTGTGACCGTCTGGGGCTGCGGCCAATTCTCAATAGCTTCAATCTTGGATGGATCCACTTTAATACCCTGTGATGTAACAACATAGCCAAGAAACACAACTCGATTGGTGCAAAAGGTGCACTTCTCAAGGTTACCAAACAAACATGCATCACGTAAAGCATTGAAAACAACACGTAAATGGTCCAAATGATCCTCTAAAGATTTGCTATAAATCAAAATATCATCAAAGTAGACTACCACAAAACGTCCAATGAAAGCACGTAAAACTTCGTTCATTAATCTCATGAAAGTCCTAGGTGCATTAGTTAAACCAAACAGCAGTACTAACCACTCATATAAACCGAACTTAGTTTTAAATGCTGTTTTCCATTCATCTCCTAATTTCATACGAATCTGGTGGTAACCACTACGCAAATCAACTTTAGAAAACATGGTAGAGCCACTCAATTCATCGAGCATGTCATCTAAACGTGGAATAGGATGACGATATCGAATAGTAATATTATTGATAGCTCTACAATTAGTACACATGCGCGTTGAACCATCTTTCTTAGGTACCAAAATAATAGGAACAACACAGGGGCTAAGGGACTCACGAATATGATCTCTGTCGAGTAGTTCCTGAATTTGGCGTTGTATCTCCTTTGTCTCCTCTAGATTGGTTCTATATGGCGCGCGGTTGGGCAACGTAGCACCAGGAATTAGATCAATTTGGTGCTCAATTCCTCTAACAGGAGGTAGTCCTGGTGGCAGCTCAGCGGGAAAAACGTCCTCATATTCCTGCAAAAGGTTAGCAATAACGGGTGGCAAAGAAGGAGGCATATCCTCAAATGAAAACAAGACCTGTTTGCAAACAATTGCATAACATTGAGTATTGTTTACATCTAGTTCAGCAATATCAATTTTATTTGCAAGCATACATGGACTCTTCAAACAAATTTCAGTAGCATGTGTAGAATCAGATTTAGTGTTCTTTGGTGGTACAAAATCTACAGCAACCATCTGATTCTCACTTTTATTTTTCTCCTCAGTTTTAGCTCTACTAGCTCTAGCGAGATCATCTTTTAAAATCTGTTCAGGAGTCATAGGTTTTAGACCAATTTTCTTTCCATCATGCATAAGAGAATAGTGATTAGTTTTGCCATTATGAACAAATTCTCTATCAAATTTCCATGGTCTACCAAGTAACAAGGAACAAGCTTGTATAGGTACAACATCACAATCAACAAAATCAAAATATGTACCAATAATAAAATGCACGCGTACCGTTCTTGTTACCTTGATCTTGCGAGAACTCTCAAACCATTGGATGTAATATGAATGTGTGCGTTGTCTTGTTGGAAGTGCAAGCTTCTCTACCATGTCAACACTAGCCAGATTATTACAACTCCCTCCATCAATGATGATCCGTATAGCTCTTTCCTTGACAACACCACGTGTTTGGAACAGGTTGTGGCGTTGATCTTGTTCAGATTTGCTCAATTGCACACTCAACACACGTTGTGTAATTAAGCTCTTGTATTGATCAGCAGCTTCAGCTCTCATTACCTCTGTCTCTTCATCAACATCAGAATTGTCTCCATCTCGAGCAGAAATAAGGGCTAATGTATCTTCATCAAAGTCACTCGCTGAATCGTATTGACCATCATCCCGCACCATCATCACACGTTGTGTTGTGCACTATCTCTCAATATGACCAAAACCCCAGCACTTGCGGCATTATATATCCTTTGTCTTACCCGTGGAAGCCATAGAAGATGCACTACGAGCAGGAGCATTGGATGACGGTGGAGGAGTAGCTGGAAATCGTGTGGTGGCCTTGGATGTGGTAGTAGCTGGTGGCGAATCACGAGAAGGAGGCGCTGATTGTCGGGATGTCCAAGTGGATGTACGACCTGCAGAATTATTA
Organism: Avena longiglumis; assembly: GCA_030063025.1. Lineage (NCBI taxonomy): Eukaryota > Viridiplantae > Streptophyta > Magnoliopsida > Poales > Poaceae > Avena > Avena longiglumis. Next base: position 246,064,122 of record CP125978.1, on the reverse strand, counting down.
GTCCTCCTCCATGGTGTTTGGCGATCCTGCACTTCACGTTCAGCTTTGCAAGCAAGATGAAACAAACGAGTGATAGAATTATATTCCTTATAATTTAATATGTGCTGAATGTCCTTGTTTAATCCACCAAAGAAACGTGCAAGCATTTGTTCTGTAGATTCAACAAGACCACACCGAACCATCCCCGTTTGCAATTCCAGATAATACTCTTCTACAAAAATTTTCCCTTGCTCTAAACGTGTCAGATTCTTTAGTAAATCACGTTGATAAGTGGGAGGTACCAAACGAACACGCATAGCAGTTTTTAAAGCAGTCCAAGTACTAGGAATAGTAGTAGGATTTAAACGACAATACTCAGACCACCAAAGGGAAGCAAATTTAGTAAATTCACATGTAGCAGCACTAACACGCATATTCTCAGGATATTTTAAACATGCAAAACGTTGCTCTACTTCCATCTCCCATGTAAGATATGCATCAGGATTATATTTACCCTCAAAAGATGGAATATTTAATTTAAGCTTTGCAACATGATCATCATCACGTACCAGTGGTCGAGCGTTGCGGTAGTAATGTCGGGGACGGCTAGCAGGTACCCGTGGAGGTTGTTCGACCTCCTCGTCAAAAAGATCGTTGTCGTCGGGGTCGTAGTAGTACCCGTCGTCTGTCCCCAATGTCGCAGCAGCAGCCGCGGAGGTGCGTCGGCCATGATGGCACAGGTGCGTGGTAGCCGATCCAGCAGTCCGACCCATGATCGGAATGCGTCGTGCGCCATGTGTGGGCGCGGGTGCGGGTGCGGGCAATCCGTTCAAAATCTCCTTGAACCGAGCGTTAAGCTTGGTGTTGAAGGATTTCTCGAGTCCATCGATCTTGTCCACGGCGTTGGTGAGCTTGGTGTCTAACTCCCCTAGGCGTGTATCCACGTCTTCAGCGCGACTGACCAAGAGCTCGGAGAAGTGGGCATGTAGTTCTTCGTTCATCATTGTGGCAGGGTTCATGAAGTATCATCATGGTTAGTCCTTTAAAAAGCACAGGTATATACTACGGAAATATGGTGGAAACACGCGTAATCCGTCAAGCAATATACGAAGCTCTTACAAGTTCTTACCAAACAGCAGGAAAAGGCGATGTGTAACCGCGAGGATCAGTGGGTCCAGAGATTGAACTGAGCGATTACCGGGGGTCGAGACACCGCACGTGGAGAATATCTATGGAGATCTGGGAAGGCTTAGCAAAGGGGTTAGCAATTATCAAAACAGCAATGCAAAAGTTGAAAGAATGCTCAACGACGGTACTGTGCTGGTCCTAGGCTAGACCGTGCTAGAGACGCGAGCCTAGATCACCAACGATGTCACGACGCGACACAACAGGCAATGTGTGATGATATGGCACCCTGAAAAGTGAACCGAGATGTTGAAAATCACTATGATTGCGAGTGTCTAGAACTGATCTACGGGGTCTAAAAATAGGTTAGCTCCAAAAAAATTTGTCGAAATTTTTGTATTTTGCTCCGGAAAGCGCACAGGCGCCAAAAAATATCGCTATAAGGGCCGATGGAGAAAAGTGATCCCTAGAGTCGAAAACTAGTATAGCCAGAAAAAAATTCGGAGGCGGTTCCAGACTCGAAGGCGCCAATTTTTTTTGTTGCTCTCCTTCTGGACTTACGACCGAACTCTGAGCTCGACACGTACTTTACCTTAACACAGAAACAACAAAGAAGGAAAGTGAAAAGAAATAAATAGGAAACAATAACTGTACTCGGACTCGTACCGCGGCAGGAAAACTGATTGGATCTATGTCGCGGTAGGAAGGCGGTGGCAGAGTATTAGGGTTTATGGTGGCTGGGTGTATGGCAGCGAAATATGGTGGCGGAATATGGTGGCGGTGATCGGCGAGTGTGGCGGTGACTACTATGATCAGAACTCGAAACTCTAAGGGACGAGACACTAAGACCAGCAACTCGACGCGACGATGTAGACACAAATTCAACAATGCAAAAACTGAAAAGATAATGCAAGGCGTGGATTGGTGATGGGATGGATCTAAACTCTAACTGTGTTTTTGGCTTTTTCGTGGGTTATGGACAAAAACAGATCTAATCTACGAAAACAGTAAAATCTCACCGAGCAACCTGAAATCTGATACCACTTGATATGGCAAAGGTGTCCGATCTTTCGATGAGATGGCGATAATCGATTTGGTGGAGTTAGGGCTTGACGATCCGACTACACGTGCGAGCACGAGCGACAATGCAATCGCTAGGCCAATCTCCTGGAGGTTACCGATCCTGCGGGAACACGATCAGCCTGACCAGCGAGGGTCTTAATTCCTACCTGAAATTGAGAACAAGTAAGAACCAATATTGCAATCAAGATATTGCGGATTAAGAGGAAAGCTTTATTTAAACGGTGGGATCCTGTATAGGTGCGAAGTACAAGAGGCCTCTACGATGCTCGAGCCTTGGCGAAGTTGCTACAATGGCTAAATTAATGTCTAAACAAAATCCGAGTCTAGGGTGACGGCTATGGGGAGTATTTAAGGAGGAAAAGGTGGGGTTTCGGCCAGCCATGGAAGTGGTGGCCGAATCCAACCCTAGAAGTCCTTTTCCCCTCAAATACGGACTCTAAAAAGTGGCTATTTAAAATCCTGCAAAAATTACATGGGCCTGGCCCAAAATAAAGGTGTCGCATCACCATATTAAGCTATGGACGAATTCGTGAAGTATTAATCTTGAATATTTCGTCCATGCCTTCTTTCTTCATTATGGTGGCCTCAAAGTTCTGAAATCTTCATCCGTGGCTTTCTCTTGGATCATCACATGCTTGCTGCCATCTCCATGCATGGCCATGCTCCAATGCTTGTCCCTCTCATCCATGCTTGGTCCATCATTCCTAAGAGTAAGAAATACATCTGATTTAGGCAGCATCATATTCTCATGTATGTGAGGAATAGTTCCAAGAAACGAAAGTACCTGATAGTTAAGTTGTTTGGCACGAGATCTTGTGATGGGTCCTTGTATGTGTGTAGCTGTAGGAACAACGGTTTTATCAATAGAAGGGATGTCCACATCAAGTCCATTCCAACGGAATCCCATTTCCTTTCCGGAATCTACAATGGTTGCAAGAATCCTGCGGGTCTTTGATGTCCCGCCTTGACTCTGACATATATCACACTTGGCGATATAGCTTCCGATTTCTCTCTTCATCTTATGCCACCAAAATTGTTCTTTCAAGTCTTGATACATCTTCGTTCCTCCGGGATGGATAGAATAAAGAGTATCATGATCTTCCTTCAGAATTACTTCTTTCAACTCAGAATCTGCTGGTACACAAAGGCGTCCTTTGTACCACAGAACTCCTTCTCCGTCTTCGGTGAATCCGGGTACTTTGCCTATACCAATACGACGCTTGATTCCGTCGATACTAGCATTTCCTTTCTGCGCCTCTTTGATCTGGCTAATCAAAGTGGGTTGAAGTTCTATGCGAGCCAAAAATCCTTCACTCACTAATTCCATTCGAAAACCTTCCATCTCTTTGTGCAAGCTTGGTTGCTCCTTCAAAATCATGGAGTTCAAGCGGCACGGCAATCTGCTAGGGCATCTGCTACCACGTTGGCTTTACCAGGGTGATAGTGAATGTCCAGATCGTAATCCTTGATTAGCTCAATCCATCTTCTCTGTCTCATATTCAGCTCCTTCTGAGTGAAGATATACTTCGGACTCTTGTGATCCGAATAGATCTCACAACGGTTTCCCATCAGGTAGTGCCTCCATGTCTTCAAGGCTAGAACTACGGCTGCGAGTTCGAGGTCATGGGTTGGGTAATTTTGCTCATGTTGTTTCAGTTGTCGAGAGAGATAAGATATTACTTTGCCTTCTTGCATTAGCACACATCCGAGACCGATCTTGGATGTGTCACTATAACATCCCAAAAATCATGATTCAAAACTCAAGCATATCATCCATGCATCCATCATCATTTAGGGTTTTATCTCAAAATCATTTCAAACAGGAGCAAATGTTGCTCATTATTTGATGTATGAAAACCCTAGCCTTTGTGCTACATGCTAATGAGAAAGGTGCTATATTTCATTCAAGATATTTTGAATTCAAACTTAAGTGATTTCAAAAACTTGGGCAAAGTTTCAAAACAAAATATGGAATAAAACCAAAGTTATGCCTATTATTATATCTCCAAAAAGGCTTGGTTTTATTGTATTATTTTCAAATAACCCAAGTAGGTCTGAGTGAACAAAGGTGTTTGACACTTATTTGGGTGCAAGGATCACTGTACAAAAAGCTAGAACAGGTTTGAATTCAAACTTATTTGAAATGGAGTTTGAAAACCATTTCTAGAAAATCAATCAGAAAAAGAAAAGGAGTAAAGAAGAAAAAAATAGACCAATCTGCGACCAAATAACACGGCCCAACTAGCCCAAGACTCCCCCATGGCGTTTTATTTCACCTTACGCACCCACCAGCTCGTGGCAGGACCCACTTCCTCCTCCTCTCGCCGACAACCGCGGTCCACGCGGTACCGCTGTCTCCACCCCCAACTGGTTCATCCCCAAATTGACGCTGGTCGTTTCCATTGATTTGCAGCTTCAATTCAGCGTAAATGCACGAGTAAATCCCTTCGTATCCTGGCTACTTAACCCCTCCGCCCTCTCCATTCTCCCCAAACCCCAAGCAGGCGCCCCAGCCAACCACGACCACCCTCTGCTCTGGTTCACACGAGCAGGTCCATTTGACCTCGCGCACCTCCAGTACCACTAGCTCGCCAGCGTGACCCGAACGTCGGCAGCATAGCGATCGGCGCCACCGTCTTCAACTCCGTCGAGCTCCCGTAGTTCAGACCGCCCAAGACCCTCCTTCACGCACACGTCTTCTCCGTGATCTTACGCATCTGAGCAAACCTTCTTGCCTCCTCGTGACCGACAGTCGTCTTCGACCTCAGCGAAAGCCCGACGCGGACCCTACTCGTGAGCAATCCATTGCAACCACTGGCGCCTTGCCGAGCCGTTAAATCGTTGAGCATCACCTCGCCCTTGCGATCACGGTGAGTATCTTCCCTACCCATCTAGCTTCTGTATCGCCGCCCACCATCTGGCTGCCGCTGCCAAGCCGTTAGCGCCGCCGATTAGTGGCTTGTCATGTCCGTTGGATCTATATCGTAGGGCTAGGATAGATTATAATTGAAGGGGTATCGCATGCCTCTGCGCCGCTAGATCTAAGTAGATCCTACGGCCTGCGTCTGTCGATCCAAAGAATCGGTACGCGCTAGTAATATTGCGACACGTGTCTAGGGTTGATTCAAAAACAGAATTCAAAAACAGATTTAGATCCAGATTTCAAATGGCTATAACTTGAGATTCCCACGTTAGATTTTTGCAAATTTTATACCGTTGGAATCAGTGAATCAAGGCCTTTCTGAATCTGCAATGTGTTTAACAAATAGTATCTGTTAAAATGACTTTGTATGCATAAACATGTTTAGGTCCATTTTGGGCATAGTTTTTGTTTAGCAATTCGTTTTAGAGCTAAATAAGTTTAGTTAGCAAACTTTGTGACTTGTTTTGTTTCTGTATCATACACTTGCTTGGTAGAGTTTTCAAAAACATCACTTAGTAATTTCTTGCATGCATGCATTCATATTTTTGTTTGTATATAAATTGTGTGTAATTGTATGCTACAAATTTTGTGTAGATTTTGCTAGTGACTGTGATTGTGATGAGTGCTACTCTCCCCATTACCAAGGCAAGTGATACTTCATGATATTTCCACCCCTTTATTTTGAATAAGCATTAGAATTATTTTACTAAGTCTTGCATGTTACTTTTGCCAAATGCTATGTTGGGAAATCCTATGTAGTTGTAGAATTGTAGAATTGCTAGGGATTTTCCTAAGTTAAGTTACTATGCCATGCTTAGCCTAGCTAGTAGAAAACAAGGGTTGGTAAAGAATGTACATGCTATGATGAAATAATTCTTAGTCCTTTTGGACTCATGCTTTTCTTAATAAAACAACTAAGTCAATGAACTTCCTGGGTGGAATGGGACTTGAATGGTGGTTTTTGGTTGAGTGGTTACACAAGGCCATGGATTTGGCTTGTGTATCTCACTTGTGGTATGCCACCCAGCCACAAAGGGATTTGGAGGTCAAGTGTTGAGAAAGCTTACAATGCAACCACTTGGCAATATGGGCTCTGCCTTGATCATATAGGTTGCTAGAACTTAGTCACTTGGATAGTTGGTGGTAGTGGGAATGATAGGTTGGAGCGCGTCCATTTGACTAAGGCAAGGCTTCTGAAAGGTCCTGTCTTGGGAAACCAAGTCTGGTGGGGAAAGTGCACAACCTCTGCAGATGGAAAATCTAAGTACTTAGCCAAGTCCATGGCAATGGACAACTTGAGAATTAAGACATGGAAGCTACAAGAATCTCATCACTCCAATTTATAAGTAAAACTTGTGGGTGAACAAGGGTGAAGGACCCCAATGTCTATTGGTGGTGTCTTGGGAAAGTTTTTGACAAGGAAAAAGTTAGTGATTTCAACTAATAGGAAAAACCTATTTTCAAGCAAAGCAAGCCAAGCTACACTTAGCCAAATGCATATAGCAATATAGTCCACTTAAAAATTTACTAAGGTATCACTTGCCAATACTATTCCAAAGTATTGACCCACTGTGGCTGTAACTTGTGATGTTGCAGGTTACTCCGATGATGATTAGGAGTCATGAGTCTACACTCAACATGCTTGCCTGTGGCACATGAAGATGAAGACTTATGTTTATTTACTTATTCCAAGAACTCTTGTATTAGGCCTATGGCCCTGAGTTGTAAAAGACTATGTTTTATCTCTGGAATGAATGTAATAAATGACCTTTGTATCTGTGTACTTCATCTTAAACTGTGGATGCTAGCAATGATCCAGGGACTAGCATTGCAATCACAGGGATCCTTTTCCTTTACAAAGGAGGGATCTTACAGTCACAATACACATTAAAGGGTTTCGTTATATCCGGCATGATTAAGATTATGGCTGAAATCAATCTCCTCTTGAGTTCTTGAAAACTCGCTTCACATTTTTCCGTCCATTCAAACTTCTTGTCCTTCTTCAGCAATTGGGTCATGGGTCTGGCGATACTCGAGAATCCTTCTACGAACTTGCGGTAGTATCCCGCCAATCCGAGAAATGCACGAACTTGGTTTTGAGTGGTTGGAGCTTGCCAATCTTCGACATCTTTCACCTTTGCAGGGTCAACGGCAATTCCTCCGGCTGATACGATGTGGCCGAGGAATCCTACCTCCTGTAACCAGAATTCACATATGCTAAACTTGGCATACAACTGATGCTCTCTAAGGGTTCCAAGAATGGTCCTTAGGTGTAGCTCATGTTCTTCTTCTGATTTGGAATAAATTAGAATGTCATCGATGAAAACAACGACAAACTTATCCAGGAAGTCCATAAAAATCTTATTCATGAGATTCATGAAATAAGCGGGGGCATTGGTTAATCCAAAAGACATGACAATATACTCGTATAATCCATATCTGGTGGTAAAGGCAGTCTTGGGAATATCCTCTGCGCGAATGTTGAGTTGATGATAGCCTGTTCTAAGATCAATCTTAGAAAACACTTTGGCACCGGTCAACTGATCAAACAAATCTTCTATCTTGGGCAATGGGTACTTGTTCTTGATAGTGACATCATTCAACTTCCAATAATCCGTACACAAACGGTTACCTCCATATTTCTTGTCCACAAATAAGACAGGTGATCTCCATGGCGACGCACTTGGTTGAATCAATCCAATTTCCAACATGGCATCTAGTTGCTTCTTCAGTTCTGCTAGTTCAGACGGGTTCATACTATATGGTCTCTGGGCTATGGGTCCTGTTCCGGGGATTAGTTCAATGATAAACTCGATATCCCGATCTGGGGGCATACCGGGAAAAACATCTGGAAATACATTGGGGTATTCACAGACTATCCGGACTTGGTCAATGGTAGGTTGGGCTATACTCTTGTTGCACTTGAATTGATGATGTAAGGTTTTAGATACATGCTCGACTGATATTCCGGCTGTACTGGTCATGGTTATGGCTTTCTTGGCACAGTCAATCAATCCTTTATGTTTGGACATCCAATCCATTCCTAGTACTACTTCCAAACCTTTAGTTCCGAGTACTATCAGATTAGCATAAAAATCTATGCCATGGATTCGGATAGGGACGGCTTTGCAAATTTTCCTAGCTTTGGTGGTTGAACCGGGGATTTGAACAATCATAACATGCTTCAGTTTGGTTGGTTGAATCTTACTAGTGCATGCAAATTATTCGGTGACGAATGAGTGCGATGCACCAGAATCAAACAACACTCTAGAAAGTACTGAATTAACAGAAAACATACCAAAGACGACGGCGCTCGGCGCTTCTTCAAGACATGCATAAGAAAAAGACGGCCGTTGCGGTTGAGCGAATTTCCTGGGGCAAACCTTCTTCCAGGCTTAACACGACGCTTCTGCTGAGCTGGGGCATTTGCATTGGGGGCTGCGGCATTCTTCTTGGGGCACTCATTGGAGTAGTGACCTGATAGGGCAAAGGTGTCCGATCTTTCGATGAGATGGCGATAATCGATTTGGTGGAGTTCAGGCTTGACGATCCGACTACACGTGCGAGCACGAGCGCCAATGCAATCGCTAGGCCAATCTCCTGGAGGTTACCGATCCTGCGTGAACACGATCAGCCTGACTAACGAGGGTCTTAATTCCTACCTGAAATCGAGAACAAGTAAGAACTAATATTGCAATCAAGATATTGCGGATTTAGAGGAAAGCTTTATTGAAAAGGTGGGATCCTGAATAAGTGCGAAGTACAAGAGACCTCTGCGACGCTCGAGCCTTGGCGAAGTTGCGACGATGGCTAACTTAATGTCTAAAAAAATCCGAGTCTAGGGGGACGGCTATGGGGAGTATTTAAGGGCGAAAAGGTGGGGTTTCGGCCAGCCATGGAAGTGGTGGCCGAATGCAACCCTAGAAGTCCTTTTCCCCTCAAATACGGACTCTAAAAAGTGGCTAATTAAAATCCTGCGAAAATTACATGGGCCTGGCCCAAAATAAAGGTGTCGCGGCACCATATTAAGCTATGGACGAATTCATGAAGTATTGATCTTGAATATTTCGTCCAAGCCTTCTTTCTTTATTATGGAGGCCTCAAAGTTCTGAAATCTTCATCCGTGGCCTTCTCTTGGATCATCACACGCTTGCTGCCATCTCCATGCATGGCCATGCTCCAATGCTTGTCCCTCTCATCCATGCTTGGTCCATCATTCCTAAGAGTAAGAAATACATCTGATTTAGGCAGCATCATATTCTCATGTATGTGAGGAATAGTTCCAAGAAACGAAAGTACCTGATAGTTAAGTTGTTTGGCACGAGATCTTGTGATGGGTCCTTGTATGTGTGTAGCTGTAGGTACAACGGTTGTATCAATAGAAGGAATGTCCACATCATGCTCCCCTTCTTGAATTGAAGTCGTCCTCGACGCAATCTCATCTTCCTCACCAAAGTAAGGCTTAAAATCTCCAATGTTAAACGTAGGACTAATTGTACAAAAGTCTGCAGGCAACTCAAGTTTATATGCATTATCATTTATTTTCTCTAACACCCTAAAGGGACCAGCAGCACACGGCATTAACTTAGACTTGCGTAAATCAGGAAAGCGATCCTTACGCAAAAGTAACCAAACAAGATAGCCAACATCAAACACAACATGCTTTCTCCCTTTATCCCCAGCAAGTTTATACTTAGCATTCATATGTTCGATGTTATCTTTAGTAGTCTTATGCAAGTTTAATATTATTGCAGCGCGTTGTGTAGCATCCAAATTATGTTGCACCGAAGTATGTAAAGGAAATAAATCAATAGGTGCACGAGGAACAAAACCATAGACGATCTCAAACGGGCACATCTTTGTGGTAGAATGCAGCGAACGATTATAAGCAAATTCTATATGAGGTAAACACTCTTCCCACAATTTTAAGTTCTTCTTTAAAACAGCCCGCAACATAGTAGACAAAGTTCTATTTACTACTTCAGTTTGTCCATCAGTTTGGGGATGACATGTAGTACTAAACAGCAATTTAGTCCCAACTTAGCCCATAAACATCTCCAAAAGTGGCTAAGAAATTTAGTATCACGATCAGAAACAATAGTATTTGGCACACCATGCAAACGAACAATTTCACGAAAGAACAAATCAAGAATATGCAAAGATCATCCGTTTTATGACAAGGAATAAAGTGTGCCATCTTAGAAAACCGATCCACAATAACAAAAATACTATCCCTCCCCTTCTGTGTTCGTGGCAATCCCAAAACAAAGTCCATAGAAATATCCTCCCAAGGAACACTAGGAACAGGAAGAGGCATATATAAACCATGTGGATTAAGTCGAGACTTAGCTTTTTGACAAGTAGTGCAGCGTGCCACAAATCGCTCAACATCTCGACGCATACGTGGCCAAAAGAAGTGTGCAGCAAGAACATCCTCCGTCTTCTTGACACCAAAGTGTCCCATAAATCCTCTTCCATGCGCCTCCAGTAACAACAAAAGACGAACAGAACTATCCGGAATGCATAGTTTGTTAGCACGGAACACAAATCCATCATTGAAGACGAACTTGTTCCATGTTCTACCATCTCTACAATTCTGCAACACATCTTTAAATTCAGCATCATGCACATATTGTTCCTTAATAGTTTCTAATGCAAATATTTTGAAGTCAAGTTGAGATAACAAAGTATAACGGCGTGACAAAGCATCAACAATAATATTATCTTTACCCTTTTTGTGTTTGATAACATAAGGAAAATACTCAATAAATTCAACCCACTTTGCATGACGACGATTCAACTTAGCTTGACGACGAATATGCTTCATGTATAACAAATTCTTTAGGCCATAGATAATGTTGCCAAGTTTCTAATGTCCGAACCAAGGCATATAATTCTTTATCATAAGTAGAATAGTTCACACTAGCCCCACTCAATTTCTCACTAAAATATGCAACAGGTTTTCCCTCTTGTAATAACACCCCTCCCAAACCAATTCCACTAGCATCACATTCAAGCTCAAAAGTCTTAGTAAAATCAGGAAGTTGGAGTAAGGGAGCATGTGTTAGCTTATCTTTCAAGATGACGAAGGCCTGTTATTGTGCGTCGCCCCAAACAAAGGGCACATCCTTCTTGGTAAGCTCATTCAGCGGCGCGGCAATTGATCCAAAGTCTTTGACAAAGCGCCTATAAAAACCAGCAAGGCCAAGAAAACTCCTCACTTGTGTGACAGTCTTGGGCTGCGGCCAATTCTCAATAGCTTCAATCTTGGCTGGATCCACTTTAATACCCTGTGATGTAACAACATAGACAAGAAACACAACTCGATTGGTGCAAAAGGTGCACTTCTCAAGGTTACCAAACAAACGTGCATCACGTAAAGCATTGAAAACATCACGTAAATGGTCCAAATGATCCTCTAAAGATTTGCTATAAATCAGAATATCATCAAATTAGACTACCACAAAACGTCCAATGAAAGCACGTAAAACTTCATTCATTAGTCTCATGAAAGTGCTAGGTGCATTAGTTAAACCAAACGGAATTACTAACCACTCATATAAACTGAAATTAGTTTTAAATGCTGTTTTCCATTCATCTCCTAATTTCATACGAATCTGGTGGTAACCACTACGCAAATCAACTTTAGAAAACATGGTAGAGCCACTCAATTCATCAAGCATGTCATCTAAACGTGGAATAGGATGACGATATCGAATAGTAATATTATTGATAGCTCTACAATCAGTACACATGCGCGAAGAACCATCTTTCGTAGGTACCAAAATAATAGGAACAGCACAGGGGCTAAGGGACTCACGAATATGATCTCTGTCGAGTAGTTCCTGAATTTGGCGTTGTATCTCCTTTATCTCCTCTGGATTGGTTCTATATGGCGCGCGGTTGGGCAACGTGGAACCAGGAATTAGATCAATTTGGTGCTCAATTCCTCTAATAGGAGGTAGTCCTGGTGGCAGCTCACCGGGAAAGACGTCCTCATATTCCTGCAAAAGGTTAGCAATAACGGGTGGCAAAGAAGGAGGCATATCCTCAAATGAAAACAAAACCTCTTTGCAGACAATTGCATAACATTGAGTATTGTTTACATCTAGTTCAGCAATATCAATTTTATTTGCAAGCATACATGGATTCTTCAAACGAATTTCAGTAGCATGTGTAGAATCAGATTTAGTGTTCTTTGGTGGTATAAAATTTACAGCAACAATCTGATTCTCACTTTTATTTTTCTCCTCAGTTTTAGCTCTACTAGCTCTAGCAAGATCATCTTTTAAAATCTGTTCGGGAGTCATAGGTTTTAGATCAATTTTCTTTCCATCATGCATAAGAGAATAGTGATTAGTTTTGCCATTATGAACAGATTCTCTATCAAATTTCCATGGTCTACCAAGTAAAAAAGAACAAGCTTGCATAGGTACAACATCACAATCAACAAAATCAGAATATGTACCAATAGTAAAATGCACGCGTACCGTTCTTGTTACCTTGATCTTGCGAGAACTCTCAAACCATTGGATGTAATATGAATGTGGGCGTTGTCTTGTTGGAAGCGCAAGCTTCTCTACCATGTCAACACTAGCCAGATTATTACAACTCCCTCCATCAATGATTATCCGTATAGCTCTTTCCTTGACAACACCACGTGTTTGGAATAGGTTGTGGCGTTGATCTTGCTCAGATTTGCTCAATTTCACACTCAACACATGTTGTGTAATTAAGCTCTTGTATTGATCAGCAGCGTCATCTCCCATTACCTATATCTCTTCATTAGCATCAGAATTGTCTCCATCTCGAGCAGAAATAAGGGCTAGTGTATCTTCATCAAAATCACTCGCTGAATCGTATTGACCATCTTCCCGCACCATCATCCCACGTTGTTTTGTGCACTCTCTCTCAATATGACCAAAACCCCAGCACTTGCGGCATTGTATATCTTTTGTCTTACCCGTGAAAGCCATAGAAGATGCACTACGAGCAGGAGCATTAGATGATGGTGGAGGAGCAGCTGGAAATCTTGTGGTGGTCTTGGATGTGGTAGTAGCTGGTGGCGAATCACGAGGAGGCGCTGATTGTCGGGATGTCCAAGTGGATGTGCGACCTGCAGAATTATTAGTCCTGCTCCATGGTGTTTGGCGATCCTGCACTTCACGTTTAGCTTTGCAAGCAAGATGAAACAAACGAGTGATAGAATTATATTCCTTATAATCTAAGATGTGCTGAATGTCCTTGTTTAATCCACCAAAGAAACGTGCAAGCATTTGTTCATTAGATTCAACAAGACCACACCGAACCATCTCCGTTTGCAATTCCTGATAATACTCTTCTACAGAATTTTTCCCTTGCTCTAAACGTGTCAGATTCTTTAGTAAATCACGTTGATAAGTGGGAGGTACAAAACAAACACGCATAGCAGTTTTTAAAGCACTCCAAGTACTAGGAATATTAGTAGGATTTAAACGACAATACTCAGACCACCAAAGGGAAGCAAATTTAGTAAATTCACATGTAGCAGCACTAACATGCATATTATCAGGATATTTTAAGCATGCAAAACGTTGTTCTACTTCCATCTCCCATGTAAGATATGCATCAGGATTATATTTACCCTCAAAAGATGGAATATTTAATTTAAGCTTTGCAACATGATCATCATCACGTACCGGTGGTCGAGCGTTGCGGTAGTAATGTCGGGGACGGCCAGCAGGTACCTGTGGAGGTTTTTCAACCTCCTCGTCAAACAGATCGTCGTCGTCGGGGTCATAGTAGTACCCGTCGTCTGTTCCCAATGTCGCAAGAAGCATGTGGAAGTCCGAGGTGCGTCGGCAGGTGGTAGCCGGGAGTGCGGCAATAAACCGATAGTCCGACCCGTGATCGGAATGCGCCATGCGCCATATGTGGGTGCGGGTGCGGGTGCGGGCAATCTGTTCAAAAGCTCCTTGAACCGAACGTCAAGCTTGGCGTTGAAGAATTTCTCGAGTCCATAGATCTTGTCCACGGCATTGGTGAGCTTGGTGTCAAACTCCCCTAGGCGCGCATCCACGTCTTCAGCGCGACTGACCAAGAGCGCGGAGAAGTGGGCATGTAGTTCTTCGTTCGTCATGGTGGCAGGGTTCCGCGAAGAATCTGTGATGGTTAGTCCTTAAAAAGCACAGGTATATACTACAGAAATATGGCGTGAAAAGCAATTTACGAAGCTCTTACAAGTTCTGACCAAACAGCAGGAAAAGACGATGTGCAACTGTGAGGATTAGTGGGTCCAGATATTGAACCAAGCGATTACCAGAAGTTGAGACACCGCACGTGGAGAATATTTGTGGAGCTCTAGGAAGACTTAGCAAGGGGGGTTAGCAATTACCAAAACAGCAATGCAAAAGTTGAAACAATGCTCAACGACGGTACTGTGCTGGTCCTAGGCTAGACCGTAATAGAGACACGAGCCTAGATCACCAACGATGTCACGACGCGACACAACAAGCAATGTATGATGATATGGCACCCTGAAAAGCGAACTGAGAGGTGGAAAATCACTATGATGGCGAGTGTCTAGAACTGATCTACGGGGTCTAAAAAGAGGTTAGCCCCAAAAAAAATTGAAATATTTTTTTATTTTTCTCCAGAAAGCGCGCAGGCACCTAAAAAAATACCGCTATAACGGCCGATGGAGAAAAGTGATCCCCAAAGTCGAAAACTAGTATAGCCACAATTTTTTTTTGCTCTCCTTCTGGAATGACGACCGGACTCTTAGCTCGACACGTACTTTAGCTTAACACGGAAACAACAAAGAAGGAAAGTAAAAGGAAATAACTAGGAACAATAACTCTACTCGGACTCGTACCACGGCAGGAAACTGATCGGATCTGTGTCGTGGTAGGAAGGCGGTGGCGGAGTATTAGGGTTTATGGTGGCAGGGTATATGGCGGCGGAATATGGTGGCGGAGTATGGTGGCGGTGATCGGCGAGTGTGGCAGTGACTACTATGATCAGAACTCGAAACTCTAAGGGACGAGACACTAAGACCAGCAACTCGACGCGACGATGCAGACACAAATTCAACAATGCAAAAACTGAAAAGATAATGCGAGGCGTAGATTGGTTATGGGATAGATCTAAACTCTAACTGTGTTTTTGGCTTTTTTGTGGGTTATAGGTAAAAAACAGATCTAATCTACGAAAACAGTAAAATCTCACCGAGCAACCTGAAATCTGATACCACTTGATAGGGCAAAGGTGTCCGATCTTTCGATGAGATGGCGATAATCGATTTGGTGGAGTTCGGGCTTGACGATCCGACTACACGTGCGAGCACGAGCGCCAATGCAATCGCTAGGCCAATCTCCTGGAGGTTACCGATCCTGCGTGAACACGATCAGCCTGACCAACGAGGGTCTTAATTCCTAACTGAAATCGAGAACAAGTAAGAACTAATATTGCAATCAAGATATTGCGGATTAAGAGGAAAGCTTTATTGAAACGGTGGGATCCTGAATAGGTGCGAATTACAAGAGACCTCTGCGACGCTCGAGCCTTGGCGAAGTTGCGACGATGGCTAACTTAATGTCTAAACAAAATCCGAGTCTAGGGGGGCGGCTATGGGGAGTATTTAAGGGCGAAAAAGTGGGGTTTCGGCCAGCCATGGAAGTGGTGGCCGAATCCAACCCTAGAAGTCCTTTTCCCCTCAAATACGGACTCTAAAAATTGGCTAATTAAAATCCTGTGAAAATTACATGGGCTTGGCCCAAAATAAAGGTGTCGCAGCACCATATTAAGCTATGGACAAATTCGTGAAGTATTGATCTTGAATATTTCGTCCAAGCCTTCTTTCTTCATTATGGAGGCCTCAAAGTTCTGAAATCTTCATCCGTGGCCTTCTCTTGGATCATCACACGCTTGCTGCCATCTCCATGCATGGCCATGCTCCAATGCTTATCCCTCTCATCCATGCTTGGTCCATCATTCCTAAGAGTAAGAAATACATCTGATTTAGGCAGCATCATATTCTCATGTATGTGAGGAATAGTTCCAAGAAACGAAAGTACCTGATAGTTAAGTTGTTTGCCACGAGATCTTGTGATGGGTCCTTGTATGTGTGTAGCTGTAGGTACAACGGTTGTATCAATAGAAGGGATGTCCACATCATCTGGTGTTCGGAAATACATGTTAAAACATCTCAGTAGAATGACTCATCATTCTAAGGTTTCCATAACCATTTCCACCAAGTATTCCCATCTAAAGTTGATCAAGTTTTATGCTTAGCACTTGCATCTACAAATGGGAGTGAGTACTAATGAGGGGTGGTAAACTAGTGGAGTTTAACTAAGTACAATCTCATGCCTTAGGATGACATCAATATTATCTAGCTTAGACCAAATTTAATGCTCTTTATGCAACCTTCAATTTTCTTTCTAGTATCTAAAATTCACTTAAGTAGACTCTAAGTAATAACTTTGATAAAGAAATAAAGTAGAAAGCTTGCAAGTAAAACTAGGATTGGTTTATCAAGTGGGTATGATCACATATGCTTAAGGTATATAGTTGGCATGGTAACAAGCAAGTGTTAGCTTGCATAGGTCAACTTGATTAGTAAGACTTGCATCAGTATTAGTATAAGCTTCCTAAATTGCAAGTGTTAGCTTGCCTTGTGCAGAGGAGTGGTTGAAGTTCTCCTCGGCTTCTTCTTCGTAGTATCCTCCTTCCTCCTCGTATCCTTGGTCGGTACTAGCGTCTATGAATAAATACGAGGTACACAATCACCAAACAATACTTAACTACTTTCAATCATCACACAAAGGGGTTCTATAGATGATCTAGCATCATCACCTATATTACAAGATTAAGGCACTTGTCTTAGTTATTTATTTTTAGAAAAGTAATTTCTACTCATTGAAAAACTACTTAAGATTTAATATTCTCCAAAGCAAACATGGGATCATGTTGACACATGTCATCACCACATATTTCAGTACATGGGAATGTGATTTAAAGTAGTGTCACAATTTAAAATCTTTTAATTTTAAATAATTAAAGTGACTAGAAATACCTATGTGGCATTCCTTTATTACTTGAACATTATTTCTGTAAGTAAACCCATATGTTTTTATATATTCTGAAAGGTATGATCAAATGTGATTTTTGAGAGTTGGAATTAACTCAAAAGCTATTATGGTTGAAATTTGAAAAATGTTTGAATGCAGAAAAGCTTATGACTTGTTATTTTTACCAAGGTTGGTCTATAGATCCAAATGATTTGAATCCAACGGGCTTGGATTAAGCATTTCATTATCTTTCTAGCAAAATTGTTTTCATTCAATTTGGTTTACTGAATCGAGCTGGGTTAAATTTTTGAAACTAGGTACAGAACTGAGTTTGAATATAAATAGAAAAAGCTAAATTCAAATGGTTGGGCTGCGTGGTAAGGGTTATTGGGCCGGCCCAGTGTCACTCCGGCCGAGGAGGCGGTGGGTCTCTTGGTCGGTGGCTCTTTAACGCCTTGATGCACGGGCGATGTGGTGCGTTGGATTAGAGTGAAGATCGACGGCTAAGGGTCGTCGTCGACGATGAACAAGTCACCGGCGAGCTCAGTGGGGGTCGTGGGAGGCTCACCGGGGCTCAGGCGAAGGTCGGCGATGCGGGCGAACGACGAAGTCGACGACGGCGATTCTCCTGGCACCGGCAGCTTCTCCTGGGGCGGCTCCAATCGATGGCTTCCTTCTTCCCTAGAAGCAGCGGGCTCCGGTGAAATTCCGGCGATGCGCTGCTCGCCTTGCTCTGGGAATGAGGTGGGGTGGTTCTGGGTGAGAGGGGAGTAGAATGGTGTGAAGAATTCGAGCGGGGGATGCCACTATTTATAGTGGCGAGAGGGGACCGACAGGCGCAAGCTGAGCTCATCGTGGTCGACGGTACAAAGGGCTATCGGCGTGGGCGACGGTAGGGGGCGGTGATGTGCTCCCTGGCGAACTTCAACGGCGTGGTGACGAGGCGTGGGGCGGTGCTGATCGTTCGGAATGCTGCCGTGCTCTACGCTGGTCCAACGGAAGTTTTGATGGCGCCTGGACGTGGTCATGGCGCGAGCAGGCGTGTCTGGGTTCTTTGGGTGTTGGCGATCACGCGTGCACGCGGCAAGGGCGGCGCGCGATCTGTGGGCGTGTGTCGAGGGTGACGCTCTGGCGCGCTCTCGGCATGGTCGTAGAGAAGGTTGGCATGGCCTGGGCGTGTGGTCCAGTGGCTGGCATTGCTCGCGGCTAGGATAGGGAGTGGCGGTGGGGTGCGAGCTAGCTCCCAGACAAGGTTGATGAGGCTAGTGTTGCTCCTAGCTTGTTGTCGACCATGGGGTGGCAATGGTGCTCTCGTACTGCTCACCATTGATGACAATGTCCAACTTACAGTGGTGCTAGGGATTAGTTAAGGTTGTTAGATGATCTACTAAGGCTAGTTGTGTCCAGAGAGGGAACAAGTTAGTCCCAAAACACTGCTCAACATAGTGTTTTGATTTTGTTTGATTTGCATCTGCCACCTGTTTGATGAAATGGCCGCATGAACTTAAGTTTTGAATTTTGAAAAGATTTTTGGTGGGTGTGCTAGGCATGTGTTGAGGATTCTCTGGATGCTTGGGTTTTGAAAATTGAGCTTGTTTGAGTGGTTTTTGAAATAGTGGGATCTTCCCATATGAAATAGATTCAATTTTAAACTGTCATTTAAACTAAGTATTTGAATGTTTCTAGATGATCACAAAGTGGGTCTTGGTACCTTGTTATGAGTACTATCAAGGGGTGCAAAGATCCGTACATCTTTCTGTTAAGTTCTGAAAGTTAGGGATAGCCAAAGTAGGCATGGGAGTTAAATTGGCCAAAGTGACCATTCACTTAATTTGTTTGTTTTGACTTGTTTGTCTTTGGGAAAAGTTTGGGGATTGTTTAGATGATGTTTATTTCACCTATGAATCATTTTACAAGCAAAGAAACACATAATCATGGAAATTCAAAAGAATCCAAATTTCAATACACACATATGAATGCTTTCATACTTTTAATTGGAAAAGTTTTTGTTAACCCTAATTTTGTTGATTAGAGTTTGATGATCTATGCTTAGTATTTTTGGGATGTTATAATATATCTCAAATTAAGCCAAATGAAGGGAGTTAAGAGATTCGGAGTTAAAGGAAAACTAAGTCCAAGGTATATTGGACCATTCAAGATACTGATTCGGAATAGAACGATAGCTTATGCTCTAGAGTTGCCAAAACGACTGGCTCAAGTTCATATTGTTTTCCATGTGTCACAACTTCAGAAATGTCTTAAAGTTCCAGATGATGCAATTACACATCAAGAAGTTGAGTTACAAGAAGATTTGACTTATGTCGAGAAACCCTGTAAAATTCTGGAAGAGAACTGGAAAAGCTTGAGAAATAGGGCAATCAAATACTGCAAAGTACAATGGGACCATCACCCTGAACGGGAAGCCACATGGGAGAAAGAGAATGATCTAAGAGAAGCATATCCAGAACTATTCTGGTACACTTCAGCAAACTTCAGAACAAAGTTTAATTTCATGAGGGAAGTCTGTAACACCCCAGCATTTAGGAACCAACGAAGGGTAGAAATAGGGATTTAAGCATATGCATGCATTCATCTGTAAAAATCCGGGAAAACATTTCGCCAAACAAAAACCTAAACTGAGTTTCGTTCGCTATTGATAGGAAGGAATAACTCTCTATAGTGATTGTTATAAATTTTGACATGACCTTTATGAATTAATGTGTTTTGGGGGAAATATTTTGAATTCAAATTTGAAATTCAAACCATTTGGAAATATTTGAAAATTAGAAGTTAGAAATATTAAGATGTTTTCCATAATGATTTATTAACCTTTTTTTATTATAATAAAGATATATTAAACAATAAAAAGAATTTAAGACAAGGAAATATAAATAAGAAATGAATTCTTATTCCTTTTCCTTATTCCATAATCATATTACAAGGTGAGAAGGATACAATACATAAAAAAACACATTACAGCAAGGGAAATTACAATAAAATGAAATTTTATTAAATTAAAATAATATTATTACAAGATTCCTTACAAAAGAATAAAATAAAGATTACAATAAAAATCTAGACTACCTAACTATTTCTACACTAAATCTTGCGCATCTAGATCTCTGTACTTCAAAACACAAAGAAAATAAAAGAGAAACAAAGGTATTATTTTTGTTAGTTGTACTCTCATTAGAGAACAGTGAAGTGCACTATTCAAATTCACATCATTCAGTATAAATAAGGGGAAAATTTCACCAATCAGCAATATATGTTCTTTTATATCCATTAAGCCTTAGAACCACATCATCAGCAAAGTAAAGGGGCAAGTTTCACGAGGATAGTAAATTGTAAATGGATAAAAGTGAAACCATTTTTACTTGATCTGATCCATAGCCAGCCAAGCAACAAGGTAGCTTAGTCACATAATTGCATGTAGTGTGTGGTCAAAAAAGCAGCAATAGCACAAGCAGTTAAAAATGAGTTCACAGCCGTAGCACAACAACCAGGGAGTTCATTTTCTCTTCTCTAGCACACTGCAAGAACACACAGATACTGCCAACTTCCCCAAAAAAATCCAAATATAAGATACATCACATATCATCCAACCATACACAAGATGGTGACATAAGGAGGGGGTGGTGCAGGTGGATAGCAAGGTCAAGAACAAGGTGAGCAGCTAGGAGAGCAAGAGCAGCACCAGGAGGTGCAGGACCTAATCAAGCCAGCAAGAACAAGCTAGCAAGATCAACTAGCACCACAATATCATCATCAACAACCAAGTTGTGTGGTGATTACACATAAAACAATCACATGATCTCTCCATATTAGATTATTAGAGCATATGTTGTTTTAGTTGAATATTCTCAGAAAGACACCCAAGTGGGGTGTATCCATCACAGAAGAAATTTTAAATGAAAGCCAATGATCAATATTTACAAACAAATCCAAGATCTCAGCCTATGCATCATTGATCTTGGATATAAATTTATATCTCCACATCCATAAATATAACAACAGCACTAGATCATGATTTCTGGGCACATCTCTTAAGGAGTAGCACCTCAGGAATCAATGGATCTTAAGGATCTATATTAAACAAAGAGGATGCCCATCATTTTCTTAAAGAATCATTAGCTGATACTAAGTACCAGAACACATCTATGAGGAACAGCAAGTAAAAAACTTAGTTTCTACTTAGCTATGCCTCAGACCAGCATCATAGGATAGAAACATTATAGCATTCTAGGATAATAAATCCAGCAATATATTTCAATCCATTTCAGCCACAAGTATATATATTCTAAACCAAGCAAATCCTATACCTAGATTTCACAAGGAAATCTTACAGAAAGCTAAACAATCATTTTCCTGGAATGAACAACTAGGAATCATAACCTTGTTTACAGCTGCACAATTAGAGAATCATAGGAGTATCATCTGAACATATCAACATAGACCACTGTGCAAAGATATAGTGAACAATTACTGATGAACCCTAATCAAACTGATGAACCCTAATTAGGGATTACTCGCTAGAAGCAGTCAGAGGCTATTAAGAGAGGCAAAGGACTGAGAATCAGAGATGGAGAAAGGGAGCACTTACCCGTGGTCCTCACTGACGATTAGAAGGGGAAGCAGAGGGGCCGAAAAACGCACACGGTGGCATGAGGAGCACCCGAGGGCCCTGCAACCTGCGCCAAGCCATGGCAGCGGCCATAGCCCCACCAGTGGTCGAACAACACCACAACACCACCAGGAACACATCACAGCACCACAGGAGCGGTGGAGCAGTACATCGCCGACAACCACCAAACACTAGGGTTCGGTGGGTGGAGCAAGCCTGGCCGGGAGAGGGGCCTAGAGGTGAATCGAATAGGAACAGACGACAGAGCGGTGTCGACTACTTCACCATACACCACGGCGGTGACCTAGAGGCCAAGGGTGGCGTGAATCAAGCAGCGACGACGTAGATAGAGCATCGCCACCATCGGGACGGGAGAAAAGAGAGAACGAGTGACACAGAGGAAGATAACGAGTGTACTTGACCGATACGGGCCAGTACCACTCGTTACAAGTGGGTTTAACCAGCCCAGGTGGGCCGGGTCAGGGCCAGCCCAATGTGCTAGGTCCAGGTTGCATATAAAAAATTCGAAAATAATAAAAGACCAAAATATCCCTATGGATTTAATAAATTCTAATAATAAAATAAAAACCTAAAAATATAAATAATATATCTTTAGGTTCCTAAAAATACAAGCTACCTAATAAAATTAAGAATTCTATTTTTAATAGAATAAATTTAGGTTAAAGATTTTTATAATATATATTCCTTATGGAACTTTATAAAAATAAATAAAATAACTACAAATAATTAAAAATTACTTTTATCATACTTAATTAGTATTTTATAAAATATTCTAAATTAAAAGACTTATTCTTAAAAAGAATAGTAAGAAAATAATAATAAGGGTTAAAAATAAATAAAAATTATTGCCTAACTCTGTTACTAATATATTATATAACAAAAATATTGAATATAATATTTCCAAAATATTATAGATTATTCTTTAAACAACTTTCTTTATTATGTGTTACTTGGGATTACTTGGTATAATATTTTGTGTTACTTGGGATTCACAAACTAATCATATCCCTTTCTCTCTCTCTCATGTATGTCTCTCTTTCTCTCATGTATGTTACCGGATGACTTGCAGATTTCCTGAGGATTTGGGGGAGGCACAAAGAATATCGAAATCAACCCCTCTAGTATGAGCACACAGCTATGTAGTGCAATCCGCACGGAGTACAATATTGTATCTGCAGGGGGTTGAGCTTCTGGACATTTCACATTTGTTGTGATATTTTCTATAGTACCGTGTTAAGTAGCCAGGATGAAGTAAACGATACCAGACGTACGAAACTCTATTCAACAGTTAGGGATACTAACAAAACATCTTAGTTTTTCTATTTTTCATCCAGTTTCAGGTTTCTCGTCTTTTTGTGTTACTTGGGATTCACAAAGTAATCACATCCCTCGCTCTCTCCTCCATCCCTAATTTAGGTGAAAGCATTGATGTATATTGTTCTTGTTACTAATGACTTGCAGATTTCTTGACTATTTTGAGGAGGCATAAAAATATCGAAATCAAGCCCTCTAGTATGAGCACATAGCTAACTTTTTTCCCTCGAGGCTTGCTAGAATATGTTAAGTGGTAGCTTTACTAAATATATATTCACATGAATGAATCTTGTACTCCCCCTATCTATGAAATATTTTTCACGACGAAGGGAGTAGTAATTTTTGCAATGTATAGCTTTAACTGTGTAATACAATACAGTATTGTAGTTGCAGGGGTTGAGCTTTTGGACATTTCACGTTTTTTTTGATATTTTCTATAGTAATGTATTAAGTTACCACGATGAAGTGAACTGTACCAGAATCTCTCTCTATTCAACAAAATTGCAGTTATATATACTCACAAAACATGTCAGATTTTCTCTCTCAAGAAAAAATGTCAGTTTTTCTATTTTTCATCCTGTTTCAGGTTTCTCGTCGTTTTTTGTGTTACTCGGTATTCACAAAGTAATCATACCCCTCTCTCTCTCCTTCTTCCCGTCCCGTCCCTCCCTCTCCTGCTCCCTATCCCTCGAGGCTTGCTAGAATATGTTAAGTGGTAGTTTTACTAAATGTATTCACATTGAATGAAGCCTGCACTTCCTATGTCCTAAATTTGGATGTATCGATATACCGAATAGTGTCTACATATATTCAAATTTAGACATATCTCTGACATATTTTCTAGGACGGAGGAAGTAGTAATTTTTGCAATGTATAGCTTTAGTTGTGTAGTGCAATACAATATTGTATGTTGAGGGGGTTGAGATTTTGTACATTTCACATTTGTTGTGATATTCTTTATAATATTGTATTAAGTTGCCACGTCTTAGTCAACTGTACCAAAAGTCCTAAACTCTCTATTCAACAAAATTGCTTTTAGGGATACAAACAAAACATTATTGTTTTTTATAATTTTCATCTAGTTTTAGGTTTCTTGTTGTTTTTTGTGTTACTCGGGATTCACAAAGTAATGATATCCCTCCCTCTCTCTCCCGCATCCTCTTGCTACCTATCTCCCTTCCTCCCTCCCTAATTTAGGTGAAATCATTGATGTATATTGTTATTGTTACGAATGACTTGCACATTTCTTGAGAATTTGGGGGAGGCACAAAGAAATCGAAATCAAGTCCTCTAGTATGAGCACATAGCTGTCTTTTTCCCTCGAGACTTGCCAGAATATGTTAAGTGGTAGTTTTACTAAATATATATTCAACTTGAATGAAACTTGTACCCCCTTTGTCCTAAAAAGGTTTTCACAGAATTTTATAAATTTGGATGTAGCAATATACTAATTAGTGTCTACATACATTTAAATTTAGACATATCTATGGCATTTTTTTAGTACGGAGGGAGTAGTAATTTTTTGCAATGTATAGATTTAGTTGTGTAGTGCGATACAATATTGTATCTATAGGGGGTTGAGCTTCTATACATTTCACCTTTGTTGTGATATTTTCTATTGTACTATATTAAGTTGCCACAATGAAGTGAACTATACCAGAAGGCCGAAACTCTCTCTATTCAACTAATTTGTTGTTAGGGATACTAACAAAACATGTCAGTTTTTGTATTTTTCATCCAGTTTTAGGTTTATCATCGTTTTATGTGTTATTTGGGACTCAAAAATTAATCATATCCCTTACTCTCTACCTCTCCCTCCCTAATTTAGATGAAATCATTGATGTATATTGTTCTTGTTACCGATGACTTGCAAATTTCTTGAGGATTTGGGGGAGGCACAAATAAAATTAAAATCAAGCCATCTAGTATGAGCACATTGTTGTCTTTTCCCTTGAGGCTTGCTATAATATGATAATTGGTAGTTGTACTAAATATATATTCACATTGTATGAAACTTGTACTACATCTATCCTGAAAAGAATGTCACATATTATTCTAAATTTGGATGTATCTACATATTAAAAAGTGTCTACATACATTCAAGTTTGGACATATCCGTGACATATTTTTTCTAGGACAGGAGGAATAGTATTTTTTTGCAATGTATAGCTTTATTTGTGTGGTGAAATACAATATTGCATCTGCAAGGGGTTGAGCTTCTATACATTTCACATTTATTGCGATATTTTCTATAGTACTGTATTAAGTTGCCACGATGAAATGAACTGCAGCAAAAGTCCAAAACTCTCTCTCTCTCTCTCTATCTCTCTTCAACAAAATTGGTATTAGGGATACTGACAAAACATGTCAGTTATCCTATTTTCGTCTAGTTCCAGGTTTCTTTGTTTTTTGTGTTACTCGGGATTCACAAACTAATCATATCCCTTTCTCTCTCTCTCTCTCTCTCTCTCTCTCTCTAATTAAAGTGAAATCATTGATGTATATTGTTCTTGTTACTGATGACTTGCATATTTCTTGAGGATTTGGGGGAGGCATAAACAATATTGAAAACAAGCCCTCTAGTATG
The DNA here is from genome assembly GCA_030063025.1 of Avena longiglumis. NCBI lineage: Eukaryota > Viridiplantae > Streptophyta > Magnoliopsida > Poales > Poaceae > Avena > Avena longiglumis. The sequence goes on along the minus strand of CP125978.1, from coordinate 246,038,416 downwards.
AGCACATATTTGCCTTTTTTCCCTCGTGGCTTGCTAGAATATGATAATTGGTAGTTCTACTAAATACATATTCATGTTCAATGAAACTTGTATTCCCTCTGTCCTAAAAAGGACGTCACAAATTTTTAAATTTGGAGGAATATATACTAAAGTGTGTCTGTATGAAGGAGATATGCCCTAAAGGCAAATAATAAATAGATTTTATTATGATATCTCAATTAGTTAGTTTCATATTTTTCTATAACTATATCAAGTGGAAACATTAATATAGGTGTGGTATGAAACAAACCAAGTCCCTAGTAGCATCTATTTATGCTAATCCGTTGGGCTACTGATGATCAAGGTTTCCTGATCATGGAGCATTTATGCCAGTTGACAATGGAGTCGTATCATTGGAGAATGATATGATGGACGTTACCCAAAGATAAGTATTACGACACAATCAAGTCACAAGGTTCATCATTACAATAGTTAGAAGCATAGTATCCTTCTCCTTAGACAATAAGATCATATTAATCACTATCTCCTAAGGCTTCTTTGATCACATCAACTGTCATGATCGTAACTGGGTGGCCATAAAGGTGTGCATCAGGTATTCCAGAAGAATATTTGAGGCCTATGTATCAAGATCGGGATTTGTTCGCCAGCGTGACAAGAAGGTACACACGGCTGACTTAATGATATTACATCCATAATGTTGCAACATGTGACTAAGTCATGGGGATGGAACATCACGGGAACAAGTAAAATAAAACTTGTCGGTAACGAGATTAAACAATATATATATGATACCGATGATCAGATCTCAGACAAGTTAGTATCGAAGTAACAAAGAGAATTGGACTCGACTTTTCACGGTTTAAACGACATTACATCATGGAATTCACATGGGTCATTATGGGAATCCCGATCCCGCTATTGATCATTGATGGAGATCATGTCTGTTCCATTCCCGAGCCATTGTGGTAACACACTTAAGGGTACGATGACGCTAGGAGATCATTCTAGAAGTATAAGAATCACCAGATGAAAGAGAAGAGAAAACCGGAAGAGAAAACCGAAAGAGTTCCGTAAGAGAACCGAAACCGTACCGGAGGCTCCGAAGTTGTTCAGAAGGAACTGAAAGGTGTTTGGGTCAAAAAAGGATTTTATAATATGTATTTACATATTAATTAATGTAATTAATATTAATGTAATATTAAAATCTAATTTGAAAGGGTAAGTTCATAATGGGCCAAATCCTAGAGGGGAAAGGTCCCATGAGGGAAACAACCATAGGGAAGGGCCAAGGTGATGAAGATACAATCATAGAGTATGATGATTCTGCTGGTTTATGCTAGAAGGAAATATTGAGCCTCATTGAAAAATATCACAAGGTGACTTCATTCCTAGTTGTACAAGATACTTTGATTTATAAGAACTTTATACTACTCCCTCCGACCCATATTAATTAACTTGGATTTGTCAAAATTTGGATGAATGTAGACACTATTTAGTATATAGGTTCATCCAAAATTTGACAAATCCAAGTCAATTAATATGGGTCGGAGGGAGTACCTAAATCATGGTGTTATTGTTTTACTAGATTTAATATCCATCGGACTAGCGCCAGCGGGAAGAAGAGGGAGGAAGGCAAGGAGTCCGACATGATGATCGCCAAGGAGCGGGAGGAAGGCGCAAGAGAAGATCATCAAGAAGGAAGGTTCAGTTCGGACAGACAGAAGCTCTAAAATTGAAACGGACGTGGATTCTTCATACGAACTCCAAATCAAGCAAATAAGTACTTGTTGGAAAGATAATTCCAAGAGAATTGCAACGAGTAGTTACACGTCTCCAGACCCCGAATAATTCGGCCCCCACACACCCAGATAATCTGGCCCTGTTTTAGAAATTCTACTAAGGAGTTCATGCGTGTCGTATTGTATGGGGGGCGGATAATCCGCCCCAGGGAAGATAATCCGGGGGGGGGGGGGTATAATCCAGCCCTACTTAGGGAGGATAGTCCGGCCCTAAAAGTTTCCATCAGATCCGGACGGATCTAGCTGTATCAGACACGTTTTTGTTTCGCGTTTTTCAGACGTTCCGGCGGCCATATAAGCTTGGGAACGCCCTCTAGTTTAGGTTAGACCACCTTAAAACTATTTTGGAGTTGTTTCTTATTAGAACCTTTGAAATTACACTGTGATCGAGTTATACTACTACAATTGTGTGTGGTCTATTGTTCCATTGGGAATAAGTAGATTGCAAACTACCGTTCGTGGTCGACGGCTGCGTGCGCAAGAGCGTGGTGTTGTGAATATCCCACAGGGTTCGACAACTGTTGCATTGGCATAAGGGTTCGAGCGGGAGAGTTCATAGCTACAGGTTAGTTATCTATCATCCATCATCATCATCATCGACAAGTGCTTGATGAGAAGATCGGGCCACACCATATCATCTTGGTATCAGATTTCCTTGTTTACTCGGTGAGCATCCATAATCCATCCATATATTAGTTTATTTTTCGTCCTATACAGAAAAATCCACACAAAAAGATTTGCCATAGCCTAGATTGCATCGTTTTTCAAGTTTTAGTTACTAGTTGTGTCTTCTCGTAGATCCGATCTACAGGTTTTTCTTGTTGGAGTCTAGTTTTCGTTTGTGCTTAAGTTTAGGGTTTGATCTTGCTTTCCACCGAGTCCACCATCACTATTTTCCGCCAAGTCCACCATCACCGCTTTCCGTAAATTTCCATCTACTTTTTCTGAGACCACGTTAAAACTATTTTGGAGTTGTTTCTTATCAAGAACCTCTAGAATTACCCTATGATCGAATTATCTACTGCAATTGTGTGTGATCTGTTGTTCCATTGGGAATTAGTAGATTGCAAACTACCGTTCATGGTCGACGGCTGCGTGCGCAAGAGCGTGGTGTTGTGAATATCCCATAGGGTTCGATAGTTGTTGCATTGGCATCAGGGTTCGAGCGGGAGAGTTCATAGCTACATGCTAGTTATCTATCATCCACCATCATCATCGACAAGTGCTTGCTAAGAATATTGGGCCACCCCATATCATCTTGGTATTAGAGCTAAAAGAAAAGAGAAATCACCCCTATGTTGGATTGTTCCAATCTTTCTAGATCTGAATCAGATTTTTCATACCCTTTGTGTTTGTCCCACAACATGTTGCATAAGTGTGCTACTGTTATATACTTCATTGATATTTTTGCAATTGAGTTGCATGCTAAATACTGAATAGAATGATTATGTTCATATAAATCAGAGTAGCGCAATTGAAGCATGGCCTGACGATCGGGTGCAGCAGGACGTGACGATCGAGTGCTAAACATATTAGCATTCACATACTATGGGTGCAAGCCATGCATGCAATGAGAATACACTGAGATTGAATTGGCGAGCCTAGCATGTACAGACATGGCCTCGGAACACATTAGATCGAAAGAGCGAGCATGAGTCACATGGATGATGTGATCGATGGAAATAGTCCACCCTGGAAGTTCTATCAAAGGTCATGATGATCGGGGATGGTATAGCTTAAAGGGATCATGTGATCTCTAAAGTTGTACAATGGATGACTGTTTTAGTGGGAGATCAATATTAATTGAACTCATATTATGAACTTAGTCTAGATGTGTTTGCAAATATCCTTGTGGATCATGGCCTATCTCATTGAGGTTCTAGCGACCATGGGAATATTCTTGCATTTGTGAAACTTTAGAAGGGCCGGACTTCATAGATTAATACCCACGCCTGAGGGATATCCTCCATGTAGATGATATTGTCTTCTTGATATAATAACCATTAGGACATAGTCTGATGACTCCATAACATTTTGTGTTTCCTCCATTGTTGTCCAATAATCCATGCTCCATTCGATGGAAGCTGGACTACAATTGTGTTTGCAAGTCAGGCCCATAAAGTATGAGTCGTTGGATGAGTTTCCTTCCAAACAGGCTAGAAAAAACGAGTATTTGGAGAATCACTTAGCAATATTGCATGAGCATCATGAATGCCTCACGTACAATCTGAGCTACTAAATGACGGACATCTTTGCGATAGATTAGGGTTTGCGTTCGCTTCCTCCTAGCTACAAAGATGTCGCTAAGGGCTATATCATGAAATATGAATCATTCACCTTTCATGAGTTTATGCTAGAGTTGAGAACTCTCAAAGTAGGCTTTATTGTAGTGGATGTCATGGATGAAGAATGTATACATTGGATATACATATTATAAGTGTAATTCTTGCAAAACTGATTGCAGTTTACAAAGTATTTGATACTTGTCCTTTTTTTGAAAACAGATGGTCTGCCCGAGAATTGATGGAAGAAATGAGGCGGCGTGGCATGATGACGGCAAGCCGTATAGTTGATGAACGAACATCACTCCTTTCCTCGATGTTTATCATTTAGATTAGTGGATTTGAATAAAAATTTGTAATCATTGAGTTTGTGACTTTATTAGCGTGTCTTGCATCTTGCGAGACTATTATTCATATAAGTTAGAGACAAACCAGTTGTACCACTATTATGAATAATATCTTTTATGATCATGTTATGATTATGAATGAGTTATTCTCATCCCTATGTTAACGATAATAGTTTAAGCATTTATAAAGGACTAGAATGTTGAAAAATATCCAAAGTTTAATAATGAGATCATTATTGAATGCCACTATTGTTTAAGTCACGTTGGTGTTTAATGCATATTTTTCATCTAATGAAAATTGGAGTCTTTAGATATTCGATCATTTGACTTTGTAAAACCATGCCTCATTTGGTAAAATGACTAAAATTTCGTATTCTGCCAAAACGGTTATATGCAAAGAATTTTTGAATCTTATACATAGTGATGTATTGTGTTTTCAACAAAATAGTGGAAATCATTATTTCATAAACTTCATTGTGGATTTAAGTGAATATGTGTATTTACTTAATGAAACATAAGTTTGAAACTATTTGAATTGTTCAAATGATTTCAGAATGAAGCATGATATTGAATTAACAAGAATACAAAGTCTCTTCGATTTGATCGACATGACTAAAGTATTTAAGTTAATCTTTAGCATAAAGGACTTCTGAAAGATGTTTCAGAAATTATGATAATTGGACAAATTCAAAGTGTATTGATATGTCTAAACATCATAATCATATTGTATTGGATACATATGGTCTAAAATTATCTCTTACCAAGTTATACTTATCGTTTAGAGTTAGAGATCAAATAGCAAAAAACTCATTTGAAATATAAGGAACATCTAAAAGATTCATGGAAACAACACCATAAGAGTTATGGTATGTTCAAGTTTCTAGAGATTTCGATAATTCGAAGTCATGGGGAATAAACAAATCTTTGTAGGGTATTCTTAGGAAATTACGAATACATCTTCCACAAAGGGAAAACCTGCTGTTGCCTGAGGTATTGTGTTTTCTCAAGAAACAACTTCTCGGTTGAGGTGTTTAATAGAAGAAAGTAAAAGTGTAAACAAGGTATTTTACCTTGCATACAAAATATAGAGTAGCACAAAAGAATTTGTTCCGGGGGGCTAAACTCTGCATAAGGATCATAATGATAATGATCATGAATTTTCAGCTCATACTTTTACTAACGAAACTAGGATTCAAGAATATATGCTGCAAGTTTGCAGAATTATATTGTTGATTCACTTGTCATGTTATTTGAACAAGACATACCTACGAACTACGAAGAAGCGTGATGGACCTAAGTACGAGATATGACTAAAATTCATAAAATCCTATATTAAGTTACATTTAAGATTGCAAATTAATATGTTACTTGATCTTATTAAGTAAAGATGTTTACTTCATATTTCCAAATGACTGCAAAGTCATAAGGAAGAAATGAAACTTAAAAAAGACTTAGAGGCTCGATTTTCACAAAGTATGTTTTGACGAATTCAAAGGATTGACTACAATGTGTAGTGATGCTTGATTCTACCAGATTTAGACCAGCTACTGCTCCAATTGGTAATTGGTAGAATTTTGTGAAAACTGCATATTCTTCAATGAAGATTGAAGAAAGGGTTGTAATTAGTGCAACAAGCAGGTTTTGTCAAACTGAATGGATGCTAGTGTCTTGTAGCTGGAATTCTCAATTGATGATGATCAAGGGATTTTAGAATCTCCAAGATTATTGAGAGGACCTGCATTTTTATGAATTTGAGTGGGAGTTAAGTAGTTTGGTTAAATCATAATATGTAAGCAACATATTTTGAGTGGGAGCTAAGTGAAATCCCTGGATCTCATATATGGATGCCATATTTGAGTGGAAGCGTGACACCATTCTTATATATGTTGAATACGTATGAAGAATGCTGTAATTGGTATTAATGATATTTACGTTAGTAAATATTCTATGGATGAAGTTGAAAAAGTTACTGGACATTGGAATCTATCGAGATAGATTAATACGTTTAATAAACATTATTGTCAAATTATTTCTGGATTTGATTCTAAAGATGTTTAGAATATTCTAGATAAGATTCTGAAGAAGTTCAGAATGGAACAAGGCAAGAAAAGTAGTTCTTACTTGTATATCTAGATGAAACATTGAGTTAATTTCAATATTAGAACCATGGTTAAAATAAATAAAAGAGATGTGTTGCATCTCCTCCTATTCCTAAGTCATAGGTTCTTCCATATAACCGTGTTGAGTACTTGACGTAATGTGACCCAAGTTTCTGGTTGGAAAACAAGTTCTTATTTGTAAGAACATGTCTTGAAGTGATTCCCGAGTTAAACACTGAACCATAATTAAGTTTATCCTTAAATTGCAAGAAGAAAAGTTAGGCATCATAGTTGCATTTTATGCACTCTCGATTAGGATCTTGTTGCCTGCCAAAACTCACCGGCGAGCAGCGACGAGCAACACGAAGCCGGAGGCTCCAGGCTATTGGTGGGCCTCGGTCCTCGGGCAACGCCGCAAAACTCCGACACGTCACGGCTTGGTTCGAGATGCCACCGACCTATACCTGGTCGGGAAGGTGAAGTATTGCTCGATTGATTTCTGCATGGTAAACAAGTATCGTAAAATTGAGCCGTGTGGCTCCTGGTTTCCGTGAATCGGCTCCAGCCGATTATCCCATGGTTGCATTAGAGTTACGACAACATGGGGTTTTGCTTGATCATTACAAGTCAAATCGATCTATGACAGTTTAATGTTTTCACCACGTAACTGGAACGTCCTACACGTAATTGAGCCTGGTATATACAAAAGATGAAGAATACTAACCCTAGAGGCCTAATAACCAACGTAAAGTCAATTACGGAACAACTTCTCTAGAGCAGTAAGCTACGCCTTACGTACTCTTGGATCGTTCAACCCGTTTGTAAGGCCTGACTACGTAGATATCAAACTAAACCTTGGTGAGCAAGGCACAACCATAACAGATCGAATCAATAAATAAAGACCAAGCAAGATGCTACCCTCGCACTTGGGAAGCGGTGCAAAGGTAGCGAGGTAACTAGAGGCATAACTTTAAACAATTATAGCGAAAAGCACCGATGCTAGCCTCAACAAATCTATGATAGTAGTGTTACTCGCCATCAACAAGGCTTCAAGACGAGTAACACTAAATAACGATATAAGTAAAATCGCCTAGATCGCAAGATGCGATCTAGGCAAGATGACATATTCTACGAAAGAAACCCTAGAAACAAGGGGTGGCGTCTTGTGAGATTGTGTTTGTTGTGAACGTGATTGTCCTCCTTTCTTGATAACCCTAGGTACATATTTATAGTCCGGAGACTTTCTATCTTTGGAATAACTCTACAACTCTATCTTTACCTAAACTGAAACAAAACCTAAACTGAAACGAAACCTATTATGATACAAGATACACGGGCAATTTTAGCCCAAATCCACGCACAAGGCCGATTCAACAACACGTTGAATATACGTATCTTCCAAGCCCATCTTGATCACGGCCCATCTCCGTCTTTGGCCAAAATATGGCGATAACACATGCCCCCCTGGTTTTGGCAATAATAATTCCAAAACCACTCTGTTTTTTCCTTCGCCTTCCCCCCTCTTTTTTTTGTATCGGGTTGCGCGTTGCAGAGCAGGATCATCACGCTACCCCTTCATCATGATGCCCTGTCTTCTCAACTCCTTCGCGATTGCATGATTTGGATTTTGGCACAATCTGGAAACCGCTATGGCATTGAACCGTCTCTCCACTATTCCCTTATTTAAATTAAATACGGCGATTCAAGTCCCATCTTCCTCCATAGCCAAAAACCCTTCTTCCTCCACCATGGCCTCCTCTGCTTCCTCCGCTGTCCTCCCACGCCTCCAACTCAATGAGCGGCAAGAGGCCGCGAGCACCCGCCCGGCGTCTGATACTTTCGCCCACGATGGTGGGGCGAAGGGGAGATTTCGCCGTCTGGTCGGAGGGCGATCACGACGGCGAGGAGAGCCTCGTTCCTCGTTGACGGGAGGCTGAGGCGAAGCAGCAACGACCTTTGGTCTTGGGGCGTCGAGTCCTCCGACGAGGAGGAGGAATCGAGGAGGACACCTCCTCAACGAGTACCCGCCGAGCGCTTCCGCCGGGTCCAGCGAGGACACGAAGGCGAGGACGAGGAGGCCCCGCTGGCTTCTTCAAAGAAGCGGCAGACGACGCCGTGAAGAGCAATGAACAAGACGGCGGCGACGACAGCGGCGACGATCTCGGCCTTTAGATTAGGAACCAGTAGTAGTAGTAGTAGTAGCAATAAGCTCCCTTTTGTAATCAATCATCCTTTTGTAAGCAATCATCTTTTGAATGAATGAAAATCTGTTTCCCGAAGATTGCCTTGTTTGCCCCTGATTTTTCCGATAGCCACAATAGGTCGATGCCCCAGAAGCCAATAGCAACGCATCGGCTTTCACCTTGTTACGTTTACACAGTCAACCAAGCCACAGCTCAAAGAGCCGATGCATATCGGCTTTCCCAAAAACGTTGACAAGGTCCAACTTGGTCGCATACTTAGGCAAACCTAAACGGCCACTTCTTAGTTTCAAACGGTAACCTGCGACCCTCTTCAAAAAGGGCGACCTAGATCTCCTATTGCCCATCGACCAGATCGAGCTCACAGCACCAAGAACCCTCAATCCTCAACTGCACAGATCCATCTCCGCCGGCCAACTAGATGGCGGAATCGTCCAACACCAATCCAGAGGTCTCCGGTCTGAAGGTACGCCTACTCCTCGCAGTCTGAACGCGATGTTAGAATTTAATGGCCAACACCTGAATTAATGCCTTTGTTCCACCATTAAACTTTCTAGGTTTCAGACATCCTGCTGCCGCATCCTTCTCTCCCAAATTCCCTCTGTCTTGGCCTCGTCTGATTCTAGTCCGCACATCGATCTCTTGAAGCAAATAGAATCCTTCGTAATCCAAGACCTAGATGAACTCTTGGGCCGGCCTTGCGAACTGGCCTAATCCCCCGAACATTGGGTTTCTTGGTTCATGGGGTAGCTAGAGCTACCAATCCCAATGGGAAACTACGGAATAGCCGATGTCTTGCATCTATCATTGTCTCCTCTTGAGAAACACGAGAATCTTCTCAAAACCATCGGCTATTTCGGTCCGACGCCTCGAACGCTTCATGTTCGGTCATGGCCCCATGTCACCAACTGTTGGATGTGGTGATGATTACTGGTCCGGATGTTACATCACCCATACGCTTTTAATGACCAAAGTCCCTACAAACTGTCTTCTAAAGCATCGCATTTAACTGGGGTGCTTACCTCCAACGCCATATGAAAACAAAGGGCCCTGTCTCAGAAAAAGAACACACAGCCTTTCTCAACTTCTGGCTGGAGCATTTCATATTTTGTGGCCCTTCCCTTGCTCCAACCAAGAACTATCTCTCCTTAGCCCACGAACTGGCCAAAGGCACCCAACTTGGCCTCGGCAAACTGTTTCTAGGAGAAGTCTATCGATACCTCCAGTTGATGTCTGTCAAGCTGTCTTCTGGCATAGCAGTCAAAACAGGCGGTCCTTGGTGGTTTATTCAGCTATGGGCTCAGCTGTATTTCCAAAATCACATCCCAAACTTCCCCCTTTTGGCGAGTTGCACTTTCCCAGATGTCAAAGGGAAGCAGATCCGATGCACTAGTTATGGCCAAGCTTTGTATAGGCTGCCAGGCAGCAAACTATCCCCTCAGGAAGCATCCAAGTGGTTCAGCACTTTCTTCCAAGGCCTGGACAACCCTACCTTCTTCCCTTATATGGAGGAATCGGAACACTTTGAAAATCCACTCTCCTTCAGGCTGGACAATTTTGCCGATGACACTAGCACTCGGCAGCTCTTTTCCACCGTGATTCGTCCCTGTTTCCTTCCAGTTGGCATGAGTACGTCCAAGAATAATCAAACCTGGTATGAATTCTACCAGCCCGATCGTAGTGGCTCGCCAATTTGGCCTTGGACAAGTAGCTCCCCACTTCTTTCTCCATCACCTTACAGAGCAGAGCCGACCGCCTGATCCTCTCACCACCAAAGGTGTTATTCCTTTTTGATGCTCGACCATCCCAATTCCCAACGACCTCACCTTTGCCTCATCCACCGATGGCTTTGAAGACGGTGGTCGATGTGGAAGACTCACGCCTTGAGAGCTCTGGGACCGTTCTTTGAAACAGCTCGATGTCGACTATGACATCCCGTGGAACAGGTACCACTACTTGCAAATTTTCTTGATGCAGCTTGCAATTGATCCTTTTATTAATCCATTCTTTCTCTTTGCAGCAACAAGATGGCCTGAGCCTACATAAGTGACGGCTCCCCTTCGAGTTCTTCCCGCCACTCCGTGGTTATTTTCTCGCAAAAACTCGCCACCTGAAAAGGTCATAATGCGAGAAACCGATGACACCACAACCGCTTCCAAGAAACCAGCCACTCCTAAGTCACCGCCTCGAGTTGGACTAAAACCGAACGATGGTGAGGAAGGTAGCTGCCAGGAAGACCTTGAGGCGCCGAAGCCCTTCTCCAGACAGCTCGCATGTAAGCCGATTCAGGCCTTGGTCGATCCTTGTCATTCTTCCATTCTTGCAGACATGCTCGCGCTTACTGGTTCTCCTCTTTTACAGGCTTCCGTTGAAGACACCTCCAGCGAGGATACCCAGACCAATCGAGGAGAACTAGGCCCAACGGATTCTGAGAGGACCATCACACCGAACCAGCCAGATTCACCACCATCGGCTTCCAGGAAAAGGTCGGCTCCTGAACCTGCTGCCCCCCGAGCACCAGTCGAGGCGGGGCCAATGAGTCCCAAGAGAGCTCGCAAAGGACTACAAGCTTCTTCGTCGAGCCAGGAGGTCTCGAAAATCACCACCCTCCATACTCTTACTACTTGTTTCCTTTTGTCTGCCGATTTATCCTTATTTACATCGGCTAAGAACACCTTTCATGCAGACGACTGACGCTTTCAGTGGGGAAGCCAAGGGTCTTGACGCCGGATCTGGGAATCCCGAAGGTGTAGATGAAACGGCTACCACTGGCCAAGCCTCCGGCGACCACACACAAAACCGATGGCCTCCTCATGGCTATCCCTCAATCTTAGGAGAGAATGCGTTAGGTTCTTCGGCTCATCCTTACGTTTGGATGCATCTTGACGCTTTTCTGCGGGCTGTGATATTTCAGGTTTGTCGTTGACCACGAATCCATCGAACCAACTCTCTCTGTTGCTGCTGATAAACCACAAGCCAGGGCTGTTCCACCTTAATTCCATCGTCTCAAAGCCCTGTTGTCCTCCCCAATCGAAGAGCTGATCGAGGGTTCTGAGGAGGTGAAGGGCGTCCTGGCTGAAATAAAAGACCAACTCCCAATAGCCTTGCAGGTGAAGCTTTGGCCAGTCGTAACCCTGTATTTCTACGGGGCAAGGGTGAAGTTAGCTCGTGAGCGGATCAGCCTGCGCCGCGCCCAACTCCCACTGAAAGCCAATATCGCGGACAGATGCCAGCAGCTCAACGAGAAAAAGGCGTCTCTGGATGCCAAAACTGACACCTCTGTCAGTGCCGCCGAGCTCGCATCCTTGAAAAAGGAGTTGGAAGATCTTGAGGAGAAGGTCCGGGCGACTAAACAGCTCATTCGTGATAAAGAAGAATCCATCGCCCGCTCCCAAGACGAGTAAAGCCTCAAAGCTCAAATGAAGACCGATCTGGAGAAATACGTGCCCTGAACACACAGCTAGTGACGGGTAAGGACGAAGACGACGAAGCCGAGATCGCCGAGGTGGATCGTGTCCGTGCTGACGCCCTCCACGCCTTCGAAGCATTTCTTGATAGCTTGTATGTATGGCGCTTTGTTTGTAACATACGTGCACCTCTAGAGCCGATGACCGTGCATCGGCTATATATTTTTGTTTTTATTCGGCCGATTTCCAGCATCGGCCCCCACATTTTTACTGTCCAACGTCTCACGTGCTTTTACTTGGCCGATTTCATGTATCGGCCCCTGTTCTTGTCCATCATCCCACATGCTTGGGAAATATTTCTTGAGATGTTGACCGTTGACCCTTTGGGAATTTCACGTCCGACTCCTCAAGCATGTACGCGTTTCCTCTTAAAACTTGGTCGACCACTGCCGTGCCAATTTGGAGACCATTTACCATATGTTGCATCCTTAGTCCCCAACGGCAACACGACTTCCCATACCGGATCACCAACGTGGAACTCCTTTGGCCTCACTTTCTTGTTATATGCGCGAGCTACCTTGGCCTTGTTCTCTTTGATTTTCTCAGCGACCACGGCTGAGCTCGGTTAAATCCTCAACATGTCACTCATCGAGGTTGCGTATTCTTGATCGTTAGATTGTCTGAAAAGTGACGTCTCGATCCAGCCGTAATTTCCCAGGGCAATACGGCTTCTTGTCCATATACTAGATGGTATGGCGAGGTTTTTATCGCCCCATGGCATGACATGCGATAAGCCCATAACGCTTCTGATAAAACCTCGTGCCAACGCCTAGGGTGCTCATCGAATTTTCTCTTGATCAATTTGATGAGGCTCTGGTTGGATGCTTCAGCTTGCCCATTCGCCTGAGCATAGTATGGAGATGATCTGATCAGCTTAATCCCCGTTTCCTCACAGAACTTTCTAAACTCCTGAGAAATAAAGACCGAACCTCCGTCGGTCGTGATAGTTTGGGGAATCCCGAATCTATGGATGACATGTTCTTTCACAAAGTTGATAACATCCTTTGAGTTTACTGACTTCATCGGGACAGCCTCCACCCATTTAGTGAAATAATCGGTGATGGCCAAAATCCACATGTGGCCTTTGCTTGATGGAGGGTTGATTTTGCCGATCATATCCATGCCCCAACCCCGGAATGGCCAAGGCTTGATGATGGGGTTCATTGCTGACGCGGGTACCATCTGAATTTTCCCAAACTTCTGACATGCTTGACACCCTTTGTAGTACTTGAAACAGTCCTCAAGCATGGTGGGCCAATAAAACCCTGATCGCCTGATCAACCACTTCATCTTGTGAGCTGATTGATGAGTTCCACAGGCGCCTTCGTGTACCTCATGTAGGAGCCGATTGGCCTCGGCTGTCCCCAGACATTTGAGCAATAATCCTTCCAGAGTCCTATAAAACATGTCATCCCCAATAAGCACATACTTCATGGCCTTGTACCTTATCCGTTTAGGTGCCCCCGAGCCGAATCCTTCAAGTAATTGAAGATATCGGCTCTCGATCGTCGACTTCAGGCGTGCACTGAACATCGGCTCCCTCTGCTACATCCTTGTAGCACAAGCCATTTGTGCAAGATCATTTGCCTCTGTATTCTGCATGGGATCCGGTGAAGTTTATGTATCGAACTGCCATCAACTCACGGCAGTGCAACCATAATGGGAAGAGGGACTCGCTCTCACACTTGTACTCCTCCGTGAGTTGGGAAATCACCAACTTGGAGTCTCCAAAAATTTCCACTGCTTCTGCTCCGGCTTCGAGGAGTAACTCCATTCCCTTGCGTATCGCCTCGTACTCAGTGACATTGTTGGTGCGAGAGGTAGACAATCTGATGGAGAAGGAAAATGTTGCCCCCCGGGGCGACACGAGTAAAATGCCGATGCCGCAACCATCGTCACAAACCGATCCGTCGAAAAACATAGCCCACGCTCTTATAGACAGTGCTGCTATGTTAGTGTTGATCCTTTCAGCGATAAGGTCGGCCAACGCCTGTCCCTTAACTGCTTTCGCGGGTTGATACCGGATGTCAAACTCTGACAATGCAAACATCCATTTGCCCAGTCGGCCTTTCAACATAGGAGCCGACAGCATGTGCTTTATGACGTCTGATTTGCATATGATGATGATCTCCGCTGATAGCAAAATGTGGCGCAGCTTGGTGCAGGTGAAAAAGCGAGGCACAACTTATCGATATCAGGATACCTTGTCTCTGCGTCCAGCATCCTTCTGCTTATGTAAAATACGACTCGCTCTAGCCCATCATAAACTTGCACCACCACCGAGGCGATGGACGTGTCGGCTACTGACAAGTAAATGTAGAACGGTTTGTCCGACTGGGGTGGAACCAACACTGGCGGCTTCGTCAGATATTCTTTGATCTCGTCGAAGGCTCGTTGTTGTTCTGCCCCCCAGCGGAATTCCTCGTCAGATTTAATTTTCACTAGTCCCATGAACGGCTCTATCCTTCCTGACAGATTAGAGACGAATCTTCTGACGAAGTTGATCTTGCCGATGAGAGACTGCAGTTCTTTCTTTGTGGTGGGTGGCTTCATTGTTCGCACTGCCTCCTGACTTTTCAGGCCGATCTCGATTCCGCGTTCATGGACCAAAAAACCCAAGAACTGACCGGCCGTCACCCCGAAGGCACACTTCTTTGGATTCATCCGTAGGCCAAACTTTCTTGTTCGGTCCAGGACGCGTTGCAGATCGTCCAAGTGTCCTTGCGCTGAAGCAGACTTGACCACCACGTCATCGATGTAGATTTCCACCAGCTTGCCGATCAGATCATGGAAAATATAATTCATGGCCCTTTGGTACGTGGCGCTGGCATTCTTCATCAAACGTCATGACTACATACTCAAACAACCCCACGAACACGGGACTCGAATGCGGTCTTGTGTATGTCTTCGAGCCATGAAAATTTGGTTGTAACCGCATTGCCATCCATGAAGCTCAAGATCTTATGACCACCACCGTGTTGATTAACGTCTCGCCACCGCATCGGATACTCATCCTTTGGGGTAGCTGTTGAGATCCGAAAATCTATGGCAACACGCCACCGGCCATCCTTTTTCTCTACAGTGCGATACTAGAAATCCATTCAAAGATACCGCATGGCCTTGATTAACTTGGTCATCAACATTTTCGACCTCTTTCTTGACTTCTTCCGAATTCGCCTTCATTTGTCGTGCTTTCTTTGAAATGGCGAAATCCTTTTTTAAGCGGGAGTCGATGCTCAATGATGCTCCTGTCTAACCCAGGCATCTCTGTGTAGTCCCAGGCGAAGCAGTCTGGATATTGTTTCAACAGGGCTATCATCGGGCCCCGCAGACTCGGATCTAACTTCTTGCTGATAAATGTTGGTCGTGGCTTATCCCCAGGACCAATGTCGATTTCTTCTAGTTCATCAGCGGATGTAAACCCATACCCTAGCTTTCCATCACCTGTCAAATCGACGCTAAACACAGGGCAAGCAGTAGGTGAGGATAACAAAAATAATTTGGGCCGATTGCCTGAATCGGCCCCCTTTTTGATTGCATTCGTTAAGGACGGTTTACACTTTATTATTTTGCAGTGGACGAGTATCTCTCTGCTATGACTACATGATCTGCTTGTCGTATGATTGCTGCTTTTTATTTTTTGTGGCCGATCGCAGGGATCGGCCGTACCACGCATGATCGTGGACTTTTCTACTCTGTCAGGCCAGTGGATAAGACCAGCCTCACCCCGTTTTTTGTAGCTTCAATGCGCTCACAGCCGTCTAAACTGATTCCGAGATCGGCTCTTGGTCTTCGCTTCCCGACGCTCATGCCAGCTATGGAAATCTCGATAGAATCATCTGCATGGATGACCTCCACTTCATCTCCATCCCATCAGACAGGTAATCGGTGCATCGTGGATGGAATGCAGCAATTAGCGTGAATCCAATCTCTTCCTAGCAAGACAGCAGAGGTGCTTTTCTTGTCCACGACGAAAAAGACGTGGTATGGTTTTCCTGCCCACGTCGATCCACGCTCGACGCCTTGCTTCAAGACCGCTGAAGTCGCTTAACGTGACGTTGGTTTTGATCGATCTGCAGTGAGCGCCCCAAACGTCGTAGCATGGAGTATGGCATGATATTGATCCGCCGGTGTCCACCAACATCTTGCCGACAGGTTGCCCATTGATGTAACCTCGTAGGTGTGGCTTTCGATGTTTATAACCCTTCTCACGTGGCTTCCGAAGATAACCGCCATGGGCCGCAAATAATCAACGTACACGGTAGCTCGAGGTTCTTGAGCGCGAACTCGACGGAAGTATGAACACCATGTTTGTGCTCGATGTCGTGCATCGGCTTTTACTGGTTTGGGGCGCCACTCTTTCCTTGTCGGGCGGTCTCCCGTTTGCCTAATTTTAACGGCCAGATCGGGCCGTGCTTTCTTTAAAGCGTGGATATACTGCGCTTCAGCTTCCTCCAAGTTACGCAGCCGCTGCACTCTACGCTTTTGGGTGTGTCTGAGTCCGGGACACCACCTTGACGGTGATATCTGTCTTCTTCTTTGTCATCCCTTGGCTTCTCGAGGTCTTTTGCTCGGCGGACTCCTAGAACGGCTTGGGGTGTGCGAGGCCCTAGACGCTTTGAACACCGAACTGGCCCCGTTCTCCTTCTCGCCACATTCCGGCAGTTGTCGATTAGGCAATCGGCTCATTCCCGCATCCCAGCAATACTTGAAGAAAGGACAATCCCAATGTTTGTCTGCGCCTTCCTTTTCTTTAGACGGTCCCCTAGAGAGGTGCTCATATCCTTCATCGTCTCCATCGCGCCGACGACGTTGGTCATACTGACGCTCATACTTGTTAAGGAGATGCGTGGAATGTGGCTTCTGATATCGCACTCTCCTCACCTGTTCTTCCGTTAGGTACCGCCTGTCATTGTGGCTGGACCGGTCGCGTGGACCAGCCTCCTCTCTTTCTTTGCCCCGGGGGCGACCACCTTCCTCCTTGTACGTGTCATGGTGGTACCCAGACCCTGCCATATTAACACCGAAGGAAAAATCCAGGCGACGCCATGAGCGATCGAGTTCTACCATGTTGACGCCGGGAAATGGGTTTGTGTCGACTTTCATGGCGAACTGCCCAAGGATCAGACGGCCTTGCTCTATCGCCGTTTGGATTTGGCGACGTAGCTCTTTGCAATCATTGGTGGTGTGGGTGAACGAGTGATGCCACTTGCAGTATGGTCTCCCGTTCATTTCCTGAGCCGTGGGGATTTTGTGGCCTTCGGGTAACCTCAGCTGCTTCTCCTTCAGCAGCAAATCGAAGATCTGCTCGACTTTGCTCACGTCGAAGTCGAACCCTTTTGCAGGCCCTTGCTGTTTCACCCATTTGCAGGACACAGGGTCTGCCCCCCGAGCCCATTCAGCCACGGCCACCTCCTGGTCTTGTGTAGGATCATCCTCTTCTGTATCGACCAGGCCTATCGGACGTTTGAACTTGTCTTGGTATAACTCAGGGTGGCGCTGTTCGTACATTGTCAGTTTCTGGGCCATGTGCGCCAATGAGTTGTACTCTACTTGGAAAGCCAGATCCTTGATGGGTGCTGAGACCCTAACACGCCACCGACCGCTTCCTTCTCCGTTAAACGAGCTGAGTAACATCGGTTCTGACGGTCTGGCCTGGATGTACTCGGCCTGATTTCTCGCCGCACTGCGCTGTGTCCTGCAATGCCAGCCGTAGCCTCTGAATGATATTGGATGTGGAACTGCTCTTCCAGTTGCTTCCAGTGCGAATCGAATCGGTGGCAGCGAGGTGTACCATCAAAAGCTGGTCCCGCGGAGATTACGCAAAAAACCTTACGCGATCCGATCCGATGTCAAATTATGCCTAATGCTGTGTATCGGCTTACATGCTCGATCGAGCTTGACCCTTCGACCGCTAAACCTTGAGAACTGTGAGCCGATACTTGGGTGGCAGGAATTAGATCAAACTTCGTTGGGTACGGCTTTGAATAGCCGATTGTCCTTCTTCGCACGGTTTAACCGGTCTCTCAAGATGGTACGATTTGCTCCCTGTTTGAGCCAGGGCTAGATTCTCATGACTTGTTCCAGTCGCTTGGCTAGCCACGCTGTTGTCGGCGTCCATCCTGACATCGTTGCTCGGAAACGCCTCCTCAAGCTCCTGCCCTAGGAACCCCGCCGCGAAACTCCTGCGTTGCAATCTGTTGGTGCGTGTCGTTATTGCAGTCCGCACGTAGGTGCATATATATCCGTGTGGGATTTCCTTAGGTGGCTCAACCAGAATTGGCAATCGCTGGTCGCCCAACCTTGTAGACGACGACGCCGCTGCTCTGGCGGCTCGAGCTGCAAGTGTGAATGGCACTGTGGTCTGAGCGGTCTTTCTCTCGGTGAGTCCCTAAAGTAGGCCCCGACGGAGAGTACTGATGTTTCATGATCTCTGAACTACGCGAACCGCGACTCCGAAAGAGTTCACCAGGCTCTCGTAATGGCGGAAGAGAATGAGCCACCATGTAGTTGACTTCCCGCGTAGAGCTCTGGTGCGCTCCTCCGAAGGAACGGACAGATCCACCTCATCAAGAGCACCCTCGGGGGAGAACCCCCTCCACTTGATGCCATGCTTACGGGTCCTCTCAAAAGAGCCGATGAGATCGGCTTCGAAGAGAGTTCTGATCTCGTCATACTTCGCCTTGTGCTCCTCAGGCAGCTCGTCGTACGTGACTGGTCTGTTCTCCATCGCAGCGTCGGATGTTGATGCAGATGTTGTTGAATGTCCCACCGGCGTGCCAGAATGTGTTGCCTGCCAAAACTCACCGCAGCAGCGACGAGCAACACGAAGAGCCGGAGGCTCCTGTAATCGCTGGTGGGCCTCGGTCCCTCGGGCAACGTCCCAAAAACTCCGCACGCCCCGGCTTCGTTCGAGATGCCACCTGACCTATACCTGGTCAGAAGGTGAAGGATTGCTCGATTGATTTCCTGCATGGTAAACAAGTATACGTAAAATTCGAGCCGTGACCGCTCCTGTGTTTCGTGAATCGGCTCCCAGAGCCGATTATCCCATGGTTCTGCATTAGATTTACGATAACATGGGGTTTTGCTTGATCATTACAAGTTAAATCGATCTACGACAGTTTAATGTTTTCACCACGTAGCTGGAACGTCCTACACGTAATTGAGCCTGGTATATACAAAAGATGAAGAATACTAACCCTAGAGGAGGCCTAATAACCAACGTAAAGTCAATTACCGGAACAACTTCTCTAGAACGAGTAAGCTACGTCCTTACGTACTACTGGATCGTTCAACCCGTTTGTAAGGCCTGACTACGTAAATATCAAACTAAACCTTGGTGAGCAAGGCACAACCATAACAGATCGAATCAGCTAAATAAAGACCAAGCAAGATGCTACCCTCGCACTTGGGAAACGGTGCAAAGGTAGCGAGGTAACTAGAGGCGGCATAACTTTAAACAATTATAGCGAAAAGCACCGATGCTAGCCTCAACAAATCTATGATAGTAGTGTTACTCGCCATCAACAAGGCTTCAGTACGAGTAACACTAAATAACGCATAAGTAAAAGTACTGCCTAGATCGCAAGATGCGATCTAGGCAGCATGACACTTACCCGAAAGAAACCCTAGAAAAGTACTACCTAGATCGCAAGATCGCAAGATCGCAAGTGGCGATGCGCCGAGATTGTGTTTGTTGTGAACGTGATTGTCCTCCTTTCTTGATAACCCTAGGTACATATTTATAGTCCGGAGACTTTCTATCTTTGGAATAACTCTACAACTCTATCTTTACCTAAACTGAAACAAAACCTAAACTGAAACGAAACCTACTATGATACAAGATACACGGGCAATTTTAGCCCAAATCCACGCACAAGGCCGATTCAACAACACGTTGAATATACGTATCTTCCAAGCCCATCTTGATCACGGCCCATCTCCGTCTTTGGCCAAAATATGGCGATAACAGATCTACATAGACATAGAAGTAATTTTTTGGCTAAAGAAGTTTGACTTCTGCTAAGTGTGTTTATGGAGTTTACATGACAAAAGTGAAAGTTCAATTGACCATCATTGTAAACACTAGAAACAAAGTCTCACTCTGTCACCAAATGAATACTTCGACACATTATCTGATAATGTCAAAATTAGGAAGACATTATCAATTTGCAAAAGACATATGGATCTGGTAAAACAAATAAAGGACATGACATTTTCCATAAGCATGCATGATCAATAAACAAAGATATGATATGCTTTATAATTTATAGCAAATGCAAGCTAGATTATTTGTACTCTAGTGCAAGTGGGAGATTGAAGGAGATTTTCCCTAGAGGCAAATAATAAATGGATTTTATTATCATATCTCAGTTAGTTAATAATAGTTTCATATTGTTATATAACTGTATCAAGTGGAAACATTAATATAGGTGCGGTATGAAATAAATGAAGTCCATAGTAGCCTCTATTTATACTAGTTCGTTGGGAAATCGATGATCGAGGTTTCCAGATCATGGAGAATTTATGCCAATTGACAACAAAGTCATATCATTGGAGAATGATATGATAGACATTACCCAAAGATAAGTGTTGCAACACGATCAAGTCACATGGTTCATCGTTGCAATAGTTAGAAGCGTAGTATCCTTCTCCTTAGACTATGAGATCATATTAATCACTCTCTCCCGAGGCTGCTCTGGTCACATCAACCATCATGACCGTAAATGGGTGGCCATAAAGGTGTGCTCAGGTATTCCAGAGGAATAGTTGAGGCCTATGTATCAAGATCGAGATTTTTCACCCGTGTGATGGGAAGATAGACATGGCCGATTTTGTGAGATTACATCCATAATGTTGCAACATGTGACTAGGTCACAGGGATGGAATATCATGGGAACAAGTAGACCAGAACTTGTCATTGAACAAGGTATATGATACCGATGAGAAAATCTCATACAAGTCAGTATCGAAGTAAAAAATGGAACTAGACTCGACGTTTCACTATTCAAACGACATTACATCATGGAATGAACATGGGTCATTATGGGCATCCAGGTCCTGCTATTGATCATTGATGGAGATCATGTCTGTGCTATTCCTGAGCCGTTGGGGTAACACACTTAAGGGTATGATGACGCTAGGAGATCATTCTGGAAGTATAGGAATCACCAGATGAAAGAGAAGAGAAAACCGGAAGAGTTTCAAGAGAGAACCAGAATCATTCCGAAGGTTGCGAAGTCATTCGGAGGGAATCGAAAGGTGTTTCCGATCAAAAAAGGATTTTATAATATGTATGTAGATAATAATTAATGTAATTAATATTAAATATAATTTTAAATCTAATACGAAAGGGTAAGTTACTAATGGGCCAAATCCCAGAGGGAAAAGGGCCCATGAGGGAAACCACCATAGGGAAGGGCCAAGGGCCTAGGGTCCAAGGCCATGCCACCGTATGGATCCCACCTGACCAGCCTAGGGTTGTGCGCTCGGTGGGACTGTGACACCCCCGGGATCAAGGCTAAACAAATACCAGACCTTCGTTTGACATAAGCTTAACCTTGAGCTCGAGGATATCCAGCGAAGAATCGGTAACACATCAGTGAACCTACGACACAAACTTATTACAACAATCTCATAACTGAGCGAAGAACCAAAATATTACAAACAAAGGTCACTGACCACAAACATCAAACAATAGAAGGCAAATTATGCTATTAAGTATAGCAAACTTAACAAATGGCCTAAGAGGCCTAAAGCATAACGATGACTTCCCAGCCCATAGATTCCAGGCTGCCGGCCGGGAACCCCAAGCTACTCGTCGGTGTCTATGTAGTTTGGAACTCGTCTTCAGGGGATCACTTACTCTGCCAAAAGTATCAACAAAGCAAGGGTGAGTACAGGGTGTACTCCGCAAGACTTCTGACCGGTGGAGTTTTTTTGCATAATGCCATCTTTGTTTAAAAAACAAGTGAGAGAAGAAGCTCGTCTAATCAGAGTATTTTAAAAGGAGATAAGAGAGCGTCATCTCCAAAGTATTGATCATCATCTTTTGATATCGACCAAGTCATCATCATCTGAACCCTAACTAGGATCACCCCCTCGTACCCATGAGGAAGCATTCTTAAGCACATGTTGATCTGCCAAGTTTTACGATTAGGTTCATGTTCTCTATGATCTCACATTCATTCCCGAGTCATCCATAACTGTGGACATGGCTTTTCGAAAAGATTATTACCCTGCAGGGGTGTACAACTTTACCCACATGTACTAACCTTCTCTTAATGCCACATGATTAGCCCTCTTCCTTGGAAGGCTGGCAGAGGGTGGTTAGACACGACCTTTACCTTGCTTTCGTCGAGACCATGAGTCACGCAATAAGGTTGGTTCCGCTGTAACGGGTCAAATCCCTAAGTTGGTCCTTAAAGATGTGAGGCGAGGTTGGTTTACCATGGGTGCTATCTACCCCAAGAAACCCGGTCCACGCTTCCCTACCTGTTATGAATGCACCTCCTTCACCGCCTTCGAGAAGATCCAGAATGCATGTCGAATGGAACGCCCGAACTATGTGACTCATGGAATCTACTAGGCAAGTTAGTCACTCGTGAGGTTTTCCAGGCCCCGTGTGGTTGTATGCTCGTCTTGGTTCAATAGGCAAGAACTCAAGTCCTAGTGGTGGTGAGCATGGGACTAGAAATACCACATCCCACCGCGGCCTCTCATACAAGCCTTAGCATGTTTAATATCATATCACCTTTGATCTCATCTCATCACGTTCTCCTGTCATACTAGATTCTCTGCATCTGTGATAGGGCAAAGGTGTCCGATCTTTCGATGAGATGGTGATAGTCGATTTGGTGGAGTTCGGGCTTGACGATCCGACTACACGTGCGAGCACGAGCGCCAATGCAATCGCTAGGCCAATCTCCTGGAGGTTACCGATCCTGCGGAAACACGATCAGCCTGACCAGTGAGGGTCTTAATTCCTACCTAAAATTGAGAACAAGTAAGAACTAATATTGCAATCAAGATATTGCGGATTAAAATGAAAGCTTTATTGAAAAAGTAGGGATCCTGTATAGGCGCGAAGTACAAGAGGCCTCTGCGACGCTCGAGCCTTGGCGACGTTGCTATGATGGCTAACTTAATGTCTAAACAAAATCCGAGTCTACGGTGACGGCTATGGGGAGTATTTAAGGAGGAAAAGGTGGGGTTTCGGCCAGCCATAGAAGTGGTGGCCGAATCCAACCCTAGAAGTCCTTTTCCCCTCAAATACGTACTCTAAAAAGTGGCTAATTAAAATCCTGCGAAAATTACATGGGCCTGGCCTAAAATAAATGTGTCGCAACACCATATTAAGCTATGGACGAATTTGTGAAGTATTAATCTTGAATATTTCATCCAAGCCTTCTTTTTTCATTATGGTGGCCTCAAAGTTCTGAAATCTTCATCTGTGGCCTTCTCTTGAATCATCACATGGTTGCTGCCATCTCCATGCATGGCCATGCTCCAATGCTTGTCCCTCTCATCCATGCTTGGTCCATCATTCCTAAGAGTAATAAATACATCTGATTTAGGCAGCATCATATTCTCATGTATGCGAGGAATAGTTCCAAGAAACGAAAGTACCTGATAGTTAAGTTGTTTGGCACGGGATATGGTGATAGGTCCTTGTATGTGTGTAGCTGTAGGTACAACGGTTGTATCAATAGATGGGATGTCCACATCATGCTCCCCTTCTTGAATTTAAGTCATCCTCGACGCAATCTCATCTTCCTCACCAAAGTAAGGCTTCAAATCTGCAATGTTAAATGTAGGACTAACCGTACCAAAGTCTCGAGGCAACTCAAGTTTATATGCATTATCGTTTATTTTCTCTAACACCTTAAATGGACCAGCAGCACTCGGCATTAACTTAGACTTGCGTAAATCAGGAAAACGATCCTTACGCAAATGTAACCTAACAAGATCCCCAACATCAAACACAACATGCTTTCTCCCTTTATCCCCAGCAAGTTTATACTTAGCATTCATGTGTTCTATGTTATCTTTAGTAGTCTTATGAAAGTTTAATATAATTTCAGCGCATTGTGTAGCATCCAAATTATTTTGCACCGAAGTAGGTAAAGGCAATAAATCAATAGGTGCACGAGGAACAAAACCATACACGATCTCAAACGGGCACATCTTTGTGGTAGAATGCAGCGAACGATTATAAGCAAATTCTATATGAGGTAAACACTCTTCCCACAATTTTAAGGTCTTCTTTAAAACAGCCCGCAACATAGTAGACAAAGTTCTATTTACTACTTCAGTTTGTCCATCAGTTTGGGGATGACATGTAGTACTAAACAGCAATTTAGTCGCCAACTTAGCCCATAAACATCTCCAAAAGTGGCTAAGAAATTTAGTATCGCGATCAGAAACAATAGTATTTGGCACACCTGGTAAATGAACATTTTCACGGAAGAACAAATCAGCAATATGCGCAGCATCATCCGTTTTATGACAAGGAATAAAGTGTGCCATCTTAGAAAACCGATCCACAACAAAAAAAATACTATCCCTCCCCTTCTGTGTATGTGGCAATCCCAAATCAAAGTCCATAGAAATATCCTCCCAAGGAACACTAGGAACATGAAGAGGCATATATAAACCATGTGGATTAAGGCGAGACTTAGATTTTTGACAAGTAGTGCAGCATGCCACAAATCTCTCAACATCTCGACGCATACGTGGCCAAAAGAAGTGTGCAGCAAGAACATCCTCCGTCTTCTTGACACCAAAGTGTCCCATCAATCCTCCTCCATGCGCCTCCTGTAACAACAAAAGACGAACAGAACTATCTGGAATGCATAGTTTGTTAGCACGGAACACAAATCCATCAGTGAAGACAAACTTGTTCCATGTTCTACCATCTCTACAATTCTGCAACACATCTTTAAATTCAGCATCATGCACATATTGTTCCTTAATAGTTTCCAATCCAAATATTTTGAAGTCAAGTTGAGATAACAAAGTATAACGGCGCGACAAAGCATTAGCAATAATATTATCTTTACCCTATTTGGGTTTGATAACATAAGTAAAGGACTCAATAAATTCAACCCACTTTGCATGATGACGATTCAACTTAGCTTGACTAAGAATATGCTTCAAAGATTCATGATCAGAATGTATAACAAATTCTTTAGGCCATAGATAATGTTGCCAAGTTTCTAATGTCCGAACCAACACATATAATTCTTTATCATAAGTAGAATAGTTCAGACTAGCCCTACTCAATTTCTCACTAAAATATGCAACAGGTTTTCCCTCTTGTAATAACACACCTCCCAAACCAATTCCACTAGCATCACATTCAAGCTCAAAAGTCTTATTAAAATCAGGAAGTTGGAGTAAGGGAGCATGTGTTAGCTTATCTTTCAATATGACGAAGGCCTGTTGTTGTGCATCGCCCCAAACAAAGGGCATATCCTTCTTGGTAAGTTCATTCAGCAGCGCGGCAATTGATCCAAAGTCTTTGACAAAGCGCCTATAAAAACCAGCGAGGCCAAGAAAACTCCTCACTTGTGTGACCGTCTTGGGCTGCGGCCAATTCTCAATAGCTTCAATCTTGGCTGGATCCACTTCAATACCCTGTGATGTAACAACATAGCCAAGAAACGAACTCGATTGATGCAAAAGGTGCACTTCTCAAGATTACCAAACAAACGTGCATCACATAAAGCATTGAAAACAACACGTAAATGGTCCAAATGATCCTCTAAAGATTTGCTATAAATCAGAATATCATCAAAGTAGACTACCACAAAACGTCCAATGAAAGCACGTAAAACTTTGTTCATTGATCTCATGAAAGTGTTGGGTGCATTAGTTAAACCAAACGGCATCACTAACCACTCATACAAACTGAACTTAGTTTTAAATACTGTTTTCCATTCATCTCCCAGTTTCATACGAATCTGGTGGCAACCACTATGCAAATCAATATTAGAAAACATGGTAGAGCCACTCAATTCATCAAGCATGTCATCGAAATGTGGAATAGGATGACGATATCGAATAGTAATATTATTGATAGCTCTACAATCAGTACACATGCGCGAAGAACCATCTTTCTTAGGTACCAAAATAATAGGAACAACACAGGGGCTAAGGGACTCACGAATATGATCTCTATCGAGTAGTTCCTGAATTTGGCGTTGTATCTCCTTTGTCTCCTCTGGATTGGTTCTATATGGCGCGTGGTTGGGCAACGTAGCACTAGGAATTAGATCAATTTGGTGCTTAATTCCTCTAACAGGAGGTAGTCCTGGTGGCAGCTTAGCGGGAAAGACGTCCTCATATTACTGCAAAAGGTTAGCAATAGTGGGTGGCAAAGAAGGAGGCATATGCTCAAATGAAAACAAAACCTCTTTGCAGATAATTTCATAACATTGAGTATTGTTTACATCTAGTTCAGCAATATCAATTTTATTTGCAAGCATACATGGACTCTTCAAACGAATTTTAGTAGCATGTTTAGAATCAGATTTAGTGTTCTTTGGTGGTACAAGATCTGCAGCAACAATCTGATTCTCACTTTTATTTTTCTTCTCAGTTTTAGCTCTACTAGCTCTAGCAAGATCATCTTTTAAAATCTGTTCGGGAGTCATAGGTTTTAGACCAATTTTCTTTCCATCATGCATAAGAGAATAGTGATTAGTTTTGTCATTATGAACAGATTCTCTATCAAATTGACATGGTCTACCAAGTAACAAAGAAAAAGCTTGCATAGGTACAACATCACAATCAACAAAATCAGAATATGTACCAATAGTAAAATGCACGTGTACCGTTCTTGTTACCTTGATCTTGCGAGAACTCTCAAACCATTGGATGTAATATGAATGTGTGCATTGTCTTTTTGGAAGTGCAAGCTTCTCTACCATATCAACACTAGCCAGATTATTACAACTCCCTCCATTAATGATGATCCTTATAGCTCTTTCCTTGACAACACCACATGTTTGGAACAAGTTGTGGCGCTGATCTTGCTTAGATTTGGTCAATTGCACACTCAACACATGTTGTGTAATTAAGCTCTTGTATTGATCAGCAGTTTCAGCTCCCATTACCTTTGTCTCTTCATCAGAATCACAATTGTCTCCATCTCGAGCAGAAATAAGGGCTAATGTATCTTCATCAAAGTCACTCGCTGAATCGTATTGACCATCATCACGCACCATCATAACACGTTGTGTTGTGCACTGTCTCTCAATATGACCAAAACCCCAAAGACTTATGCATTGTATATCCTTTGTTTTGCCCGAGGAAGCCATAGAAGATGCACTACGAGCAGGAGCATTGGATGACGGTGGCGGAGCAGCTAGCGGAAATCTTGTGGTGGCCTTGGATGTGGTAGTAGCTGGTGGAGAATCACGAGAAGGAGGCGCTGATTGTCGGGATGTCCAAGTGGATGTGCGACCTGCATAATTGTTAGTCCTCCTCCATGATGTTTAGCGATCCTGCACTTCATGTTCAGCTTTGCAAGGAAGATGAAACAAACGAGTGATGGAATTATATTCCTTATAGTCTAATATGTGTTGAATGTCCTTGTTTAATCCACCAAAGAAACGTGCAAGCATTTGTTCAGTAGATTCAACAAGACCACACCAAACCATCCCCATTTGCAATTCCTGATAATACTCTTCTACAGAATTTTTCCCTTGCTCTAAACGTTTCAGATTCTTTAGTAAATCACATTGATAAGTGGGAGGCACAAAACGAACACGCATAGCAGTTCTTAAAGCAGTCCAAGTACTAGGAATTGTAGTAGGATTTAAACGACAATACTCGGACCACCAAAGGGAAGAAAATTTAGTAAATTCACATGTAGCAGCACTAACACGCATATTCTCTGGATATTTTAGACATGCAAAACGTTGTTCTACTTTCATCTCCCACGTAAGATATGCATCAGGATTATATTTACCCTCAAAAGATGGAATATTTAATTTAAGCTTTGCAACATGATCATCATCACGTACCGGTGGTCGAGCATTGCGGTGGTAATGTCGGGGACAGCCAGTAGGGTGTGGAGGTTGTTCAACCTCCTCGTCAAACAGATCGTCGTCGTCGGGGTCATAGTAGTACCCGTCGTCTGTCCCCAATGTCGCAGCAGCTGCCGTGGTGGAAGTCTGAGGTGCCTCAGCTGCAGCGGTAGCCGCCTGAGGTGCGGCGGCAGCCGAACCAGCAGTACGACCCGTGATCGGAATGCGTCGTGTGCCATGTTGAGGTGCCAATGGGTAGGGTGCGAGTGCGGGTGCGGGTGCCGACAATCTATACAAAACATCCTTGAACCGAGCATCAAGCTTGTCGTTGAAGGATTTCTCGAGTCCATCGATCGTGTCCATGGCGTTGGTGAGCTTGGTGTCAAACTCCCCTAGTCGTGCATCCACATCTTCAGCGCGACCGGCCAAGAGCTCGGAGAAGTGGGCATGTAGTTCTTGGTTCGTCATTATGGCAGGGTTCCGCGAAGTATCTGTCATGGTTAGTCCTTTAAAAATCACAGGTATATACTACGGAAATATGGTGGAAGGCACATGTAATCCGTCAAGCAATATACGAAGCTCTGACAAGTTCTTACCAAATAGCAGGAAAAAGGCGATGTGCAACCGCGAGGAGTAGTGGGTCTAGAGATTGAACTGAGCGATTACCAGGAGTCGAGACACCGCACGTGGAGAAATCTGTGGAGCTCTGGGAAGGCTTAGCAAAGGGGTTAGCAATTATCAAAACATCAATGCAAATGTTGAAAGAATGCTCAACGACGGTACTGTGCTGGTCCTAGGCTTGACCGTACTAGAGACGCGAGCCTAGATCACCAACGATGTCACGACGCGACACAACAAGCAATGTATGATGATATGACACCCTGAAAAGCGAACCCAGATGTTGAAAATCACTATGATGGCGAGTGTATAGAACTGATCTATAGGGTCTAAAAACGGGTTAGTCCCAGAATTTTTTTTCTAAATTTTTTATTATGCTCCAGAAAGCGCGCAGGCGCCAAAAAAATATCACTATAACGGCCGACGGAGAAAAGTGATCCCCGGGGCCGAAAATCAGTATAGCCAGAAAAAAATTTCGGAGGCGGTTCCAGATTTTTTTTGCCCTCCTGGACTTACGACTGAACTTCTAACTCGACACGGACTTTAGCTCAATACGGAAACAACAAGAAAGGAGAGTAAAAATAAATAACTAGGAAACAATAACTCTACTCGGACTCGTGCCGCGGCAGGAAAGGTGATGGGATCCGTGTCGCGGTAGGAAGGCGGTGGCGGAGTTTTTGGGTTTATGGTGGCTGGATGTATGGCGGCGGAATATGGTGGCGATGATCTGCGGGTGTGGCGGTGAGTACTGTGATCAGAACTCGAAACTCTAAGGGACGAGACACTAAGACCAGCAACTCGACACGAGATGCAGACACAAATTCAACAATGCAAAACTGAAAAGATAATGCAAGGCGTAGATTGGTGATAGGATGGATCTAAACTCTAACTGTGTTTTTGGCTTTTTCAGGGGTTATAGGTAAAACAGATCTAATCTACGAAAACAGTAAAATCTCACCGAGCAACCTGAAATCTGATACCACTTGATAGGGCAAAGGTGTCCGATCTTTCGATGAGATGGTGATAGTCGATTTGGTGGAGTTCGGGCTTGACGATCCGACTACACGTGCGAGCACGAGCGCCAATGCAATCGCTAGGCCAATCTCCTGGAGGTTACCGATCCTGCGGAAACACGATCAGCCTGACCAGCGAAGGTATTAATTCCTACCTGAAATCGAGAACAAGTAAGAACTAATATTGCAATCAAGATATTGCGGATTAAGATGAATGCTTTATTGAAAAAGGTGGGATCCTGTATAGGCGTGAAGTACAAGAGGCCTCGGCAACGCTCGAGCCTTGGCGAAGTTGCTATGATGGCTAACTTAATGTCTAAACAAAATCCGAGTCTACGGTGACGGCTATGGAGAGTATTTAAGGAGGAAAATGTGGGGTTTCGGCCAGCCATAGAAGTGGTGGCCGAATCCAACCCTAGAAGTCCTTTTCCCCTCAAATACGGACTCTAAAAAGTGGCTAATTAAAATCTTGCGAAAATTACATGGGCCTGGCCCAAAATAAAGGTTTCGCAGCACCATATTAAGCTATGGACGAATTTGTGAAGTATTAATCTTGAATATTTCGTCCAAGCCTTCTTTCTTCATTATGGTGGCCTCAAAGTTCTGAAATCTTCATCCGTGGCCTTCTCTTGAATCAGCACATGCTTGCTGCCATCTCCATGCATGGCCATGCTCCAATGCTTGTCCCTCTCATCCATGCTTGGTCCATCATTCCTAAGAGTAATAAATACATCTGATTTAGGCAGCATCATATTCTCATGTATGTGAGGAATAGTTCCAAGAAACAAAAGTACCTGATAGTTAAGTTGTTTGGCACGAGATCTTGTGATAGGTCCTTGTATGTGTGTAGCTGTAGGTACAACGGTTGTATCAATAGTTGGGATGTCCACATCAATCTGATACATCATATGGATGAACCATACTCGGCTAAGCATGTCTAAGCAAGAACCATATATAAGCTCTAGCAGTGCACACAAGCCAAACCTAGTTATGCTAGGAGCAGTGGATCAGGTAATATAAGCTCAAAGGGAGTAATGCAATAGATAGGATACTCTATCTATCGATAAAAGACCATAGTAGAATCGTATGCATCATGGAAGGAATTGAAATGCTTTCAAAATCATAAGATTATATCATGGTGGGGCTATGCTTGCCTCTGCCTATTGATAACCAGAAAGAAGAGCTCCAGGAGCCTTATACTTGACTTGATTACAGTTGGTCAAGTATTATTCATTGATCTTCGATGGTGTTGACCTCGGTCTTCGATCTTGATATCGATCTCGTATTGATAGGGCAAAGGTGTCCGATCTTTCGATGAAATGGTGATAGTCGATTTGGTGGAGTTCGGGCTTGACGATCCGACTACACGTTCGAGCACGAGCGCCAATGCAATCGCTAGGCCAATCTCCTGGAGGTTACCGATCCTGCGAGAACACGATCAGCCTGACCAGCGAGGGTCTTAATTCCTACCTGAAATCGAGAACAAGTAAGAACTAATATTCCAATCAAGATATTGCGGATTAAGATGAAAGCTTTATTGAAAAAGTGGGATCCTGTATAGGTGCGAAGTACAAGAGGCCTCTGCGACGCTCGAGCCTTGGCGAAGTTGCTATGATGGCTAACTTAATTTCTAAACAAAATCCGCGTCTATGGTGACGGCTATGGGAGTATTTAAGGAGGAAAAGGTGGGGTTTCGGCCAGCCATAGAAGTGGTGGCCGAATCCAACCCTAAATATGGACTCTAAAAAGTGGCTAATTAAAATCCTGCGGAAATTACTTGGGCCTGGCCCAAAATAAAGGTGTCACAGAACCATATTAAGCTATGGACGAATTTTTGAAGTATTAATCTTGAATATATCGTCCAAGCCTTCTTTCTTCATTATGGTAGCCTCAAAGTTCTGAAATCTTCATCCATGGCCTTCTCTTGAATCATCACATGCTTGCTTCCATCTCCATGCATGGCCATGCTCCAATGCTTGTCCCTCTCATCCATGCTTGGTCCATCATTCCTAAGAGTAATAAATACATCTGATTTAGGCAGCATCATATTCTCATGTATGCGAGGAATAGTTCTAAGAAACGAAAGTACCTGATAGTTAAGTTGTTTGGCACGATATCTTGTGATAGGTCCTTGTATGTGTGTTGCTATAGGTACAACGGTTGTATCAATAGATGGGATGTCCACATCACGTATTCTACCGGGAAGAACCAAAACACCGAAAAGAAAGGGAAACAATCAACAATGGCATCGATGCATTGCTCAAGCAAGAATGATGATATGACAAGTTAATTTGTATTGAAATAAACCCCTAAAGAATGTTCGACAATTTAAGCGGTGTCCAAAGGGTGCAAACCCTAATACAGGAGAGATCCTGGAATCACCTTTGGGGGTTCATTTTAGTTTTTCTAATTAAAATTGTTATGAAAGTTGTTGATCAATGCATGATTATAGTTTAAATAGAGAGATCTCATTTTTCTGAACATTTTTATATATTATACATATTTTTATGAGTTAAAATGAATTACTTATTGAATTTACAAGTTTTATAGTATTTTCTGCAATTGTTAAACCATTTTTAAATGATTTACTGCGTCACTATGACTTCAGCACGGTATTAAACATTTTCACACCGATGCAGAACATACCCAGAGCAACTGACGGAGGGGCCCTAGGCCACCTCAGCTGCCACGCAGGCAGGTGGGTCCAGAGGCCGGTTTGATTGGGACTACGCGCTGCTGATGTCAGAATGACGTCGACATGACGTCATGCCAGAGGTGGGTCTCAGGCTGGCGACAGGGGCGACGAGAGACATCAAGCGAGGCTGCGTGCATGGGCGTGTTCGATTCGGGGCAGCGAGACGAACCTATCTACGGCGACGCCGCCCTGGATTGGTCACCAGAGCTTCGGCTTCGATGGTGCCCGACGGTGACGACCGGCGGCGCCTGACGCGAGGGTGCTTCGGGCCATGCCAGGAAGCAAGGAAGGGACGGGGAGGCCCATGAGCTCACCGTGAAGGGAGTGGAGGGGTCGGAGAGGCCGGAGAGGGTCGGCAGCGACGTCAATGGCGACGATGGCGGAGCTCGGACAGAGGCGAGGAAGACAGGTTTCACAGGCTCGATTCCTAACGCCCAGCATCGATTCCTTCCAGGATGATGTCCAACACAACATAGCAGTTCATCGAGGCTTGATGGCTTGGCACGGCGGGGTCAAGAACGGTGAGGCTCGCCAGCTAGGGTTTCGGCTTGAATGGGGAACGAGAGAGAGATAGAGAGCTCTAGAGAGGAAGGGAGAAGATAAGGGAGAGGCAGGGCATCGTGGGCGTTCTTATCCTCATCTCTAGGGGCGACAGGGCACATCTTGGCGCAATTCTATCGAATGGGCACACAACTGCTTGCTCGGCCATGAGCGAGGAGGAAGAAAGGAGAGACACGCCGAAGGGGTACTAGGCTGGTGGGTCATGATCTGGGCCAAGGGAGCTGTGTAGGGGAGAAGGAGAAGGCTTAGGCTGGTCACGCTTCTGCTTTAGTTTTTTCCAGAAACCTTTTTCTATTTCCTTTTCTCACTTCTCTCTATTGTAAAACCATTTGAAATAGGTTTTGAGCAATCAAAATTGCTAGGGTTTTGTAAATAAGCTAAAAAGCATTATAGGGTCCCTTGACACTGTTTGGGATCCACTATTTTTGATACTTTTCAAAACTCAAAAACCATTTGAATGTATTTTCAAATAGAGGAGGAAGATTAGGGTTTAGGGTTTGCATTTTATTTTCTTTGCATGCATTTTTTAAAGGATGATGCTCATGAATGCGCAATCAAAACCCTAATTATTAATTAACGAAAACCGGGGTGTGACAGGGACCCTCCTTGGCTGGCTGCCCCATGGTACCTCCCCTCCCCTCTCCCTTGTTTAGTCCCGCATGGAAAACCCTTTGGGGAGGTACACACCCCTCCATCTATATAAAGGGTTGCCCATGGGTGGGAATAACCACAACAATTGAGATATTTCTCTAAGGATTTTTCCTTCGAGAAAATCCTCTCTCCTTCTCTCTCTCACACATGTGGTTCCCAAAGTTTGGAACTGCACACGGGGATCTCTCTCTCTCTCATCGTTGTTGTGCTGGCATGGTTTCCGTTGGAACTGTAGACACAAGGGATGACACCGCTATGGCCACCGTTGTGATGCAGGGTATTGTAGACATAAGATCTACATCCGCACCCTCGGCAGGGATATGAGAACTGTAGGTTGTTGCCGTATGTCGTATGTGTGCGAAACCACGAGGGTGCTGCCATTAGTGGCACCTTGGATGTCATGAGCCGGACTGCTTCACGATGGAGCAAGGGGTGACTTGCGAGGAGCTTCGCGACCTTGAGGTCAGCTACGGGTATGATTACGTTATCCATGTTACCCTCGAAATGTTAACCACTTTTGGACTACAAGGGTATGTATCCGAAACCTGCGTCATTACTGCATTACTCCTAGATAGATCCTAGCAGTTAGGTGTGTTCATGTAGGAAACAATTGTGTTTACTGCCCTAATCCCCTTCACTATATACAATCAAATTTACGCATATTTGGGACGTCTTTTTCAGGACTAAGGTAGTAGTAATTTTTGCGATGTGGAGCTTTAAGTGTATAGTGCAATACAATATTGTTTCTGCAGGGGGTTGAACTTTTGTACATTTCATATTTGTTTTGATATTTTCTATAGTACTGTATTAACTTGCCGCGATGAAGTGTATTGTACCAAAGTATGAAACTCTCTCTATTCCAAAAATTGCAGTTAGGAATACGGACAAAACATGTAAGTTTTTCTATTTTTATCCTATTTTAGGTTTCTTGTTGTTTTTTGTGTTACTCGGGATTCACAAAGTAATCATATCCCTTCCTCTCTCTCCCTCCCTCCATCTCCATCTCCCGCTCCCTCTCGCTCCCTCTCTTCCTCCCTCCATCCGTAATTTAAGTGCAACCTTTGATGTATATCGTTCTTGTTACCGATGACTTGCAAATTTCTTGAGGATTTGGGGGAGGCATAAACAATATCAACATAACTGTATTTTTTTCCTCAAGGCTTTCTAGAATATGATAATTGATAGTTCTGCTAAATATATATTCAGATATCTAGATTTACCCGTGTAGTGCAATATAGTATTGTATCTGCAGGGGTTGAGCTTTTGTACATTTCACATTTATTGTGATATTAATTTTCTATAGTACCATATTAAGTTGCCACGGTGAAGTAAACTATACTAGAAGTCCGAAACTCTCTCTATTCAACAAAATTGTTGTTAGGGATACTGACAAAACATGTCAGTTTTCCTATTTTTCATCCAGTTTTAGGTTTCTTTTCGGTTTTTTGTGTTATGCGGGATTCACAAAGTAATCATATCCCTCCCTTTATCCCTCTCCCTCCCTCTCCCATTCCCGCTCCTACTCCCTCCCTCTGTCCCTAGTTTAAGTGACATCATTGATGTATATTGTTCTTGTTACCGATGAGTTGCATACTTCTTGAGGATTTTAGGGAGCACAAACAATATCGAAATAAAGCCCTCTAGTATGAGCACATAGGTGTATTTTTTCCCACGAGGATTCCAAAAATATGATAATTGATAATTCTACAAAATATTTATTTGTCAGAGAATATGTTCCGCAAAGGAACAAGGGGCCTGATTAATACCTGACTTCGAGAGGGGGCTAAATCACGCTTTCAGAGCTTCTCAATGATGACAAAGATGATGGTGCACGAGCACGACAAAGAGTAGGCATAGGGATTTTACCTAGGTTTAGGACCCTCGTGAGGAGGTAAAGTCCCTACATCTGCTTGGTTGTATTTCTCGCAGTGTATCACAAGGGTACAAATGTGGATTAATGTCTAGGGTATTAGATCTCAAGGATCCCTGGCTATACTGATTTTCGGCTCCGGGGATCACTTTTCTCCATCGACCGTTATAGCGATATTTTTTTGGCGCCTGTGCTCTTTCCGGAGCATAATACAAAAATTTCGAATTTTTTTGGGGGCTAACCTGTTTCTAGACCCCGTCGATCAGTTCTAGACACTCGCCATCATAGTTATTTTCGACATCTCGGTTCGCTTTTCAGGGTGCCATATCATCATACATTGCTGATGCAGCCCGTCCTTCGGAGGCATCTACATACCCACCAACTAGTCCCCCAAGTGGACCGATGACCCGCGCTCGAACCAAGATCCTACAAGCTAAGGTTAACTCACTCCTCTCCTCGTGTGATTTCAATACACCTTTGGATGGCTTGCTACTTCATTCCCAAACCCTGTGCATTCTCAGCTATGAACCCAATGAAGCATCGCCAAGGGAGGGACCAAAGGCGGCCCGAGGAGATTCGCTAGAGCAAACCGGCGCCAGGCCCAGCGGACCGGTTCCCTCGCCGGAACTTCCGGCGACCGGCCCGGTCGACCGGCCACCACGCCGACGACTCCGGCGACGACCAGAATCTTCCGGCAACGACCAAAAGCACCTTCTGTAAGCCCTTCCGATTCGCGACCGGAAATGTTGGCGACCGCCGGAATTTCCGGCGACCACCCCGGCGCCGCCGGCCCCTCGCCGGAAATCCCCTGGAGCAAGTCAACTTTCGGGCTGGGCCCGTGTAATCCCTTATTTTGCCTAGTCTTTACCTTTTTGTACCTAAACTATCCCTGTTTATGTGGCTGGCCTATATATAGCCCCCACCCTCTATTGTAAACCCTAGACTTGGATAATAATAGTTGAGGACACCCCTTTGAGGATCTTTCAACTATTTGTCTCATGCTCCTTACCAAGGAGCACCAAATTATCCACAACCTCTTGGATTTTGCCTAGTGCGTTCAAGTTGTACAAGTCCTTGGGATCTCGGTGTCTCGTGCCCAAGTAGTCAAGATCTCATCAAGCCTCTCACCCCCCGTTGTTGGCCGTGGGAGAGTTCCTTGCCCAACACCGATCCTAGGGATTATGTTGGACCGGTTTCCACCGGCGTGAGATATCGGCTTGTATCGTGTTTTCGTGTATGTGCGTTCATCGAGTTCTTCGCGTGTGTGTTCGTTGATTTCATCCCCTTCCCCCTTCCACCGCTTTCCCCTCGATTCCCACGGAATTCGTGAAAGATCGGGCCACCCCAATGGGTCACCCCTAACAATTGCTTGTTGTGTCGCGTCATGATATCGTTGGTGATCTAGGCTCGCGTCTCTAGTACGGTCTAGCCTAGGACCAGCACAGTACTGTCGTTGAGCATTCTTTCATCATTTGCATTGTTGTTTTGATAATTGCTAACCCCTTTGCCAAGCCTTCCCAGAGCTCCACAGATTTCTCCACGTGCGGTGTCTCGAATCCTGGTAATCTCTCGGTTCAATCTCTGGACCCACTGCTCCTCGCGGTTGCACATCACCTTTTCCTGTTGTTTGGTAAGAACTTGTAAGAGCTTCGTATATTGCTTGACGGATTACGCGTGCCTTCCACCATATTTCCGTAGTTATAGGCATATATACCTGTGCTTTTTAAAGGACTAACCATGACAAATACTTCGTGTAACCCTGCCACAATGACGAACCAAGAACTACATGCCCACTTCTTCGAGCTCTTGGTCGGTCGCGCTGAAGATGTGGATGCACGACTAGGGGAGTTTAACACCAAGCTCACCAACGCCATGGAAAAGATCGATGGACTCAAGAAATCCTTCAACGACAAGCTTGACATTCGGTTCAAGGAAGTTTTGGATAGATTGCCGGCACCCGCACCCGCCCCATTGGCACCTCGGCATGGCGCACGGCGCATTCCGATCATGGTTCATACTGCTGGTTCAACGGCCGACTCAAGAAGCTACCGCACCGAGGCACCTCAAAGCTTCCACCGCCGCTGCGACATTGGCGTAAGGGTACGGGTACTATGACCTCGACGATGATCTGTTTGACGAGGAGGTTGAACAACCTCCACACCCTGCTGACCGACCCCGACATTACCACCGCAACGCTCGACCATCAATACGTGATGATGATCATGTTGCAAAGATTAAATTAAATATTCCATCTTTTGAGGGTAAATATAATCCTGATGCATATCTTCCATGGGAGATGGAAGTAGAACAACGTTTTGCATGTTTAAAATATCCTGAGAATATGCGTGTTAGTGCTGCTACATGTGAATTTACTAAATTTGCTTCCCTTTGGTGGTCTGAGTATTGTCGTTTAAATCCTACTACTATTCCTCGTACTTGGACTGCTTTAAAAACTGCTATGCATGTTCGTTTTGTGCCTCCCACTTATCAATGTGATTTACTAAATAATCTGACACGTTTGGAACAAGGGAAAAAATCTGTAGAAGAGTATTATCAGGAATTGCAAACGGGGATGGTTCGGTGTGGTCTTGTTGAATCTACTGAACAAATGCTTGCACGTTTCTTTGGTAGATTAAACAAGTACATTCAACACATATTAGATTATAACTAATATAATTCCATCACTCGTTTGTTTCATCTTGCTTGCAAAGCTAAACGTGAAGTGCAGGATCACCAAACCCCATGGAGGAGGACTAATAATTCTGCAGGTCGCACATCTACTTGGACACCCCGACAATCAGCACCTCGTCTCGTGATTCTCCATCAGCTACTACCACATCCAAGGCCACCACAAGATTTCCGTCAGCTGCTCCTCCACCGTCATCCAATGCTCCCGTCAGAAAAGGCCTTCTGGCTTCCACGGGTAAAACAAAGGATATACAATGCCGCAAGTGCTAGGGTTTTGGTCATATTGAGAGACAGTGCACAACACAACATGTTATGATGGTGCGTGATGATGGTCAATATGATTCAGCGAGTGACTTTGATGAAGATACATTAGCCCTTATTTCTGCTCGAGATGGAGAAAATTGTGATTCTGATGAAAAGACAGAGGTAATGTGAGCTGAAACTACTGATCAATACAAGAGCTTAATTACACAACGTGTGTTGAGTGTGCAATTGAGCAAATCTGAGAAAGATCAACACCACAACCTGTTCCAAACATGTGGTGTTGTCAAGGAAAGAGCTATAAGGATCATCATTAATGGAGGGAGTTGTAATAATCTGGCTAGTGTTGACATGGTAGAGAAGCTTGCCCTTCAACAAGACAACGCACACATTCATATTACATACAATGGTTTGAGAGTTCTCACAAGATCAAGGTGACAAGAACGGTACGCGTGTATTTTACTATTGGTACATATTCTGATTTTGTTGATTGTGATGTTGTACCTATGCAAGCTTTTTCTTTGTTACTTGGTAGACCATGTCAATTTGATAGAGAATCTGTTCATAATGGCAAAACCAATCACTATTCTCTTATGCATGATGGAAAGAAAATTGGTCTAAAACCTATGACTCCCGAACAGATTTTAAAAGATGATCTTGCTAGAGCTAGTAGAGCTAAAACTGAGGAGAAAAATAAAAGTGAGAATCAGATTGTTGCGGCAGATTTTATACCACCAAAGAATACTAAATCTGATTCTAAACATGCTACTGAAATTCGTTTGAAGAGTCCATGTATGCTTGCAAATAAAATTGATATTGCTGAACTAGATGTAAACAATACTCAATGTTATGCAATTATCTACAAAGAGGTTTTGTTTTCATTTGAGGATGTGCCTCCTTCTTTGCCACCCGCTATTGCTTACCTTTTGCAGTAATATGAGGACGTCTTTCCCGCTGAGCTGCCACCAGGACTACCTCCTATTAGAGGAATTGAGCACCAAATTGATCTAATTCCTAGTGCTACGTTGCCCAACCGCGCGCCATATAGAACCAATCCAGAGGATACAAAGGAGATACAACGCCAAATTCATGAACTACTCGACAGAGATCATATTCGTGAGTCCCTTAGCCCCTGTGCTGTTCCTATTATTTTGGTACCTAAGAAAGATGGTTCTTCGCGCATGTGTACTGATTGTAGAGCTATCAATAATATTACTATTCGATATCGTTATCTTATTCCACGTTTGGATGACATGCTTGTTGAATTGAGTGGCTCTACCATGTTTTCTAATGTTGATTTGCATAGTGGTTACCACCAGATTCGTATGAAATTGGGAGATGAATGGAAAACAGTATTTAAAACTATGTTCGGTTTGTATGAGTGGTTAGTGATGCCGTTTGGTTTAACTAATGCACCCAACACTTTCATGAGATTAATGAACGAAGTTTTACGTTCTTTCATTGGACATTTTGTGGTAGTCTACTTTGATGATATTCTGATTTATAGCAAATCTTTAGAGGATCATTTGGACCATTTACGTGCTGTTTTCAATGCTTTACGTGATGCACGTTTGTTTGGTAATCTTGAGAAGTGCACCTTATGCACCAATCGAGTTGCGTTTCTTGGCTATGTTGTTACATCACAGGGTATTGAAGTGGATCTAGCCAAGATTGAAGCTATTCAGAATTGGCCGTAGCCGAAGACGGTCACACAAGTGAGGAGTTTTCTTGACCTGTTGCATATTTTAGTGAGAAATTGAGTGGGGCTAGTCTGAACTATTCTACTTATGACAAAGAATTATATGCGTTGGTTCGGACATTAGAAACTTGGCAACATTATCTATGACCTAAAGAATTTGTTATACATTCTGATCATGAATATTTGAAGCATATTCTTAGTCAAGCTAAGTTGAATCATCATCATGCAAAGTGGGTTGAATTTATTGAGTCTTTTCCTTATGTTCTCAAACCCAAAAAGGGTAAATATAATATTATTGCTGATGCTTTGTCGCGCCGTTATACTTTGTTATCTCAACTTGACTTCAAATTTTTTGGATTGGAAACTATTAAGGAACAATATGTGCATGATGCTGAATTTAAAGATGTGTTGCAGAATTGTAGAGATGGTAGAACATGGAACAAGTTTGTCTTCACTGATGGATTTGTGTTCCGTGCTAACAAACTATGCATTCCAGATAGTTTTGTTCGTCTTTTGTTGTTACAGGAGGCGCATGGAGGAGGATTGATGGGACACTTTGGTGTCAAGAAAACAGAGGATGTTCTTGCTGCACACTTTTTGTGGCCACGTATGCGTCAAGATGTTGAGAGATTTGTGACACGCTGCACTACTTGTCAAAAAGCTAAGTCTCGCCTTAATCCACATGGTTTATATATGCCTCTTCCTGTTCCTAGTGTTCCTTGGGAGGATATTTCTAGGGACTTTGTTTTGGGATTTCCACGTACATAGAAGGGGAGGGATAGTATTTTTGTTGTTGTGGATCGGTTTTCTAAGATGGCACACTTTTTTCCTTGTCATAAAACGGATGATGCTGCGCATATTGCTGATTTGTTCTTTTGTGAAATTATTCATTTACATGGTGTGCCAAATACTATTGTTTCTGATCGAGATACTAAATTTCTTAGCCACTTTTGGAGATGTTTATGGGCTAAGTTGGGGACTAAATTGCTGTTTAGTACTACATGTCATCCCCAAACTGATGGACAAACTGAAGTAGTAAATAGAACTTTGTCTACTATGTTGCGGGCTGTTTTAAAGAAGAACTTAAAATTGTGGGAAGAGTGTTTACCTCATATAGAATTGCTTATAATCGTTCGCTGCATTCTACCATAAAGATGTGCCCGTTTGAGATCGTGTATGGTTTTGTTCCTTGTGCACCTATTGATATATTTCCTTTACCTTCTTCGGTGCAAAATAATTTGGATGCTACACAACGCGCTGAAATGATATTAAACTTGCATAAGACTACTAAAGATAACATAGAACACATGAATCCTAAGTATAAAATTGTTGGGGATAAAGGGAGAAAGCATGTTGTGTTTGATGTTGGAGATCTTGTTTGGTTACATTTGCGTAAAGATTGTTTTCCTGATTTACGCAAGTCTAAGTTAATGCCGCGTTCTGCTGGTCCCTTTAAGGTGTTAGAGAAAATAAACGATAATGCATATAAACTTGAGTTGCCTGCAGACTTTGGTACGGTTAGTCCTACGTTTAACATTGCAGATTTGAAGCCTTACTTTGGTGAGGAACATAAGATTGCATCGAGGACGACTTCAATTCAAGAAGGGGAGCATGATGTGGACATCCCATCTATTGATACAACCGTTGTACCTACAGCTACACACACACAAGGAACTATCACTCGATCTCGTGCTAAACAACTTAACTATCAGGTACTTTCGTTTCTTGGAACTATTCCTCACATACATGAGAATATGATGCTACCTAAATCAGATGTATTTCTTACTCTTAGGAATGATGGACCAAGAATGGATGAGAGGGACAAGCATTGGAGCATGGTCATGCATGGAGATGGCAGCAAGTCCAAGAGAAGGCCACGGATGAAGATTTCAGAACTTTGAGGCCACCATAATGAAGAAAGAAGGCTTGGATGAAATATTCAAGATTAATACTTCACAAATTCGTCGATAGCTTAATATGGTGCTGCTACACCTTTATTTTGGGCCAGGCCCATATAATTTTCGCAAGATTTTAAATAGCCACTTTTTTGAGTCCGTATTTGAGGAGAAAAGGACTTCTGGGGTTGGATTCGGCCACCACTTCTATGGCTGGCCGAAACCCTACCTTTTCCTCCTTAAATACTCGCCTTAGCCGTCACCATAGACTCGCATTTTGTTTAGACATTAAGTTAGTCATCATTGTAACTTCGCCAAGGCTCGAGCGTCGCAGAGGCCTCTTGTACTTTTCACCTATACATGATCCCACCTTTTCAATAAAGATTTCATCTTAATCCGCAATATCTTGATTGCAATATTATTTCTTACTTGTTCTTGATTTCAGGTAGGAATTAAAACCCTCGCTGGTCAGGCTGATCGTGTTCTCGCAGGTAGTGGAAGAAGTGGTGGAAGAAAAATCTGGATCGTATCTCCCCATCGAGATCGGATACATGGATGAGGAGTATATTTGATTTGGATCCGATTCTACCGATGCTGGAGCAGAAAAAACACTTTTGAGGCACAGGATAAAACAGATGATGAAGCGCCCCTACATCGATTATAAATCCATCACCAAGATCAAGCAGATCTTTGAGATGGCTGAGGCGGAAACCCAACTATGTCGCTACCTCGAGTCTATGAAGAAAAATAAGAATTGCTTCATGCGCCACTTGGGCTCTGGATCCGACTCTGTCAACCATGGAGCCGGTAATGATTCGGTTCTCGATGCTATCGGAGAAAATACTGACTTACCTGCTTCCCCTTAGGAATCACTGACGTCGAAGGAACTCCGAGACATCGAGAAGGAGATGGTAGTGTACAAAGAAGAATACACCTCCAAGAAAGCGCAAGGTGAGCCGGAGAACCCTCCGAGTCCATATGATAGCATGGACAAAGACTTCACCTCACAAGATGATATGGACACCAGAGATTCGTCCGAAGTCTAGAGGCCAACCATGACGGAAAGTATTGACGAAAGCTTATCTCCTAGTACCAGACTGAAAGCCGT
The DNA here is from genome assembly GCA_030063025.1 of Avena longiglumis. Taxonomy (NCBI): domain Eukaryota; kingdom Viridiplantae; phylum Streptophyta; class Magnoliopsida; order Poales; family Poaceae; genus Avena; species Avena longiglumis. The sequence goes on along the minus strand of CP125978.1, from coordinate 245,995,125 downwards.
CTTTGCCACTAGTACGAACGTTAAGGCTACCGAGCGGTCAAAGAAGAAGAAGAAGAATAAGAACCCGACACCGAGAGAGCCGGTAAAGGAAGCCAATGAGGAAGAAGGTGATGAAGAGATCGAGATGGAGAATCAGGATGGAGATACGATTAATCCCACACCGATCGATCCTCCTGTGGAGGGATACGTTGCCACTAAGGGCGCACATGAAATCTACGGAGATGCACTCACTATACCAATCCCATCTTCTTCGGATCTCACTCCGGAGGAGCTGGAGAAAAGGGCCGAGGACCTGGAAAAACATCGCTTGTTTTTGCTCGAGGAAGTTGCTCGCATCGTCGATCTTAGACAGCAGATAGACAGCAATCCTTCCCATTGCCAGTCGGAATTCAAGCGACTGCCAAACAAGACAAGGGGAGGTCTGGTTCTTGCTAATAGCGATATGGGGTGGCCCGATCTTCTCAGCAAGCACTTGTCGATGATGATGGTGGATGACCGATAACTAGCCTGTAGCTATGAACTCTCCCGCTCGAACCCTGATGCCAATGCAATAGCTCTCGAACCCTATGGGATATTTACAACACCACGCTCTTGCGCACGTAGCTGTCGACCATGAACGGTAGTTTGCAATCCACTAATTCCCAATAGAACAACAGATCACACTGAATTGCAATAGATAATTCGATCACAGGGTAATTCCAGAGGTTCTTAATAAGAAACAACTCCAAAATAGTTTTAACGTGGTCTAACCCTAACTATGGGGACGTCCCAGGGCTTATATGGGCGGCTGGGGCGGCCAGAAACCGAAACTAGACGCAAACGACTCAAACTGATACAACCTGATTCGGATCAGGATTCTGTCGGGGCGGATAGTCCGGTCCGTATGAGCCGGACAGTTCGGTGGGGCGGACAGTCCGATCCGGCCGGAAACTTCAAAGTTTCCGGGCGGTGTCCGGGTGGTTTCCGATGTATCCTACAGAATGTCCACGCCCGGGGGCCTCTTGGGAGGGCCGGACACTCCGGTTGGTATGACCCGGACAGTTCGGTCCTGGCAGATGTTTTTGCCCTCGTCTTGATGATCTTCCCTCGCGCCTTCCTCCCGCTCCTCCCTCGCGCCTTCCTTGGGCGATCATCATGTTGTGCTCCATGTGCTTCAGCTCCTCGCTCCGTGCTACGCCTTCTTCTCCAATGTACCTGATCATACAATAGCACAATGACTTAGGCAGTATAAAGTTCTCATTAAGTAAAACATTAGGCTCATTAAGAAACAAATTCACCTATTGTTCTAGTAGCTTAGCACGAGACCTTGTAATAGGTCCAATTCTAATATCATTGGACTTAACCTTGTTTGCAGCAACTGGAACATCTTTAGTAGTAGTTGGGGTTGGTGTAATTGTAGGGATGTCCTCATCATCCCCCCCTTCAAAAGGCATCAACCTCGACGCTCCAAGGTCTTTTCCTTCATATGGTGACAAATCAGCAATGTTGAAGCTGTTTCTAACTCCACCAAACTCAGCAATAGGAATATCAATCGAGTAGGCATTATCATTAATCTTGGCAAACACCTTGTAAGGACCAGCATCACGGGGCTTCAATTTGGATTATCGAAGCTTGGGGAACCTATCCTTGCGCAGATGCACCCATACCATGTCTCCAGGCTTGAAAAAAATCTCCTTTCTTGCTTGATTCCTTGCAGCAGCAATGTTCTTGCCTTTCTTCTCAATAGCCTCTCGAGTTTTCTCATGTATTTTCTTCACATATTCATCACGTTAGAGGCAACAAATCAAGTGGCGTCAATGTCTTGAACCCATACACCACCTCAAAAGGACAAAGTTGAGTAGTAGAATGCACAACCCGGTTGTATGCAAACTCAACATGTGGCAAACACTATTCCCACTCTTGTAGATTCTTCTTGATCATTGTCCTCAACAATTGTGATAATATTCTATTCACCACCTCCTCTGACCATCTGTTTGGAGATGACAAGTAGTACTAAACAACAACTTCGTTCCAAGATTACCCCATAAGTTCTTCAAAAAGTAGCTCATGAACTTCACATCACAGTCAGAAACAATCGTCTTTGGTACTCCATGTAGTCTCACGATGTCCCTGAAAAACAGGTTAGCAATATGCGACGCATCGTCGCTTTTGTGGCAGGCAATAAAATGAGCCATCTTAGAGAATCTATCCACTACCACAAATATAGAATCATGACCTCTCTGAGTTTTGGGTAAACCTAGCACAAAGTCCATGCTAATATCTTCCCATGGTGGAGTAGGTGCAGAGAGAGGTGTATACAAACCATGAGGCTTCAACTTTGATTTGGACTTGTTGCATGTAATGCAGCGACTCACAAATCGATAGACATCATGCCTCATCTTGGGCCAATAAAAGTGATCAGCTAACATGAGCAATGTCTTCTCACGCCCAAAGTGACCCATTAAACCTCCAGCATGTGATTCCTGCACTAAAAACAAACGCAAAGACGATTCTGGAATGCATAGTTTGTTAGCTCTAAACAAATAACCATCATGTATATGATACTTATCCCGGGCATGTTTCAAAGCACACAAATGATATGGTTCAACAAAATTATGATCAGTTGCATAAAGCGCAGAAATACTCTCTAATCTAGGAATTTTAACATCAAGATGTGTCAATAACATGTTCTTCCTAGACAAAGCATCAGCAACCACATTTTCATTTCCTTTCTTATATTTAATGATGTAAGGAAACGACTCAATAAACTCAACCCATTTAGCTAAGCGTCTATGCAAGTTTTATTGAGCTTTAAGATACTTCAATGCTTCATGATCAGAATGTATGATAAATGTTTTTGGCCACAAATAATGTTGCCAAACCTCAAGAACTCTGACAAGTGCATACAATTCTTTCTCATAAACAGGATAATTCAGTCTAGCACCAGCAAGTTTCTCAGAAAAATATGCTATAGGACGACCCTCTTGCATCAAAACGCCACGAATTTCTATACCACTAGCATCACATTCAACTTCAAATTGCTTTGAAAAATCATGTAATGAAAGCAAAGGTGCAGTAGTAAGCAAACATTTCAATGTATCAAATGCAATATCTTGGGCTGCGCCTCATACAAATGGCACACCTTTCTTAGTCAATTCATGCAATGGTGCAGCAATAGTGCTAAAATCTTTCACAAAGCGCCTATAGAAACCAGCTAAACCATGGAAACTACGTACTTGACTCACATGCATGGGAATAGGCCAATTCTGAATTGCTTCAATTTTAGATTGATCTACTTCTACCCCATGATTAGATACAACATACAAGAAATATGACCTTATCTTTTCCAAATGTGCACTTTCCAATATTAGCATATAATTGATTATCGCGCAACACTTGCAAAACTTGTCTGATATGATCACAATGTTCAGTTTCATTGCGGCTATATATGAGTATATCATCAAAATAAACAACCACAAAACGACCAATATATTCTCTCAAAACATGATTCATTAATCTCATGAATGTACTAGGTGCATTAGTAAGACCAAAAGGCATAACTAACCACTCATACAAACCAAATTTTGTTTTGGAAGCAGTTTTCCATTCATCCCTTTCTTTCATCCTAATTTGATGGTATCCACTACACAAATCAATTTTAGAGAAAAAAGCAGCACCACTCAATTCATCTAACATATCCTCTAAGCGTGGAATAGGATGACGATATGGAATAGTGATGTTATTAATAGCTCTACAATCTACACACATGCGCCATGTACCATCTTTCTTAGGTACTAAAATAACAGGAACAACACAAGGGCTAAGAGACACATGGATGTACCCTTTGTCGAGCAATGCGTGTACTTGTTTCTGTATTTCCTTAGTTTCTTCGGGGTTGGTTTGGTATGGTGCCCGGTTTGGTAATGTAGCGCCAGGGATCAAGTCTATCTGGTGCTCAATGTCACGCAATGGAGGCAATCCAACTGGTACATCTTCTGGAAACACATCACCAAAATCTTGCAAAATAGTAGATACACCAAGAGAAATAGGGGTCATGCCATTAGAAACTAAAACCTCACCCTTATACATGAGCACAAGTGGCATGGCTATAGGATCCTCACTAAATTCTCTCATATCCTCTTTGGTGGCTAGTATGACTAGATTAGGCACTCTCTCACTTTTCGTTATATCATTCTTTTGGGGCTCATTTACAACACTCACAGTTTCAACACTCTCTCGCCCAGGTGCATCTTGCAACTTCACTTCAATCTTCTGACGAGATTCATTCACAATCTGCTGTGGTGTCATAGGTTGCAAATTGATTTTCTTGCCCTTGAACTCCAAATGATATGTATTGGCTCGGCCATTGTATTGAACATGGCGATCATAAAGCCAAGGACGACCCAATATTAAATGGCACACAGTCATAGGAACCACATCAAAATCAATAGAATCCTTGTATGGCCTGATTTCAAAGTTCACACGTACCATATGGTTTACCTTCATCTCACCACTGTCACTCAACCATTATATGTAATATGGCTTGGGATGAGGTAAATATGTAAAATTTATCTTGGCATACAACTCCTCGCTTGCAAGATTTCTGCAGCTACCTCCATCAATAATCACTTTGCAAGCTTTGTTTGGGCCAATTAGAGCTTTTGTTTGGAACAAATTGCAGCGCTGAGAGTCAACAACGGGCTGCACACTAAGAATACATGGAGAGACCACTATAGTAGGCGCATGTTCAGGAAAGGCATCCATATCTTCCTCCTCATAATCAGCACCATGATCATCAAGATGAGCATCATCTCGACTCTCATACTCTCCTTGATCATTGACAAACATCACCTTGCGGGTTGGACAATCTCTCTTGTAATGACCTCTACCTCCGCAAGTGTGACACTCCACATCACGAGTACGAGCCGTTGACATATTAGAACCCGAGCTAATAGCAGGAGCTACGAGCTTCTTTGCTTGTGAACCATAGGATGACTGAGGTGTAGGCTTGGAAGATGGTGTTGTAGAGTGACCAACAGCCACATTAGGTGTAGAAACATGTGGCGGCGGTGTGGACCTTGCTGAAATGCGGCTTGTGGAAGGGTATCTTGCACGCGCCTTCGCCTCTTCAGCAAGTTGTGATTCGGCCTCCCTTGCATGATGCAACAATTCATTCATAGTCTCATACCTATGATGACGAACAGTGCTCTTAATTGGTAGCTTCAAATTATTGAGAAATCGTTGCATGGTCATCTCAAGAGATTCACGAACTCTAGCACGCCGCATAAGCATCTCCATCTCCATGTAGTACTCATCAACCGACATGGTTCCTTGTCGCAAGTTTGTCAACTTATCAAAAACTGAGTGCAGGTAGTTGGTAGGTACAAAGCGTTCCTTCAAGATACACTTCATCTCTCGCCAAGTCATAACCGGAAGGTCATTGTCATCCCTTCTATTCTGCACAAGGGCATCCCACCAACGCAAAGCATAACCATCAAATTATGACGCTGCAAGCTTGACCTTCTTTTCTTCAATGTACTCATACAAGCGCTAGAGCTTCTCAATCTTCAACTTCCATGTGAGGTAATCTTCCGGATCAATGGAGCCATCAAACTTGGGAATTGAAAACTTGGTCTTGCCCAAACCATCATCAACCGGCTGGTGAGGTATACGCTGATCACGCCCAATTGGAGCAAAGACACGTCCATGAACAGGTTGAGGAGCACGGCCACGGCCAACCAGATTTGGTTGTTGACCATCACCGACATTACTTGCTTCCTCATCTTCATGGGCATCATCATATTGCTGCCTTTGTCCAATTGCTATTTTGAGAGCTTCAAGAGAACGTTGCAAAGCTGTGACATTGGTGTTAATAGCTGTTACTTGTGTCTGTATGGTAACGACTGCCTCAACATTTGCTTCCAAAGTCACTTGAACGTCCTGAATATTCTTGTCAATGGCATCTGTGGTGTGGTTGAATACACGTGTCAAATGGGACTTCAATGCTTCATATTCCCGCCAGTTGACAAGCTCATCGTCCTTCTTTTTCTGTGACACAACATCATCACTAGTAGACATGATTAGTAGACTAGTGCAAAAAGAAAAATCGATATTGATGCAGCCCGTCCTACGAACGTTACTATATCTACTCCTACGAGCCCCCCAAGTGGACCCACGACTCGCGCCCGAGCCAAACTCCTACAAGTTAAGGTTAACTCGCTCCTTTCCTTGTGAGATTTCGACACGCCCCTGGATGGTTTGCTACTTCATACGCCACCCTGTGCATCATCAGGTACGAAGAGAAGGACCCACGGAACGGAGAAACCACTGCGGAAGGGACCAGCCGCACTCAGGCGCCAGCGGTACTACCGGATACGGCGACCGGTACTACCGGTCCAAGCGGCACCACCGGCCCCTGCTACCGGACGCTCCAGGAGGAACCCAACCAAGCCCCAGATGTTCACGGTACTACCGGAGCTGGAATCGGTACTACCGGTCAGCGGTACTGCCGCCCTCCACTACCGCGCACTACTGACAACGCCAACCGAGGCCCCAGGACTGCAAGCGGTACTACCGGATCCTGAGCGGTACTACCGGTTGAGACCGGTACTATCGGTCGCGAACCCGGTACTACCGGACGTGCCTGAACCTGTTCGCGTCAGCTCGGCCCAGCACCCTGTACTCCTCTCTATATTTTCCCATTTCATTCCTAAACTACCCTTGTTTATGTGGCTGGCCTATATATAGCCCCCACCCTCTATTGTAAACGCTAGACTTGGATAATTGTAGTTGAAGACACCCCTTTGAGGATCTATCAACTATTTGTCTCATGCTCCTTGACAAGGAGCACCAAATTATCCACAAACCTCTTGGATTTTGCCTAGTGCATTCAAGTTGTACAAGTCCTTGGGATCTCGGTGTCTCATGCCCAAGTAGTCAATATCTCATCAAGCCTCTCACCCCCGTTGTTGGCCGTGGGAGAGTGTCTTGCCCAACGCTGATCCTAGGGATTGTGTTGGACCGGTTGCCACCAGCGTGAGCTATCGACTTGTATAGTGTTTTCGTGTGTGTGTGTGTGTTCATCGAGTTCTTCGCGTGTGTGTTCGTGGATTTCATCCCCTTCCCCCTTCCACCGCTTTCCCCTCGATTCCCACGGGATTCGTGAAAGATCGGGCCACCCTAAGGGGTCACCCCTAACATATTGGTATCAAGAGCAAGGTTGATCACGAATTTCCCCTCAATTTTTCTTCTATCCATCATAAAACCGAAAATTCCCCAAAAATAGCCCCAAATTTCCTTCGGATCGATCTTTGGATTTGGTGAGTTTTTTCGTGGTTTTGGACCATAGAACTGTTGCTTTTGGAGTCGATCTACAGCCTTCGTATGTTCCTATCCCAGCCTTTCGGTCAGATTACCACAAATTTGAGGATGTTTTCAGGTTGATCGCGTGCCAGGTCTGCGTCCGGCAAGATTACTGTCGACGAGCGGTACTATCAAGAAATCACCGGTACTACGGTCGAGTCATGTATTACCGCTCGCTACTAACAGTTTTCCAGTTCCTTTTGACACCTCAACTTCGTTTGCTGACTGACCTCTTTCGCTTGTTCGTGTTTCGCGTGTTTATCGCCATACAAAAAAAAGCGTCCGCAACAAAGTTCACCACGCGCTCAACGACACCGCGACACTCAAACATCATCCACAACAACGGTTGCAAGTCGTCAACAATACCAAAGGTATAACTTGTGCCACTTTGACAGCCCCATATCTTCCTTTGTGTGTATCTATCCTATGAGAGCAACTCATTTTGTGTTTGTCTAAGCATTGTGCACTTGCCTTTGGAAAGTGAGAGGGTGAGGGCAAATACAAAAGTTAACATAGTAGTATAGAAAGGGAGAAAAAGAATCCAAAAAAAATAGAAAGATACATAGTCTCCCAATACAAAGAGAGTATCAAGATTGTAAGCAAAAAGAGAGAGGAAAAAGCGCGCCAAGGCAAGTGCACAAATCCGTTGCTTATCCTCTTTTGGCAAACGAGTTATGGTCTCTCCTTGAGTTGGCACGACAACCGAGCGTAGTCTTCGTTAAGACCTTTTGTGCTCATTTTCATAGTCGTGCTAACCCCTTTAATCTCCATGTGTGCGTTCTCCCGTGTTTTTGTAGATCGATCCTTTTTTGCTTTTGATCTTTGGTTCTTTACCACTTAGAACAGTAACCTTTTACTTGGATCGTTTCGTTTGGTTTTCCACAATCCTAACCTTCCAACAAAAGCTTTTGAGAGTGTAGCTTATTTGTGTGTGAGTTTCTTTGCGATTTCACTTAGCAAGCTATTAGCTCTCTTGTGTGGCAATTGGTTTGATACAATCTCCAAGGTGAGGTAAAAGGCTAACTCCCCGCGTTCTTCTTCTCCATATACAACCCTTGTTGGCTTTGCATCATGGACAGGAATGGTGAGTCGTCCCAACCACCACCACCTCAAGAGGACGACACACAATACATGACAAGATGGGACCATTGGAAGGTCTGGGGAGAATTCAACTACCGTTGTGAAGCCCTTGAGCGGCGCCAAGACGAACAATTTAGCGAAGCCCGAGTGGAATTCAAGAACATCGACAACCGCTTCGAAGAAGTCCGAGGACAAATTGATGCAGCCCGTCCTACGGACACACCTCCATCTACAACACCTAGCCCTCCCAGTGGACCAATGACTCGCGCCCGAGCCAAGCTCCTACAAGCCAAGGTTAACTCGCTCCTTTCCTTGTGTGATTTCGATACGCCCCTGGATGGCTAGCTACTTCATACGCATACACTGTGCATCATCAGGTACGAAGAGAAGGACCAATGGAACGGTGAAACAGGAGCGGAAGCAACCAATCGCTGCCAGACTCTAGCGATACTACCGGACCCTACGGCCGGTACTACCGGTTCAAGTGGCACAACCGGCCCCGGCTACCGGACGCTCCAAGAGGAACCCAACCAAGGCCCAGATGACTGCGGTACTACCGGACCTGGAACCGGTACTACCGGTGGGCGGTACTACCGTCCCCTCCTACCACTCGCTACAGGCCCGACTGATACTACCGGTCTTGACTAAACCTGATCGCGTCAGTTCGGCCCAGCGCCCTGTACCCCTTTCTATATTTTCCCATTTCATTCCTAAACTACCCCTGTTTATGTGGCTGGCTTATAGATAGTCCCCACCCTCTATTGTAAACCCCAGACTTGGATAATAATAGACTGAGGACACCCCTTTGAGGATCTTTCATCTATTGGTCTCATGCTCCTACCAAGGGGCACCCTATTATCCACAACCTCTTGGATCTTGCCTAGTGCGTTCAAGTTGTACAAGGCCTTGGGTTCTCGGTTTCTCGTCCCCAAGTAGTCAAGATCTCACCAAGCACCTCGCCCCCGTTGTTGGCCGTGGAGAGAGAGCTTCGCCCAACACCGATCCTAGGGATTATGTTGGACCGGTTGCCACCGACGTGAGTTATCGGCGTGTATCGTGTTTTGTGTGCGTGAGTTCATCGGGTTCTTCGTGGGCGTGTGTTCGTGGATTTCATCCCCTTTCCCCCTCCACCGCTTTCCCCTCAATTCCCGCGGAGATTCGTGAAAGATCAGGCCACCCCAAGGGGTTACCCCATAACACAAATGCATGCCATGCAACACAACCTTAGCCATCAAAATGAAGCTCTTGGTCGCGCCCTCACCGCAACGGATGAGAAGCTTCAATGCCTCATTGATGGGCTCGCAAGACCACGATCGCGCGACTCAAGCTCATCACGGCACTCCTCAAGTGAATCAAGCGCGCCTCGCGGTCACGCTTCAAGGCACCAGGATGGACCCGTCCTTCACTCCATGAGCTCTTCTCAAGAGGTACCGTATCCGCGACATGTCGTGATAGTGCAAAGATGTCCGATCTTTCGATGAGATGGTGATAGTCGATTTGGTGGAGTTCGGGCTTGACGATCCGACTACACCTGCGAGCACGAGCGCCAATGTATTCACTAGGCCAATCTCCTGGAGGTTACCGATCCTTCAGGAACACGATCAGCCTGACCAGCGAGGGTCTTAATTCCTACCTGAAATCGAGAATAAGTAAGAACTAATATTGCAATTCAGATATTGCGGATTAAGATGAAAGCTTTATTGAAAAGGTGGGATCCTGTATAGGTGCGAAGTACAAGAGGCCTCTGCGATGCTCAAGCCTTGGCGAAGTTGCTATGATGGCTAACTTAATGTCTAAACAAAATCCGAGTCTATAGTGACGGCTAAGGCGAGTATTTAAGCAGGAAAAGGTAGGGTTTCGGCCAGCCATAGAAGTGGTGGCCGAATCCAACCCTACAAGTCCTTTTCTCCTCAAATACGGACTCTAAAAAGTGGCTATTTAAAATCCTGCGAAAATTACATGGGCCTGGCCCAAAATAAAGGTATCGCAGCACCATATTAAGCTATGGACGAATTTTTGAAGTATTAATCTTGAATATTTCGTCCAAGCCTTCTTTCTTCATTATGGTGGCCTCAAAGTTCTGAAATCTTCATCCGTGGCCTTCTCTTGGATCATCACGTGCTTGCCGCCATCTCCATGCATGACCATGCTCCAATGCTTGTCCCTCTCATCCATGCTTGGTCAATCATTCCTAAGAGTAAGAAATACATCTGATTTAGGCATCATCATATTCTCATGTATGTGAGGAATAGTTCCAAGAAACGAAAGTACCTGATAGTTAAGTTGTCTAGCACGAGATCGAGTGATAAGTCCTTGTATGTGTGTAGCTGTAGGTACAATAGTTGTATCAATAGATGGGATGCCCACATCATGCTCCCCTTCTTGAATTAAAGTCGTCCTCGACGCAATCTCATCTTCTTCACCAAAGTAAGGCTTCAAATCTGCAATGTTAAACGTAGGACTAACCGTACCAAAGTCTGCAGGCAACTCAAGTTTATATGCATTATCGTTTATTTTCTCTAACTCCTTAAAGGGACCAGCAGCACGCGACATTAACTTAGACTTGCGTAAATTAGGAAAATGATCTTTACGCAAATGTAACCAAACAGGATCTCCAACATCAAACACAACATGCTTTCTCCCTTTATCCCCAGCAAGTTTATACTTAGCATTCATGTGTTCTATGTTATCTTTAATAGTCTTATGCAAGTTTCATATCATTTCAGCGTGTTGTGTAGCATCCAAATTATTTTTCACCGAAGTAGGTAAAGGCAATAAATCAATAGGTGCACGAGGAACAAAACCATAGACGATCTCAAATGGGCACATATTTGTGGTAGAATGCAGCGAACGATTATAAGCAAATTCTATATGAGGTAAACTCTCTTCCCACAATTTTAAGTTCTTCTTTAAAACAGCCCGCAACATAGTAGACAAAGTTCTATTTTCTACTTCAGTTTGTCCATCAGTTTGGGGATGACATGTAGTACTAAACAGCAATTTAGTCCCCAACTTAGCCCATAAACATCTCCAAAAGTGGCTAAGAAATTTAGTATCACGATCAGAAACAATAATATTGGGCACACCATGCAAACGAACAATTTCACGAAAGAACAAATCAGCAATATGCGCAGCATCATCCGTTTTATGACAAGGAATAAAGTGTGCCATCTTAGAAAACCGATCCACAACAACAAAAATACTATCCCTCCCCTTCTGTGTTCGTGGCAATCCCAAAACAAAGTCCATAGAAATATCCTCCCAAGGAACACTAGGAACATGAAGAGGCATATATAAACCATGTGGATTAAGGCGAGACTTAGCTTTTTGACAAGTAGTGCAGCGTGCCACAAATCGCTCAACATCTCGACGACACGTGGCCAAAAGAAGTGTGCAAGAACATCCTCCGTCTTCTTGACACCAAAGTGTCCCATCGGTCCTCCTCCATGCGCCTCCTGTAACAACAAAAGAGCAATGAGCTATCCGGAATGCATAGTTTGTTAGCACAGAACACAAATCCATCATTGAAGACGAACTTGTTCCATGTTCTACCATCTCTACAATTCTGCAACACATCTTTAAATTCAGCATCATGCACATATTGTTCCTTAATAGTTTCTAATCCAAATATTTTGAAGTCAAGTTGAGATAACAAAGTATAACGGCGCGACAAAGCATCAACAATAATATTATCTTTACCCTTTTTGTGTTTGATAACATAAGGAAAAGACTCAATAAATTCAACCCACTTTGCATGACGACGATTCAACTTAGCTTGACTACGAATATGCTTCAAAGATTCATGATCAGAATGTATAACAAATTCTTTAGGCCATAGATAATGTTGCCAAGTTTCTAATGTCCGAACCAATGCATATAATTATTTATCATAAGTAGAATAGTTAAGACTAGCCCCACTCAATTTCTCACTAAAATATGCAACAAATTTTACCTCTTGTAATAACACCCCTCCCAAACCAATTCCACTAGCATCACATTCAAGCTCAAAAGTCTTACTAAAATCAGGAAGTTGGAGTAAGGGAGCATGTGTTAGCTTATCTTTCAATATGACGAAGGTCTGTTGTTGTGCATCGCCCCAAACAAAGGGCACATCCTTCTTGGTAAGCTCATTCAACAAGGCAATTGATCCAAAGTCTTTGACAAAGCGCCTATAAAAACCAGCGAGGCCAAGAAAACTCCTCACTTGTGTGACCGTCTTGGGCTGCGACCAATTCTCAATAGCTTCAATCTTGGATGGATCCACTTCAATACCCTGTGATGTAACAACATAGCCAAGAAACGCAACTCGATTGGTGCAAAAGGTGCACTTCTCAAGGTTACCAAACAAACGTGCATCACGTAAAGGATTAAAAACATCACGTAAATGGTCCAAATGATCCTCTAAAGATTTGCTATAAATCAGAATATCATCAAAGTAGACTACCACAAAACGTCCAATGAAAGCACGTAAAACTTCGTTCATTAATCTCATGGAAGTGCTAGGTGCATTAGTTAAACCAAACGGCATTACTAACCACTCATATAAACCGAACTTAGTTTTAAATGCTGTTTTCCATTCATCTCCTAATTTCATATAAATCTGGTGGTAACTACTACGCAAATCAACTTTAGAAAACATGGTAGAGCCACTCAACTCATCAAGCATGTCATCTAAACGTGGAATAGGATGACGATACCGAATAGTAATATTATTGATAGCTCTACATTCAGTACACATGCGCGAATAACCATCTTTCTTAGGTACCAAAATAATAGGAACAACACAGGGGCTAAGGGACTCACGAATATGATCTCTGTCGAGTAGTTCCTGAATTTGGCGTTGTATCTCCTTTGTCTCCTCTGGATTGGTTCTATATGGCTCGCGGTTGGGCAACGTGGCACCAGGAATTAGATCAATTTGGTGCTCAATTCCTCTAATAGGAGGTAGTCCTGGTGGCAGCTCAGCGGGAAAGACGTCCTCATATTCCTGCAAAAGGTTAGCAATAGCGGGTGGCAAAGAAGGAGGCATATCCTCAAATGAAAACAAAACCTCTTTGCAGAAAATTGCATAACATTGAGTATTTTTTACATCTAGTTCAGCAATATCAATTTTATTTGTAAGCATACATGGACTCTTCAAACGAATTTCAGTAGCATGTGTAGAATCAGATTTGTGTTCTTTGGTGGTACAAAATCTGCAGCAACAATCTGATTCTCACTTTTATTTTTCTCCTTAGTTTTAGCTCTACTAGCTCTAGCAAGATCATCTTTTAAAATCTGTTTGGGAGTCATAGGTTTTAGACCAATTTTCTTTCCATCATGCATAAGAGAATAGTGATTAGTTTTGCCATTATGAACAGATTCTCTATCAAATTGCCATGGTCTACCAAGTAACAAAGAACAAGCTTGCATTGGTATAACTTCACAATCAACAAAATCAGAATATGTACCAATAGTAAAATGCACGCGTACCGTTCTTGTTATCTTGATCTTGCGAGAACTCTCAAACCATTGGATGTAATATGAATGTGTGCGTTTTTCTTGTTGGAAGCACAAGCTTCTCTACCATGTCAACACTAGCCAGATTATTACAACTCCCTCCATCAATGATGATCCGTATAGCTCTTTCCTTGACAACACCACGTGTTTGGAACAGGTTGTGGCGTTGATCTTGCTCAAATTTGCTCAATTGCACACTCAACACACATTGTATAATTAAGCTCTTGTATTGATCAGCAGCTTTAGCTCCCATTACCTTTGTCTCTTCATCAGAATCACAATTGTCTCCATCACGAGCAGAAATAAGGGCTAATGTATCTTCATCAAAGTCACTCGCTGAATCATATTGACCATCATCACGCACCATCATAACACGTTGTGTTGTGCACTCTCTCTCAATATGACCAAAACCCCAGCACTTGCGGCATTGTCTATCTGATGTGGACATCCCATCTATTGATACAACCGTTGTACCTAGCAGCTACACACATACAAGGACCTATCACAAGATCTCGTGCCAAACAACTTAAGTATCAGGTACTTTCGTTTCTTGGAACTATTCCTCACATACATGAGAATATGATCCTGCCTAAATCAGATGTATTTATTACTCTTAGGAATGATGGACCAAGCATGGATGAGAGGGACAAGCATTGGAGCATGGCCATGCATGGAGATGGCAGCATGCATGAGATGATTCAAGAGAAGACCACAGATGAAGATTTCAGAACTTTGAGGCCACCATAATGAAGAAAGAAGGCTTGGACGAAATATTCAAGATTAATACTTCACAAATTCGTCCATAGCTTAATATGGTGCTGCGACACCTTTATTTTGGGCCAGGCCCATGTAATTTTCGCAGGATTTTAATTAGCCACTTTTTTGAGTCCGTATTTAAGGAGAAAAGGTCTTCTAGGGTTGGATTCGGCCACCATTTCTATGGCTGGCCGAAACCCCACCTTTTCCTCCTTAAATACTCCCCATAGCCGTCACAGTAGACTCGGATTTTGTTTAGACATTAAGTTAGCCATCATAGCAACTTCGACAAGGCTCGAGCGTCGCAGAGGCCTCTTGTACTTCGCACCTATATAGGATCCCACCTTTTCAATAAAGCTTTTATCTTAATCCGCAATATCTTGGTTAGTTCTTACTTGTACTCGATTTCAGGTAGGAATTAAGACCCTCGCTGGTCAGGCTGATCATTTTTCCGCAGGATCGGTAACCTCTAGGAGATTGGCCTAGCGATTGCATTGGCGCTCGTGCTCGCACGTGTAGTCGGATCGTCAAGCCCGAACTCCACCTAATCGACTATCACCATCTCATCGAAAGATCGGACACCTTTGCCCTATGAAGTGGTATGAGATTTCAGGTTGCTCGGTGAGATTTTACTGTTTTTGTAGATTAGATCTGTTTTACCTATAACCCACGAAAAAGCCAAAAACACAATTAGAGTTTAGATCCATCCCATCACCAATCTACGCCTCGTATTATCTTTTCAGTTTTGCATTGTTCAATTTGTCTCTGGATCGTCGCGTCGAGTTGCTGGTCTTAGTGTCTCGTCCCTTAGAGTTCCGAGTTCTGATCACTGTAGTCACCGCCACACCCGCAGATCATCGCCACCATATTCCGCCACCATATTCCTCCGCCATACACCCAGCCACCATAAACCATAAAACTCCGCCACCGCCTTCCTTTCCTGCCGCGGCACGAGTCCGAGTAGAGTTAGTGTTTCCTAGTTATTTCTTTTTACTCTCCTTTATTGTTGTTTCCGTATTGAGCTAAAGTCCATGTCGAGTTACTAGTTCCGTCGTAAGTCTAGAAGGAGGGCAAAAAAAACTGGCTATACTGATTTTCGACCCCGGGGATCACTTTTCTCCATCGGCCGTTATAGTGATATTTTTTTGGCGCCTGCGCGCTTTCCGGAGCATAATACAAAAAATTCGAATTTTTTTGGGGCTAACCAGCTTTTAGACCCCGTAGATCAGTTCTAGACACTCGCCATCATCGTGATTTTCAACATCTCGGTTCGCTTTTCAGGGTGCCATATCATCATATATTGCTTGTTGTGTCGCGTCGTGACATCGTTGGTGATCTAGGCTCGCGTCTCTAGTACGGTCTAGCCTAGGACCAGCACGGTACCATTGTTGAGCATTCTTTCAACATTTGCATTGCTTTTTTGATAATTGCTAACCCCTTTGCTAAGCCTTCCCAGAGCTCCATATAATTCTCCACGTGCGGTGTCTCGACTCCTGGTAATCGCTTGGTTCAATCTCTGGACCCACTGCTCCTCGCGGTTGCACATCGCCTTTTTCCTGCTGTTTGGTAAGAACTTGTAAGAGCTTCGTATATTACTTGACGGATTACGCGTGCCTTCCACCATATTTCCGTAGTTATAGGCATATATACCTGTGCTTTTTAAAGCACTAACCATGACAAATACTTCCGGAACCCTGCCAAAATGACGAACCAAGAACTACATGCCCACTTCTCCGAGCTCTTGGTCGGTCGCGCTGAAGATGTGGATGCACGACTAGGGGAGTTTGACACCAAGATCACCAATGCCATGGACAATATCGATGGACTCGAGAAATCCTTCAACGACAAGCTTGACGCTCGGTTCAAGGAGGTTTTGGACAGATTGCCGGCACCCGCACCGCACCCGCCCCATTGGCACCTCGGCATGGTGCACAACGCATTCCGATCACGGGTCGTAGTGCTAGTTCGGCTGCCGCCACACCTCAGGCGGCTACCGCTGCAGCTGAGGCACCTCAGAATCCAGCGCGGCTGCTGCTGCGACATTCGGGACAGACGACGGGTACTACTACGATCTTGATGACGATCTGTTTGACGAGGAGGTTGAACAACCTCCACACCCTGCTGGACGTCCCCGGCATTACCACCGCAACGCTCGACCACCAGTACGTGATGATGATCATATTGCAAAGCTTAAATTAAATATTCCATCTTTTGAGGGTAAATATAATCCTGATGCATATCTTACATGGAAGATGGAAGTAGAACAACGTTTTGCATGCTTAAAATACCCTGAGAATATGCGTGTTAGTGCTGCTACATGTGAATTTACTAAATTTGCTTCCCTTGGGTGGTCTGAGTATTGTCGTTTAAATCCTACTACTATTCCTAGTACTTGGACTGCTTTAAAACTGCTATGCGTGTTCGTTTTGTGCCTCCCACTTATCAACGTGATTTACTAAAGAATCTGACACGTTTGGAACAAGGGAAAAATTATGTAGAAGAGTATTATCAGGAATTGCAAACCGGGATGGTTCGATGTGGTCTTGTTCAATCTACTGAACAAATACTTGCACGTTTCTTTGGTGGATTAAACAAGGACATTCAACACATATTAGACTATAAGGAATATAATTCTATCATTGTTTGTTTCATCTTGTGGTATGGGGTAACCCCTTGGGGTGGCCCGATCTTTCACAAATCTCCACGGGAAACGAGGGGAAAGCGGTGGACGGGGAGAGAGGGGATGAAAACCACGAACACACGCACACAAATCATGATACACGCCGATAACTCACGCCGGTGGCAACCGGTCCAACATAATCCCTAGGATCGGTGTTGGGCGAAGCTCTCTCTCGACGACCAACAACGGGGGCGAGATGCTTTGTGAGATCTTGACGACTTGGGGGCGAGAAACCGAGAACCCAAGGCCTTGTACAACTTGAACGCACTAGGCAAGATCCAAGAGGTGGGTGGATAATAGGGTGCGCCTTGGTAGGAGCATGAGACCAATAGATGAAAGATCCTCAAAGGGGTGTCCTTAATCTATTATTATCCAAGTCTAGGGTTTACAATAGAGGGTTGGGGCTATTTATAGGCCAACCACATAAACAGGGGTATTTTAGGAACAAATAGCGAAATATAGAGAGGGTTACAGGGCGCTGGGCCGACTTAGCACGATCAGGTTCACGCACGTCCGGTAGTATTTGGCTTCTGTTGGCGTCGTCTGTTGGGAACGGTAGTAGGGGGCGGTAGTGCCACTGGGCGGTAGTACCGGCCGCAAGTTCCGGTAGTACCACTGGATACAGAGGGTATTTGGCTTCTTCCGCTGGTGCTCCTCCGTTCGCTGGGTCCTTCTCTTCGTACCTGATGATGCACAAGGTATGCGTATGAAGTAGCAAGCCATCTGATGGAGGGGTTAACCTCTTGGGTGGCCCGATCTTCACGGATCTCGTGGTCAAATCGATGGGAAAGCGAGGGGAAAGGGAGAAGGTAGCGGAAGCGAACACACACCTCGCGAAGAACACGATGAACACACGCAAAACTCACACGATACAAGGCCGATTGCTCCCGAGCGGCCACCGTCCGATAGAATCCTCGCAAGGAAAGATCGGTCAACGTGCTCCTCAAATCCACATCGGAGAGGAAGAACACCTTGGGAGGGTCTTGACAACTTGGATATGAGACATCGAACTCCAAGGCCTTGTTCAACGATGGATGCGTGATGCAAAGTCCAATCGAGGTTGGTGGCGATAGTCGGTCCCTTGGTAAGGGATGAGGCAAAACTAGAGATTCCACAATGGGGTTGTCTTTAGTCTATCATCTATGCCTAAGGGATACATGAGGGTGGGGGCTCTATTTATAGGCCCCACTAAACAAGGGTAGTTTGGGGATAAACTAGGCGACTAGGTAAGTAAAGGGGATACATGGGCTGTGGCCCAACAGGTCTTGTGAGCACATACATGACCGGTAGTACGGACTTAGGACCCAGTAGTACCGGTCATCACCAATAACCGCCTGGGACCGTAGGTACCGCTTGCGGTCTGGAGCATCGATTGGAGCCGTCAATAGCGGCGGTATCGGTAGTAACCGGCCGGTAGTACCGGTTCCGACAACCGGTAGTACCGCTTGGACCTGGCAGTTGCCGACCTGTCTTCTTCCGTCTCCTCTTCCAAGCCTCCGTCTTGTCAGGCTTGATGTTCCGGGCTTCCTCCCTTGCCTCCGTACTGGTCGGTGTGAACCTATCATACATATGTGACGGAGTATGAAGTAGCATACCATTCACTAGGGTAGGAAGTGGGCTCGCATAGAGGAACGGATTCACCTTTGGAGTCCATGACGACTTGGCGTAAGTTGGAGACCTTGATGTAGTAACGACCGTAGGTCGGGCTACATCATCTCCCCCCTTCAAAAAGAGTCGTCCTCGACTCTCCATGTTCATCACGAAGTAGAATAGGTCGAAGGACATCCTTGATCCTGGGGCCTCGATAAGATTGACTTGACAACACTTCAATGTCCCTTCACCTTCCATGTATGTTAGACCCCTCCTTTATAAAGGAAAGGATCCCTGTGATTGCAATGCTAGTCCCTGGATCAATGCTAGCATCCACAGTTTAAGATGAAGTACACAGATACAAAGGTCGTTTATTACATTCATTCCAGAGATAAAACATAGTCTTTTACAACTCAGGGCCATAGGCCTAATACAAGAGTTTAAGGAATAAGTAAATAAACATAAGTCTTCATCTTCATGTGCCACAGGCAAGCATGTTGAGTGTAGACTCATGACTCCTATTCATCATCGGAGTAACTGCAACATCACAAGTTCTGACCACAGAGGTCAATACTTTGGAATAGTATTGGCAAGTGATACCTTAGTATATTTTTAAGTGGAATATGTTACTATATGCATTTGGCTAAGTGTAGCTTGGCTTGCTTTGCTTGAAATTAGGTTTTTCCTACTAGTTGAAAGCACTAAGTTTTTCTTTGTCCAAAACATTCCCAAGGAACCACCAATAGACATTGAGGTCCTTCACCCTTGTTCACCCACAAATTTTACTTAGAAGTTGGAGTGATGAGATTCTTGTAGCTTCCATGTCTTGATGCTCAAAAGTGTCCATTACCTTGGACTAGGCTAAGTACTTAGGTTTTCCGTCTGCAGAGGTTGTGCACTTTCCCCACCAGACTTGGTTTCCCAAGACAGGGCCTTTCAGAAGCCTTTCCTTAGTCAAATGGACGCGCTCCAACCTATCATCCCATCTACCACCAACTGTCCAATTGACTAAGTTCTAGCAACCTATATGATCAAGGCAGAGCCCATATTGCCAAGTGGTTGCACTGTAAGCTTTCTCAACACTTGGCCTCCAAATCCCTTTGTGCCTGGGTGGCTTACCACAAGTGAGATACACAACCCAAGTCCATGGCCTTGTGTAACCACTCAACATAACCCATACTTTCCATTCCACCCAGGAGGTTCATTTGACTTAGTGGTTTTATTAGGAAAGTATAAGTCTCATGACTTAGAAATATTTTCTTCATAGTAAGTGTAGTTTTCACCAACCCTTGTTTGCTATATAGCTAGGCTAAGCAAGGTATGGCAACTTATCTTAGGGATAATTCCTTAGCAATTCTACTAGACTACATAGGATTTCCCAACTTTTGCATTAGACAAAATAACATGCATTACTATAACAAAATATCTAATGCTAGTTCAAAACATAGGACAAATATATTCATGTAAATATCACTTGCCTTGGTAGTGGGGAGAGTAGCACTCTTCACAATCACAATCACTAGCAAAATCTACACAAGAAATTATAGCATACAATTACACACAATTATATACATCCAAAATAATATGAATGCATGCATGCAAGAATTTACTAAGTGGTGATTTTGAAAATTCTACCAAGTATGCTCATGCCTCTGAAACTTAACATGTCACAAGTTTGCCAATTAAATTATTTGGCACCAATAGAATTTACCAAAATAAATCTAAATCTAAAAATAGCCTTAAACTTGTTCTACAAATAAAATCATTTTAACTGTTACTATATGCTAAATAAATTGGATATTCAGAAAGGTCCTGTTTCACTGAATCCAACGGTATAAAGTTTGCAAAAATCTAACGTGGCAATCAAAAGTTATAAGCATTTGAATTTGGATCAAATTTCTGGTTTTAAATCTATTTTTAGATCTAACCCTAGCCACGCGTCGCGCTGTGATTGGCGCGTACCGCTTCGGTTGGATCGCTCTGCCGCGAGGATCTAAACATCGAGCGCTCGGATCGCGTACGCCTCGCGGTTAAGTGGATCTATCCTAGCGCCACGATATAGATCCAACGATCCAAAACAACAAACCAAAATCTGGCGGCTTATCGGTATGCGTGGCGGCGACGAACGATGTGGCGGTAAGGTACAGATCGCTAGGTGGATGGGGAGATGCTCACCAAGATCGCGGTGTGGGGATGCTCGGCGTGTGATCGGCTCGGCAAGGCGCTCGGGTTGCGGTAGATTTCTCGCGGAGTTGGATCGGCAGCGGTGGTTCTGCTTTCGGTGGGCGGCGTTGTTGTTCACTAGGATGCCAAAGAAAGGTGTGGTTAGATGCGTAAGATCACGGAGAACATGCGGCGTGAGCGAACGACAAGGTTCGGGCGATGCGGACTTACCACTAGAGCTCGGAGTTCGTGCGAAGACGGTGGCGGCGATCGTCGATGTTGCGGCTACGGGTCATGCGAAGGTAAGCGGAGGTGTCGGAAGGTGCAGATATTCACTAAACATGATAGCGTAAGCGAGACCGAGGGAAACTCTATGCTCACGGAATTTGCGGCGATCGTCGGAGAGAGCAATGCGCAGCACTGGGGCATTCGTGCTTGGGGTTTGGGGTAAAGAGAGGCGGAGGGGGTTTATAGCCGATCATGAGCGAATCACTCGGCCATTGATTCAATTGGCCGTGAATTAAACACAAAAACGGCGCGTTGATTGGGGATGAACCGGTCGTGCGGGTGGAGACGATCTTGACATGGAGGAGGCCCGCTTGTCGTGAGGTGCGAGGTGGAAGTGGGTCTGTCGGTAATTTGAGCGTCTTTCAGCGCGTCAAGGGAGAAAAGGAATGCCGGGTGGGCTAGTTGGGCCTGTTCCACTGCTGGGCTAAATTCCTGGCGCTCGGCCCTTTTCCTTTGTTGAAGTCTTTTTCTTTTCTAATTCTATTTTCTGGAATGATTTTTGATATGAATTCAAATCCTTTTGAATTCAAACAAAATTGAGGATCTTTGCAGGGTTCTGTGGTTTCAAATACAGTCATTTAACCAAGTGGTTACCTTGTAAGGGCCTGGTCAAACTTGGGCTTTCAAACAAACAGAGACTTGTCTCTAGTTTGTGAATGATTGAAATAGGGTTTAGAAAATATTTTTAAATTGGAAACTTGGGTTAAAATGCTACACCTAATCTTTCCAACAATGGAGGCAAGCAATCAAGTTCCTAAACAATCCAATCTCAAAGGGTGATGGCCAATTGAGTTAAATTTGCACACATGAAATCATAGCTCAAACTTCTGTCTCTAAATGATTTTGAGAAAAACCCTAAATGGATGAATGATGCAAGAATGATATGAATGAGTTTTGGAATATGAATTTAGGGATGTTACAAATCTAACCCCCTTAAGATGAATCTCGCCCTCGAGATTCGGTTTGGCTAGCAAATAGGTGAGGGTGGTCTTTCCGAAGATCGTCTTCTCTTTCCCATGTTGCTTCCTCTTCGGAGTGATGGTTCCATTACACTTTACAAAACTTGATAGTCTTGGTCCTGGTAACTCTTTCTGCGGTCTCTAGAGTCTTGACAGGCTTTTCCTCATAGGTGAGATCACTTTCTAGTTGGACTTCTTCCAAAGGTATGGTATCCTTCAAAGAAGATTCTTCCATCTCTGGGTGACATTTCTTAAGTTGACTCACATGGAACACATTATGGACAGCTGACAGAGATTCTGGCAATTCAACTTCATATGCAACTTCTCCTTTGCGACTTAAAATCTTGAATGGCCCAACATATCTTGGTGCCAACTTTCCCTTGACTCCAAATCTTTTCACTCCACGAAGTGGTGATACTCTAAGATAAGCTCTATCCCCAACTTCGTAGGTGACTTCTCTACGCTTAGAATCCGCGTAGCTTTTCTGTCGGGACTGTGCTATCTTCAATCTGTCCTTAACCAGTTTGACTTTCTCTTCGGCGTCTTTGATAAGATCAGGTCCAAATAAACTTCTCTCTCCCACACCATTCCATAGTAATGGGGTGGTACATTTCCTTCCGTAGAGTAACTCAAATGGTGCCATTCCAATACTAGCTTGATGACTATTGTTGTAAGAGAACTCTGCGTAAGGCAAGCTTTCATCCCAACTTGCTCCATAGTCTAAAGCACATGCCCTCAACATGTCTTCAAGAATTTGATTAGTCCTTTCCGTTTGTCCATCAGTTTGGGGATGAAAGGCAGTACTGAATTCCAACCTCGTTCCCAAAGATTCATGAAGCTGTCTCCAAAAGTGTGAAGTGAAATGTGTTCCTCTATCTGACACAATACTCTTAGGCACACCGTGAAGGCATACAATTCTGCTCATGTAGATTTTGGCTAACTTGGCACTTGTATAAGTTGTCTTCATGGGTATAAAGTGAGCCACTTTAGTTAGGTGATCCACTACCACCCATATGGAATCATACCCTGACCTAGTCCTTGGTAATCCGGTAATGAAATCCATACCAATATTTTCCCACTTCCATTCAGGAATAGGCAGTGGTTGAAGCAAACCTGCTGGTTTCTGGTGCTCCGCTTTGACTCTGCTACACACATCACACAAAGCAATATGTTCGGCGACGTCCCTTTTGAGATTGTTCCACCAAAACCTTTCCTTCATGTCCATGTACATCTTGGTATTTCCCGGGTGAATAGAATACGGAGAGTTGTGAGCCTCTTGTAGAATCGTTTCAACTCGGATCTTGTGGAACACAAATACGTTTCCCGTGCCATAAGGTGCCTTGTTCGTCTACATGGAAACTCTTGCCTTTCCCTAGACTTATATTTTCCTTAATCTTTTCAATTTCCTTATCAGTCTTCTGAACTTCTCGGATCTTGTCCAATAGAGTGGGTTGAACATCTAAGGACATGAGATGTCCTTCTGGTACAATCTCTAATCTGAGTTCCTTGAATTGTTTACACAGGTCATCTGGCAATTCCCCTTTTGTAAGGCCATTTACAAAAGTCTTACGACTTAGAGCATCGGCTACCACATTTGCTTTACCGGGGTGGTATTGCAAACTTAAGTCGTAATCCTTGATAAGTTCTAGCCATCTCCTTTGCCTCATGTTGATTTCTTTCTGGGTGAAGATGTACTTCAAGCTCTTATGATCGGTGAACACTTCACACCGCTTACCCAAAAGGTAGTGTCTCCATGTTTTGAGTGCATGGACGACAGAGGCTAACTCCAAATCATGAGTAGGATAGTTTACTTCATGAGTTTTGAGTTGTCTCGAAGCATAGGCTACGACTTTACCATCTTGCATAAGTACGGCACCCAAACCTTCATGAGACGCATCACAATAAACTTGGAAATCTTTTTCCAAATCTGGTAGACATAGGACTGGCGCTGTCACAAGTCTCTTCTTCAACTCTTGGAAGCTGACTTCGCAACCTTCAGTCCAAGCAAATTTCTTGTCCTTCTTTAGCAATTCTGTCATTGGCTTAGCAACTTTCGAGAAATTTTCAATGAACCTTCTGTAGTAACCTGCTAAGCCAAGGAAACTACGAACTTCTTTTACATTCTTGGGTGATTCCCAATCTGTCACAGCTGAAACCTTAGCAGGATAAACTGCCACACCATCCTTTGTCATAACATGACCAAGAAAACCAACTTCCTCTAACCAAAACTCACACTTGCTGAACTTGGCATAAAGTTTATGCTCTCTTAGTTTTTCAAGTATCAAGCGCAAGTGTCTTTCATGTTCTTCCTTGCTCTTGGAGTAGACTAAGATATCATCGATGAAAACGACCACAAACTTGTCAAGGAATTCCATGAATACCTTATTCATCATATTCATGAAGTATGCTGGAGCGTTGGTTAAACCAAAAGGCATCACGGTGTACTCATACAATCCATACCTTGTGGTGAATGTTGTCTTAGGTATGTCTTGCTCTCTTATCTTGAGTTGAAAATAGCGACCAGATCAATCTTGAGAACACATGCTCCTTCTAACTGATCAAACAAGTCGTTGATTATTGGCAAAGGATATTTGTTCTTGATGGTCACCTCGTTGAGAGATCGGTAGTCAATACACAATCTTTGCGTTCTATCCTTTTTCTCCACAAACAATACTGGGGCTCCCCAAGATGAAGAACTTGGTTGAATAAACCCTTTACGCAATCGTTTCTCCTAGCTGCTTCTTGAGTTCTTTCAGTTCATCAACTGACATTTTGTGCGGTCTCTTAGCTATTGGTCCAGAACCTGGTACCAAATCTATCAGAAACTCCACATCTCTTTCTGGTGGCATCCCTGGTAATTCTTCCGGAAATACATCCAGATACTCACACACAATTGGCACACTGTCCATGCTAACCCCCTTAAGAGAATTCAGTTTACTTCCCTTGGATTCAAAGTTAGATCTGAATTTTATTCTTTTTCCTTCTGGGGTTGTGAGTGCAACTGTACGTTTGGCGCAATCTAATACTCCTTCATACTTAGCCATCCAATCCATTCCCAAAATTACGTCTAGTCCTTGGGAATCTAGGATTATCAGGCTTACCGGAAACTTATGTTTTCCAAACTCTATGACAAGATCCCGGCATCCAAGACTCACTATCATTTCTCCACCCGGAGAACTAACTTTTATTGGACACCCAATGTTTTCAGATGCAAACCCATTTCTATCAACAAATGCTTTTGATATGAATGAATGAGATGCACCAGTGTCAAAGAGTACAAATGCTGGAACGGAATTGAGTCTGAACTTACCAGCAACGGCATCAGGCTCTTCATAGACCTCCTCCACATTGATGTGGTTAACCTGTCCTTTCTGGAAAGGATTTGACTTGTTAGGTCCTTCCACCTTCTTCTCAGGGCATTCATTAGCATAATGCCCCAGTTTCTTGCATTTGAAGCACTCAACTTGACTGATGTCCTTTTTAACATGCTGACTTCCACTTCGACTACCATTTCCACTGTGGTGGCTCTTATGTCCACCCTTGTGGTTCTTGTACTTATCATTGTCATGACTGCGGTGATGCTTGTTGTCATGACGGTTGTGGTTGTGGTGCTTGTTGAATTTCCCATGCTTATGGGATCTGGCTGCCACTTGTCATCATAGTGAGATCGTTTGTGAGACGATCCAGTGCTTGTCGGAGTGTTTCCTCTTCCTACTCTCGACTTGCTTCATTTTACTTTCCAAAATAGCAGCCTTGTCACACAAAGACCGATAAGTTGGAACATATGCCCTGAACAAGCTGAGGTTCAGCTCATCATTCAAACCTTCCAAGAACTTTTCCTTTCTTTTTGCATCTGTATCAACCTCATCCGGTGCATAGCGCGCCAGATGAAGGGTTCGCAGCATAGAAAACAAAAATTTTCCTACGATGTGAACTATATACCAAGATCTATTTATACTAGATACAAACAACAGGCGGATGTATATCCGTAGAGAACATACCCTTGAAGACCGACAAAGTTTAACGAGTCCAAACTCGTGGTTGATGTAGACGATCTCTTGCCGATCTCAAGATCGAGAGGAAGTCCTAGCGCCGCAAATCAGCAGCGCATCCGTTGTTTCGCACACGTTCGAGGCACCGAGCAACCTCCGCCTCCTCGATCCAGCGATGCACGGAAGCACAACTCTTTCTTGCCGAATAGCCACGGAACATGTATCTCGCTAGTCCGAGACCATGGGGATAAATTCTAGAGGGAGAGAGATCCTTCACGAGGAGGTGTGAGTGAGAAGTGAGAGGAGGGCTCCTTTTATAGGAGGGGGAACCCCAAGGGGTGGCCGCGTAAGTGCCTTGCCCTCCCTCTTCATGTGGGTGGACACTCCACTCACAAAACTCCTCAAATTCCTCCTCAAAATCCCACTCAAAGATCCCATTAAATTTCCACCAAATTTAATGCAAACTCTCATTAAATAAAACTCTTTTATTTTATTCAGAATTTTGTCAATTACTTTAATGACAAACATTCACAAATAACCTTGCTAGAATTCTATTTCACATGCATAACCACTTTATGCAATTTCACCGAAAACTGTTTGGTATCTAGTGAAATAAATTCTCGCTTGTTTATTCTTTCGGCATGAAACTTTTGCTCCAATTGGATGTCGGTGTCTCTTAAGTGTGTCACCCTACGGTTCGTGAATAATGCGGACATGATCGAGACCCCTCTCGGATCAATAATCGAGCGGGATCTGGAGACCCATCTTGACTCCCACATTCAACGATGACTTTCTTGTGATCGTGGAACCTTTACGCTAGTATCTTAATCCCTTTGTTTCACGATATATATTACATGTCGAGATTGATCATCGGTATCTCCATACCTAGTTTGATCTACCGACATGCACTCTTTTCTCGTTCCGTGATATAACATTCTAGTGATCAAATCACTTGCTTGCAAGCTAATCAATGTGATATCACCGAGAGGGCCAGTATATCTATCCGTCATCGGGATGAACAAATTCCACTCTCGATCCATGAGCCTCAACATAACACTTTATTAGTTACGAACCCATCTTTATAATCACCACATTACGGTGTGACGTTTGATGTTATCAAGAAACTCTTAGGTGTTAGTGATTGACATGATCTCATGGTCTAAGGATTAGGATCACTTAAGTTGTTATAGCAATATAAACTCAATGACTTTGATCGTAATGCTATACTTGGATGAATGTTCATCACATCATTACACTAATGTTGTGATCCGTTATTAACAACATCCAATGTCCATGATCGGAAACCTTGATCATCTTGTTAATCAACGAGCTAGTTTATGAGAGAGGCTTAACTAGGAACTTTCGCTTGTTTATTAAACACACATGTATTAACGTTTCGTATTAATACAATTATAGCATGCAAAATAAACATCTATCATATACTTGGAATACACATAATAAACAATTTATTATTGCCTCTCGGGGCATATTCCTTGATCTCCCTTGCACTAGAGACAATAATCTAGTTACATAGTGATATATCTAACACCCATTGAGTTACGGTGTTGATCATGTTTTGCTCTAGGAGAGTTTTAGTCAACGGATCGCTACATTGAGATCGTATGTACTTCTAAATCTTTATATCTCCATCCTTGACATGCTCGCGGATGGAGTGAAACGGCGCTTAATATGCTTGGAATGCTTGCGAGACCTTGGCTCTTTGGCATTGGCAATGGCACCATTGTTGTCACAATAGATCACCATTGGGTCCAACGGCTTGCCACAACTCCTAGTTCGGATATGAACTCCTTCATCCAGCTGCTTCTGGGCTTCAAAGCGGCAACATATTGACCTCCGTTGTTGATCCGCTACCACAGGTTGTTTGGAGCTCCTCCAACTAACTCCGCCATTCATGAGAAAACATATCCGGATTGAGACTTAGAGTCATCCGGATCGGTGTCAAAACATCGACATAACACTTAGCGACGAGCTCTTCTTCACCTCCGTATACAAGAAACATATCCTTAGTTCTTCGTAGTACTTAAGGATATTCTTGACCGCTATCTAGTGTTAGAACCTGGATCCGATTGGTACCTACTAGTCAAACTAATAGCGTGTGCCACATCCGGTCTTGTACATAGCATGGCGTATTATAGAGCCTATGGGTGAAGCATAGGGGACTTTGTCCATTATCTCTCTTTCTTCACCGGACTTTGAGTCTTACTCAATGTCTTGCCTTGCAACATAGGTAAGAACCCTTCTTACTTCCGTCCATTTTAAACTTCTTTAAAATCTTATCAAGGTATGTACTGCGATAGCCTATTAGGCGCCTAGATCTATCTCTATAGATCTTTATGCCTAATATGTATGACTTCACCTAGGTCCTTCATTGAAAATTCTTTGTTTAGATAACTTTTAACATGTTTAAAGTTCTATATCATTCGATCAATAATATGTCATCCACATATAATATCGTAAATGCCACATTGCTCCCACTCACTTTCTTGTAAATACAAGCTTCTCCATAAGTTTGGACAAATCCAAACTCTTTGATCACCTCATCAAAGCGGAGATTCCAACCGTGATGCTTGCTTCAATCCATAGATGGATCATGAAGCTTGCACACCTTGTTAGCATCCTTAGGATCGACAAAACCCTTTGGTTGTATCATATACAACTCTTCTTCAATATTACCATTGAGAAAGCGGTTTTGACATCCGCCATATTTCATAATCGAAATATGCAGCAATTGCTAACATAATCCTAATCGACTTTAGCATCGCCACGGAGAAAGTCTCATCGTAGTCAACTCCTTGAATTTGTCGAAACCCCTTTGCGACAAGTCGAGCTTTATAGATGGTCACATTACCATGCATCAGTTTTCCTTTTGAAAATCCATTTGTTCTCCACGGCCTGGTGAGGTAATCAACCAAGTTCCAAACTTGATTTTCATACATGGATTCCATCTCGGTTCATGGCTTCTAACCATTTGTTGGAATCCGGGCTCATCGCTTCTTCATACGTCGCGAGGTCATTATTTTCATCAACCATGAAATTTATGACAGATTTCCGTCTGTTTGACTGCGAGGTTGTACTCTCTTCGGAGTTTCATGATCATTATCATTAGTTCCTCTTCAGGTGGAGCCAACTCCGGAACAACTTGGCTCTGCGCTACTCGCCATACTTTGAAGAAGGTTCCACAACCTCTTGAGTTCTACCTTGACTACTCACACCTTCGCGAGAAACTCTTTCTCTAGAAAGGATCCATTCTGGCAACAAAACCTTGCCCTCGGATCGTGATAGAAGGAATACCCAATAGTTTCTTTAGGGTATCCTATGAAGACGCATTTTTCCGCTTTGGGTTCGAGTTTATCCGGTTGAAGTTTCTTCACATAAACAGCAACCCCAAACTTTAGAAATGATGACTTAGGTTTGTTTCCAAACCACAATTCATACGGTGTCGTTTCAGCGGTTTAGATGGTGCCGATTTAAAGTGAATGCAGTTTCTAGTGCATAACCCCAAAATGACAACGGCAAGTCCGTCAGAGACATCATAGATCGAACCATATCTAATAAAATGCGATTCTGACGTTCACACACCATTTCATTGTGGTGTTCGGGTGTGAGTTGTGAAACAATTCCACACTCTTTCATGTGAGTGCTAAACTCGTAACTTAGATACTCACCTCCACAAGAAATTTGATCTTTCTATTACGATGATTTTCCACTTCATTAAATTCCTTGAACTTTTCAAAGGTTTCAGACTTGTGTTTCATTAAGTAGATATAACCGTATCTACTCAAATCATCCGTGAAAGTAACAAAATAACGATATCCACCTGCGCCGACACACTCATTGGACCACATACATCGAATGTATGATTTCCAATAAATCGCCGTTCCATTGAACCGAAAAGCGGCGTTCTAGTCATCTTGCCCATAAGGCATGGCTCACATGTATCAAATGATTCATAATCAAGTGATTCCAAAGTCCATCCGAATGGAGCTTCTTCATCGTTTAATGCCAATATGACCTAGACGTTGCCATATATCGGATATATCATCATCAAGTTTAATCCTTTTAGCATCAACATTATGAATATGTGTAACATTATCATGATCCAGAAATAAACCATTCAACATTGGTGCATGACCATAAAAGATTTCATTCATATAAATGGAACAACCATTGTTCTCGATTTGAATGAAAAACCACTTTGCATCAAACATGATCCGAGATACAATGTTCATGCTGCACCAAATAACAGTTATTTAAGTTTATGACTAATCCACGGTAAGTGGAGGTAGCGTTAAATGGCGATCACATCAACACTTGATCCATTGCCGACACATCTTGACCTCACCCTTGCTAGCGGTCGCGAAGTTACAAATATTAGCTATCAAATACCACTAGTCAAGTACACATCAATAACATGTATATCATATATACCTTTGTTTGCCTTGCCCTTCTGATACTTGGGGCGATGCGCTTCGATGTGATCCTCTTACAATAGGCGGTATCGACTTAGGTCCAACTCGGGGTTTCTTTTGCTTGCCTTACTTCCTTCCGTTTCCTTCTTGTCTTTCTTGAAACCAGTGTTCCTATTGATCATCAACACTTGATGTTCCTTTTGATCTCCACTGCAGTTTTAAGCATTGTGTAAGCTCGGGGAGACTTCTTCATGCCGCATATTATAGTTCATCACGAAGCTCTTATAGCTAGGTGGCGAACACGATGGATGCCTAAGTCAATGGGAATCGTTATTCCCAAGGACACAAGCTTATCGCGTAAACCCGACATCTTGAGTACATGCTCACTATGAGCTGTTCTCTTCCATCATGCTAAGAACTTTTCGAAGCATTGTAGCTCTCACAAAGAAGATGACATGTGTCGAAAATCATTTTCAACTCACCCATTGTATCAAAAGCATTGCGTTTTAAACGCTTTGAAGTTCGGCTCTAGCCCATACAATATGCCGCAATGAACTAAGTTGTGGTCCTCTGACGAGTCGATAGACATTCTTCTCCTCGTCGGGGCATCATCAAAGGTGGGGGCCTAAGGCGCTTCTAGCACATATTGCTTTTGTGCAGAGAGGAGAATCCTCAAATTCATGGCCCATTCAAAGTTGCTACCGCTCGTTGCTAGTTTCTCTTTCTCCATGAACGCATTGAAATTAAGCGGTGGTGCCATCTACAAATTTGTAAAGTTTTAGACTAAGTGTATGATAGATTGAGTTCAACTAATCTATATTACGAATGAACTCCCACTCAAAAGCGACATCCCTCGTGTCCTTTTGGTGATTACATGAGCCAAATCCACTACACCAAGTCCGATCATCACGTGAGTCGGTATAGCTTCAAAGGCGAGCATCACATGGGCATCATATCAATTATATGACTCATGCTTAACCTTTTGCCCCAGGTTCCGAGGCCATGTCGTACATGCTAGGCTCGCCAAGTTAGAACCTTAGTATTTGCGTGTGTAACTGTCTTACACCCAAGTATGGTCGAGGATCCAAGTACACCCGATCATCACGTGATGTCTTGGAGCGAAAACATAATCGGTGCATACTAAAGGAAGAACACATTCTTATCTTGATATTTAAATGAGGATCATCTTATTATGCTTAACAAAGCTAAATAAGCAATATAAGATGCAATCAAACATCATATGTTTATTAGTGAAATTATATGGTTCCAGATGATCTCTATCATGTGCATCGTGGTATGATCACTATCATACCTATATGTAAATCCACGTCTATGGATTTTACGCTATGTGTGAAGAGTATCATCTCATACTTCTACTTACAACACTACCATATCATAACACTAGCCAAAGAACAATCTAAACTAGACGCCTCTAATTCATCCATTGCAAGTTTTACGTGGGAGGGCTTTCGAGATAGAACCGTTCTTACCTCGAACATGAACCTAACGAGGATAATCAAATTGTTGACAACTCGCTTGCAAAATAGATATTGACTATAGTAGGAGAGACACCGCTAGCCACTTATGCAAACTAGTTGCATGTCAAGCGTGGAACAGGTCTCATGTGAGGACATGTAAAGTTTGTCGGGCCGCTTCATCCCACTATGCCACCAATATCCAAAATCACAAGAAAGGAGCAACAACATGATCATCGCCACATACTCATATGTGTACTACCCGTGTAAAGTATCTACGCATAGATCCGCTCGATACGAAGGGTTTGACGCAGATAGAAAACAAAATTTTCCTACGATGTGAACTATATACCAAGATCTATTTATACTAGATACAAACAGCGGATGTATATCCGTAGAGAACATACCCTTGACCGACAAAGTTTAAGTCCAAACTCGTGGTTGATGTAGACGATCTCTTGCCGATCTCAAGATCGAGGAAGTCCTAGCGCCGCATGCACACACGTTCGAGGCACGAGCAACCTCCGCCTCTCGCTCAGCGATGCAGCGAGCACAACTCTTTCTTGCCGAATAGCCACGGGAACATGTATCTCGCTAGTCCGAGACCATGGGGATAAATTCTAGAGGAGAGAGATCCTTCACGAGGAGGTGTGAGTGAGAAGTGAGAGGAGGGCTCCTTTTAGGAGGAGGGAACCCCAAGGGGTGTCCAAGCATGGGGGCTGCCCCCTCCCCTCTTCATGTGGGTGGACACTCACTCACAAAACTCCTCCAAATTCCTCCACTCAAAATCCCACTCAAAGATCCCATTAAATTTCCACCAAATTTAATGCAAACTCTCATTAAATAAAACTCTTTTATTTTATTCAGAATTTTGTCAATTACTTTAATGACAAACATTCACAATAACCTTGCTAGAATTCTATTTCACATGCATAACCACTTTATGCAATTTCACCAAACTTTGGTATCTAGTGAAATAAATTCCTCGCTTGTTTATTCTTTCGGCATGAAACTTTGCTCCAATTGGATGTCGGTGTCTCTTAAGTGTGTCACCCTACGGTTCGTGAATAATGCGGACATGATCGAGACCCTCTCGGATCAATAATCGAAGCGGGATCCGGAGACCCATCTCGACTCCCACACATTCAACGATGACTTTCTTGTGATCGTCGGAACCTTTACGCTAGTATCTTAATCCCTTTGTTTCACGATATATTACATGTCCGAGATTCGATCATCGGTATCTCCATACCTAGTTTGATCTCGTCGACATGCACTCTTTTCGTTCGTGATATAACATTCTAGTGATCAAATCACTTGCTTGCAAGCTAATCAATGTGATATCACCGAGAGGGCCAGAGTATATCTATCATCGGGATGAACAAATTCCACTCGATCCATGAGCCTCAACATAACACTTTATTAGTTACGAACCCATCTTTATAATCACCTTACGGTGTGACGTTTGATGTTATCAAGAAACTCTTAGGTGTTAGTGATTGACATGATCTCATGGTCTAAGGATTAGGATCACTCGTAAGTTGTTATAGCAATATAAACTCAATGACTTTGATAATGCTATACGGATGAATGTTCATCACATCATTACACTAATGTTGTGATCCCGTTATTAACAACATCCAATGTCCATGATCAGGAAACCTTGATCATCTTGTTAATCAACGAGCTAGTTTATGAGAGAGGCTTAACTAGGAACTTTCTGTTTGTTTATTAAACACACATGTATTAACGTTTCCGTATTAATACAATTATAGCATGCAAAATAAACATCTATCATATACTTGGAATACACATAATAAACAATTTATTATTGCCTCTCAGGGCATATTCCCTTCACCAGATTGTTGAACTCTTCTATGTACTCAGCCACGCTACGGTGGCGCTGCTTCAGGTTATGAAACTCCTTCTTTTTCAGACTCATCATTCCTGATGAGATATGAGCAGTGCGAAAGCCATCTTCAAAGATGTCCCAAGTCACTTCATCTATAGGAGTGGTGATTTGGAAGTTGTCCCACCATGTGGCGGCTGGTCCTTCCAACAGATGTGCTGCGAACCTGACTTTTTCAGCATCCGTGCATCCCACGGTCACTAAGTCTTTGTTCACAGAACGTAGCCAGTCATTGGCTACCATGGGATCACTTGTTCCTGAAAACTTTGCTGGCCTCAGACGCAGAAATCTGGTGAGCATATCAAAACCTGGAGGGTTGTTGTTGTTGTTGTTGTTATTCTGGTTCTGGATGAATGTTGTCATCATTTGCATAAGCTGTGTTTGCGCATTCATCATTTGTTGCATTTCCGGGGTGATGTTGTTGGGGTTGGGGTTTCTTGTGATGGAGGCATCTGTGGTTTGTTCAAATAGCTAAGAATGAGATACCCATAGATGTTTCGTGCACAATACATCATAAGCAAACACATAACAAGCAACATATGAATAAAAGTTCAACAACCACATAACAAGCTCATGAAGTAAAACACACAAGTGGCAAGCCATCCACATGTCGGATGGTCCAATAATAAGTTCACAATAACAAGTATGAATATGAAAGGTAAACGAGTAATCAAGTCTACTCATCAGCGTCAATCTCCTCCTCGACGAAGGTAAGACCTGCGTTCTCCATCGCGGTCTTGTTCTCCTCAATCGTAGTGGTCAAGGAATCGACCTTGGCCTTGAGAGCCCTCTTCTGGGAGCGAAGCCTCTCAATAACCATCTGCTGCTCAAGCTCGAAGTCCTTGGACTTGGTTCCTCAGTCATGTCCCGGATTTTCTTGTTCCTATCCCGGGCCGCGTTTCTCGACTCTTGAACTTGCGGTCCTGGGCCTCGAACTTTGTCTCCATTTCCTTGATCATCTCATCCTGCTGCGCAAAAAGCTTGTCCTTCTCACGTAGCTGTACCTGAAGTTCGTCATTGCCAAGCATGACGTTCATCCTATCCATGTCCACGTGCCTGAGGAGAGTCTCTAAGTCCTGGAGATAGAGACGTATCGGCTCGCCAGTGTCCCTCTAGTCGTCCTCAAAGTCGATGGAATCTCCATCAACATCACGCCTTCAAGGCGTGGAAGTGAGTACCCCTAACCTGTCGGGGTGACGGCCTAACAAGCGTCTATCAGTCTGCATGACTACCTCCATGCCTCTCTCCACATCATCGTGCATCACTTGAAGACGATGGCCTCTGTAGTAGGCTCGATCAAGGCGTCTGGGTTCACCTTGAAGCCCTGCAGGTCCTTCCTCTCGAACTTGGTGAGTGGGTACACCGTGATGGTGGGAAGGGAGATCGAGCAAAGTGGTAAGCTCAATGATACGGGTCCAAACGAGTAACGGAACTCCTCAACAGTCTTGTGACAATAGGCATCTATTTATAAAATTGAAAAGTTAGAACAACACTATTTAAGATGAATACAAAACAACCATCTCATACATAACCATGGAACACAAATATCACACAAGTCATGCATACACAAATCCATTACATCAAACAAGGTCCAACTTATTTAAGGTATCATTTTAGAAAATAAGGTGATAGATGGTGGTCCACTACAAAGTGTGCTTATAGGCCTATCTCACTGGATCTGGTGGCTATCACAATGTTCCTAGAGGCAATCCACCTATCTTGTTCACATGATTCCATCACTAAGTCTATTACATCTCCCCTTAACTCTTGGTTGGTGGCTTCCAACTCTTGGGTAAGTTCCTTCTCCTTCTCTAAGTCTTTTTGGAGGTTGAGCATTCTGCACTTGACTCTAGCACTTAATTATTTGATAGTCCTCCAAGCTTCATCTCTAGCTGACTCAAAGAATGTGGTGTGCATTTTAGTATTGGTGTACATGCAGAATCCTCTTTCTTTGTGGTTGTCCTCCTTGTTTTTGTACAAGTGAAGTTGTACCCACCAATATTCTACTCCTTCATCCATCACTGGAAAGCCCTTGTACACAGCTGCACCATGTGCTTCCATTGCCACCATGAGGTCCTTGAGTATATTGGGAAACTCAGTTTCACTCTCCAAGGTCATGGTCATGAGTGGTCCTTTCTTCACGGCTTCGTTGATGGAGTTCATCTACAAATGGAGTTGAGAATGAAAAGATTAGATAAGTTTTACGAGAAGAATAGACAAGTTTAGAAGTAGTTGAAAATTTTTCCTTAGTGGTTTTCAAATCCTAGGGTCATAATCCTACAGGCAACACAGTGCTCTGATACCATCTGTTAGACCCCTCCTTTATAAAGGAAAGGATCCCTGTGATTTCAATGCTAGTCCCTGGATCAATGCTAGCATCCACAGTTTAAGATGAAGTACACAGATACAAAGGTCGTTTATTACATTCATTCCAGAGATAAAACATAGTCTTTTACAACTCAGGGCCATAGGCCTAATACAAGAGTTTAAGGAATAAGTAAATAAACATAAGTCTTCATCTTCATGTGCCACGAGCAAGCATGTTGAGTGTAGACTCATGACTCCTATTCATCATCGGAGTAACACGCAACATCACAAGTTACTGATACGAGGGTCAATACTTTGGAATAGTATTGGCAAGTGATACCTTAGTATATTTTTAAGTGGAATATGTTACTATATGCATTTGGCTAAGTGTAGCTTGGCTTGATTTGCTTGAAATTAGGTTTTTCCTACTAGTTGAAAGCACTAAGTTTTTCTTTGTCCAAAACATTCCCAAGGAACCACCAATAGACATTGAGGTCCTTCACCCTTGTTCACCCACAAATTTTACTTAGAAGTTGGAGTGATGAGATTCTTGTAGCTTCCATGTCTTGATGCTCAAAAGTGTCCATTACCTTGGACTAGGCTAAGTACTTAGGTCTTCCGTCTGCAGAGGTTGTGCACTTTCCCCACCAGACTTGGTTTCCCAAGACAGGACCTTTCAGAAGCCTTTCCTTAGTCAAATGGACGCGCTCCAACCTATCATCCCATCTACCACCAACTGTCAAATTGACTAAGTTCTAGCAACCTATATGATCAAGGCAGAGCCCATATTGCCAAGTGGTTGCACTGTAAGCTTTCTCAACACTTGGCCTCCAAATCCCTTTGTGCCTGGGTGGCTTACCACAAGTGATATACACAACCCAAGTCCATGGCCTTGTGTAACCACTCAACATAACCCATACTTTCCATTCCACCCAGGAGGTTCATTTGACTTAGTGATTTTATTAGGAAAGTATAAGTCTCATGACTTAGAAATATTTTCTTCATAGTAAGTGTAGTTTTCACCAACCCTTGTTTGCTATATAGCTAGGCTAAGCAAGGTATGGCAACTTATCTTAGGGATAATTCCTTAGCAATTCTACTAGACTACATAGGATTTCCCAACTTTTGCATTAGACAAAATAACATGCATTACTATAACAAAATATCTAATGCTAGTTCAAAACATAGCACAAATATATTCATGTAAATATCACTTGCCTTGGTAGTGGGGAGAGTAGCACTCTTCACAATCACAATCACTAGCAAAATCTACATAAGAAATTATAGCATACAATTACACACAATTATATACATCCAAAAATAATATGAATGCATGCATGCAAGAATTTACTAAGTGGTGATTTTTGAAAATTCTACCAAGTATGCTCATGCCTACAGAAACTTAACATGTCACAAGTTTGCCAATTAAATTATTTGGCACCAATAGAATTTACCAAAATAAATCTAAATCTAAAAATAGCCTTAAACTTGTTCTACAAATAAAATCATTTTAACTGTTACTATATGCTAAATAAATTGGATATTCAGAAAGGTCTTGTTTCACTGAATCCAACGGTATAAAGTTTGCAAAAATCTAACGTGGCAATCAAAAGTTATAAGCATTTGAATTTGGATCAAATTTCTGGTTTTAAATCTATTTTTAGATCTAACCCTAGCCACGCGTCGCGCTGTGATTGGCGCGTACCGCTTCGGTTGGATCGCGCTCTGCAGCCGCAGGATCTAAACAGATCGAACGCTCCAGATCGCGTACCGCCTCGCGGTTAAGTGGATCTATCCTAGCGCTACGATATAGATCCAACGATCCAAAACAACAAACCAAAATCTGGCGGGGCTTATCAGCTGTGCGTGGCGGCGACGACCAGACGGTGGCGGCGCCGGTGGTACAGATCTCTAGGTGGATGGGGGAGATGCTCACCGAGATCGCGAGGGTGTGGGGATGCTAGACGTGTGATTAGCTCGGCAAGGGGCGCTCAGGGTTGCGGTAGATTTCTCGCCGGAGTTGGATCTGGCAACGGTGGTTCTGCTCGAGGTCGGAGGCGACGTTGTTGTTCACTAGGATGCCAAAGAAAGGTGTGGTTAGATGCGGAAGATCACAGAGAACATTCGAGCGTGAACGACAAGGTTCGGGCGGTCTGGACTTACCACTAGAGCTCGCCGGAGTTCGTGCGAGAAAGGCGGTGGCGGCGATCGTCGGCGTTGAAGCTACGGGTCATGCGAAGGTAAGCGGAGGGTGTCGGAAGGTACAGAGATTCACTAAACATGATAGCGTAACGCGAGACCGAGGAAACTCTATGCTCACGGAATTTGCTTAGCGATCGTCGGAGGCGGGTTCGAGAAACAATGCGCGCACTGGGGTTCGTGCTTGGGGTTTGGGGAAAAGAGAGGGGGTAGAGGGGGTTTATATAGCCTGATCATGAGCGAAAATCACTCGGCCATTGATTCGAATTGACGCCGCGAATTAAACACAAAAAACGGCCGCGTTGATTGGGGATAAACTGGTCGTGCGGGTGGAGACGATGCTGACGTGGAGGAGGCCCGCTTGCCGACGTCTTGAGGTGGAAGTGGGGTCTGCACTGTCCGGTGAACGCGTCTTTCAGCGCGTGCGGGAGGAAAAGGAATGCCCCGGGTGGGCTAGTTGGGCCTGTTCCACTGCTGGGCTAAATTCCTGGCGCTCGGCCCTTTTCCTTTGTTTAAGTCTTTTTCTTTTCTAATTCTATTTTCTGGAATGATTTTTGATATGAATTCAAATCCTTTTGAATTCAAACAAAATTGAGGATCTTTGCAGGGTTCTGTGGTTTCAAATACAGTCATTTAACCAAGTGGTTACCTTGTAAGGGCCTGGTCAAGCTTGGGTTTTCAAACAAACAGAGACTTGTCTCTAGTTTGTGAATGATTGAAATAGGGTTTAGAAAATATTTTTAAATTGTAAACTTGGGTTAAAATGCTACACCTAATCTTTCCAACAATGGAGGCAAGCAATCAAGTTCCTAAACAATCCAATCTCAAAGGGTGATGGCCAATTGAGTTGAATTTGCACACATGAAATCATAGCTCAAACTTCTGTCTCTAAATGATTTTGAGAAAAACCCTAAATGGATGAATGATGCAAGAATGATATGAATGAGTTTTGGAATATGAATTTAGGGATGTTACAATGTAGCCTACAAAGATCACGACAAAATCGAAGAAACACTCAAAGCGTAGCCAATTCATGAAGATTATAGCATGAGTCCTCAAGTAGAAGGAAGTCGCCTTTGAGTGTAGAGATGGCTCGATGAATGGTAGCCATAGGTAACTCTCTTTGGTTCTTCTTGTCAACACGTGGTTGGTAGAGGTTGACGTGTATGCACTTGTACCTTCACACAACAAAGACCAAGCAAAATATTTTCATGCGTGATAGAGGAGCATGTCAAATGTGGCATGTCCATTCTTGTTCACAACACTATTAGTACGATGCATGTATAGCAAATGGAATGCATATGCAAGGTCAAAGTGCATGGAAATCGTTTGAACATCATCCAAATGTGGGAACTCAAAAACTCCATACAATGTTTTAGTGTGGCACTCAAGGCAATTGACTAGAATTTTGATCAACGTCCTTGATGCGAGAATAGGAGAATTCGGCAAAAACACGCAAGGAAGAATGTCCAAAGCAACATCATTATGTGTGCAAACCAACCATTGGAAAGAGAAATTGTTCGACATGTTGGATGTCACACACAAATCATCAAAAGCAAATATCATGGGAATATGAGTATCCCAAACGGAAGCAAAAACAACACGTTTGCAAACAAACCAAATGAAAGAGCTAGTGGTCATTATGTTTGTTGCAACAACAAGACGAGATTCTTGGAAGCTCTCATGACAATGCATGCTCTTAATGGAATTGTGGTTGCACACAAAACATCGGAGAGAGAAATTGTTCAACAATTTTGTTACAACACACAAAACATCATTATCTAAAAGTGAAGAAACATGAATGTCACAAGGGGAGATAATACCATTAACATGCTTGCAATCAAACCATAGGAAAGAGCAATTTGCCAACATGAAAGATGCAAAGCATGCAAAAGGTATCAAAGCTGGGTTCGATCTTGAACTCACTTGTGGGATGCTCTCAAGAGCTCTTTTTGTCAACTCGTGCTCAACCGAGGTTGACATGATAGTGCGGGTACCTACACACATCATACACAAAAGGAAGAATGTGTGTGCATGGTAGAGATACACATCATCCATCATGACGTATCTCTTCTTGTGCACATCACCATTAATGTCAATAAAGTATGAAATAGATGCATGGTGAGTATGCAAGTTGGAAACATGCTTATCATGGCAATCATCAAAATCTCCAAAAATTGAGAAAGCTATGGGGTCCATCTCATTATAACGCATATAATCAATATTGTTGCAAGCTAAACAAGTGAAATAGCAAGCATTCATCTTATCGCAAGCAACAGGAGAAATTGAATGACTAGCATGACAAGGCAAGTACGAAGCAATTGGAGGATACACACAAGATGCATAGCATGGCATGTTTATGGCAATGATATTGCAATCAAACAATTCCACATGATCAATATTCTGCGAAGGCAAAGCATCACATGGGAAAGTGGGTGAAGCATAGGTAATGTCACAAGTATCATCCATAACATGCATATCCTCACAATTCATCATGTCCACTAGTGGGATCATGGCATCATCAACACCCTTATTGTTACCTTATTCATACCTCTCATATGAAGTGGGTGTTGTGGAAGTAGTGGCCTCCTTGTGGACGACTTCGTCGTCTTGATGTACCATGGAGTAGCATCATCTTCGTGCACCATGTACATCTTCTCCAATTGAGGCATCATTGCTTCATGGCTTGGAGCGTCTTCATCCATGGAACCTAGCACAACACAAGAGAACACACTAAATGTAGATGGTAAGTTGTTAGAAATTGAAATGGTCTCACTTGACCTATCAACTACCACTCTCAACTCACTAGGAGTATCACTCATGCCCTCCAAGTGGAAGCACTCAATCTCACATAAGGTGGAGTCACTCATGTCACTCTTGTTCTCACTCAAGTGGGCTAAGTGGCTCTCTGTAACACCCTCGGAATCGGTCCTATGCAAGTTTCAGCGATCCCCGCCAAACCCGCATAGAAAACGATTCAAAGGTGCCCACCAGGCACTTTCGTGCGGGTGGAAAACGAAGTAATACCATTACACAATAGTCCACGATGGAACCCACAGAACAGATATATACAACAATGACTCAAAGAGTCAAGAATACAGGTATACAATACAAAGATCCAAATCACCTAGAAAACGATCTGACGTCCGAAATGCGGACAAGATGCAAATTGAGCTAAGAGCCACGAAGAATAACCAATGGCGTCCATAACCCCGAGCCAAGCGGAAGGGTAACCCTGCTAACGTCGATCTCAAACCTACTTAACAAAGGGGTGCCGACAAAGGGCAAAGGAAAAAAGAGGTCGATCTTGAGGCCGGTGCAGCGAGACTAGAATTCGGCGGTCCTCGCCTACATAGGTATGGTGGACTGTAGCGGCAGCGCAGCATGCACTAGACAACCTATAGAGACTCGATACAACTGTCGGCTATCAGAGAGAGAGATAAGAAAGACCTATTCGACACCAGCCTGATACTACCACCAAACATACTCATCCTGGTATTTCCCCCCTCGAGACCACACGAGGAAGTCAACCGAGGAAACTCACACAGTTGGCAGTTTTATTTATTCAGTTATCATTGCAGCAATTACTAGTCAAGTATAGATAGTCATCCTGATATAATAAGCAGTGGGCACTTTTAGTTAACCATTTCGTTGTAGTTGCAACACTTACTAGTCAGATACAATTAGCATGAGATATCCCAAACCCAGCAGTTGTTTGTACTTTTATTTAGCCATTCCGTTGTAGTGAAGCTGATTACTAGTCATATCGGATACAAGTCAAATTATAACAGTAAACTTTAGTTATAGTTGTCTATGATCGAGAACTGTGCTCCAAGTCGTCCATAACCGCGGACACGGCTTCTCGAAAAGACTTAACCCTGTAGGGGTGCACGAA
This sequence comes from Avena longiglumis, assembly GCA_030063025.1. Taxonomy (NCBI): domain Eukaryota; kingdom Viridiplantae; phylum Streptophyta; class Magnoliopsida; order Poales; family Poaceae; genus Avena; species Avena longiglumis. Next base: position 245,952,562 of record CP125978.1, on the reverse strand, counting down.
AGTTTCCACACGCACCTACACCCTTGTTGTCAGATCAGGTAGGTACAAGATCACAAAACATACACCCAATGGTATGTCGACGGGGTTTCGGACACGACGTTTCCCAGACCCAAAGCAAGCACATGGGGCCACCCCACTAAGCTACCCGCAACGAAGTCGGCCGGCTCCGAGACGGACCCAGGGTTTGTGACAACGGCTGTAAACGACTAGGAACCCGAAAGTGTGACTGGGCTTGTCGACAAAAACGCAGCGTACGGGTTCCAAAACAGTACAAGCGCTCCACGCGCAATCATAATAAAGCAGTAAAGCATGGCATAAGTACAGGATACTAATAAAGCCCCAAACTACTTTGTGGCCCCCGGTACAGTACTTTGAAATCATGTACTAATCGATGGGGGTTCCCACACACCCCACCTGTGGTTAGCGCGCTCGATCTCGGAACAGGTGTCAAGAACTCGGGGTCCTACGGGACACCAAAGGTGTGATTAAAACCAAATATTGTCTATTACCCACCGGTGCCTCTGCATTTACCTACTTTCAATTTTAGTTATTAAACGGTAATTAAAGCCATGATCATCTCCAACATTAAACATATGGCAATACTCCAACAACTGTTGTACTTGACGACACTCAACAACACTTGAGCAAGCGTCTACGACACGCAAGTCCAACTATCTACCAAACAACATGTAATAGGATGTGTCCAAGGCAATATAAGGCTGCAAGGGATTCCCCGGGTAAGAAAACTAGAGCATCGCAACACAGATAGCAATAGATCAACATGAGGAAATAAAAACTATAAAAGTAAGATAGGTAGAAAGGGGGAGAATGCTCGCCTGAAAACATTGTCGAAGGTTCATCCGAAGTTCGGGTCGACTCTCGCATCAACTCATCGGCCTAATCCATGAAGAAGCAAAGCACTAGAACAAACACCGGATGCACTATTTAATACTACGGCAAAAGATCGGGCATGATGCATGTATGATGTATGACATGGCAAGGATGCAATGCGATTAGGCCATATTAAGTGGAACCGAGGTCCCGACAATTAATTAGACGGTTCATGTTGTTTAAGATACCCCGCAATTTAAATGTTGTCTTAACAAATCAAAACATGACATCGGTTCGCTACACAAATTTTAAATGGAGCCAATATAAGTCTAGAAAAGTCCGCATATAGACTCCATATCTAATTATAAGATGAATCGACTATGCAACCCGGACCCGTGAAATATGTATGCGAGCATGTACAATTTGATATGCAACAACTGATATAGATTTCAATTATTATAAAAATAGGGGGTCTCAAAAGGGTCACACATGGGGTATCGGCGATCTTGGGGTTCCGAGGGTTCGACGGGTTTCGGCTCGTCGGGATCGGTCTTCAAGGTCTTCGGGGTCTCGGTTTCCGGGGTCTCGGCCATCGAAGCCATTACGCAGCACTTGGTGGTTCCGGGAAGAAGGCCATGTCGATCCAGGAGCGACGATCTTTGGGTTCGGGACGAGAGCTTCGAGCCATCCAACCCAGGAAGTAGATCTTGGCATTTGTGCCGAGGTCTGCAGGAGATCTTGATGGATACACGGATACACAGATCGATGTGTACGGTATGGATTCGCAGTGCTTGAGCAGCCACAACGCCTCACTCCACCACATACACCATCTGTTCTGCTGCACCAACATCTCACCACACATCTTCTGTCGGGCGTCGCACTGGGGCCCGATCATGAGCAACACTGGCAGGAAACCACCAAGGTGTTGAGCAGGGCACCCAGAGGCAGTCACAGCATACTGCAGGGTCGGCCGACAAAGGTCTGCGGGGCGAGCTACTTACAGGGATGGTCCCAAGGCGACGACGCTCGCTGGAAGTGCTTGCCTCGCAGGGTCGAGCAGCCGAGGAAGCCGGGGCGAGATCGTTGCAGGGGCGACCGTGGCATACGATAGCGAGGCGAGGCCGACGCAGGGCTCGCGGGAGGCATGCGGGAGGAGGGGGTCGCGGAGGGGATCCGGGCAACGCTCGCGGCAGCGCACTGGAGAGCTGCTGCCGGCGGCAGGGCTCGCAGGAGAGAGGAGGGACGACAGCGAGGTCGCAGGCCAGCGACTAGGCCGACGAGGAGAAGCCGGCCAGCGTGGCGGCTCCGGTGAGGGTGGCACAGGGCTGTGGCTTGGCGACGCGGCGTCCGTCGCGTGCGAGATGGGTCGACAGGGAGTAGCTCGGTGGCAGAGGCTACGCACCGGGGGAAGGAGAGGAGGGCGGTGGGGAGGACATGCATGCGGTGCCAGAAACGGGTGAGGGAGGAGCGGCGTCAGGGAGAAGATGTGCAGCGGCGGCGGGATGCAGAGAGAGAGGGAGAGGATCGCATGGAGGGGAGGCGGGGCGATAGGACCGAGGGAGTGGGGTGGGGCCAGAGCGGTAGCAACGGGAGGAGCGTGTCGGGTTGGGGCCGAGAGAGAGAGGAGCGTGGGGTGGTTGGGGCCGCGAGCGGGATGGTGGGTCCAGTGAGGGGTTGTCGGTGGCAGGTGGGCGGATTGGGAGCTGGCGGTAGGGAGGGAAAAGATGGGGTGAGGTCTAGGGTTTTGGGAAGGTAGGGATTAGGGTTTGATATGTCAGTTGGGCCTTTTGGTCCGGGCCGGTTTTAGGTCTAGGGTTTATTATTTTAATAAAATATTATTTTGTTTTGTTTTAAATATTTTTAGCAAATATTTTTTAGGCAAATAGTTTAGCAGATAAATATAAGAGTTTGTTTTGAAACAAGAGAAGAGGTGTTGCAGTAAACAAAAATAGCTTTAGTTAAAATATTTTGAGAGGAAAAATAAATGCATGATGCAATGATGGTGCACAAAACAGGTGATATTATAATTAGGGTTTCCCCGGGATGCTACAATTCGACACCACTAACAATGGATCTCGCCCTCGAGATCCGCCTCATGGTACTGGGATGAAGGCCGACGATCTGAATCTTCTCGCTTCGTGTAGATCCTCGCGACACCACTAATAATGGTTCTTTCTCCATCTTGAAATCGGCGACACCACCAACAAGAGGTCATTGATCATGTTCGTCGAGAGAACACTCCAAATAATCAACGGACGAAGTTAAAGGTAAGGCCACCTCTAACTTCCATGGAAGGAGTAAGAATTGCATCGATCCACCATTCAATATACAAAAGCGAATGTTAAGAGTAGTGGTATGGTCGCGACTCCATCCCGCACTCAAAGCATTACTCTGTACACGAACAGACGAACTATGCAACCAACCCTCAGAATTTAGACTGAAGATCTCAACAAACGAGGTTCAGAAGCAAAGAAGTGATGTAGAGTCTTTATCGGATCTGATGGATATGAGGTCGTCTCATTGAAAAACACCGGAAGATACAAAGAAAGAAAAAATAGTGAATTTTTGGTCCACTGAAGGTAAAATAGATGAAAGATTCATCAGGTAGCATGAAGAACAGATGTCGAAGCACCGTTACAAGAGGATGGAAGCGAAACCCTAAAGGTACGATGAAAACCCAACCACGAGAAATCCTAAACTCGAAGAAAAGATAAGGGGGTAGATCCAAAACAAGCGAAGGTACGAGGAGAATAACAGAGGGGTAAGGAGTAAAACCAGACCTAATCAGATCTATCCAACCGATATTCCAAAATAGTTTTGACACTCTACAACGTCCGTTAGCTAGGTTATCCTACAGGCTGGACTAGTGGGGTATCGTAACTGCTATGCTCTGATACCACTCTATAACACCCTCGGAATCGGTCATATGCAAGTTTTAGCGATCCCCGCCAAACCCGCATAGAAACGATTCAAAGGTGCCCACCAGGCACTTTCGTGCGGGTGGAAAACGAAGTAATACCATTACACAATAGTCCACGATGGAACCCACAGAACAGATATATACAACAATGACTCAAAGAGTCAAGAATACAGGTATACAATACAAAGATCCAAATCACCTAGAAAACGATACAGCGTCCGAGTACGGACAAGATGCAAATTGAGCTAAGAGCCCTGAAGAATAACCAATGGCATCCATAACCCTGCCTGCCAAGCGGAAGGGTAACCACCTAACGACGTCGATCTCAAACCTGCTTAACAAAAGGGGTGCCGACAAAGGGCAAAGGAAAAAGAGAGCGGTCAGTACTGAGGCCAGTACACGGCGAGACTAGAACTCGGCGGTCCTCGCCTACATAGGTATGGTGGACTGAAGCGGCAGCGCAACATGCACTAGACAACCTATAGAGACTCGATACAACTGTCGGCTATCAGAGAGAGAGATAAGAAAGACCTATTCGACACCAGCCTGATACTACCACCAAACATACCCATCCTGGTATTTCCCCCCTCGAGACCAAACGAGGAAGTCAACCGAGGAAACTCACACAGTTGGCAGTTTTATTTATTCAGTTATCATTGCAGCAATTACTAGTCAAGTATAGATAGTCATCCTGATATAATAAGCAGTGGGCACTTTTAGTTAACCATTTCGTTGTAGTTGCAACACTTACTAGTCAGATACAATTAGCATGAGATATCCCAAACCCAGCAGTTGTTTGTACTTTTATTTAGCCATTCCGTTGTAGTGAAGCTGATTACTAGTCATATCGGATACAAGTCAAATTATAACAGTAAACTTTAGTTATAGTTGTCTATGATCGAGAACTGTGCTCCAAGTCGTCCATAACCGCGGACACGGCTTCTCGAAAAGATTTAACCCTGCAGGGGTGCACCAAAGTTTCCACACGCACCTACACCCTTGTTGTCAGATCAGGTAGGTACAAGATCACAAAACATACACCCAATGGTATGTCGATGGGGTTTCGGACACGACGTTTCCCAGACCCAAAGCAAGCACATGGGGGCCACCCCACTAAGCTACCCGCAACGAAGTCGGCCGGCTCCGAGACGGAACCAGGGTTTGTGACGACGGCTGTAAACGACTGGGAACCCGAAAGTGTGACTGGGCTTGTCGATACCGCGAAAACGTGTACGGGTTCCAAAAGCAGTAAGCGCTCCAGCGCAATCATAATCAGTAAAGCATGGCATAAGTACAGGATAGTAATAAAGCCCCAAACTACTTTGTGGCCCCAAAGATCTGATGCTGAAATCAGGTACTAATCGATGGGGTGCCCACACACCCCACGTGGTTAGCGCTCGATCTCGGAATAGGTGTCAAGAACTCGGGTCCCACGGGACACCAAGGTGAGATTAAAACCAAATATTGTCTATTACCCACCGGTGCCTCTGCATTTACCTACTTTCAATTTTAGTTATTAAACGGTAATTAAAGCCATGATCATCTCCAACATTAAATATACGGCAATACTCCAACAACTGTTGTACTTGACAACACGCAACAGCACTTGAGCAAGCGTCTACGACACGCAAGTCCAACTATCTACCAAACAACATGTAATAGGATGTGTCCAAGGCAATATAAGGTTGCAAGGGATTCCCCGGGTAAGAAAACTAGAGCATCGCAACACAGATAGCAATAGATCAACAGGAGGAAATAAAAACTATAAAAGTAAGATAGGTAGAAAGGGGGATAATGCTCGCCTGAAAACGAAGACTATGCTCGGTTGTCGTGCCTACTCAAGGAGAGACCACAACTCGTTTGCCAAAAGAGGATAAGCAATAGATTTGTGCACTTTCCTTGGTGCGCTCTTTCTTCTCTCTTTTTGGCTTACAAGCTTGGTATTCTCTTTGTATTGGGAGACTATGTATCTTTCTATTTTTCTTTGTTTTTTTTTATTCTTTTTCTTTTTCTCCCTTTCTATGCTACTATGTTAACTTTTGTATTTGGCCTCACACTCTCACTTTCCAAAGGCAAGTGCACAATGCTTAGAAAAACACAAACTGAGTTGCTCTCATAGGATAGATACACACAAAGGAAGATATGGGGCTGTCAAAGTGGCGCGAGTTATACCTTTGGTATTGTTGACGACTTGCAACCGTTGGTGGGGATGATGTTCGAGTGTCGCGCGCCATTGAGCGCGTGGTGACTTTGATGCGGAAGCTTGTGTTAAAATGGCGACAAACACACGAAACACGAACAAGTTAAAGAGGGAAAGTCAGCAAACGAAGTTGAGGCGTCAAGAGAAGAAGAAAAACTTTACATGTCGGTAGTACCTGGAATCTGACTGTAATCGGAGGGCGGTAGTACCGCCTACGCGACCGATAGTACCGCCGGGCGCAGAACAAGAACGAGATCCACTTGACACAAACCTCAAATTCGTGGTAATCTGACCGAAAGGCTGGGCTAGGAACAAAAAGGGCTATAGATCGACTCCAAAAGCAACAGATCTATGGACCAAAACCACGAAAAACTCACCAAATCCAAAGATCGATCCGAAGGAAAATTGGGGCTCTTTTTGGTGGGATTTTCGATTTTAAGGGGGATAGAAGAAAAATTGGGGGGAGATTCGTGATCAACCTTGCTCTTGATACCAAGATGGAATGGGGTAACCCCTTGGGGTGGCCCGATATTTCACAAATCTCCACGGGAAACGAGGGGAAAGCGGTGGACGGGGAGAGAGGGGATGAAAACAACGAACACACGCACACAAATCACGATACACACCGATAACTCACGCCGGTGGCAACCGGTCCAACATAATCCCTAGGATTGGTGTTGGGCGAAGCTCTCTCTCCACTACCAACAACGGGGGCGAGATGCTTGGTGAGATCTTGACGACTTGGGGGCGAGAAACCGAGAACCCAAGGCCTTGTACAACTTGAACGCACTAGGCAAGATCCAAGAGGGGGTGGATAATATGGTGCCCCTTGGTAGGAGCATGAGACCAATAGATGAAAGATCCTCAAAGGGGTGTCCTTAATCTATTATTATCCAAGTCTAGGGTCTACAATAGAGGGTGGGGGCTATTTATAGGACAACCACATAAACAGGGGTATTTTAGGAACAAATAGCAAAATATAGAGAGGGTTATAGGGCGCTGGGCCGACTTAGCACGATCAGGTTCACGCACGTCCGGTAGTACCGGCCTAGCTACCGGTAGTACCGGTCTCAGCCGGTAGTACCGCTTCCGGGCCCGGTAGTACCGCTTGCAGGCCTGGGACTTCCGTTGGCGTCTTCAGCGGGAAGCGGTAGTAGGGGGCGGTAGTGTCGCGGTCCGGTAGTACCGGTTCCAGATCCGGTAGTGCCGCTGGAGACAGAGAGTATTTGTCTTCTGTTGGCGTCGTCTGTTGGGAGCGGTAGTGTCGCTGGGCGGTAGTACCGGCCGCCAGTTCCGGTAGTACCGCTGGAGACAGAGGGTATTTGGCTTCTTCCGCTGGTACTCCTCCGTTCGCTGGGTCCTTCTCTTCGTACCTGATGATGCACAAGGTATGCGTATGAAGTAGAAAGCCATCCAAGGGTGTATCGAAGTCACACAAGGAAAGGAGCGAGTTCACCTTAGCTTGTAGGAGTTTGGCTCGGGCGCGAGTCATGGGTCCACTTAGGGAGCTCGTGGAAGTAGATGTAGTAGCGTTCGTAGGACGGGCTGCATCATCTTGCTTGCAAAGCTGAACGTGAAGTGCAGGATCGCCAAACACCATGGAGGAGGACTAATAATTCTGCAGGTCGCACATCCACTTGGACATCCCGACAATCAACGCCTCCTCGTGATTCGCCACCAGCTACTACCACACCCAAGGCCACCACAAGATTTCCAGCTGCTCCTCCACCATCATCCAATGCTCATGCTCGTAGTGAATCTTCTATGGCTTCCACGGGTAAGACAAAGGATATACAATGCCGCAAGTGCTGGGGTTTTGGTCATATTGAGAGACAGTGCACAACACAACGTGTGATGATGGTGCGAGAAGATGGTCAATACGATTCAGCGAGTGACTTTGATGAAGATATACTAGCCCTTATTTCTGCTCGAGATGGAAACAATTTTGATGCTGATGAAGAGGCAGAGGTAATGGGAGCTAAAGCTGCTGATCAATACAAGAGCTTAATTACACAACGTGTGTTGAGTGTGCAATTGAGCAAATCTGAGCAAGATCAACGCCACAACCTGTTCCAAACACGTGGTGTTGTCAAGGAAAGAGCTATACGGATCATCATTGATGGAGGGAGTTGTAATAATCTGGCCAGTGTTGACATGGTAGAGAAGCTTGCGCTTCCAACAAGACAACCCCCACATTCATATTACATCCAATGGTTTAAGAGTTCTCGCAAGATCAAGGGAACGGTACGCGTGCATTTTACTATTGGTACATATTCTAATTTTGTTGATTGTGATGTTGTACCTATGCAAGCTTGTTCTTTGTTACTTGGTAGACCATGGCAATTTGATAGAGAATTTGTTCATAATGGCAAAACTAATCACTATTCTCTTATGCATGATGGAAAGAAAATTGGTCTAAAACCTATGACTCCCGAACAGATTTTAAAAGATGATCTTGCTAGAGCTAGTAGAGCTAAAACAGAGGAGAAAAATAAAAGTGAGAATCAGATTGTTGCTGCAGATTTTATACCACCAAAAAACACAAAATCTGATTCTACACATGCTACTGAAATTCGTTTGAATAGTCCATGTATGCTTGCAAATAAAATTGATATTGTTGAACTAGATGTAAACAATACTCAATGTTATGCAATTGTCTGCAAAGAGGTTTTGTTTTCATTTGAGGATATGCCTCCTTCTTTGCCACCCGCTATTGCTAACCTTTTGCAGGAATATGAGGACGTATTTCCCGCTGAGCTGCCACCAGGACTACCTCCTATTAGAGGAATTGAGCACCAAATTGATCTAATTCCTGATGCCACGTTGCCCAACCGCGCGCCATATAGAACCAATCCAGAGGAGACAAAGGAGATACAACGCCAAATTCAGGAACTACTCGACAGAGATCATATTCGTGAGTCCCTTAGCCCCTGTGATGTTCCTATTATTTTGGTACCTAAGAAAGATGGTTCTTCGCGCATGTGTACTGATTGTAGAGCTATCAATAATATTACTATTCGATATCGTCATCCTATTCCACGTTTATATGACATGCTTGATGAATTGAGTGGCTCTACCATGTTTTCTAAAGTTGATTTGCGTAGTGGTTACCACCAGATTCGTATGAAATTAGGAGATGAATGGAAAACAACATTTAAAACTAAGTTCGGTTTATATGAATGGTTAGTAATGTCGTTTGGGTTAACTAATGCACCTAGCACTTTCATGAGATTAATGAACGAAGTTTTACGTGCTTTCATTGGACGTTTTGTGGTAGTCTATTTTGATGATATTCTGATTTATAGCAAATCTTTAGAGGATCATTTGGACCATTTACGTGTTGTTTTCAATGCTTTACGTGATGCACGTTTGTTTGGTAACCTTGAGAAGTGCACCTTTTGCACCAATCGAGTTGCGTTTCTTGGCTATGTTGTTACATCACATGGTATTGAAGTGGATCTAGCCAAGATTGAAGCTATTGAGTATTGGCCGCAGCCCAAGACGGTCACACAAGTGAGGAGTTTTCTTGGCCTCGCTGGTTTTTATAGGCGCTTTGTCAAAGACTTTGGATCAAGCTGCATGTTGAATGAGCTTACCAAGAAGGATGCGCCCTTTGTTTGGTGCGATGCACAACAACAGGCCTTCGTCATATTGAAAGATAAGCTAACACATGCTCCCTTACTCCAACTTCCTGATTTTACTAAGACTTTTGAGCTTGAATGTGATGCTAGTGGATTTGGTTTGGGAGGGGTGTTATTACAAGAGGGCAAACCTGTTGCAAATTTTAGTGAGAAATTGAGTGGGGCTAGTCTGAACTATTCTACTTATGATAAAGAATTATATGCGTTGGTTCGGACATTAGAAACTTGGCAACATTATCTATGGCCTAAGGAATTTTTTATTCATTCTAATCATGAATCTTTGAAGCATATTCGTAGTCAAGCTAAGTTGAATCGTCGTCATGCAAAGTGGGTTGAATTTATTGAGTCTTTTCCTTATGTTATCAAACACAAAAAGGGTAAAGATAATATTATTGCTGATGCTTTGTCGCGCCGTTATGCTTTGTTATCTCAACTTGACTTCAAAATATTTGGATTAGAAACTATTAAGGAACAATATGTGCATGATGCTGAATTTAAAGATGTGTTGCAGAATTGTAGATATGGTAGAACTTGGAACAAGTTCGTCTTCAATGATGGATTTGTGTTCCGTGCTAACAAACTATGCATTCGGATAGTTACATGTCTTTTGTTGTTACAGGAGGCGCATGGAGTATGGGACACTTTGGTGTCAAGAATACGGAGGATGTTCTTGCTGCACACGTCTTTTGGCCACGTATGCGTCGAGATGTTGAGAAATTTGTGGCACGCTGCACTACTTTTCAAAAAGCTAAGTCTCGCCTTAATCCACATGGTTTATATATGCCTCTTCCTATTCCTAGTGTTCCTTGGGAGGATATTTCTATGGACTTTGTTTTGGGATTGCCACGAACACAGAAGGGGAGGGATAGTATTTTTGTTGTTGTGGATCGGTTTTCTAAGATGGCACACTTTATTCCTTGTCATAAAACGGATGATGCTGCGCATATTGCTGATTTGTTCTTTCGTGAAATTGTTCGTTTGCATGGTGTGCCAAATACTATTGTTTCTGATCGTGATACTAGATTTCTTAGCCACTTTTGGAGATGTTTATGGGCTAAGTTGGGGACTAAATTGCTGTTTAGTACTACATGTCATCCCTAAACTAATGGACAAACTGAAGTAGTAAATAGAACTTTGTCTACTATGTTGCGGGCTGTTTTAAAGAAGAACTTAAAATTGTGGGAAGAGTGTTTACCTCATATAGAATTTTCTTATAATCGTTCGCTGCATTCTACCACAAATATGTGCCCGTTTGAGATCGTCTATGGTTTTGTTCCTCGTGCACCTATTGATTTATTGCCTTTACCTACTTCGGTGCAACATAATTTGGATGCTACACAACGCGCTGAAATGATATTAAACTTGCATAAGACTACTTAAGATAACATTGAACACATGAATGCTAAGTATAAACTTGTTGGGGATAAAGGGAGAAAGCATGTTGTGTTTGATGTTGGCGATCTTGTTTGGTTACATTTGCGTAAAGATCGTTTTCCTGATTTACGCAAGTCTAAGTTAATGCCACGTGCTGCTGGTTCCTTTAAGGTGTTAGAGAAAATAAATGATAATGCATACAAACTTGAGTTGCCTGCAGACTTTGGTACAGTTAGTCCTACGTTTAACATTGCAGATTTGAAGCCTTACTTTGGTGAGGAAGATGAGATTGCGTCGAGGACGACTTCAATTCAAGAAGGGGAGCATGATGTGGACATCCCTTCTATTGATACAACCGTTGTACCTACAGCAACACACATACAAGGACCCATCACAAGATCTCGTGCCAAACAACTTAACTATCAGGTACTTTCGTTTCTTGGAACTATTCCTCACATACATGAGAATATGATGCTGCCTAAATCAGATGTATTTCTTACTCTTAGGAATGATGGACCAAGCATGGATGAGAGGGACAATCATTGGAGCATGGCCATGCATGGAGATGGCAGCAAGCATGTGATGATCCAAGAGAAGGCCACGGATGAAGATTTCAGAACTTTGAGGCCACCATAATGAAGAAAGAAGGCTTGGACGAAATATTCAAGATCAATACTTTACGAATTCGTCCATAGCTTAATATGGTGCTGCGACACCTTTATTTTGGCCAGGCCCATGTAATTTTCGCAGGATTTTAATTAGCCACTTTTTAGAGTCCGTATTTGAGGGGAAAGGGACTTTTAGGGTTGGATTCGGCCACCACTTCCATCGCTGGCCGAAACCCCACCTTTTCGCCCATAAATACTTCCCATAGCCGTCCCCCTAGACTCGGATTTTGTTTAGACATTAAGTTAGCCATAGTCGCAACTTCGCCAAGGCTCGAGCGTCGCAGAGGCCTCTTGTACTTCGCACCTATTCAGGATCCCACCTTTTCAATAAAGCTTTCATCTTAATCCGCAATATCTTGATTGCAATATTAGTTCTTACTTGTTCTCGATTTGAGGTAGGAATTAAGACCCTCGCTGGTCAGGCTGATCGTCTTCCCGCAGGATCGGTAACCTCCAGGAGATTGGCCTAGCGATTGCATTGGCGCTCGTGCTCGCACGTGTAGTCGGATCGTCAAGCCCGAACTCCACCAAATCGATTGTCGCCATCTCATCGAAAGATCGGACACCTTTGCCCTATCAAATTGAGTGGCTCTACCATGTTTTCTAAAGTTGATTTGCGTAGTGGTTACCACCAGATTCGTATGAAATTGGGAGATGAATGGAAAACAACATTTAAAACTAAGTTCGATTTGTACGAGTGGTTAGTGATGCCGTTTGGTTTAACTAATGCACCCAGCACTTTCATGAGATTAATGAACGAAGTTTTATGTGCTTTCATTGGACGTTTTGTGGTAGTCTACTTTGATGATATTCTGATTTATAGCAAATCTTTAGAGGATCATTTGGACCATTTACGTGTTGTTTTCAATGCTTTAAGTGATGCATGTTTGTCTGGTAATCTTGAGAAGTGCACCTTTTGCACCAATCGAGTTGCGTTTCTTGGCTATGTTATTACATCACAGGGTATTGAAGTGGATCCAGCCAAGATTGAAGCTATTGAGAATTGGCCGCAGCCCAAGACGGTCACACAAGTGAGGAGTTTTCTTGACCTCGCTGGTTTTTATAGGCGCTTTGTCAAAGACTTTGGATCAATTTCCGCGCCGCTGAATGAACTTACCAAGAAGGATGTGCCCTTTGTTTGGGGCGATGCACAACAACAGGCCTTCATCATATTGAAAGATAAGCTAACACATGCTCCATTACTCCAACTTCCTGATTTTACTAAGACTTTTGAGCTTGAATGTGATGCTAGTGGAATTGGTTTGGGAGGTGTGTTATTACAAGAGGGAAAACCTGTTGCATATTTTAGTGAAAATTGAGTGGGGCTAGTCTGAACTATTCTACTTATGATAAAGAATTATATGCGTTGGTTCGGACATTAGAAACTTGGAAACATTATCTATGGCCTAAAGAATTTGTTATACATTCTGATCATGAATCTTTGAAGCATATTCGTAGTCAAGCTAAGTTGAATCGTCGCCATGCAAAGTGGGTTGAATTTATTGAGTCTTTTCCTTATGTTATCAAACACAAAAAGGGTAAAGATAATATTATTGCTGATGCTTTGTCGCGCCATTATACTTTGTTATCTCAACTTGACTTCAAAATATTTGGATTAGAAACTGTTAAGGACAATATGTGCATGATGCTGAATTTAAAGATGTGTTGCAGAATTGTAGAGATGGAAGAACATGGAACAAGTTCGTCTTCAATGATGGATTTATGTTCCGTGCTAACAAACTATGCATTCCAGATAGTTCTGTTCGTCTTTTGTTGTTACAGGAGGCGCATGGAGGAGGATTGATGGCACACTTTGGTGTCAAGAAAACAGAGGATGTTCTTGCTGCATACTTCTTTTGGCCACATATGCGTCGAGATGTTAAGAGATTTGTGGCACGCTGCACTACTTGTCAAAAAGCTAAGTCTCGCCTTAATCCACATGGTTTATATATGCCTCTTCCTGTTCCTAGTGTTCCTTGGGAGGATATTTCTATGGACTTTGTTTTGGGATTGCCACGTACACAAAAGGGGAGGGGTAGTATTTTTGTTGTTGTGGATCGGTTTTCTAAGATGGCACACTTTATTCGTTGTCATAAAACGGATGATGCTGCGCATATTGTTGATTTGTTCTTTCGTGAAATTGTTTATTTACATGGTGTGCCAAATACTATTATTGCTGATCGTGGTACTAAATTTCTTAGCCACTTTTGTTGATGTTTATGGGCTAAGTTGGGGACTAAATTACTATTTAGTACTACATGTCATCCCCAAACTGATGGACAAACTGAAGTAGTAAATAGAACTTTGTCTACAATGTTGCGGGCTGTTTTAAAGAAGAACTTAAAATTGTGGGAAGAGTGTTTACCTCATATAGAATTTGCTTATAATTTTTCGCTGCATTCTACCACAAAGATGTGCCCGTTTGAGATCGTGTATGGTTTTGTTCCTCGTGCACCTATTGATTTATTGCCTTTACCTACTTCGGTGCAAAATAATTTGGATGCTACACAACACGCTGAAATGATATTAAACTTGCATAAGACTACTAAAGATAACATAGAACACATGAATGCTAAGTATAAACTTGCTGGGGAAAAAGGGAGAAAGCATGTTGTGTTTGATGTTGGAGATCTTGTTTGGTTACATTTGCGTAAGGATTGTTTTCCTGATTTACGCTAGTCTAAGTTAATGCTGCGTGCTGCTGGTCCCTTTAAGGTGTTAGAGAAAATAAACGATAATGCATATAAACTTGAGTTGCCTGCAGACTTTGGTACGGTTAGTCCTATGTTTAACATTGCAGATTTGAAGCCTTACTTTGGTGAGGAAGATGAGATTGCGTCGAGGACGACTTCAATTCAAGAAGGGGAGCATGATGTGGACATCCCATCTATTGATACAACCGTTGTACCTACAGCTACACTACAAGGACCTATCACAAGATCTCGTGCCAAATAACTTAACTATTAGGTACTTTCGTTTCTTAGAACTATTCCTCACATACATGAGAATATGATGCTGCCTAAATCAGATGTATTTATTACTCTTAGGAATGATGGACCAAGCATGGATAAGAGGGACAAGCATTGGATCATGGCCATGCATGGAGATGGCAGCAAGCATGAGATGATTCAAGAGAAGGCCACAGATGAAGATTTGAGAACTTTGAGGCCACCATAATGAAGAAAGAAGGCTTGGACGAAATATTCAAGATTAATACTTCACAAATTCGTCCATAGCTTAATATGGTGCTGCGACACCTTGATTTTGGGCAAGGCCCATGTAATTTTCGCAGGATTTTAATTAGCCACTTTTTAGAGTCCATATTTGAGGAGAAAAGGACTTCTAGGGTTGGATTCGGCCACTACTTCTATGGCTGGCCGAAACCCAACCTTTTCCTCCTTAAATACTTCCCATAGCTGTCACCGTAGACTCGGATTTTGTTTAGACATTAAGTTAGCCATCATAGCAACTTCGCCAAGGCTCGAGCGTCGCAGAGGCCTCTTGTACTTCGCACCTATACAAGATCCCACCTTTTCAATAAAGTTTTCATCTTAATCCGCAATATCTTGATTGCAATATTATTTCTTACTTGTTCTCGATTTTAGGTAGCAATTAAGACCCTCGCTGGTCAGGCTGATCGTGTTCCCTCAGGATCGGTAACCTCCAGGAGATTGGCCTAGCGATTGCATTGGCGCTCGTGCTTGCACGTGTAGTCGGATCGTCAAGCCTGAACTCCACCAAATCGACTATCACCATCTCATCGAAATATCGGACACCTTTTCCCTATCAATATCCTTTGTTTTACCCGTGGAAGCCATAGAAGAAGCACTACAAGCAGGAGCATTGGATGACGGTGGAGGAGCAGCTGACGGAAATCTTGTGGTGGCCTTGGATGTGATAGTAGCTGATGGAGAATCACGAGAAGGACGCGCTGATTGTCGGGATGTCCAAGTGGATGTGCGACCTGCAGAATTATTGATGCAGCCCGTCCTACGGACGCACCTCCATCTACAACACCTAGTCCCCCAAGTGGACCAATGACTCGCGCCCAAGCCAAGCTCCTACAAGATAAGGTTAACCCACTCCTTTACTCATGTGATTTTGGTCTACCTTTGGATGCCTTGCTACTTCATGCAACTACGTTGTGTATCCTCAGCTATGAAGCAACATCACCACACCAAGCCCCCAAGGAAGAAGGACCAGGAGAAGACGTTGCTGGAGCACTGCACACCGGAATCTCCGGTGTACACCAGAGTCTCCGGTCATGTACACCGGAGTCTCCGGTCCTGTACACCGGAGTCTCCGGACCATCCTCCGGTCCGGCCCCAGGAACCAAGCCCAGGACAGTCAGAAGGCCCCTCCGGAGATGGGTCCGGAGATTGACTAGAGTTTCCGGCCCAGACCGGAGTCTCCGGACCCAACACCGGAGTCTCCGGACTGCTCGACGCCAGGCATGTTAAGGCCTTTTGGGCCTGGCCCATGTAACCCCTAGTTTCGCCCCAACTTCCAGTTTTATCCCTAAACTACCCCTGTTTAAGTGGCTGGCCTATATAAAGCCCCACCCCTCTATTGTAAACCCTAGACTTGGATAATTGTAGTTGAAGACACACCTTAAGGATCTATCAACTATTTGTCTCATGCTCCTTGACAAGGAGCACCAAATTATCCACAAACCTCTTGGATTTTGCCTAGTGCGTTCAAGTTGTACAAGTCCTTGGGATCTCGGTGTCTCGTGCCCAAGTAGTCAAGATCTCATCAAGCCTCTCACCCCTGTTGTTGGTCGTGGCAGAGTGTCTTGCCCAACGCCGATCCTAGGGATTGTGTTGGACCGGTTGCCACCGGCGTGAGCTATCGGCTTGTATCGTGTATTTGTGTGTGTGTTCATCGAGTTCTTCGCGTGTGTGTTCGTGGATTTCATCCCCTTCCTCCTTCCACTCGATTTCCCCTCGATTCCCACGGAATTCGTGAAAGATGGGGCCTCCCCAAGGGGTCACCCCTAACATATTGGTATCAAGAGCAAGGTTGATCACGAATTTCCCCTCAATTTTTCTTCTATCCACCATAAATTCGAAAATTTCCCAAAAAATAGCCCCAATTTGCCTTTGGATCGATCTATCGTTTTGGAGCGTTATTTGTGGTTTTGATCCGACCAAATCTTGTCTAAGGTGTTGGTCTAGATTTTGCCTGTGTTTCCCAGCCCAATTTTGGCCAAATTTTTACGGATTTGAGGACTCTAGGCGTGAATTTCCACTCAAGAACACGAACTGGTTTCCTACACCGGAGTCTCCGGCCTACACCGGAGTCTCCCGCCCAGACTGGAGTCTCCGGCCCTGGACGCCAGTTTTTACTGTTCCTCTTTTCTGCATTGGCTAATCTGTCCGTTTGTTGTTTGTGTTCCATGTGTGTGTCACCAACTAACAGATATGATGGAGGGGTTAACCTCTTGGGTGGCCCGATCTTCACGGATCTCGTGGTCAAATCGATGGGAAAGCGAGGGGAAAGGGAGAAGGTAGCGGAAGCGAACACACACCTCGCGAAGAACACGATGAACACACACAAAACTCACACGGTACAAGGCCGATTGCTCCCGAACGGCGGCCACCGGTCCGATAGAATCCTCGCAAGGAAAGATCGGTCAACGTGCTCCCTCAAATCCACATCGGAGAGGGAAGAACACCTTGGGGAGGGTCTTGACAACTTGGAGACAAGACATCGAACTCCAAGGCCTTGTTCAACGATAGATGCGTGATGCAAAGTCCAATCGAGGTTGGTGACGATAGTCGGTCCCCTTGGTAAAGGGGATGAGGCAAAACTAGAGATTCCACAATGTGGGTTGTCTTTAGTCTATCATCTATGCCTAAGGGATACATGAGGGGTGGGGGCTCTATTTATAGGCCAGCCACTAAACAAGGGTAGTTTGGGGATAAACTAGGCGAATAGGTAAGTAAAGGGGAATACATGGGCTGTGGCCCAACAGGTGCGCGCAGGCACATACATGACCGGTAGTACCGGACTTAGGACCGGTAGTACCGGTCATCACCGGTAGTACCGCTTTGGGACCGGTAGTACCGCTTTGGGACCGGTAGTACCGCTTGCGGTCCTAGAGCGTCAGTTGGAGCCGTCAGAAGCGAGCGGTATCAGGGGCGGTAGTACCGATGACCGGTAGTACCGGTTCCGCCGATCGGTAGTACCGCTGGGACCTGGCAGCTGCTGATCTGTCTTCTTTCGTCTCCTCTTCCAAGCCTCCGTCTTGTCGGGCTTGATGTTCCGGGCTTCCTCCCTTGCCTCCGTACTGGTCGGTATGAACCTATCATGCATATGTGACAGAGTATGAAGTAGCATACCATTCAATAGGGTAGGAAGTGAGCTTGCATAGAGGAACGGATTCACCTTTGGAGTCCATGGCGACTTGGCGTAAGTTGGAGACCTTGATGTAGTAACGACCATAGGTCGGGCTGCATCATCTACCCTCCCTTCAAAAAGAGTCGTCCTCGACTCTCCATGTTCATCACGAAGTAGAAGAGGTCGAAGGACATCCTTGATCCTGGGGTTCATCATATAGTCGTCCTCGGGAAGATTGACTTGACAACACTTCAATGTTCCTTCACCTTCCATGAAGCCTACAAAGCTCACGACAAAAGCGAAGCAACACTTAAAGCGTAGCCAATTCATGAACATTATAGCATGAGTCCTCAAGTAGAAGGAAGTCACCTTAGCTTGTAGAGATAGCTCGATGAAGGGTAGAGATAGGTAACTCTCTTTGGTTCTTCTTGTCAACACGTGGTTTGTAGAGGTTGACGTGTATGCACTTGTACCTTCACACAACAAAGACCAAGCAAAATATTTTCGTGCGTGATAGTGGAGCATGTCAAATGTGGCATGTCCATTCTTCTTCACAACACTATTAGCATAATGCATGTATAGCAAATGGGATGCATATGCAAGGTCAAAGTGCATGGAAATCGTTTGAACATCATCCAAATGTGGAAACTCAAAAACTCCATAAAATGTTTTAGTGTGGCACTCAAGGCAATTGACTAGAATTTTGATCAACGTCCTTGATGCGAGTATAGGAGAATTCGGCAAAAACACGCAAGGAAGAATGTCCAAAGCAACATCATTATGTGTGCAAACCAACCATTGGAAAGAGAAATTGCTCGACATGTTGGGTGTCACACACAAATCATCGAAAGCAAATATCATGGGAATATGAGTATCCCAAGCGGAAGCAAAAATAACACGTTTGCAAACAAAACAAATGAAAGAGCAAGTGGTCCTTATGTTTGTCGCAACAACAAGACGAGATTCTTGGAAGCTCTCATGACAATGCATGCTCTTAATGGCATTATGGTTGCACACAAAACATCGGAACTAGAAATTGTTCAACAGTTTTGTTGCAACACATAAAGCATCAAATACAATAGCAAAGAAACATGATTGTCATAAGGGGAGATAATACCATTAACATGCTTGCAAGCAAACCATAGGAAAGAGCAATTTGTCAACATGAAAGATGCAAAGCATGCAAAAGGTATCAGAGCTGGGTTCGATCTTGAACTCACTTGTGGGATGGTCTCTAGAGCTCTTTTTGTCAACTCGTGCTCAACCGAGGTTGACATTCTTGTGCGGGTACCTACACACATCATACACCAAAGGAAGAACGTGTGTTCATGGTAGAGATACACATCATCCATCATGACGTATCTCTTCTTCTGCACATCACCATTAATGTCAATCAAGTATGAAATAGATGCATGGTGAGAATGCAAGTGGGGAACATGCTTATCATGGCAATCATCAAAATCTCCAAAAATTGAGAAAGCTATGGGGGCCATCTCATTATAACACATATAATCAATATTTTTGCAAGCAAAACAAGTTAAATAGCAAGCATCATCTTATCGCATGCAACTGGAGAAATTGAATGACTAGCATGACAAGGCAAGTCTGAAGCAATTAGAGGGTACACACAAGATGCATAGCATGGCATGTTTATGGCAATGATATTGCAATCAAACAATTCCACATGATCAATATTATGCAAAGGCAAAGCATCACATGGGGAAGTGGATGAAGCATATGTAATGTCACAAGTAACATCCATAGCATGCATATCCTCACAATTCATCATGTCCACTAGTGGGATCATGGCATCATCAACACCCTTATTGTTACCTTGGTCATACCTCTCATATGAAGTGGGTGTTGTGGAAGTAGTGGCCTCCTTGTGGACGACTTCGTCTTCTTGATGTATCCATGGCGTAGTATCATCTTCATCCACCATGTACATCTTCTCCATTCGAGGCATCATTGCTTCATGGCTTGGCGCGTCTTCCTCCATGGAACCTAACACAACACAAGAGAACACACTAGAGGTAGAGGGTAAGTTGTTAGAAATCTAAATGGTCTCACTTGACCTATCAACTACCACTCTCAACTCACTAGGTGTATCACTCATTCCCTCAAAGTGGGAGCACTCAATCTCAAATAAGGTGGAGTCACTCATCTCACTCTTGTTCTCACTCAAGTGGGCTAAGTGGCTCTCATACTCACATGGGATTGGTAGCACATTATCACTCAAGCATATAGGGATAGGCTCAGTTTCCTCAACTCCTTGCGCCTCCTTTGGTGAAGGGAAAATCCCATGATCACCATTCGTGACCTTGTCGCCTTCAAGGTTGGATGCCCTAAGATGGGCATCATTGCTCGCCTCCATGGTCGAAGGGAAAATCCCATGCTCGACCGTCTTGTGGCCATCTTGTAGTAGTGGTGGAGGTAGGCTCATGCTATCCAACTTGGCGAAGTAGAGGTCTAAATTTTCCTCGTTTGCGAGGTCGTGGAAGTCAAGCGTAGGCATTGAAGCTTGATGGCGTGGAGGAAGGCTTGCTCTTGGTGCCATTGTGGTAGTGGCACGAGTAGTTGAAGGTGCCCTATGATGGTGTCGACGGAGGTCATTGGCATGCCTTGCCGATGGTTGATGTTGGTGAAGCACTTGGTCATCCACATGACGCTCACGACGGTGATCATTTGCCTTAGCACTCTTCTTGTGCTTGTGGTGCCTTCTTGAGCTTGCCTGAGCATTATGGTTGGTGCTCATCATGAATTCTTCGTCTTGGTGGCGAAGATGCCTTTGACGATGTCTTGTATCCTCTTTATGGTGGCGATGCTCGTGAGAGGATGTTTGTCGATGAAGATTCTTGTTTCTTGGCGCCTCTTGACGTATATGATGTTTGGACGCCACTCTTGTTTGGACAGGAGGTGGAGCTTGGCGCCTTGGGGATGGTGGAGCTTGACGCCATCTAGGTGGTGGCACTTGATGCCTTGTCGATGGTGGCGCTTGTCGCCTTGGAGGTGGATCATCGAAGTAGGTGGTGCCCTTTGGTGTGGCACGCTTGGCCTTGAAGGTCATGGAATCTTGATGATGCGCCTCCTCATGCTTGGCGTAGTAGGCTTCCATCTCCACACGGTGGAGGAATTCTTCATGGCTCATGGAGGAGCCATCAAAGTCGATGAAGTTATCCGTGTCCTCCATGCTTGGCGAGGCGTCGTCGATGTCGCACTCGAAGTCGTCCATACTTGGGGAGTAATTGTTCGTGTAGTACTCCATATCACCCAAGCATGTGGAGCGATTGTCGGTGTAGTGCTCCATATCCTCCATGCATGAGGAGCCATTGTCGATGTAGAGCTCCAAGTCTTCCATGCATGTGGAGTCGTTGTCGATGTAGTGCTCCGGGTCCTCAAAGCATGCGGAGCCATTGTCGGTGTTGTGCTCCGTCATGTCCACTGTACTTGTGGAGTCGTAGTCATGGTGGCTCATCATGGGTTCTTCATAAATATCACCCTCGGTTTCGGAGTCCCTAGACATGATGCACAAGACCAAGCGGTGTATATGGAAGTGGTAGTGGGAGTTAGGGATACAACGTCAAACCTTACTTTACCTTGGAAGATCGTATCGTACAAGTGGCCACACTTGAGAGCAATAAACCAAGTGAAGTGAAATTCACGCGGAACACCCAAAACCAACTACGAACCAAAAAACACACACACACACACACACAAGGCCTATGGTGGATAGGTATGGAAAATGGCATGTCAAGAACCAATCCGAAATCAAGATGTTGTAATGGAAAGTCAAGAACCACAATGATCACAAAGCAAACAAGTTAATCCACAAGATAGGAAATATGTACAAGGAAACACACACGGTGGGATAAATGGGAGTTATGCGACGGAGAAAGTGAGCTAAGAACCAAATGATTACCTAGCGAAGACTATAAGATCGTGTCACACAAGTACAAGGAGAGACGCTAGTTCGATTGCACAAGATTGGTGGGCTACAAGATATGCACAATAAGTACCACCTATATGATGTTCATCGAGCTTGCGCTTCTGTAACACCCTCAGAATCGACCCTATGCAAGTTTTAGGGAAACCCGCCAAACCCGCATAGAAACGATTCGAAGGTGCCCACCAGGCACTTGCGTGCGGGTGGAAAACGAAGTAACAACATTACACAACAGTCCTCGATGGGACCCACAGAACAGATATATATACAGCACGACTCCAAGAGTCAAGAATACAGATATAATATACAAAGATCTAAATCACCTTGAAAATGATCGAGCGTCCGACTACGGACAAGATGCAAATGGGGCTAAGAGCCCTGAAGAATAACCAACGGCGTCCATAACCCTGCCTGGCCAAAGGAAGGGTAACCCGCTAACGCGTCGATCTCAAAACCGCTAAAACAAAAAGGGTGCCGACAAAGGGCAAAGGAAAAGAGGAGTCAAGATCTTGAGGCCAGTACACGGCGAGACTAGAATTCGGCGGTCCTCGCCTACATAGGTATGGTGGACTGAGCGGCAGCGGCAGCATGCACTAAACAACCTATAGAGACTCGATACAACTGGCGGCTATCAGAGAGGGGAAAGGAAGACCTATTCGGATCCAACCGGATACTATCATCAAACTAACCCATCCTGGCGTTTCCCCCTCGAGACCATCGAGGAAGTCAACCGAGGAACTCACACAGTTGGCAGTTTTACTTATTCAGTTATAGTTGCGGCACTTTACTAGTCAGGTTTAGATAGTCGTCCTGATAAAGTAAGCAGTGGGCACTTTTAGTTCACCATTCCGTTATAGTCACAACACTTACTAATCATATACAATTAGCATGAGACAACCCCAAAACCCAGCAGTTGTTGGTACTTTTATTTAGCCATTCCGTTGTAGTGAAGCTGATTACTAACCATATCGGATACAAGTCAATTTGTAACAGTAAACTTTAGTTATGGTTGTCTATGATCAAGCACTGTGCTCCAAGTCGTCCATAACCGCGGACAGGGCTTCTCGAAAAGATATAACCCTGCAGGGGTGCACCAAAGTATCCACAAGCACTTCGACCCTTTTTGCTAGATCAGTTAACATACACCCATCGGTATGTCGGCGGGGCCTAAGTCACGACGTTCCCAGACCCAAAGCAAGCACGGGGGGCCACCCCACTAAGTCTACCCGCAACGAAGTCGGCCGGTCTCCGAGACGGACTTAGGGTTTGGGTGAGCGGTACGAACGACAAAGAATCCCCAAGCGGGACTGTCGACACCGCGAAATCGTGTCCCGATCCTAAACAGTACAGTGTGCTCCTCGCATAATCGTAAATACATAAGTAGCATGGCATAAGTACAGGATAGTAAATAAAACCTCAAACTAGTTTGTGGCCCCCAGTACAATACTTTGAAATCAGGTAATAATCAATGGGGGGCCCATATCTCCCCACCTGTGGTTAGCGCGCTCGATCTCGAACAGTGTCAAGAACTCGGGTCCCACGGACACAAGTGGTGATCGAAACCAAATCTTACCTATCACCCACCGATGCCTCTGCTTAATTCAATTTTAGTTGTTAAACAGTAATTAAAGTGAGCGAAAAGTAAAGCCATGATCATCTCCAACGTCAACATGTGGCAATCCTCCAACAATTGTGGTACTTGACGACAAACAAAACACTTGAGCAAGCGACTACGACACGCGGGTCCAACTATCTACCAAACAACAGGTAATAGGATGTGTCCAAGGCTATATATGGCTGCAAGGGATATCACGGGTACGAAAACTAGAGCATCGCAACACAGATAGCAAAGATCAACAGGAGGAAATAAATACTAGAAAAATAAGATAGGTAGAAAGGGGGAGATGCTCGCCTGAAAAACATTGTCGAAGGTTCAACCGAAGATCGGGGCGAAGCTCACATCAACTCAACGACTTTATCCGCGAAGAAGCAAAACACTAGAAGAAACACCGGGTGCAATATTTTAATACCACGGCAAAAGATCGGCATGATGCATGTATGATGTGTGACATGGCAAAAGTGCGATGCGATTAGGTCATATTAAGCGGAACCGGGGTCCCGGCAATTAATTAATAGGTTCATGTTGTTTAGATTCCCCGCAATTTAAATGTTGTTTTAACAAGGCAAGATAAGATACCGGTTCGCTACACAAGTTTAAATGAGGCCGATATGAGACTAGATTTGCCCGCATATGGGCCCCATATTTAATTAGAGGTGAATCGGCATAAGGCCCCCAAACCACATGATATGCATGCGAGATGTCAATTAAGTATGCAACAATTCATATAGTTGACCATTTATAAAATAGGGTTCTCGGAGAGGGGTTCACACATTTAGGGTCTCGACGAACTTGGGGTTCCGGGGGTTCGGGGTTCGACAGGGTCCGGGGTCCGGTCTCGGGGTTCAGGGTTCGACGGAAGCGTTCTCGGACTCCGGGATTAGGGTCTTCGGATCTAGGGTGTAGATCTTGTCGCACGAGCGTCGATGCTTCCGGGAAGGAGAACTTGGTTCGGTGTCGGGGCGCATCGGATTCTCCTGGTCGCTGTCGTTCCTGTCGTCGTGCAGATCTTGTCGGGTTCCATGGGGTCGATCTTGCCGTTGCGAGGGTCTTGTCGGGCCCGCGCCATCGAGTCGGCGTTCAAGGTGGCGAACTTGGCGTTCCAATTGGAGATCTTGGCGATTCCATGTCGTGGACCCTGACGGCCGGGAAGGAGAGCTTGACGCCCCGGGGTTCGATCTTCGGTGTCCCTGAAGGAGGTCCTGGCGTCCGAGAAGGCGAACTGGTGTTCTGGGCATCTTTGGGTCGGGTGTGGGGAAGAGAGTGGGGTGAGAGAGAGAGAGGTGGGGCGATGTAAGGTGGGATTGGGTGAGGGAGAGAGAGGGATGAGGTGGCGAGAGATGATAGGCTGGGGTGAGGTGGAGGGGAGGGCTGGGTAGGTAGGTTGGTAGATTTAGGAATTGTTGGGGTGGACCGTTTATAAATCTGGGGGTGGTCGTTCGGGTCGAAACGGCCCGTTCGACTGCCCCCGCTAAAATAATTAATTAAATTATTTCTTTCAACCAGCGTTGTTGCAATCCGACAGCGGACAAAACAAAACAATCCGGGGGACCCGGGGTTTGCATTTTGAAAACAAGACGGGCGTTTAGAAAACAAAACTGGATTTTCCGAAATAGTTTTACACAAGCAAAATGCAAGATGATGACGATGCTCAAATGCAATGTGGCATGATGACATGAGCATGCGGTCATGATGATGCAATGCACAAAAAACAACGCGATTTTCTAGTAGTGGTTTTGCGGGATGCCACAGCTTCCTATTCTATGAGACACATGTATATTTATTTCTTTTTCTCTTTTCCTTTTTTTCTATTTTTTTCTCTTTTTATTTTTTCTTTCTTTCTTTTTCTTTTTCACTTGCCTCTTCCTTGTGCCAACAACTATACAACATAACTATATGAGATAGCGCTCACAACGTTTGCTCGGAATCTACAAGGTATCAAATGTGCATAGCCCAAGCAATCATAAGAGGAACTAGTATCAATAGGTGTTTGTTGCTCGCAAATATAGTGGGTTCACAAAGGAATGCAAGTGGGGAGAAGTCGCGGAATGTTTATACCTTTCGTCGATGATCTTCACCCTTTATTGTTGGATTCCGCCTTGCTCACGGAATTTGGATGGAGTAGATAGCATGAACAATATGGATGATGATGTAGAGCTCCTTCTCCTCTTCGAAACAAGCTAAAGAACACCAAAATCCGAGTTCGAATGCAAAAGTTATGCTCAAAACGGTGAGCGGTTGAAATCTGGGAATCTGTTTTTTCTGTTCAGTACTGGGGGGTAGTACCGGTTGCCTGAGAGGTAGTACCGGTTAAGTGCGGTAGTACCGGATTTTGGGCCCGGTAGTACCGGTTAAGTGCGGTAGTACCGGATTTTGGGCCCGGTAGTACCGGTTGGTCCTGGGACGCGCAGATTTGACGCGTTTTCGCGATTTGGGCGGAAAATCTTCAAGAAAAACACCAATTCGAAGGGGGAAATCAAGGAATTAGGCTATGGGAACGCAAAGGAAGGTAGATCAACAAGTTTTGCAAGTAATACACGGATCAAAACCTACCAAAACACACTCAAATCACAGATCGATCCAAAACACGAATTGGGGCTATTTTTGGTGGAATTTTCGAATTTATGGGGAAAAGACCAAATCGATGAGAAATCCGTGGCGACCAAAAGCTGCTGATACCAGATGATGGAGGGGTTAACCTCTTGGGTGGCCCGATCTTCATGGATCTCGTGGTCCAATCGATGGGAAAGCGAGGGGAAAGGGAGAAGGTAGCGGAAACGAACACACACCTCGCGAAGAACACGATGAACACACGCAAAACTCACACGATACAAGGCCGATTGCTCCCGAATGGCGGCCACCGGTCCGATAGAATCCTCGCAAGGAAAGATCGTTCAACGTGCTCCCTCAAATCCACATCGGAGAGGGAAGAACACCTTGGGGAGGGTCTTGACAACTTGGAGTCGAGACATCAAACTCCAAGGCCTTGTTCAACGATGGATGCGTGATGCAAAGTCCAATCGAGGTTGGTGACGATAGTCGGTCCCCTTGGTAAAGGGGATGAGGCAAAACTAGAGATTCCACAATGGGGGTTGTCTTTAGTCTATCATCTATGCCTAAGGGATACATGAGGGGTGGGGGCTCTATTTATAGGCCAGCCACTAAACAAGGGTAGTTTGGGGATAAACTAGGAGAATAGGTAAGTAAAGGGGAATACATGGGCTGTGGCCCAACAGTCTGTGACGGATACATGACCGGTAGTACCGGACTTAGGACCGGTAGTACCGGTCATCACCGGTAGTACCGCTTTGGGACTGGTAGTACCGCTTATGATCCTGGGCGTCGATACCGCTGAGCCGGTATCGAGGCTGTAATACTGCAGTTACAGTCGATCTGTAGTACACCGGGACTGACATTTGCTGATCATCTTCTTAGTCTCCTCTTCCAAGCCTCCGTCTTGTCGGGCTTGATATTCCGGGCTTCCTCCCTTGCCTCCGTACTGGTCGGTATGAACCTATCATGCATATGTGACGGAGTATGAAGTAGCATACCATTCAATAGGGTAGGAAGTGAGCTTGCATAGAGGAACGGATTCACCTTTGGAGTCCATGGCGACTTGGCGTAAGCTGGAGACCTTGATGTAGTAACGACCGTAGGTCGGGCTGCATCAAGATAGCTTCCGCAACATCTCCCGCGCTCTTCGACACCATGGACCCCAAACTCTTCCCCTCTCCATCGACACAAGATCATCATCAACAACTAAGGTATAACTTGTGTCAACCATTGTAGCCATATCTTCCTTTGTGTGTACATATCCTATGAGAGCAACTCATTTTGTGTTGTCTAAGCATTGTGCACTTGCCATTGGAAAGTGAGAGTGTGAGGGCAAATACAAAAGTTAACATAGTAGCATAGAAAGGGAGAAAAAGAATAAAAATAATAATAGAAAGATACATAGTCTCCCAATACAAAGAGAGTATCAAGATTGTAAGCAAAAGAGAGAGGAAAAAGCGCGCCAAGGCAAGTGCACAAATCCGTTGCTTACCCTGTTTTGGCAAACAAGTTGTGGTCTCTCCTTGAGTTGGCACGACAATCGAGCGTAGTCTTCGTTAGGCCCTTTTGTGCTCACTTCCATAGTCGTGCTAACCCCATTTTTCTCCACGCGTGTGTGTAGTCGTAGGTTCTCTTCACTTTTCGAGTTAACCATCACCTTTTGACTTGAGTTTTGTTGGATCTTATCCACTTTTGACTATCCTTTTCGTTTGGTTGGTTCTTTGGTTTTCCACCCTCCTTTCCACCAAAAGCTTTGGCAAGTGTAGTTCCTTGTGTGTGAGTCTATTTGGGATTTCACTTTGCAAGCTCTTAGCTCTCTTGTGTGGCAATTGGTTTGATACAATCTCCAAGGTGAGGTAAAAGGCTAACTCTCCACGTTTCTCCTCCATATACAACCCTTATCGGCTTTGCATCATGGACAAGAATGGCGAGTCGTCCCAACCACCACCACCTCCAGAGGATGACACACAATACATGACAAGATGTGATGTGGACATCTCATCTATTGATACAACCGTTGTATCTACAGCTACACACATACAAGGACCTATCACAAGATCTCGTGCCAAACAACTTAACTATCAGGTACTTTCGTTTCTTGGAACTATTCCTCACATACATGAGAATGTGATGCTGCCTAAATCATATGTATTTATTACTCTTAGGAATGATGGACCAAGCATGGATGAGAGGGACAAGCATTGGAGCATGGCCATGCATGGAGATGGCAGCAAGCATGAGATGATTCAAGAGAAGGTCACGGATGAAGATTTCAGAACTTTGAGGCCACCATAATGAAGAAAGAAGGCTTGGATGAAATATTCAAGATTAATACTTCACAAATTCGTCCATAGCTTAATATGGTGCTGCGACACCTTTATTTTGGGCCAGGCCCATGTAATTTTCGCAGGATTTTATTTAGCCACTTTTTAGAATCCGTATTTGAGGAGAAAAGGACTTCTAGGGTTGGATTCGGCCACCACTTCTATGGCTGGCCGAAACCCCACCTTTTCCTCCTTAAATACTCCCCATAGCCGTCACTTTAGACTCGGATTTTGTTTAGACATTAAGTTAGCCATCATAGCAACTTCGCCAAGGCTCGAGCGTCGCAGAGGGCTCTTGTACTTCGCACCTATTCAGGATCCCACCTTTTTAATAAATCTTTCCTCTTAATCCGCAATATTTTGATTGCAATATTAGTTCTTACTTATTCTCGATTTCAGGTAGGAATTAAGACCCTCACTGGTCAGGCTGATCGTGTTCCCGCAGGATCGGTAACCTCCAGGAGATTGGCCTAGAGATTGCACTAATGCTCGTGCTCGCACATGTAGTCGGATAGTCAAGCCCGAACTCCACCAAATCGACTGTCACCATCTCATCGAAAGATCGGAGACCTTTGCCCTATCAAGATGGGATCATTGGAAGGTCTGAGGAGAATTCAACTACCGTTGTGAAGCCCTTGAGCGGCGCCAAGATGAACAATTTAGCGAAGCCCGAGTGGAATTCAAGAACATCGACAACCGCTTCGAAGAAGTCCGAGGACAAATGCATGCCATGCAACACAACCTCGGCCATCAAAATGAAGCTCTTGGTCGTGCCCTCGCCGCAACGGATGAGAAGCTTCAACGCCTCATTGATGGGCTAGCAAGGCCACGACCTTGCGACTCAAGCTCGTCATGGCACTCCTCAAGTGAATCAAGCGCTCCTCGCCGTCATGCTTCAAGGCACCAAGATGGACCCGTCTCCGCGACACGCCGCGACATCAAGCTATGATGGTTACCTCTCCGCAAGACCTCCAAGACGTGAAACGAACCGGCCACAACAAAGGGCACTCGTGATTCAACAAGAGCAACCTTGCGTGGACCACCAAGCCCATCACCAACGACATGTTCTTTCAACAACAAGTGAAGCATTAGAAGTGGACGAACAAGATTGTCGTCGGCGTGAAGCACTCGAAGATCCACCAGGCGTCATCATCGACATGAACGTCAACGTCAACAACATGATCATCATGACGAGCCTCCACCACATCAAGAAGAAAGGGAGCAGCCCATTGCGCATGTGGCTCGTCGTCCTCCTTGCCACATGGCGCAAGACAATGCTCATCGGCATGAACCACGACAAGAACAAGAGCAAGCTCCCCAAGCTCGTCGTGAGGACCAGCAACCTCCTCTTCATCCTCAACCGCGCCAACAACACGAGCAAGCTCCCCAAGCTCGTCGTCAAAATCAAGTTCCACCACCAAACACGGCACCTCAAAAACCGCAAGGGAAACGCAACCATCACCAAGCACGACATGAGATCTCGGATGATGAAGATGGTCGCCAAAATCATGGCAACCGCCGCCACCGGAACCGCAATGAAGAAGAAATTTTCGGCAAGCTCAAATTCACCATGCCCAAGTTCACCGGTTCCAATGAACCCGAAGAATATCTCTCGTGGGAACTGAAGGTTGACAAGATCTTCCGCATGCACAACTATAGCAATGAGAAGATGATGGCCATGGCATCCCTCGAGTTTGATGAGTATGCCAACCTTTGGTGGGAACAATTCCAACTCGCTCGTGAAGAAAAATAAGAGCCTCCAATCTCAACTTGGAAAGATATGAAGGCTCATATGAGATCCCGCTTTGTTCCTTTGCACTACACGCATGACCTTTTCAACAAGCTTCAAACGCTTAGTCAAGGGACAAAGACCGTGGAAGAGTATTTCAAGCAAATGGAGCTCAACATGATCCGTGCCAACATTGAAGAGCGTGATGAACAAACAATGGCACGTTTCCTCAATGGCTTGAACCATCCAATCAAGCGCATCCTCGAGTTCCAAAAGTACAACAACATGGTTGAGCTTGTACACATAGCATGAAAAGCCGAGCGTCAAGTGCAAGAGGACATCAAGTACAACAAGCCAAAGACGTACTTCACATACAAGCAAGCGCCAACCACTACTCCAACAACACCAAGTGGAAGCTTATCAAGTACCACCAAGCTTCCCTTCAAGCCAACACTTCCTCAAGGAAAACCGCCCCCAAGTGGCAAATACACAAAGGATGAACAACCATTCAATGGTGAGTGCTACAAGTGTGGAGGCAAAGGACACAAGTCTGCCGCATGTGGAAACAAGAAAGTTTTGTTCATCCACGACAATGGCGATGAAGAATACTTGAGTGAAGATGAGTTTGATGCAAGGGTCAAGGAAGCAATGGCAAGGAAACATTTGGAAGATGACCAAGAACTACTTGTGTGTAAGCATGACGCAATTCCATCGCTTATATTCACAAGGGTCTTAACTACTCAAGTCAATGAGATTGAATACCAACGATCAAACATCTTCCAAACTCGTGCCGGTATCAATGGGAAATCCTTCAAAGTTGTCATCGATGGAGGGAGTTGCCACAATCTTGCAAGCACACAATTATGTGAAAAACTCAACCTCATCTTCCATCCGCACAAGCATCCCTACCATATACAATGGCTGAGTGACCAAGGGTCCGTCAAGATCAAGCACACCGTCTCGGTAATGTTCTCAATTGGACCATACAAAGACACGGTGGAATGTGATGTGGTCCCCATGATGGTTTGCCATATGTTGCTAGGAAGGCCGTGGCAATATGACAAGCGTGCTTTGCATGATGGTCACTCAAACACTTATACCTTCAAATGGCTTGAAAAAACTTGTGTTTTGCAACCAATGACTCCTAGCCAAATAATTGCGGACAATGTAAAGGCTTTAGCGAGGGCGCAAAGCATAAAACCACCTTGTGAGAAGAGCGGTGAGCGAGAGAACCACACTATAATGAGTGAGTGCCACAAACCAAACTCGAGTGGAAAAACAAAGAGTGTTCTTCTTACCACCAAAAGTGAGATGAGAGAAGTGCGGAACAACCCATCCGTCTTGCACTATGTCCTTGTATGCAAGGGACTAGCGCAAGGAACTAATGACTTGACAAATGTTCCTCCTTCTTTGATGGCTCTTTTGCAGGAATTCCAAGATTTAGTTCCCAAAGAGCTTCCTCATGGACTACCCCCTCTTCGCGGAATCGAGCACCACATCGACCTCATACCCAGCGCTCCACTCCCAAACCGCGCCGCATATCGCACGAACCCGGAAGAGACGAAGGAGATAGAATGACAAATCTACCAACTCGTCTCCAAAGGTTTGATCCAAGTAAGCACTAGCCCAAGCGCGGTACCCGTGATTCTAGTTCCAAAAACGGATGATACGTTGCGGTTATGCATGGACTGCCGTCCAATCAATCCTATCACCGTGCGTTATCGACATCCTATACCGCTTCTTGATGACATGCTTGATGAGTTGTGTGGAGCCACTATATTTTCAAAAATTGACCTTCGTAGTGGTTACCATCAAATTCGCATGGTCGAAGGTGATGAGTGGAAAACCGCCTTCAAGACCAAGCTTGGTCTCTATGAATGGTTGGTTATGCCGTTTGGCTTATCAAATGCCTCATCTACCTTCATGCGCCTCATGAACCATATCTTGAGATCTCTCATTGGGAAGAGTGTCGTCGTTTACTTTGATGACATCCTTGTCTATAGCAAGTCACTAGAGGAGCATGTTACTCATGTTAAGGAGGTCCTTCAAATCCTTCGTCATGAAAAGCTATATGCTAATCTCCCCAAGTGTACCTTTGCAAAAGACAAACTGATTTTCCTTGGATTTGTTGTGTCTTCTAATGGCATTGAAGTGGATGTCTCAAAAGTTAAGGACATACGAGGTTGGCCCATCCCTACCAATGTTAGTGAACTTCGTAGTTTTCATGGGTTGGCCGGCTTTTACCGTCGCTTTGTAAAATACTTTTCTACCATTGCTTGCCCCGTCAACAAATTGACAAAGAAAAATGTCACATTCATTTGGGGCAAAGCACAACAAAAGTCTTTTGATGAGCTAAAAAAGAGGCTCACCGAAGCACCACTTCTTGCATTACCGGATTTCACAAAAACCTTTGAGATTGAATGTGACTCTAGTGGTATTGGCATTGGAGGCGTCCTTATGCAAAATGGGCGTCCTATTGCATACCATAGTGAGAAACTTGATGGCGCACGTCTTAACTATCCAATTTATGACAAAGAGCTTTTTGCCTTGGTTCGTGTCCTTCAAGTGTGGCAACACTACCTTTGGCCCAAAGAATTTATCATCCATTCCGACCATGAGTCATTGAAATATCTTAAGGGCCAAGCCAATTTGAGTAAAAGGCACGCCAAATGGGTTGAGTTCATGGAATCTTTTCCTTACATTGTCAAGTACAAGAAGGGCAAATAAAATGTAGTAGCGGACGCCTTGTCTCGCAAAAACACAACCCTTCTTACGCGACTCGAAGTAAATGTCTTGGGTCTTGATGACATCAAATCTTTGTACGCATCAGACTCATTCTTTGGGTCAATTTTTGCAAAGTGTTCAATAGACAAAGGGGTTGATGATTTCTATTTTCATAAGGGTTTTCTTTTCAAACAAAACAAACTTTGCATTCCGAAGTCGTCTCTACAAATTTTTCTTCTTCAAGAGTCCCATGGTGGAGGACTTATGTGCCACTTTGGCCGTGACAAGACATATGACATGCTCTCCACTCACTACTATTGGCCAAAGATGAAGCGCGACATGGAGCGCCACGTCCAACGATGCACTACTTGTGTCCAAGCTAAGTCCAATTCCAACCCTTTTGGTCTTTATATGCCATTACCTATTCCTCATGCACCTTGGTCGGACATTAGAATGGACTTTGTGTTAGGATTGTCTAGATCTTAACATGGACATGATTCTATATTTGTGTTAGTGGATCGTTTTTCCAAAATGGCACACTTCATTCCGTGCCATAAGACCGATGATGCTTCACATGTAGCAAATTTGTTTTTCAGGGAAATAATTTGGCTACATGGTGTACCAAGAACAATCGTCTCCGACCGCGACGTCAAATTCATGAGCTACTTCTGGAAGACACTCATGGCCAAGCTCGGCATCAAGCTCCTCTTCTCGTCCGCCTCACATCCTCAAACCGATGGACAAACCAAGGTCGTCAATCAAAGCCTTGGCACACTTCTACGTGTGTTGATAAAGAAGAACCTTAAAGATTGGGAGGAATGTATCCCTCGTTCCGAGTTCTCCTACAACCGCGCCAAACACTCCACCACCATGAGGAGCCCGTTCATGATCGTCTATGGATTCGAGCCTCTCACCGCGCTCGATATCCTTCCCCTTCTCCTTCATGAACGCTCCAATATGGACGTTGACAAGCGTGCCCAAACAATGAAGAAACTCCATGAAGACACAAGAGCTACGGTCGAGCAACAAGTACTTCGCCAAGCATCAAGGCTGAACAAGAACAAGAAGGAGCTAATCTTTGAAGAAGGCGACCTTGTGTGGATACACTTGAGCAAAGACCACTTTCCTAATGATCGTGACTCCAAGATCAAACCAAGGGGAGATGGTCCCTTCAAGGTCCTCAAAAGAATCAACAACAATGCATACGTCATCGACATACCAACCTCCAAGTACCTAGTGAGCAATACGTTCAACGTCAAGGACCTATCGCTATACCATGGAGAGAATCAAGATGTAAACCATGAAGAGTCGAGGACGAATCTTTCCCAAGGGGGGGGGGAGCTAATGCAGCCCGTCCTACGGACGCACCTCCATCTACAACACCTAGTCCCCCAAGTGGACCAATGACTCGCGCCCGAGCCAAGCTCCTACAAGCTAAGGTTAACTCGCTCCTTTCCTCATGTGATTTTGGTCTACCTTTGGATGGCTTGGTACTTCATGCAACTATGTTGTGTATCCTCAGCTATGAAGCAACATCACCACACCAAGCCCCCAAGGAAGAAGGACCAGGAGAAGATGCTGCTGGAGCACTGCACACCGGAATCTCGGGTGTACACCAGAGTCTCCGGTCCTTACACCGGAGTCTCCGGACCATCCTCCGGTCCGGCCCTAGGAACCAAGACCGGGACAGTCAGAAGGCCCCTCCGGAGACGGTTCCGGAGATTGACCGGAGTCTCCGGACCCAACACCGGAGTCTCCGGCCTGCTCCACGCCAGGCATGTTAAGGCCTTTTGGAGCTGGCCCATGTAACCCCCAGTTTCGCCCCAACTTCCAGTTTTATCCCTAAACTACCCCTGTTTAAGTGGCTGGCCTATATAAAGCCCCACCCCTCTATTGTAAACCCTAGACTTGGATAATTGTAGTTGAAGACACACCTTAAGGATCTATCAACTATTTGTCTCATGCTCCTTGACAAGGAGCACCAAATTATCCACAAACCTCTTGGATTTTGCCTAGTGCGTTCAAGTTGTACAAGTCCTTGGGATCTCAGTGTCTCGTTCCCAAGTAGTCAAGATCTCATCAAGCCTCTCACCCCTGTTGTTGGTCGTGGGAGAGTGTCTTGCCCAACGCCGATCCAAGGGATTGTGTTGGACCGGTTGCCACCGGCGTGAGCTATCGGCTTGTAGCGTGTTTTCGTGTGTGTGTTCATCGAGTTCTTCGCGTGTGTGTTCGTGGATTTCATCCCCTTCCTCCTTCCACCCGCTTTCCCCTCGATTCCCACGGAATTCGTGAAAGATCGGTCCTCCCCAAGGGGTCACCCCTAACAATTATTAGTCCTCCTCCATGGTGTTTGGCGATCCTGCACTTCACGTTCAGCTTTGCAAGCAAGATGAAACAAACGAGTGATGGAATTATATTCCTTATAGTCTAATATGTGTTGAATGTCCTTGTTTAATCCACCAAAGAAACGTGCAAGCATTTGTTCAGTAGATTCAACAAGACCACACCGAACCATCCCCGTTTGGAATTCCAGATAATACTCTTCTACATAATTTTTCCCTTGTTCCAAACGTGTCAGATTCTTTAGTAAATCACGTTGATAAGTGGGAGGCACAAAACGAACACGCATATAAGTTTTTAAAGCAGTCCAAGTACGAGGAATAGTAGTAGGATTTAAACGACAATACTCAGACCACCAAAGGGAAGCAAATTTAGTAAATTCACATGTAGCAGCACTAACACGCGTATTCTCGGGATATTTTAAACATGCAAAACGTTGTTCTACTTCCATCTCCCATGTAAGATATGCATCAGGATTATATTTACCCTCAAAAGATGGAATATTTAATTTAAGCTTTGCAACATGATCATCATCATGTACCGGTGGTCGAGCATTGCAGTGGTAATGTCGGGGTCGGCCAGCAGGGTGTGAAGGTTGTTCAACCTCCTCGTCAAACAGATCATCATCGTCGAGGTCGTAGTAGTACCCGTCGTCTGCCTCCAATGTCGCAGCAGCAGCCGCGGTGGAAGCCTGAGGTGCCTCAGCTGCAGCGGTAGCCGGATGAGGTGCGGCGGCCGCTGAACCAGCAGTATGACCCGTGATCGGAATGCGCCGTGCGCCATGCCAAGGTGCCAATGGGGTGGGTGCGGGTGTGGGTGCCGGCAATCTGTCCAAAACCTCCTTGAACCAAGCGTCAAGCTTGTCATTAAAGGATTTCTCGAGTCCATCGATCTTGTCCATGGCGTTGGTGAGCTTGGTGTTAAACTCCCCTAGTCGTGCATCCACATCTTCAGCGCGACCGACCAAGAGCTCGGAGAAGTGGGCATGTAGTTCTTGGTTCGTCATTGTGGTAGGGTTACGCGAAGTATCTGTCATGGTTAGTCCTTTAAAAAGCACAGGTATATATGCCTATAACTACGGAAATATGGTGGAAGGCACGCGTAATCCGTCAAGAAATATACAAAGCTCTTACAAGTTCTTACCAAACAATAGGAAAAGGCGATGTGCAACCGCGAGGAGCAATGGGTCCAGAGGTTGAACCGAGAGATTACCAGGATTCGAGACACCGCACGTGGAGAAATCTATGGAGCTCTGGGAAGGCTTAGCAAAGGGGTTAGCAATTATCAAAACAGCAATGCAAATGTTGAAAGAATGCTCAATGACGGTACTGTGCTGGTCCTAGGCTAGACCGTACTAGAGACGCAAGCCTAGATCACCAACGATGTCACGACGCGACACAACAAGCAATGTATGATGATATGGCACCCTGAAAAGCGAACCGAGATGTCGAAAATAACTATGATGGCGAGTGTCTAGAACTGATCTACGGGGTCTAAAAACAGGTTAGCCCCAAAATTTTTTTTCGAAATTTTGGTATTATGCTCCGGAAAGCACGCAGGCGCCAAAAAATATCGCTATAAAGGCCGATGGAGAAAAGTGATCCCCGGAGCCGAAAATCAGTATAGCCAGAAAAAAATTTGGAGGCGGTTCCAATTTTTTTTTCTCTCCTTCTGGACTTACGGCTGAACTTCTAACTCGACACGGACTGTAGCTCAACACAGAAACAACAAGGAAGGAGAGTAAAAAGAAAAACTAGGAAACAATAACTCAACTCGGACTCGTGCCGCGGCAGGAAAGGTGATCGGATCCGTGTCGCGGTAGGAAGGCGGTGGTGGAGTTTTAGGGTTTTATGGTGGCTGGGTGTATGGTGGCGGAATATGGTGGCAGTGATCCGCGAGTGTGGCGGTGACTACTGTGATCAGAACTCGAAAATCTAAGGGACGACACACTAAGACCAGCAACTCGACGCGACGATGCAGACACAAATTCAATAATGCAAAACTGAAAAGATAATGCAAGGCGTAGATTTGTGATAGGATGGATCTAAAGTCTAACTGTGTTTTTGGCTTTTTCGTGGGTTATAGGTAAAACAGATCTAATCTACGAAAAAAATAAAATCTCACCGAGCAACCTGAAATCTGATACCACTTGATAGGGAAAAGGTGTCCAACCTTTCGATGAGATGGTGATAGTCGATTTGGTGGAGTTCGGGCTTGACGATCCGATAACATGTGCGAGCACGAGCGCCAATGCAATCGCTAGGCCAATCTCCTGGAGGTTACTGATCCAGCAGGAACACGATCAGCCTGACCAGCGAGGGTCTTAATTCCTACCTGAAATCGAGAACAAGTAAGAACTAATATTGCAATTGAAAAGGTGGGATCCTGTATAGGTGCGAAGTACAAGAGGCCTCTGCGACGCTCAAGCCTTGGCGAAGTTGCTATGATGGCTAACTTAATGTCTAAACAAAATCTGAGTCTATGGTAACGGCTAAGGCGAGTATTTAAGGAGGAAAAGGTAGGATTTCGGCCAGCCATAGAAGTGGTGGCCGAATCCAAACCTAGAAGTCCTTTTCTCCTCAAATACGGACTCTAAAAGGTGGATATTTAAAATCCTGCGAAAATTACATGGGCCTGGCCCAAAATAAAGGTGTCACAGCACCATATTAAGCTATGGACGAATTTGTGAAGTAATTATCTTGAATATTTTGTCCAAGCCATCTTTCTTTATTATGGTGGCCTCGAAGTTCTGAAATCTTCATCCGTGGCCTTCTCTTGGATCATCACATGCTTGCTGCCATCTCCATGCATGACCGTGCTCCAATGCTTGTGATAGGGAAAAGATGTCCGATCTTTCGATGAGATGGTGATAGTCGATTTGGTGGAGTTCGGTCTTGACGATCCGACTACACGTGCGAGCACGAGCGCCAATACAATCTCTAGGCCAATCTCCTGGAGGTTACCGATCCTGCGGGAACACGATCAGCCTGACCAGCGAGGGTCTTAATTCCTACCTGAAATCGAGAACAAGTAAGAACTAATATTGCAATCAAGATATTGCGGATTAAGATGAAAGCTTTATTGAAAAGGTGGGATCCTGTATAGGTGCGAAGTACAAGAGGCCTCTACAACGCTCGAGCCTTGGCGAAGTTGCTATGATGGCTAACTTAATGTCTAAACAAAATCTGAGTCTATGGTGACGGCTAAGGCGAGTATTTCAGGAGGAAAAGGTAGGGTTTCGGACAGCCATAGAAGTGGTGGCCGAATCCAACCCTAGAAGTCCTTTTCTCCTCAAATACGGACTCTAAAAAGTGGCTATTTAAAATCCTGCGAAAATTACATGGGCCTGGCCCAAAATAAAGGTGTCGCAGCACCATATTAAGCTATGGACGAATTCGTGAAGTATAAATCTTGAATATTCCGTCCAATCCTTCTTTCTTCATTATGGTGGCCTCAAAGTTCTGAAATCTTCACCCGTGGCCTTCTCTTGGATCATCACATGCTTGCTGCCATCTCCATGCATGACCATGCTCCAATGCTTGTCCCTCTCATCCATGCTTGGTCCATCATTCCTAAGAGTAAGAAATACATCTGATTTAGGCAGCATCATATTCTCATGTATTTGAGGAATAGTTCCAAAAACGAAAGTACCTAATAGTTAAGTTGTTGAGCACGAGATCGAGTGACAGGTCCTTGTATGTGTGTAGCTGTAGGTACAACGGTTGTATCAATAGATGGAATGTCCACAGCATGCTCCCCTTCTTGAATTGAAGTCGTCCTCGATGCAATCTCATCTTCCTCACCAAAGTAAGGCTTCAAATCTGGAATATTAAACGTAGGACTAACCGTACCAAAGTCTGCAGGCAACTCAAGTTTATATGCATTATCGTTTATTTTCTCTAACACCTTAAAAGGACCAGCAACACGATGCAATCTCCAACATCAAACACAACATGCTTTCTCCCTTTATCCCAGCAAGTTTATACTTAGCATTCATGTGTTCTATGTTATCTTCAGTAGTCTTATGCAAGTTTAATATCATTTTAGCGCGTTGAGTAGCATCCAAATTATTTTGCACCGAAGAAGGTAAAGGCAATAAATCAATAGGTGAACGAGGAACAAAACCATACACGATCTCAAACGGGCACATCTTCGTGGTAGAATGCAGCGAACGATTATAAGCAAATTCTATATGAGGTAAACACTCTTCCCACAATTTTAAGTTCTTCTTTAAAACAGCCCGTAACATAGTAGACAAAGTTCTATTTACTACTTCGGTTTGTCCATCAGTTTGGGGATGACATTTAGTACTAAACATCAATTTAGACCCCAACTTAGCCCATAAACATATCCAAAAGTGGCTAAGAAATTTAGTATCACGATCAGAAACAATAGTATTTGGCACACCATGTAAACAAACAATTTCACGAAAAAACAAATCAGCAATATGCGCAGCATCATCCGTTTTATGAGAAGGAATAATGTGTGCCATCTTTGAAAACCGATCCACAACAACAAAAATATTATCCCTCCCCTTCTGTGTACGTGGCAATCCCAACACAAAGTCCATAAAAATATCCTCCCAAGGAACACTAGGAACAGGAAGAGGCATATATAAACCATGTGGATTAAGGCGAGACTTAGCTTTTTGACAAGTAGTGCAGCGTGCCATAAATCTCTCAACATCTCGACGCATACGTGGCCAAAAGAAGTGTGCAGCAAGAACATCCTCCGTTTTCTTGACACCAAAGTGTCCCATTAATCCTCCTCCATGCGCCTCCTGTAACAACAAAAGACAAACAGAACTATCTGGAATGCATAGTTTGTTAGCACGGAACACAAATCCATCATTGAAGACGAACTTGTTCCATGTTCTACCATCTCTACAATTCTGCAACACATCTTTAAATTCAGCATCATGCACATATTGTTCCTTAATAGTTTCTCATCCAAATATTTTTAAGTCAAGTTGAGATAACAAAGTATAACGGTGTGACAAAGCATCAGCAATAATATTAGCTTTACCCCTTTTGTGTTTGATAACATAAGGAAAAGACTCAACAAATTCAACCCACTTTGCATGACGACGATTCAACTTAGCTTGACTATGAATATGCTTCAAAGATCCATGATCAGAATGTATAACAAATTCTTTAGGCCATAAATAATGTTGACAAGTTTCTAATGTCCGAACCAACGCATATAATTCTTTATCATAAGTAGAATAGTTCAGACTAGCCCCACTCAATTTCTCACTAAAATATTCAACAGGTTTTCCCTCTTGTAATAACACACCTCCCAAACCAATTCCACTAGCATCACATTCAAGCTCAAAAGTCTTATTAAAATCAGGAAGTTGGAGTAAGGGAGCATATGTTAGCTTATCTTTCAATATCACTGTAACATCCCAATTGTCTAACATTTGTAATGCTACTTAGTTTAGTAATAAAATGGCCACTTCCTACATATAATTGTTGCATCATCATTATATCATGCTCATGTCATCATGCCACCTTGCATTTGTGCATCATACAAAAACCCTTTTTGTTTTGATTCTTCTCTCATATGCATTGTTAATTGTATTTGCCTCTTGATATTGTATTTGGTTCTTGATATAATGATTAAATGCCCGAGTTGAGTTGGGGGCATATCTTTTATTTAACTCCACCACCTTTCTTGTCATCACCCCATCTTTCCACCATTCCTTTATCCATGAGCTTGCAATTGTTCTTCCCTTGGGTTTTACCTCTAGCTCATATGGGTTGGGAGGGATCCAATTCCTTTTCCACATGCTCTCATCTTAGCATCATGTTGTTTTCACATCATTGATATATGAGAGCCACATGGCCACCTTTGCATGCCTTGTGAGTGGAACCCTTTTTCCTAGCTTCCATATGGATTATCATGGAATTATGCTCATGTTGGAATATTTTTGGGACTATTAAGCATCTAGTGGCCCATACACACTAGCAAGTCTCAATTATAATCAAATGTGATCATCTCCATCTACTCCACTTGGGACTTTCTTTAAATTCTTTTGCTTAGGCCTTACTCCACATTTTGGAGTGCATAAGAATAATGCCATGTAAATCATCTTGGTTTCACAAAATAAGCATGGTATTAATTACTATGCATGGCCCATGCAAGTACCATCTTTTGCTTGTCATTTGGATTTTATTTGGTTTTTGAGTGGATCATCTCTATCTCCATCCTTTCTTTTGGCTTGATCTATGTTGATCTTGCTTAAACCCTATCACCACATCCCTCTCTTTTCTTGTCTTGATCTTGTTAGAGCTTGTCTAGAGCATGCTTGATCTTGTCAAAAAGGACCACTCCATCTAATCTCTCCTCTCTCTCTAAACCTCTCTCCTAATCTATACCTAATCTAAACCCATACCCCATCTAACCCTACCCTAGCTACCATGCCACCCCTCTCCTCTCTTTTTCACCTCATCTTAGTCTAAATCCAAGCCCTCTCTACACTCCTTAGCTATCTCTGTTCTATAACAAGATTTGCAAAAACTTCCATAAAGAGGTATTTCTTAGGTTTGAATAAATCTGCAACAAAACAAAACAAATCAAAACAGTATTTGTTAAAATAAAAAGAGTTAAAGAGAGGAGAAAGAAACCCTTACTGAGCCCAGTAGCAGCCCACCGTCAGCCATCCCACATCCACCCATCTCCCGGCCCACTTCCCTCAGCCGACCTTCCCCAGCCCGTACCGCTTCAGCGCCGTCGCTCACCCCCTGTTCCTCTTCTTCCTGCCTCTGACGCTGTTCGCCCGATCACCCTCGGCAGCAGACGGAAAGCAGTTGCGCGGCAGGTGGCCGTCCTCCGCCGTCATTTTCGTCACCCTCCGCCCTTCTTATCCCCAAGCCGCGGAGGCCCCCCTCGAACCCTAGCCTCCCTCTTCCCCTCCTCTCCGCCGCCATCCCCCTTTCCCCTGTCCTTCTCTCCTCCCATGAAAGCAGCGAAAGGCCAGCTGTCTCCATGGTCGCAGGTGAGCACCGCTGAAGCCGGGGATCGCTCGCCTCGTCTGCGCTGTTTGATTCCCTCGAGAGGAGCGGCACGATCCCAGGAGCCGCTGCTTCCTCTTCTTCCTGGCCAGGCACAGAACCACACCGCCGTCGCCGTCATCACCTCCGACCACTACCCTCCCCGAATCCGCTGGGAATCGGTCTAGGTGAGCACCCCCTTTCCACCCTACCCCTCCTTGTACCTTCCCCCTTCGCCTGTGTCGCGCCGGCAGCCTCTTCGCGCTCTGTCGCGCCCTACACGCGTCGCGCCACGCCGCGCTCACCGTCTGTGGCTAGAACGCGATCGACAGCAGTGACAGCAGCAGCTGTTTTCCCGCCTCTGTTCTTCTTCGTGCCCCACGCGCTGTAGGCCTCCTCCGGCGATGACCCCTTGATGAAAGTCGTAGCCCTATCTTCACTCTTCAACTTTCTTTTTTGCATCTTGGCGAGATTCGTAGTATGTTGCTCGCCATCGTCTCCCGAAGTTTGGCCAAACGCTGTGTCGCTGTCGAGTTTCAGTTTTCCCCTGGACACTTCTTGATTCAGAACGCTGCTGTTTTCCTCTAAGGTCCTCGGGTTTTCAGTTGAACGGCGTCCACCTCCTCGGCCCACATGTCGCCCACGGTCCATCTTGCGAAGGAACCTGGGTTTTGACTTCTCAACCCATGTCCCCCAAACCAGCCCACGTGTCCCCCTCACGCCTCTGCCCAGTCAGCACCTGGCCCCACCTAGTCACTGGCTGTGGGTATAAACTGGCTGAGTAGCAAAAGTCTAGAACTTTTCTAAATTCAAATTCAAATTTCAAATCTGTTTAAATATGAATGAATTCATAACTTTCAAATGGTTTAGAATTTGAATTCAAACTTGATATGAAAAATGTTTAGTTTTTGAATGTCAATTCAAATATTTAATCAAATATTTTCAGAATTAATTTAATTAGTCAACCTTTGACTTTGACCCTATTTAATAATTTTGACTATAAAATAAATTTAAATTCATAATTCCAAATAATACAAATAATATATGTTTTTGAATCAGAAAAATGTGAGGAATTCAAATATGCCATTCAAAATATTATTTGAACACTTTAAATTTCAAGTTGAATTAAATTACAACAAAATGCCCCTCACCTTAATTAATTAATAACTTTTGTTTTATAACTCCAAATTTAACAAATGATATGTCTAAAATGATCAGCTCGACGAGACCTTTCTGTTTATGCTATCCATGACTTCAATTGAAGCATGCATCATATAAATGTATAGTATACAGCAACTATTATGACAATAAAATGTGGCCAAATCTCAATAAAATGACTTATTCTTGTATTCCACACCTCACCCATGCCATGCTACTTTACTGCCATGTAAATTGTGCATCATTCATCATGGCATGATGGTTTGCTTGACGCATTTTATTCCTATGCTTGTGCACTTTATTTATGTTGGCCCTTGTTTGTTTGGTTCTTCTTTGAATAGACGCTGAGCAGGGGATATATCAAGAGAACCAGGAGCACTACCCAGATCCGTCTCTCTTCAAGAGTTGCTGTGCAAGCACTACCACATGCTTGCATACATACGATACCTATTGCCTCTATCTTATTCTTGCATCATTGAGTCGCGATTGCATTAAACTGAATCCCAAGTATTGCATAGCCTTTACTTTTAAACCCAACCAAGCTTGTTCCTCCATCCCATGAGCCATTACTACAGGAGTTGTTTGAGCCATGCGAGTCGAGAAAAAGATGTGTAGGGTATGTGAGAGTCGATGGATAACGAGGTACCTAAACAACTTAACCGAGTAATGGGATAACTAATGAAAGTGGCACGGTGGGCAACATCTGCTATTTGGTTTTTCTGCTCACTTATGTCCGTGGTACCCGGGTACTTGATTCCTGTTCCTTGATTATTCGCGCTATCCACATCCGGGAGGCTTATGGGACCCCCGAGAGCGATCTTGATTGATCTTATTTCTTGGGGCCAAACTAGTTTGAGATTTTGTTTACTATCCTGTACTTATGCCATGCTTTATCGCTTTATTACGATTGTGCGAGGAGCACTGTATTGTTTAGGATCGGGACACGTTTTCGGTGTCGACAAGCCCGATTTTGGGTTCCCGATCGTTCCTGGTCCACCCAAACCTCGGTCCGTCTCGAGTCACTAACCGTTATGGTGTACTCAAGGGTGGCCCCAAATATTTCTGAATCTGTGATTGCTTTGTCGTGAAGGCCTCGTTGGGTTTTGATTTGGTTTTTCCGAGGTTGATCGAGTGTGTGTTGCTATTTGTGCACCCCTGCAGGGTAAAACTTTCTGAAAGCCGTGTCCGCGGTTATGGACGACTTGGAGCAC
Source organism: Avena longiglumis (assembly GCA_030063025.1). Classification (NCBI taxonomy): domain Eukaryota; kingdom Viridiplantae; phylum Streptophyta; class Magnoliopsida; order Poales; family Poaceae; genus Avena; species Avena longiglumis. Next base: position 245,907,991 of record CP125978.1, on the reverse strand, counting down.
AGTTTATCGATCATAGACAAGCATAACTAAAGTACCGCTTTTAATTTGACTAAGTATTTGACTAGTAAATAGTGCAACACTCATGGAATGGTTAATAAAATGGCCAACGGATGGGGGGTTGTTCGTCCACTTCCTCGTCGGTAAGCGAGGAGGAGGATGGATCTGTGGATATTACTGTTATATCTGTTGTCATTAATTCACGGACATCCGTCTATCTTTGGTTAGGTGGATGGTTAGCGAGTATCTATAGAACTGTTAGGGTTTATCTTTCGCTGCAATTGCGTCACCCCAGGTTGTGTCCCCTTTAGAGGCATAAAGACTTGCTGAGTACCCTTAGGGTCTCACACGATAAATTATTGGTTCGAGATGAGCAGTACACTCGCAGGATGGATCCGGGTGGAGGAGGTGATGATGTGGCAACGATCGTTGGTGTAGAGATTCCGGAACGGGATCCGTGAGATCCGTGGGCGGGATGTGCTTATTTCGGGCATCTTATGCCGATTTGCTTCTTATCCGCATCGGATCTTGTTTGCCGCTCACCGATACTCGATGTGTGATGTATGAGGAAATATCCTAAACTATTATATCTATCTAGGTCATTTGAATCTTGCCGTATGGCGTTGCTATATTTCCTTTCTTTTTAGATAGTATGGCTCTGATGTACTATTGTATGGTGGCTTGCATACATACTCATTTGTGTATGTAGTTGATCCCTTCGCCGATTACGCTTGCATACTTGTCCCGATGACTGGAAATGGTTGGGACGGCCGAAAGGTCTACCCGTGAGTGGCTTTTGGGCCCCACCGTACTATTTCAACCATTTCCGCTCATCCAGGCTTGTATCTAGGAGCGTAATTCACCGAGGTAGTTACAATCACGAAGGCCTGTTGTTGTGCATCGCCCCAAACAAAGGGCACATCCTTCTTGGTAAGTTCATTCAGTGGCGCGCCAATTGATCCAAAGTCTTTGACAAAGCGCCTATAAAAACCAGCGAGGCCAAGAAAACTCCTGACTTGTGTGACCGTCTTGGGCTGCGGCCAATTCTCAATAGCTTCAATCTTGGCTGGATCCACTTCAATACCCTGTGATATAACAACATAGCCAAGAAACGCAACTCGATTGGTGCAAAAGGTGCACTTCTCAAGATTACCAAATAAACGTGCATCACGTAAAGCATTGAAAACAACACGTAAATGGTCCAAATGATCCTCTAAAGATTTGCTATAAATCAGAATATCATCAAAGTAGACTACCATAAAACGTCCAATGAAAGCACGTAAAACTTCTGATGCAGCCCGACCTACGGTCGTTGCCACATCAAGGTCTCCAACTTATGCCAAGTCGTCATGGACTCCAAAGGTGAATCCTATCCTCTTTGAGATCCCACCTCCTACCCTATTGAATGGTATACTACTTCATTCTCCATCCTATGACCATGATAGGTTCACACCGACGAGTACGGAGACGAGGGAGGAAGCCCAAGGACTAACGCCCGACAAGATAGAGGCTTGGAAGAGGAGACAAAAGAAAGCTCCAGCTGGAATCGACGTCAGCACCGGCGAATCAGTTCCACCGTCGGAATCTCCGGCGACAGCCCCGGTGAAGCGAGCACCCCGCCGGAATTCCCCGCACCAGGACCGGCTGACCGACACCACCGCCGAAACCGCTTGCAGAGAGCCCTTCCGGCGCCCGACCGGAATAACCGGCGACGACCGGAAATCCCGGCACCAGATCCGGTGCGACCGGACTCACCGCCGGAATCCCCTGCCTGTGTGCGGATCTAGGTTTGATGCCCTGGAATATTCCCTTTTCTTACCCCTTTGCCTAGTTTATTCCCAAACTACCCCCTTGTTTAGTGGTTGGCCTATAAATAGAGCCCCCACCCCTCATGTACCCCTTAGGCATAGATGATAGACTAAAGACAACCCCCTTGTGTGGAATCTCTAGTTTTGCCTCATCCCCTTATCCAAGGGGACCGACTATCGTCACCAACCTCGATTGGACTTTGCATCACGCATCCATCGTTGAACAAGGCCTTGGAGTTCGGTGTCTCGTATCCAAGTTGTCAATACCCTCCCCAAGGTGTTCTTCCCTCTCCGATGTGGATTTGAGGGAGCACATTGACCAATCTTTCCTTGCAAGGATTCTATCAGACCGGTGGCCACCGTTCGGGAGCACTCGGCCTTGTATCGTGTGAGTTTTGCGTGTGTTCATCGTGTTCTTCGCGAGGTGTGTGTTCGCTACCTTCTCCCTTTCCCCTCGCTTTCCCATCAATTTGACCACAAGATCCGTGAAGATCGTGCCACCTAAGAGGTTAACCCCTTCATCATCTGGTATCAGCAGCTTTTAGTTGCCACGGATTTCTCATCGATTTGGTCTTTTCCCCATAAATTCGAAAATTTCACCAAAAATAGCCCCAATTCGTGTTTTGGATCGATCTGTGATTTGAGGGCGTTTTGGTAGGTTTTGATCCATGGATTACTTGCTAAACTTGTTGATCTACCTTCCCCTGCGTTCCCATGGCCTGATTCCATCGTTTGACACTCTGATCTAAAGTTTCCCATCGAGTTTTCCGCAGAAAATCGAGTTTTCGCGTTCCTGAACTCGTTCCGGCGCCAGATCCGGCGAACTAGAGCTCCCGCCGGAATTTCTGGTCAAAATTCCGGTCAAACCGTACCTACCGCCGGAATTTTTGGCGAGAATTCCGGTCCCGCCGACCTGGTCGCCAACAGATTCAGCTCCGCACGGTTTTGAGCATAACTTTTACATTCGAACTCGGATTTTGGTGTTCTTTAGCTCGTTTCGAAGAGGAGAAGGAGCTCTACATCATCATTGTTAGGGGTGACCCCTTGGGGTGGTCAGATATTTCACGAATTCCGGGGAAATCGAGGGGAAAGCGGTGAACGGGGAGAGGGGATGAAATCCACGAACACACACGCGAAGAACTGAAATGGGAAAATATATAGGCCAGCCACATAAACAAGGGTAGTTTAGGAACGAAATGGGAAAATATAGAGAGGGGTACAGGGCGCTGGGCCGAACTGACGAGAAAAAGGTTCAGTCAAGACCGGTAGTACCGGACGGGCGACCGGTAGTACCGGCGATCGTAGTACCAGGGCCCGGTAGTACACTTTGGCGGTCTTGGGGCTTCAAGTCCGTCAGAAGAAGCTAGTAGAGGGCGGTAGTACCACTGACCGGTAGTACCGGTTTCTGATCAGGTAGTACCGCTGGCGTCTGGGCCTTGGTTGGGTTCCTCCTGGAGCGTCCGATAGCTGGGGCCGGTTGTGCCGCTTGAACCGGTAGTACCGGTCGACCGCTGGAGTCTGAAAGCGGTTGGTCGCTTCCACTGTGGTTTCTCCGTTCCATGGGTCCTTCTCTTCGTACCTGATGATGCACAGTGTATGCGTATGAAGTAGCAAGCCACCCAGGGGCGTATCGAAATCACACAAGGAAAGGAGCGAGTTAACCTTGGCTTGTAGGAGTTCGGCTCGAGCGTGAGTCATGGGTCCACTTGGGGAGCTCGTAGGAGTAGATGTAGTAGCGTTCGTAGGACGGGCTGCATCAGCTCCCCCCATTGGGAAAGAGTCGTCCTCGACTCTTCAACCTTCACAACATCATCATCTCCATGGAAGGGTGAAAGGTCCTTAACATTGAACGTTGGGATCACAAGGTACTTCGATGTTGGGATATCGATGATGTAGGCGTTGTTGTTGATCCTCTTGAGTACTTTGAATAGTCCATCACCTCTTGGCTTGAGTTTGGAGTCGCGATCCTTGGGGAAGCGGTCTTTACTCAAGTGTATCCACACAAGGTCGCCTTCTTCGAAGATCATCTCTTTCTTGTTCTTGTTTAGCCTTGATGCTTGGCAAAGGACTTGTTTCTCGATCGTAGCTCTTGTGTCTTCATGTAGCTATTTCATTGCTTGGGCACGCTTGTTAACGTCCATGTTGGTGCGGTCGTGTAGAGGAAGAGGTAATATGTCGAGCGCGGTGAGAGGCTCGAATCCATAGACAATCATGAATGGGCTCATCATGGTGGTGGAGTGCTTAGCGCGATTGTAGGCAAACTCGGCGTGTGGTATGCATTCCTCCCAATCTTTAAGATTCTTCTTTATCAACACACGTAGAAGTGTGCCAAGGCTTCGACTGATGACCTCGGTTTGTCCATCGGTTTGGGGATGCGAGGCGGACGAGAATAGGAGCTTGATGCCGAGCTTGGCCATGATTGTCTTCCAAAAGTAGCTCATGAATTTTGGCGTCGCGGTCGGAGACGATTGTTCTTGGTACACCGTGTAGCCGAATTATTTTCCTGAAAAACAAATTTGCTACATGTGAAGCATCATCGGTCTTATGGCACGTAATGAAGTGTGCCATTTTGGAAAAGCGATCCACTACCACAAATATAGAGTCATGTCCATGTTTAGATCTAGGCAATCCTAATACAAAGTCCATGCTAATGTCCGACCAAGGTGCATGAGGAATAGGCAATGGCATATAAAGACCAAAGGGGTTAGACTTGGACTTAGCTTGGACACAAGTAGTGCATCGTTGAACGTGGCGCTCCACGTCGCGCTTCATCTTGGGCCAATAGTAGTGAGTGGAGAGCATGTCATATGTCTTGTCACGGCCAAAGTGACCCATAAGTCCTCCACCATGGGACTCTTGAAGAAGCAAAATTTGGAGAGACGACTTCGGAATGCAAAGCTTGTTTTGTTTGAAAAGAAAACCCTTATGCAAATAGAAATCATCAATCCCTTTGTCTATTGAACACTTTGCAAAAATTGATCCAAAGAATGGGTCGGACGCGTACAAAGATTTGATGTCATCAAGACCCAAGACACTTACTTCAAGTCGCGTAAGAAGATTTGTGTTTTTGCGAGACAAGGCGTCCGCTACTACATTTTATTTACCCTTCTTGCACTTGACATTGTAAGGAAAGGATTCCATGAACTCAACCCATTTGGCGTGTCTTTTGCTCAAATTGGCTTGGCCCTTAAGATATTTCAACGACTCATGGTCAGAATGGATGATAAATTCTTTGGGCCAAAGGTAATGTTGCCATACTTGAAGGACACGAACCAAGGCAAAAAGCTCTTTGTCATAAATTGGATAGTTAAGGCGTGCGCCGTCAAGTTTCTCACTATGGTATGCGATAGGGCGCCCATTTTGCATAAGGACGCCTCCAATGCCAATACCACTAGCGTCACATTCGATCTCAAAAGTTTTTGTGAAATCTGGTAAAGCGAGGAGTGGTGCTTCGGTGAGCCTCTTTTTGAGCTCATCAAATGCGTTTTGTTGTGCTTTGCCCCAAACAAAGTCTTTCACAAAGCGACGGTAGAAGCCGGCCAACCCATGAAAACTGCGGAGTTCACTAACATTGGTAGGTATGGGCCAATCTCTTATGTCCTTAACTTTAGAGACATCAACTTCAATGCCATTAGAAGACACAACAAAACCAAGGAAAATTAGTTTGTCTTTTGCAAAAGTGCACTTTGGGAGATTAGCATAAAGCTTTTCATGACGAAGGATTTGAAGGACCTCCTTAACATGAGTAACATGATCCTCTAGTGACTTGCTATAGACAAGGATGTCATCAAAGTAAACAACGACACTCTTCCCAATGAGAGATCTCAAAATATGGTTCATGAGGCGCATGAAGGTAGATGGAGCATTTGATAATCCAAAGGGCATAACCAACCATTCATAGAGACCAAGCTTGGTCTTGAAGGCGGTTTTCCACTCATCACCTTCGGCCATGCGAATTTGATGGTAACCACTACGAAGATCAATTTTTGAAAATATAGTGGCTCCACATAACTCACCAAGCATGTCATCAAGACGCGGTATAGGATGTCAATAACGCACGGTGATAGCATTGATTGGACGACAGTCCATGCATAACCGCAACGTATCATCCGTTTTTGGAACTAGAATCATGGGTGCGGCAGGCTAGTGCGTACTGGATCAAACCTTTGAGACGAGTTGGTTGATTTGTTGTTCTATCTCCTTCGTCTCTTCGGGTTAAATGCGATATGCGGCGCGGTTTGGGAGTGGAGCGCCGGGTATGAGGTCGATGCGGTGCTCGATTCCGCGAAGAGGGGGTAGTCCATGAGGAAGCTCTTCGGGAAATACATCTTGGAATTCCTGCAAAATAGCCATCAAAGAAGGAGGAACATTTGTTAAGTCAGTAGTTCCTTGCGCTAGTCCCTTGCATACAAGGACATAGTGCAAGATGGATGGGTTGTTCCGCACTTCTCTCATCTCACTTTTGGTGGCAAGAAGAACACTCTTACTCTTTCCACTCAAGTTTGGCTTGTGGCTCTCACTCACTATAGTGTGGTTCTCTCGCTCACCACTCTTCTCACAATGTGGTTTTGTGCTTTGCGCCCTCGCTAAAGCCTTTGCATTGTCCGCAATTATTTGGCTAGGAGTCATTGGTTATAAAACACAAGTGTTTTCAAGCCATTTGAAGGTATAAGTGTTTGTGTGACCATCATGCAAAGCAAGCTTGTCATATTGCTAAGGCCTTCCGAGCAACATATGGCAAACCGTCATGGGGACCACGTCACATTCCACCGTGTCTTTGTATGGTCCAATTGATAATGTTACCGAGGCGGTGTGCTTGATCTTGACGGACCCTTGGTCACTTAGCCATTGTATATCGTAGGGATGCTTATGCGGATGGAGGGTGAGGTTGAGTTTCTCACACAATTCCGTGATTGCAAGATTGTGGCAACTCCCTCCATCGATGATAACCTTGATGGACTTCCCATTGATACCGACACGAGTTTGGAAGATGTTTGATCGTTGGTCTTCAATCTCATTGACTTGAGTAGTCAAGACCCTTATGACGACAAGCGATGGACTTGCGTCATGCTCACACACAAGTAGTTCTTGGTCATCTTCCAAATGTTGTCTTGCCATTGCTTCCTTGACCCTTGCATCAAACTCATCTTCACTCAAGTATTATTCATCGCCATTGTCATGGATGAACAAAACTTTCTTGTTCCCACATGCGGCCGACTTGTGTCCTTTGCCTCCACACTTGTAGCACTCACCATTGAATGGTTGTTCATCCTTTGCGTATTTGCCACTTGGGGGCGGTTTTCCTTGAGGAAGTGTTGGCTTGAAGGGAAGCTTGGTGGTACTTGATGAGCTTCCACTTGGTGTTGTTGGAGTAGTGGTTGACGCTTGCTTGTATGTGAAGTACGTCTTTGGCTTGTTGTACTTGATGCCCTCTTGCACTTGACGCTCGACCTTTGATGCTATGTGCACAAGCTCAACCATGTTGTTATACTTTTGGAACTCGGTGATGTGCTTGATGGGATGGTTCAAGCCAGTGAGGAAACGTGCCATTGTTTGCTCATCACGCTCTTCAATGTTGGCACGGATCATGTTGAGCTCCATTTGCTTAAAGTACTCTTCCACGGTATTTGTCCCTTGACTAAGCGTTTGAAGCTTGTTGAAAAGGTCACGCGTGTAGTGCGAAGGAACAAAGCGGGATCTCATATGAGCCTTCATATCTTGCCAAGTTGAGATTGGAGGCTCTTCTTTTTCTTCACGAGCGAGTTGGACTTGTTCCCACCAAAGGTTGGCATACTCATCAAACTCGAGGGATGCCATAGCCATCATCTTCTCATTGCTATAGTTGTGCATGCGGAAGATCTTGTCAACCTTGAGTTCCCACGAGAGATATTCTTCGGGTTCATTGGAACTGATGAACTTGGGCATGGTGAACTTGAGCTTGCCGAAAGTTTCTTCTTCATTGCGGTTCCGGTGGCGGCGGTTGCCATGAATTTGGCGGTCATCCTCATCATCCGATCTCTCATGTCTTGCTTGGTGATGGTTGCGTTGCTCTTGCGGTTGTTGAGGTGCCGGATTTGGTGGTGGAACTTGATTTTGACGACGAGCTTGGGGAGATTTCTCGTGTTGTTGGCGCGGTTGAGGACGAGGAGGAGGTTGTTGGTTCTCACGACGAGCTTGGGGATCTTGCTCTTGTTCTTGTCGTGGTTGATGCCGATGAGCATTGTCTTGCGCCATGTGGCGAGGAGGACGTTGAGCCGCATGCGCAATGGGCTTCTCCCTTTCTTCTTGGTGTGGAGGAGGCTCGTCATGATGATCATGTTGTCGACGTTGACGTTCATGTCGATGATGACGCCTTGGTGGATCTTCGAGTGCTTCACGCCGACGGCAATCTTGTTCGTCCACTTCAGATGCTTCACTTGTTATTGAAGGAACATGTCGTTGGCGATGGGCTTGGTTTTCCATGTGAGGTTGCTCTTGTTGAATCACAAGTGCCCTTGGTTGTGGACAGTTCGCTTCACGTCTTGGAGGTCTTGCGGAGAGGTCACCATCATAGCTTGATGTTGCGGCGTGTCGCGGAGACGGTACCGCTTGAGAAGAGCTCATGGATTGAAGGACGGGTCCATCTTGGTGTCTTGAAGCGTGACGGCGAGGAGCGCTTGATTCACTTGAGGAGTGACGTGACGAGCTTGAGTCGCGCGATCATGGCCTTCCTAGCCCATCAATGACGCGTTGAAGCTTCTCATCGGTTGCGGCGAGGGCGCGACCAAGAGCTTCATTTTGATGGCCGAGGTTGTGTTGCATGGCATGCATTTGTCCCCGGACTTCTTCGAAGCGGTTGTCGATGTTCTTGAATTCCAGTCGGGCTTTGCTAAATTGTTCATCTTGGCACCGCTCAAGGGCTTCACAACGGTAGTTGAATTCTCCTCGGACCTTCCAATGATCCCATCTTGTCATGTATTGTGTGTCGTCCTCCGGAGGTGGTGGTGGTTGGGACGGCTCGCCATTCCTGTCCATGATGCAAAGCCAACAAGGGTTGTATATGGAGAAGAAGAATGCATGGAGTTAGCCTTTTACCTCACCTTGGAGATTATATCAAACCAATTGCCACACAAGAGAGCTAATAGCTTGCAAAGTGAAATCGCAAAGAAACTCACGCACAAATAAGCTACAACTCTCAAAAGTTTTTGGTGGAAGGTTAGGATTGTGGAAAACCAAACGAAACGATCCAAGCAAAAGCTTATTGTTCTAAGTGGTAAAGAACCAAAGATCAAAAGCAAGAGGATAAGATCTACAAAAACATGGGAGAACGCACACGTGGAGATTAACGGGGTTAGCACGACTATGAAAATGAGCACAAAAGGTCCTAACGAAGACTACGCTCGGATGTCGTGCCAACTCAAGGAGAGACCACAACTCGTTTGCCAAAAGAGGATAAGCAACGGATTTGTGCACTTGCCTTGGAGCGCTCTTTTCTCTCTCTTTTTTCTTACAAGCTTGATACTCTCTTTGTATTGGGAGACTATGTATCTTTATATTTTTGTTTTGCTCTTTTCTTTTTGATTCTTTTTCTCCCTTTCTATACTACTATGTTAACTTTTTTATTTGCCCTCACACTCTCACTTTTCCAAGGGCAAGTGCACAATGCTTAGACAAACACAAAATGAGTTGCTCTCATAGGATAGATACACATAAAGGAAAATATGGGGCTATCAAAGTGGCGCAAGTTGTACCGTTGGTATTGTTGACGACTTGCAACCGCTGTTGTGGATGATGTTCGAGTGTCGCGGTGTCGTTGAGCGCGTGGTGACTTTGTTGCGGAAGCTTTTATGAGAATGGCGACAAACACGAACAAGCTAAAGACATCGACAAGCGAAACGGGTTGAGGTGTCAAAAGAAAAGAAAAACTATCACTCGGTTGTGCAACCGGTAGTACTTATGGTAGTACCGCTCGTACGACCGGTAGTACCACCTGGCGCGGAACTTGCACGCGATCAACCTGAACAAATCCTCAAATTCGTGGTAATCTGACCGAAAGGCTGGGCTAGGAACATAAAAAGGTTGTAGATCGACTCCAAAAGCAGCAGATCTATGGACCAAAACCACGAAAAATTCACCAAATCCAAAGATCTATCTGAAGGCAATTTGGGGCTCTTTTTGGGGAATTTTCGATTTTATGGTGGATAGAAGAAAAATTGAGGGGAAATTCGTGATCAACCTTGCTCTTGATATCAATATGTTAGGGGTGACCCCTTGGGGTGGTCCGATCTTTCACGAATTCCTGGGAAATCAAGGGGAAAGCGGTGAACGGGGAGAGGGGATGAAATCCGCGAATAACTCGATGAACTCACACACACAAAAACACGATACAAACCAATAACTCACGCCGGTGGCAACCGGTCCAACATAATCCCTAGGATCGGTGTTGGGCGAAGCTCTCTCTCCACGGCCAACAACGGGGGCGAGATGCTTGGTGAGATCTTGACTACTTGGGCACGAGACACCGAGATCCCAAGGACTTGTACAACTTGAACGCACTAGGCAAGATCAAAGAGGTTGTGGATAATTTGGTGCCCCTTGGTAAGGAGCATGAGACAAATAGTTGATAGATCCTCAAAGGGGTGTCCTCAAGTATTATTATCCAAGTCTCCGATTTACAATAGAGGGTGGGGGCTATATATAGGCCAGCCACATAAACAGGGGTAGTTTAGGAATGAAATGGAAAAATATAGAGAGGGGTACAGGGCGCTGGGCCAAACTGACGCGAAAAAAGTTCAGTCAAGACCGGTAGTACCAGATGGGCGACCGGTAGTACCGGTCGCAACCGGTAGTACCGCTCGACCGATAGTACGGTCTGGGGGCTTCCGAATCTTTAGAGAAAGCGGTAGTAGAGGGCGGTAGTACCACTGACCGGTAGTACCGGTTTCCGATCCGGTAGTACTGCTGGCATCTGGGCCTTGGTTGGGTTCCTCTGGGCGTGGGGCCGGTTGTCGCTTGAACCGTAGTAGATCCAGTAGTCTGATTGGTCAATTCGCTTAATGGTTTTCTCCGTTCCATGGGTCCTTCTATGATGATGCATAGTGGCGCGTATGAAGTAGCAATCCATCCAGGGGCGTATCGAAATCACACAAGGAAAGGAGCGAGTTAACCTTGGCTTGTAGGAGTTTGGCTCGAGCGCGAGTCATGGGACCACTTGGGGAGCTCGTAGGAGTAGATGTAGTAGCGTTCGTAGGACGGGCTGCATATCATCCACGTTGTTCATGATATCTACTCCATCCAAATTCGCTGAGCAAGGCGGAATCCAACAATAATGGGTGAAGATAAATTGAAGGTATAAACATTCATGACTTCTCCCCACTTGCATTCCTTTGTGAACCCCACTATCTTTGCGAGCAACAAACACCTATTGAGACTAGTTCCTCTTATGATTGCTTGGGCTATGCACATTTGATACCTTGTAGATTCCGAGCAAACATTGTGAGCGCTATCTCATATAGTTATGTTGTATAGTTGTTGGCACAAGGAAGAGGCAAGTGAAAAGAAAAAAAAGAGAAAAAGAGAAAAATATATAGAAAATAGAAAAAAGGAAAGAAAAAGAAAGAAATATACATGTGTCTTATAGAATAGGAAGCGCAAGCTCGATGAACATCATATAGGTGGTACTTATTGTGCATATCTTGTAGCCCACCAATTTTGTGCAATCGAACTAGCGTCTCTCCTTGTACTTGTGTGACACGAGCTTATAGTCTTCGCTAGCTAATCATTTGGTTCTTAGCTCACTTTCTCTGTCGCACAAGTCCCATTTATGCCACCGTGTGTGTTTCCTTGTACATATTTCCTATCTTGTGGATTGACTTGTTTTCTTTGTGATCATTGTGGTTCTTTACTTGCCATTACATCTTGATTTCGGATAGGTTCTTGACATGCCACTTTTCATACCTATCCACCATAGTCCTTGCGTGTGTGTGTTTTTTGGTTAGTAGTTGGTTTTGGTGTTCCGCGTGAACTTCACTTTCCTTGGTTTATTGCTCTCAACTGTGGACACTTGCACGATACGATCTTCCAAGGTAAAGTAAGGTTCGACGTTGTATCCCTAACACCCTCTACCACTTCCATATACAACACTTGGTCTTGTGAAGCATGTCTTGGGACTCCGGGACCGAGAATGATATCTATGAAGAATCCATGATGAGTAGTAGTGACTACGACTCCACAAGTATAGAGGACATGACGGAGCAAAACACCGACAATGGCTCCGCATGCTTTGAGGACCCAGAGCACTACACCAACGACGACTCCACATGCATGGAAGACATGGAGCTCTACGTCGACAATGGCTCCTCATGCATGGAGGATATGGAGCACTACACCGAAAATGGCTCCACATGCTTGGGTGATATGGAGTACTACACCAACAATTACTCCCCAAGCATGGACGACTTCAAGTGCGACATCGACGACGCCTAGCCGAGCATGGAGGACACGGAGAACTTCATCGAGTTTGATGGCTCCTCCACGAGCCATGAAGAATTCCTCCACCGCGTGGAGATGGAAGCCTACTACGCCACGCAAGAGGAGGCACATCATCAAGATCCCATGACCTTCCAGGCCAAGCATGCCACACCAAAGGGCACAACCTACTTCGATGATCCACCTCCAAGGCAACAAGCGCTACCACCTCCAAGGCGTCAAGAGCCACCATCGACAAGGCATCAAGTGCCACCATCTAGATGGCGTCAAGCTCCATCATCTCCAAGGCGCCAAGATCCATCACCTCCAAGGCGCCAAGCTCCACCTCCTATCCAAACAAGAGTGGCGTCCAAACATCATATACATCAAGAGGCGCTAAGAAACAAGAATTGTCATCGACAAACATCCTCTCATGAGCATCAACACCATAAAGAGGATACAAGACATCATCAAAGGAATCTTCGCCACCAAGACGAATAATTCGTGATGAGCACCATCCATAATGCTCAATCAAGATCCAGAAGGCACCACAAGCACAAGAAGAGCGCCAAGGCAAGTGATCATTGTCGCGAGTGTCATGTGGACGACCAAGTGCGCCACCTACATCAACCATCGACAAACGCGCCAATGACCTCGTTGACACCATCCTAGCGCACCTTCTACTACCACCACCATAATGGCACCAAGAAAGACTTCCCCCATGCCATCAAGCTTCGCGCCTCGGCTTGACGGTGACCTAACGAGAGGAAAATGAAGACCTCTACTTCGCCAAGTTGGCTGAGTTCGGCAAGAGGATGTCTACACTCCATGATGGAGGAAGCCAAGGCCACATATGTGATGAAGTCGATCCGAGCACCGCTCTCGACAACACCATGAGCCTACTTCCACCACTACTACGAGATGGCCACAAGACGGTCGAGCATGGGATTTTCCCTTCAACCATGGAGGAGAGTGATGATGCCCATCTTATGGCATCCAACCTTGAAGGAGACAAGGTCAAGAATGGTGAGCATGGGATTTTCCCTTCACCAAAGTAGGCGCATGGAGTTGAGGAAACCGAGCCTATCCCCATATGCTTGAGTGATGATGCGGTACCAATCCCATGTGAGTATGAGAGCCACTTAGTCCACTTGATTGAGAACAAGAGTGAGATGAGTGACTCCACCTTATGTGAGATTGAGTGCTTCCACTTGGAGGGCATGAGAGGTACTCCTAGTGAGTAAAGAGTGGTAGTTCATAGGTCAAGTGAGACCATTTCGATATCTAACAATTTACCCTCTACCTCTAGTGTGTTCTCTTGTGTTGTGCTAGGTTCCATGGAGGAAGACGCGCCAAGCCATGAAGCAATGATGTCTCAATGTGAGAAGATGTACATGGTGCACGAAGATGATGTTACGCCATGGCTACATCAAGAAGACGAAGTCGATCTGAGGACCACTACTTCCACAACACCCACTTCATATGAGAGGTATGAACAAGGTAACAATAAGGGTGTTGATGATGCCATGATCCCACTAGTGGACATGATGAATTGTGAGGATATGCATACTATGGATGATACTTGTGACATTACATATGCTTCATCCACATTCCCATGTGATGCTTTGCCTTTGCATAATATTGATCATGTGGAATTGTTTGATTGCGATATCATTGACATAAACATGCCATGCTATGCATCTTGTGTGTATCCTCCAATTGCTTCGGACATGCTTTGTCATGCTAGTCATTCAACTTCTCCCGTTGCTTGCGATAAGAAGAATGCTTGCTATTTCACTTGTTTTGCTTGCAACAATATTGATCATATGCGTTATAATGAGATGGCCCCCATAGCTTTCTCAATTTTTGGAGATTTTTATGATTGCCATGATAAGCATGTTCCCCACTTGCATACTCACCATGCATCTATTTCATACTTGATTGACATTAATGGTGATGTGCACAAGAAGAGATACGTCATGATGGATGATGCGTATCTCTACCATGCACACACGTTCTTCCTTTGGTGTATGATGTGTGTAGGTACCCGCACAAGAATGTCAACCTCGGTTGAGCACGAGTTGACAAAAAGAGCTATAGAGAGCATCACACAAGTGAGTTCAAGATCGAACCCAGCTCTGATACCTTTTGCATGCTTTGCATCTTTCATGTTGGCAAATTGCTCTTTCCTATGGTTTGATTGCAAGCATGTTTAATGCAGCCCGTCCCACGAACGCTACTACATCTACTCCCACAAGCTCCCCATGTGGACCCATGACTCGCGCCCGAGCCAAACTCCTACAAGCTAAGGTGAACTTGCTCCTCTCCTTGTGTGACTTCGATACACCCTTAGATGGCCTGCTACTTCAAACGCCTACCTTGTGCATCATCAGGTACGAAGAGAAGGACCCAGTGGATGGAGGAGGGAGGCGGAAGCAACTTGATCGTGCCGGATGCGGTGGTACTACGGTGTGCTGGACCCGGATACTACAGTTCAAAGCGGTACTACCATCCCGGACACCATAGCGGGTCAAGGTGGAACAACTACGGTACTACAGGCCCGGGGACGATACTACGGTGGGAGTCTACCGCCCTCCTACCGGCCCATGCTCTGAGCTAATCCGAGAGCTCGAGGGATCGCCCGGTAATGATGCTACGCCGGGCAGTACTATCGGTTTGCGACATTCTTGGGTAACCCCTTGGGGTGGCCCGATCTTTCACGAGTTTCACGAGAAACGAGGGGAAAGCGGTGGTCGGGGGAAGAAGGGGATGAAAATCACGAACACACGCACACTAAAACACGATACATGCCGATCTCTCACGCCGGTGGCAACCGGTCCAACATAATCCCTAGGATCGGTGTTGGGCGAAGCTCTCTCTCCACACCAACAACAGGGGACGAGGTGCTTGGTAAGATCTTGACGACTTGGGGGCGAGAAACCGAGAACCCAAGGCCTTCTACAACTTGAACACACTAGGCAAGATCCAAGAGGGGGGTGGATAATCCGGTGCTCCTTGGTAGGAGCATGAGACCAATAGATGTAAGTTCCTCAAAGGGGTTCCTTAATCTATTATTATCCAAGTCTAGGGTTTACAATGGAGGGTGGGGGCTATATATAGGCCAACCACATAAACAGGGGTATTTTGGGAACAAATAGCGAAATATAGAGAGGGTTACAAGCTGGGCCGACTTAACACGACCAGGATACTGTGTAAATCCGGTAGTACCAGTCGACTCAGGCCATGGTACAGTCATCTTGTCAATACCGCTTCACAGCCAGTAGTACAGCTTGTAGATCTGGGACTTCTTGGAGCCCTGTTGGTGGCGGTGGCGAGTAGTCTTAGTGGCTCGGTAATACCGGATCAAGGGCCGTTAGTATCGCCGATGTGAGAGAGCATTTGGCTAGCTGTGGGGTCTTACATTGTTGGCGGTAGCAGGCGAGTGATAGTCTTGGCCAGTAATACCGATGCGCCAGTCCGTGTCCCGATACCTGGCGACAGAGGCGTTGGTCTCTTCTTGTGGTGCTCCTCAAATCTGTGGGTCCTTCTCTTCATACGATGATGCACAAGGTATGGGTAGTAATGTGAGCAATCCAAGGGTATCGAAGTCACACAAGGAGAGGAGCGAGTTCACCTTAGCTTGAAGGAGTTTGGCTCGGGCTCGAGTCATGGGTCCACTTGGAGAGCTTGTGGGAGTAGATGTAGTAGCGGTCGTAGGACGGGTTGCATCAGCTCCCCCCTTGGGAAAGAGTCGTCCTCGACTCTTCAACCTTCTCAACTTCATCTTCTCCATGGTAGGGTGAGAGGTCCTTGACATTGAATGTCGAGCTCACAAGATACTTTGATGTTGGGATATCGATGATATAAGCGTTGTTGTTGATCATGTTGAGCACTTTGAATGGTCCATCACCTCTTGGCTTTAGCTTGGAGTCGCGTTCCTTGGGGAAGCGGTCTTTACTGAAGTGTATCCACACAAGGTCGCCCTCTTCGAAGATTATCTCTTTCTTGTTCTTGTTTAGCCTTGATGCTTTGCGAAGGACTTTTTGCTCGATAGTAGCTCGTGTGTCTTCATGGAGTTTCTTCATTGTTTCGGCACGTTTGACAACGTCCATATTGGCACGTTCATGAAGTGGTAGCGGAAGGATATCGAGCACGGTGAGAGGCTCGAAGCCGTAGACGATCATGAACGGGCTCCTCATGGTGGTGGAGTGCTTGGCGCGGTTGTAGGCAAACTCGGCATGTGGAATACATTCCTCCCAGTCTTTAAGGTTCTTCTTTATCAACAGGAGGTGTGGGACTTCGATTAACGACCTCGGTTTGTCCATCGGTTTGAGGATGCGGCGGAGACGAGAAGAGGAGCTTGATGCAGAGCTTGGCCATGAGAGTCTTCGAAGTAGCTCATGAATTTTACGTCGCGGTCGAGACGATTGTTCTTAACTGCAAGTGTGGCGAATTATTTCTGAAAACAAATTTGCTACATGTGAAGCATCATCGGTCTTATGTCACGGAATGAAATGTGCCATTTGGAAAAGCGATCCACTACTACAAATATAGAATCATGTCCATGTTTAGATCTAAAGCGCAAGCACAAAGTCCATGCTAATGTCGACCAAGGTGCATGAGGAATAGGCAATGGCATATAAAGACCAAAGGGGTTTGGTTTAGACTTAGCTTGGATACATGTAGTGCATCGTTGGGCGTGGCGCTCCATGTCGCGCTTCATCTTTGGCCAAAAGTAGTAGTGAGTGGAGAGCATGTCATATGTCTTGTCACGGCCAAAGTGACCCATAAAGGCCTCCACCATGGGACTCTTGAAGAAGCAAAAGTTGGAGGCGATTTGGAATGCAAAGCTTGTTTTGTTTGAAAAGAAAACCCTTATGCAAATAGAAATCATCAATCCCTTTGTCTATTGAACATTGTGCATATATTGGTCCAAAGAAAGGGTCGACGCGTTACAAAGATTTGATGTCATCAAGACCAAGACATTTACTTGAGTCGTGTAAGAAGGCATGTTTTTGGAGACAAGGCGCGCTACCACATTTTCTTTGCCCTTCTTGTATTTGACAATGTAAGAAAAGACTCCATAAACTCAACCCATTTTGTGTGCCTTTTACTCAAGTTGGCTTGGCCCTTAGATACTGACGACTCATGGTCGGAATGGATGATAAATTCTTTGGGCCAAAGATAGTGTTGCCACACTTGAAGAACTTCGAACCAAGGCAAAAGTTCTTTGTCATAAATGGGATAATTGAGGCTAGCCATCAAGTTTCTCACTATGGTAAGCAATAGGGCGCCCATTTTGCATAAGAACGCCACCAATGCCAATACCACTAGCGTCACATTCAATCTCAAAGGTTTTGTGAAATCCGGCAATGCAAGAAGTGGTGCTGGTGAGCCTCTTTTGAGCTCATCAAAGCCTTTTGTTGTGCTTTTCCCCAAAGCAGGCGTGACATTTTTCTTGGTCAATTCGTTGAGGGGCAAGCAATGGTAGAAAAATCTTTCACAAAGCGGGTTAAAACCCGACCAACCCATGAAAACTACGAAGTTCACTAACATTTGTTGGATGGGCCAATCTCGTATGTCCTTGACTTTTGAGTCATCAACTTCAATGCCATTAGAAGACACGACAAAACCAAGGAAAATCAGCTTGTCTTTTGCAAAACTGCACTTTGGGAGATTAGCATAAAGCTTTTCATGACGAAGGATTTGAAGTACCTCCTTAACATGATTAACTGCTCCTCTAGTGACTTGCTATAGACAAGAATG
This sequence comes from Avena longiglumis, assembly GCA_030063025.1. Classification (NCBI taxonomy): domain Eukaryota; kingdom Viridiplantae; phylum Streptophyta; class Magnoliopsida; order Poales; family Poaceae; genus Avena; species Avena longiglumis. Next base: position 245,889,974 of record CP125978.1, on the reverse strand, counting down.
TCATCAAAGTAAACAACTACACTCTTCCCAATGAGAGATCTCAAAATATGGTTCATGAGACGCATGAAGGTAGATGGGGCGTTAGATAAGCCAAAAGGCATAACCAACCATTCATAGAGACCAAGCTTGGTCTTGAAGGCGGTTTTCCACTCATCACCTTCAGCCATGCGAATTTGATGGTGACCACTACGAAGATCAATTTTCGAAAATATAGTGGCTCCACATAACTCATCAAGCATGTCATCAAGACGCGGTATAGGATGTCGATAACGCACGGTGATAGCATTGATTGGACGGCAGTCCATGCATAGCTCGCGTATCATCCGTTTCGGGACTAGAATCACGAGGGACGCTTGGGCTAGTGCTTACTTGGATCAAACCTTTGGAGCGAGTTGGTTGATTTGACATTCGATCTCTTCGTCTCTTAGGGTTAAATGCGATGCAGCGGTTTTGGGAGTGGGGCGCGGGTATGAGGTCGATCACGGTGCTCGATTCCACGAAGAGGAGGGAGTCCATGAGGAAGCTCTTCGGGGAATACGTCTTGAAATTCCTGCAAAATAGCCATCAAAGAAGGAGGAGCATTTGTCAAGTCGTTAGTCCCTTGCGCTAGTCCCTTGCATACAAGGACATAGTGCAAGATGGATGGGTTGTTCCGCACTTCTCTCATCTCACTTTTGGTGGCAAGAAGAACACTCTTAGTTTTTCCACTCGAGTTTGGCTTGTAGCTCTCACTCACTATGGTGTGGTTCTCTCGCTCACCACTCTTCTCACAAGGTGTTTTTTATCATAAGCCTCGCTAAAGCCTTTGCATTGTCCGCAATTATTTGGCTAGGAGTCATTGGTTGCAACACACAAGTTTTATCAAGCCATTTGAAGGTGTAAGTGTTTGGTGACCATTATGAGCACGCTTGTCATATTACCACGGTCTTGAGCAACATGTGACAAACCGTCATTGGGACCACGTCCACATTCCACCGTGTCATTGTAGTGCCCAATGGAACGCATGACGGTGTGCTTGATCTTAGCGGATCCTTGGTCACTTAGCCATTGGATATGGTAGGGGTGTCTATGCGGATGAAGGGTGAGGTTGAGTTTCTCACACAATTCCGTGCTTGCAGTTGTGGCAACTCCCTCCATCGATGACAACTTTGATGGACTTCCATTGATGACACGCGAGTTTGGAAGATGTTCGATCGTTGGTCTTCATTTTCATTGGCCAGGTCTCAAGACCCTTGTGACCACAAGCAATGGACTTGCGTCATGCTCACACACAAGAAGTTCTTGGTCCTCTTCCAAATGTTGTCTTGCCAAGGCTTCCTTGACCCTTGCATCAAACTCTTATTCACTCAAGTATTCTTCATCGCCGTTGTCATGGATGAACAAAACTTTCTTTTTTCCACATGCTTTCGACTTGTGCCCTTTGCCTCCACACTTGTAGCATTCACCATTGAATGGTTGATCATCCCTTGTGTGTTTGCCACTTTAGGGCTGTTTTCTTTGAGGGAGAGTTGGCTTGAAGGGAAGCTTGGTGGTACTTGAGGAGCTTCCACTTGGTGTTGTTGGAGTAGTGGTTGGCGCTTGCTTGTAGGTGAAGTACGTCTTTGGCTTGTTGTACTTGATGTCTTCTTGCACATGATGCTCGGCCTTTGAAGCGATGTGCACAAGCTCAACCATGTTGTTGTACTTTTGGAACTCGGTGATGCGCTTGATGGGATGGTTCAAGCCATTGAGGAAGCGTGCCATTGTTTGTTCATCTCGCTCTTCAATGTTGGCACGGATCAAGTTGAGCTCCATTTGCTTGAAGTACTCTTCCACGGTCTTTGTCCCTTGACTAAGCGTTTGCAGCTTGTTGAAGAGGTCACGTGTGTAGTGTGAAGGAACAAAGCGGGATCTCATATGAGCCTTCATATCTTGTCAAGATGCGATTGGAGGCTCTTCTTTTTGTCATGAGCGAGTTGGACTTATTCCCACCAAAGGTTGGCATACTCATCAAACTCGAGGATGCCATGGCCATCATCTTCTCGTTTACTATAGTTGTGCATCGAGAAGATTTTGTCGACCTTGAGTTCCCACGAGAGATATTCCTCGGGCTCATTGGAACCAGGTGAACTTTGGCATGGTGAATTTGAGCTTGCGAGTTTCTTCTCATTCTTGATTCGGTTCGGCGGTTGCCATGATTTGGCGGTCATCATCATCATCAGCTCTCATGTCTTGCTTGGTGATGGTTGCGTTGCTCTTCTTGCGGTTGTTGAGGTGCAGTTTGGTGGTGGAACTTGGTTTTGGCGAGCTTGGGGAGCTAGCTCGTTTTGTTGGTCTCTGATTGAGGAGGGAGGAGGTTGATGGTCCTCACGCAGGCTTGGGGAGCTTGCTCTTGTTCTTGTCGTGGGTGGTGCCGAGGCATTGTCTTGCGCCACATGTGGCGAGGAGGGCGTCGAGCCGCATGCGCAATGGGCTGCTCTTCTTCTTCTTGATGTGGAGGAGGCTCGTCGTGACCATCATGTTTGCGCCGGTAGACGATCATGCCGATGATAGCGCCTTGGGGATCTTGAGTGCTTCACATCGGCGGTGATCTTGGTCGTCCTCTTGGGATGCTTCACTTGTTGTTGAAGGGACATGTCGTGATGGCCTTGAGTGGTGGTCCATGTGAGGTTGCTCTTGTTGAATCACAAGTGCCCTTGGTTGTGGCGGTTAAGCTTCACGTCATGGAGTCTTCGGAAGGTCACCATCATAGCCGGCGTTGGCGTGTCGCGGAGATGATACCGCTTGAGAAGAGCTCATGGATTGAAGCACGGGTCCATCCCGGTGCCTTGAAGCGTGATGGCGAGGTGCACTTGATTCACTTGAGGAGTGCTAAGATGAGCTTGATTCGCGCGAGCATGGCCTTGCTAGTCCATCAATGAGGCATTGAAGCTTCTCATCCATTGAGGCGAGTGCATGACCAAGAGCTTCATTTTGATGACCGAGGTTGTGTTGCATGGCATGCATTTGGCCACGGACTTCTTCGAAGCGGTTGTCGATGTTCTTGAATTCCACACTGGCCTTGCTAAATTGTTCATATTGGTGCCGCTCAAGAGCTTCACAATGGTAGTTGAATTCTCCTCGGACCTTCCAATGGTCCCATCTTGTCATGAATTGTGTGTCATCCTCCAGAGGTTGTGGTGGTTGGGATGGCTCTCCATGCCTGTCCATGATGAAAAGCCAACAAGGGTTGTATATGGAGAAAAAGGGTGCGGAGAGTTAGCCTTTTACCTCACCTTGGAGATTATATCAAACCAATTGCCACACAAATGACTGAAAAGCGTGCAAAGTGAAATGGGCAAGAAACTCACACACAAATATTTTACAACTCTCAAACGCTTTTGGTGGAAGGTTAGGATTGTGGAAAACCAAACGAAACGATCAAAGCAAAAGGTTATTGTTCTACGTGGTGAAGAACCAAAGATCAAAAGCAAAAGGATACGATCTACAAAAACACGGAAAACACACACGTGGAGAAAACCGGGGTTAGCACGACTATGAAAATGAGCACAAAAGGTCCTAACGAAGACTACACTCGGTTGTCGTGCCAACGCAAGGAGAGACCACAACTCTTTTGCCAAAAGAGGATAAGCAATAGATTTGTGCACTTGCCTTGGTGCACTCTTTCTTCTCTCTTTCTTGGCTTACAAGCTTGGTATTCTCTTTGTATTGGGAGACTATATATCTTTCTATTCTATCTTTTTCTTTTTCTCTCTCTTTTTTTTGATTCTTTTTCTTTTTCTCCCTTGCGATGCTACTATGTTAGCTTTTGTATTTGGCCTCACACGCTCACTTTCTGAAGGCAAGTGCACAATGCTTAGACAAACACAAAATGAGTTGCTCTCATAGGATAGATACACACAAAGGAAGATATGGGGCTGTCAATGGTGGTGCAAGTTATACCTTTGGTATTGTTGACGACTTTGCGCGTTGGTGAGATGGTGTTAAGCGGTGTAGTTGGCCTTGGAAGACTTTGATGTGGAAGCTGTTGTGAAAATGGCGATACGCCGAAACACGAACAAGCGAGTGGAAAAATCGACAAGCGAAATTGAAATGACAGCGAAGGAAGAGCGGTCGAGTCCGGTACAGTGATAAACACGACAAGCTGGTAGTCTGGGTGGCGGTAGTACAGCTTGTACTACCATGTAGTACGGTTACTATGATATCTTAGCTTGCTCAATGATAGTTCCGCTTGCACGCAGGCTGAGCGAGATGATCTTGCCAAAACCTCAAATTCGTGGGAAATGGAACCGAAGCTAGGCTAGAAACAACAGGGGCTATAGATCGACTCCCAAAGCAGATCATGGACCAAAACCAAGAAAAACTCACAAATCGGAGATCGATCAGAAAGTTGGGGCTCTTTTTGGTAGGATTTTACCGTTTTTAAAGCCGGATAAAGAAAAATTGGGGAAATTCGTGATCAACCGTGCTCTTGATACCAATATGTTATGGGGTAACCACAGGGGTTGGCCCGATCTTTCATGAATTCCGAGGAGAGAAAGGGTGGCCGGAGATGAAATCGAGGAAAGCGATGAAAACCACGAACACACACACACACACGATGCAACTACTCCTCACCGGGGTGGCAACCGGTCCAACATAATCTCTAGGATCGGTATTAGGCGAGCTGGCTCTGCATAGCGGGGGATGAGGTGCTTAGTGAGATCTTGGCGACTTGAGGGCGGCGAGAACCCAAGGCCTTCCTAACAGGCGCACTAGGCAAGATCCAGAGGGGTGGATAATCCGGTGCTCATGGTAGGAGCATGAGACCAATAGATATAAGTCCTCAAGGGTTTCCTTAATATCTATTATTATCCAAGTCTAGGAGTTCCTGATGGAGGTGGGGCTATATGGTCCAGCCACAAAGCGAGAAATTGATTGAACGAAAAGGTAAATTATAGTAGGTTACAAGGCACAGGGCGAACTTGGCGATCGGGGATCGAGGCGATGCCAGTGGTGCCGGTCAAACCAGCCGTGGTCTGGGTGGTAGCCAGTAATGCGCTCAGGAAGCCAGTGCCATCACGCTCAGAACTGAGCTACGCCAGGCGTGGCGTGAGGCGGAAAGTGAAATGCAGCGGTAGTACACATTGTCCAGTAATACAGTTCGAGGACCCGGTAGTACCGCTTGTCTAGGCGTGGAGTGGTGCTTCTGGAGGCGTCCGGTACACAGGGTGATAGGACCGCTTGGAAGCCGATTGTGCAGGTCGTCTCAACCAGTGAATGCCCATTAGCGTCTGTCGTTGACTGGTTATTCTCCTCTAATTCCTTGGGTCCTTCTCTTCCGTACTGATGATGCGGTATGTCGTGTAGCAAGTACCATGAAGCCAAGGGTGTGTCAAGGGTGTGACGAGAAGTCACACAGGAAGGCAGTTCACCACCTTAGCTTGAGGAGTTTGGCTCGGGCGCGAAGTCATAGGTCCCTGCAAAGAGGCTCGTGGGAGTAGATGTAGTAGCGATGCGGCGTGGCCGAATTTGCATCAACGATGATACACATGGTATGGGTGTAAATAGCGAGCCATGCCATCAGGTGTGTCGAAGTCACACAAGGAGAAGGCGAGTTCACCTCCAAGCTGTGAGTTTGGATGGAGCTCGAGTCATGGGTCCCACTTGGGAGGCGCTGGGAGTAGATGTAGTAGCGGTGGTGAGACGTGGGAGACTGCATCCACGGCCCAGTACTGACCGGTTGCCCGGCGGTACTACCCAGATCTGGCCGATGAGACCAGGAGCTTGCCATCCAGTTTGGCCCGGTAGCCTTTACTGTATCCCTTCCTATATTTTGCTTTTAGATTCCGAAAACTACCCACATTTATGTGGTGTGGTTTCTGTATAAAGCCCCCACGTTGTGTATGCCGCGGATAATATGAGCAAGGCCGCGAAAAACCTGTTGATGCGTAACTCACCAGGCTATGCGGTATCTTTTATCTGGAGGAAATCTTGCTGGTGCGTTCAGGTTGCCACAAGGCAACAGGTTCGGTTTCTGCGCCCAGCTCATCGAATACTCACCAGCACCTGCGTCGTTGATGGCGTCGGCCGTAACTACCGATCTGGGGAATATGTTGACGGTCCGGCGTAATTCGCTTCGTGTGCTCCGTGTTCATCGTCGTCGGGTTCTTAGTGCGTTCATAGTTTCAATCACGCACCACGCTTCACGCTTTTCGATTCCGGCGATTACCGTGGTCGGGCCAGCAGGGTTACGCGCATATTGGTATCCAAACGGTCATTCCCAATATGCTGATGCCAAAATAATTCCGCAAGAGCCCAATTCGAACGATCTTTAGACTGATGATTTTAGTGGTTTTGTCCATGAATCTGTTGCTGAAATAGATCTGTAATTATTCTAACCCAGCCTTTGACGAATCACCGGTGAGGTTGCAACTCAGGGTTGATCTGGACAGTTCACGTCTTTGCTGCCACCGATGCCGTGCAAAACGTGCCGCCGTCTGACACTACCCGGACTGGCGGTACTGCGATCAGCGGCTACTGGCCCGGTGCTGCCGCCAGCCCTCGGCGGGTGTTTCTTCTTGGCGCTCGATTTGGTTGCTTATTTCCCGCTTTCGCGTTTGTGTTTCCGTCGCGCCATTCTGGCAGCTCGTATCAAGATTACTGCGGCGGCTCAGCACCGTTATTTGCTCACCCGCGTTGCGAAGTCGTCAACAACCTGTATAACTTCACCGACTGACAGCCCCATGTCTTCGCTGACTTCCAACTCGTACAGCGTTTATCTAAGCGTGTGCTTTTATGCGGCGGTCGAGCCAAACTCTAAGGGTCAACATATTAACATAAACGAAAAGAAAAGAAAAGAATAAAAAATAGAAAAGATGCTATGAATCACGATGTAGAGATGCCAAACGTGGCCAGCAGGAAGGGAGGCGGCGCAGGGCAGGTCACTGAGTGTGCTCTTTGACAGGCAGATGGTCTCGCCAGTTGTTTGCGACAACGGCGTAATCTGGTTGGAACCTGACTGTACCTCGTAGTTGTGTGATTTTCCCGTTGATAGGCTGGGTGTTTTTGTAGATCGTCTCACGCTGCGATGCGGTTCTACCAGAGTGAACCAGCGGCGGCTGGCGGATGGTTACGGTTTCAGTTTCTGATCTGGCCTCGCAGGGATACCGAGGTTCGCTGTTGTTGACGGTTCTGCCATTCACGCTGACCGCGTTTGGTAGTAACTGGTCTGTCTCGGGTGAGCCAGGCAGCTCTCGCACCGACCTGTCCATGTTTCATCGTAGACGACCATACTCGGCTTCCGGAGATGACACGGTCATGTTGAATAGGACCATTGAAGTGCGGTTGTGTGAACCAGAATGAACATTGGCGACGTCGTAGATTCGGTCATCGACAACGCTAAATAGTCGATGTTAGCTCATGCTGTCGCTGCTGGATCAAATATGCTACCTCAGCGGATGAAAGCTGATGTTAGCCAGGCGCTTCGGTCTTTCTGACACTCTCCAGGTGGTGGTACTGTCGTCGCTGGGCTGCCAGGGGATCATTCCTCGCGAACTCGCCCGATGGCGTCTCGTCGCGCCGCGGCAGCTCAGCTGCCGGTGGTGACGTCTCCGCAGACTCCGGCGATGGCGGGCCGACCATGTGAGGGCGCTGGAGACTGGCGGGCGCATGGACCTGGCTCGCCGTGGGCATGTCCTCGACAGTGGAGGCATCGAGGGCAGTTTCGGGGCCGGCGTGGCTCTGGCGTCATCATGGGCATGATGCGTCCGTCGGCTGTTTATGACCGGTGTGGCGAGCCTCCTCCCGCTCAGAAGGCGACCCGATCTTGTGGGCGGCGTCATCCACGTAGGCGCAAGCATTTTCCGGCATCGGCGGCGGGGCAAACAGCTCAGATCGTCTGAGATGCCTGACTCCTCGCCAGGTCCTCAACTGCCAACCTTTCTTGTGACACGCTCCCCAGCTCGTCCGTCAAGCGAGTTCCTAGCAGCCCGGCACCCTCTGACGCAGGCTGACAACATCACCGAAGCGAACTCGGATGGCGGAAGATCTCCAGGTCGCGCGCGCAACAATCGAGCGGCTTCAGATCAGAATACGCCATGTAGGTTCAGTAGAATAATACTGCAGTGAGGCACAGGTCGGCTGGATCGCATGCACAACTGGCAATGGTGATGTATGGTGCCCTGGGGCTGCTGGTGAGCCTGCTTCTTCGTGGCGCCTCCGTCTCAGCAGATGTGAAGGCCTGTGGACCGTCGCCGCTGCGTGACCTCTTCGGCGCTTCAGCGCGGTCGGGACGTGGGTGCGGCGGCTCGAAAACCCCAGTGTTTCAAACACGCAGATAACCGTTAATAATTAATCTACAAATCGGCTAAAGCTCGAATACGTATGCCAACAAAGTTTCGTGTTGTAGCGGCGATGGCGCGGTGAAAAGTTGATGCGAATCGAAATATGCTGGCTGGCATTTGGAAGAGATGAAACTCTGACAATGACTATTTTCACTTGTGGTCTGAAAGACGAACTACGGTAGAACCAGCATCGAGCATCTTCAGCTCATCGCGACGTCAATGGGAGATCATCGAGCCGTCCGGAAGCCTGACCTGCGATCGCGGGTGTGGCTCAACCTCGCCGCCGCCCAGTAGCTAGTGACAGGATCCGTCAAGATCAAGCTGCCGTCTCGACAACCCGACCTCCCCGATTGGTTACTCATAGTCTCCAACATGTAGTCGTCTGCATGGACTCAAAAATTGAATCCGTTCCTCTGTCACGGGGCCTTCCTACTCTTTGATGGTAGCATGCTACTTCATACTCGAGTCACATATGCATGATAGGTTCACATTGACAAGTCACGGAGGCTGGGAAGCCCGGAGCATCAATCCCGATCGAGCAGGCTTGGAAGAGGAGGTGGAAAGAAACCAGATCTTAATGCTCTTTTCTCCGGCGGTTTTCCCGGATCCGGCGTTACTACGGCGGTACTGGCCCGGCCTCACAGCTCCCCAGAGGCAGCGTATGAAGCCGGGCCTTAAGCGGTACGGTCAGGCGGCACTGCGGTTCAGCGTGCTACCGGTCCCAAGTCCGGTACTACCGCTCATGACAGTGCCTGCGCGCACTAGTTGGGCCCCAGCCCATGTATCCCCCTTACCTACCTATTCGCCTAGTTTATCCCCAAACTACCCTTGTTTATGTGGTTGGCCTATAAATAAAGTCCCCACCCCTCATGTATCCCTTAGGCATAGACTAAAGACAACCCCCATCGTGGAATCTCTAGTTTTGCCTCATCCCCTTGACCAAGGGGACCGACTATCGTCACCAACCTCGATTGGACTTTGCATCACGCATCCATCATTGAACAAGGCCTTGGGTTCGATGTCTCGTCTCCAAGTTGTCAAGACCCTCCCCAAGGTGTTCTTCTCTCTCCGATGTGGATTTGAGGGAGCACGTTGATCGATCTTTCCTTGCGAGGATTCTATCGGACCGGTGGCGCAGTTAGAACAATCGGCCTTGTATGGTGTGAGTTTTGCGTGTGTTCATCGTGTTCTTCGTGAGGTGTGTGTTCGCTTCCGCTACCTTCTCCCTTTCCCTCGCTTTCCCATCGATTTGACCATGAGATCCGTGAAGATCGGGCCACCCAAGAGGTTAACCCCTCCATCATCTGGTATTAGCAGCTTTTTGTTGCCACGGATTTCTCATTGATTTGGTCATTTCCCCATAAATTCGAAAATCCCACAAAAAATAGCCCCAATTCGTGTTTTGGATCGATCTGTGATTTGAGTGCGTTTTGGTAGGTTTTGATCCGTGGATTACTTGCTAAACTTGTTGATTTACCATCCTTTGCGTTCCCATGGCCTAATTCCTTGATTTCCCCCTTCGATTTGGTGCTTTTCTTGAAGATTTTCCGCGCAAATCACCCCAAAATCGCGAAAACGCGTCAAAACTAGGAGTTTCTGGACCCAGCGGTACTACCGGGCTTAAAATCCGGTACTAATGCCCTTTTCCGGTACTACCGGGCCCAAAATCCGGTACTACCGCCCGTAAAGAAAAACAAGAGGTTCCCAGATTTCAGCCTCTCACCGTTTTGAGCATAACTTTTGCATTCGAACTCGGATTTTGGTGTCTTTAGCTCGTTTCGAAGAGGAGAAGGAGCTCTACATCATCATCCACGTTGTTCATGTTATCTACTCCATCAAATTCCGTGAGCAAGGCGGAATCCAATAATAAAGGGTGAAGATCATCGACGAAAGGTATAAACATCCCGCGACTTCTCCCCACTTGCATTCCTTTGTGAACCCCACTATCTTTGCGAGCAACAGACACCTTTTGAGACTAGTTCCTCTTATGATTGCTTGGGCTATGCACATTTGATACCTTGTAGAATTCCGATCAAACATTGTGAGCGCTATCTCTTATAGTTATCTTGTATAGTTATTGGCACAAGGAAGAGGCAAGTGAAAAAGAAATAAAAATAAAAAGAGTGATACAAAAATAAAAAAAGAGAAAAAAGGAAAAGAGAAAAAGAAAGAATTATACATGTGCTTTATAGAATAGGAAGCGCAAGCTCGATGAACATCATATAGGTGGTACTTATTGTGCATATCTTGTAGCCCACCAATTTTGTGCAATCGAACTAGCGTCTCTCCTTGTACTTGTGTGACACGAGCTTATAGTCTTCGCTAGGTAATCATTTGGTTCTTAGCTCACTTTCTCCGTCGCACAAGTCCCATTTATCCCACCGTGTGTGTTTCCTTGTACATATTTCCTATCTTGTGGATTAACTTGTTTTCCAATGGTTGGTTGGCACACATAATGAGGTTATTTTGGACATTCTTCCTTTTGTGTTTTTGCCAAATTCTCCAAGCTTTGCATCAAATATGTTGATAAAATTTCTAGTCAATTGCCTTGAGTGCCACACTAAGACATTTTATGGAGTTTTTGAGTTCCCACATTTGGATGATGTTCAAACGATTTCCATGCACTTTGACCTTGCATATGCATCCCATTTGCTATATATGCATTATGATAATAGTGTTGTGAAGAAGAATGGACATGCCACATATGACATGCTCCTCTATCACACACAAACATATGTTGCTTGGTCTTTGTTGTATGAAGGTACAAATGCATACACGTCAACCTCTATGGACTATATGTTGACAAGAAGAACCGAAGAGAGTTACCTATGGCTACCCTTCATCGAGCTATCTCTACACAATAAGGTGATTTCCTTCTACTTGAGGACTCATGCCATAATCTTCATGAATTGGCTACGCTTTGAGTGTTGCTTTGCTTTTGTTGTGAGCTTTGTAGGCTTCAAGGAAGGTGAAGGAACATTGAAGTGTTGTCAAGTCAATCTTCCCAAGGACGACTATATGGTGAACCCCAGGATCAAGGATGTCCTTGGAATGCTTCTACCGTGTAATGAGCATGTAGAGTCGAGGACGACTCTTTTTGAAGGGGGGGAAGCTGATGTAGCCCGACCTACGGTCGTTACCACATCTTGGTCTCCAACTTACGCCAAGTCGTCATGGACTCCAAAGGTGAATCCGTTCCTCTATGCGAGCCCCCTTCCTACCCTACATAATGGTATGCTACTTCATACTCCGTCACATATGCATGATAGGTTCACATTGACAAGTACGGAGGCTAGGGAGGAAGCCCGGAGCATCAATCCCGACAAGACGGAGGCTTGGAAGAGGAGGTGGAAGAAGACAGATCACCAAATGCTCTCTGTCTCCGGCGGTACTACCGGATCCGGCGACCGGTACTACCGGCCAGCGGTACTACCGCCCCCGACTACCGCTCCCAACAGACGACACCAATAGAAGACCTAGGACCGCAAGCGGTACTACCGGTCCCGGAGCGGCACTACCGGACCAAGCGGTACTACCGGTCCCAAGTCCAGTACTACCGCTCATGACAGTGCCTGCACGCACTAGTTGGGCCCCAGCCCATGTATCCCCCTTACCTACCTATTCGCCTAGTTTATCCCCAAACTACCCTTGTTTATGTGGTTGGCCTATAAATAGAGCCCCCACCCCTCATGTATCCCTTAGGAATAGATGATAGACTAAAGACAACCCCCATTGTGGAATCTCTAGTTTTGCCTCATCCCCTTTACCAAGGGGACCGACTATCGTCACCAACCTCGATTGAACTTTGCATCACGCATCCATCGTTGAACAAAGCCTTGGAGTTCGACGTCTCGTCTCCAAGTTGTCAAGACCCTCCCCAAGGTGTTCTTCTCTCTCCGATGTGGATTTTGTGACACCCCGGTTCTGATAAGACCGTGGCCTCTATGTGACATGCCAATCCCTGGATCGGTTCATTGGCCCACAATAGAGTAAGATAGATAATCATAGAAAAATAACCGTGTATCATGATCTACAAAGATCCAGAGTACCATTATTACAACGAAAGCTTAGCATAAAGCTAGCTCAAAGTATTCAGGTAGCAACAAAAGCGAGTAAATCCTCCAATCTTCAAATTGCCCACAAGTGAACAAGTGCCGAGTGGAGTACCGTGGCCTATAACGATCAGTCAGAATCGGAATAACCTGCAACATGAAACGTAGCAGCCCCGAAGGGTCAATACATGGAATGTATGGCAAGTAGAGCTAGTAATGCAGACAATAATACTAACATCTACATGCATATCTGGCAAGTGGAGCTGTGTCTGGCTTGCATTTGCAAAAACATTTGTCCTACTTTCTTAAACAGTTTTGATTTTCTTTGAAAAGATCCCAATTAAGTTAACCCAATAATATTAAAGCAATTATGAAATTAGAATGAGCGAGAAACATGTCATGGGATCAATATCTAGCAACTCAGATGTCCATAACCGGGGACACGGCTAATCGATTAGATTATACACTCTGCAGAGGTTAGTACACTTTACCCATGTGACTTGACCAGCCCAGCTCGTATCATCACTCTCATTTTGGGTGATGATAGGGAGAAGACCAAGAAGAGACTGTTCGGGAAGTAGCTCCTCAATCCCGACGCGCACCGGTCCAACCTACCAAAATTCTACATCTCTGGATACGCGGGTTCGAGTTACCACAACCTACTAAGTCCAACCAACCGCCCATTCCATTATTGGCACATGGTTGTACACGTAAGCTACACAATAAAGAAGTCAATCATTCTCTCTTGATACCTGGGTGCCTTTCCGCAATGAAACCACCAAAATTTATCAATACCATCACACCCAGGGGGTTCATTGATTAAGTTGTTTTAGTTTTCACAAACCAATACTTTGAGAAAACAAGTATCCATGATGTAACCCAGCCCTCGTTCAACAAAGCATGGCTAAGCACATCTACAAACGGTGGTTCATCTACCAAGAGGGTCCTACCACATAATAGGACATAGCATAGCGATAGTATCATCCTACACATGCATCTACAAAATACACGACAATGCATTGAAAATAGTAGGACGATATCATGAACAAAGTAGCATCTACTTGCCTTGGTTGTAGCGTGATGCGGAGCACAATCCTCACACGAGCAAGCGTTGCACTCAACACAATCTACACGATACAATTGCAATCATAAACAAACAATCCACAACATATGCAACAAATATGATGCATGAATGCAAGAACGGCAAGTGAATTGGTGCTACAGCTGCACCACATAATTCTAATCCATAATACTACCGAATACATGCGTGGAAAAATAGATTTGGCCCTAGGAAAACTAATAGACAAAAGTAATGCTCCAAACTAGATCTAGAACTTAAATAATTCACTACCGATAGTATACTGTTCGTAAAATCTTAGGAAAAATCTACCGCATAGGCATCGCTGAATAGGAACAGTACCAATTGGAATTACTCGAAAAGGAATTATAAAACTCCCCGAGTAATTAAAAAACTGCAGAAAGCCATTAGACAAATACTGCAGAAGTTTTTACTGTAAGCCTACCATTTTAATTCACGATGAGATTTCTCTCGTTCACACGAGTTCAGGGACATATCACACGCAATTTTTGGAGCTATGGATCTTTTTCTACGAATTTATTACTCCGAAAAGGCCACTAACTAGATTGATTAAACTGTACTAAACCTGATAGTAAAAGTCTGAACCAAAGCTACAACGAGATTCTACACGACTCACTGAACTCGTACGTATTTTATTTGCAATTTTTGTCCAAGCGGTTGAATTTCTACGTAATTTACAAGATTCTACCGAAATCTGCTAACTAAAGGGATTAACGAAATTGACCCCAATCTGTTCTGCATTTGACTGGTCAACTCGTCGCTTGGCGCTGACTGGGCGTCTGACTAGTCAACGCCTGGGATGCTGACCAGTCAACGAACGATCTAGGCCGCTGATCTGAGATCTGACGGTGGCTGCTGTCTTGCCGGAAACGGATGGCGAAACGGAGTCCTGACGGCGCGGCGAGCTCCGGACGGCGATGGCGATCGGTTCCGGCGACGTGGTTCTTCCTGCACGGACGTACACGGTCATCGAACGGGCCAAGAAAATTAACGCGGCGCGCGTACGTGCGTGTACGCATGCATGCAATAACGCGGCGGCAGCGCGCAGCGTGTATGTGCGTGCGATATGCATGCATGCGATGGCGGCGCCTGTGATGGCGATAAGCGGCAGCGGCGGTCGGCGCTGGCGGCGAGCTTCGCGCAATGTTGGCGCGGCGGGAAAAGCGGCGTGGCGGCGCGTGGCGGCGGCCCGGGCGGCGGCAGCTGGCGGGTGGCGCGGCGCGGCGCAGATGGCGGCGCGTAAGCGGCGAACGAGAAGGCGGCGAGGCGGCGCTCTGGCGGCGGCAGGCGGTGGCAGCGTGGCGGCGGCGGCGGCGGCGGCGACTTTGCCTAAAGGCCTTGGTTGGGAGATCGGCGGCGCGTGGGGCAGGAGTGCGGGCACGGGAATCGAGGGCCCAGGTGGGGTCCTCTTTAAGTAGTACCCTGCGCGAATTCTACTCAGAATCGGTCCAGAAGTTGACTCCGATTCGGAAATCGGTCCAGATTTTCGGACAGTTTTCCAGCGGTTTACTAAAACGTCCGAGTCTTTTGCATACGAACTCCGATTGGAGCGATTCTTGCGCCTACGGGTTTGTATCGTCGAGGGGAACAACCTTCAGTCGAAGTTTGAGCGAAAACTCGAACCTACAGGGGTGGTTGTTGCAAGACACTCTAAAGCTCCCCGCAGGAAACTCGTAGCAAGGTAAAATAGGGTTTTGAAGATAACGTTTTGCCGAACCTTTCTACTCGACGTTTTGCATGGAAAGATATGATGGAATGCTATGAATGATATGCAAGACCAAATCTAAAATTTGGGTTGTGACAGATTTGAGGGAGCACGTTGACTGATCTTTCCTTGCGAGGATTCTATCGGACCGGTGGCCGCCGTTCGGGAGCAATCGGCCTTGTATCGTGTGAGTTTTGCGTGTGTTCATCGTGTTCTTCGCGAGGTGTGTGTTCGCTTCCGCTACCTTCTCCCTTTCCCTCGCTTTCCCATCGATTTGACCACGAGATCCATGAAGATCGGGCCACCCAAGAGGTTAACCCCTGCATCATCTGGTATCAGCAGCTTTTGGTTGCCACGGATTTCTCATCGATTTGGTCTTTTCCCCCATAAATTCGAAAATTCCACCAAAAATAGCCCCAATTCGTGTTTTGGATCGATCTGTGATTTGAGTGCGTTTTCGTAGGTTTTGATCCGTGGATTACTTGCTAAACTTGTTGATCTACCTTCCTTTGCGTTCCCATGGCCTAATTCCTTGATTTCCCCCTTCGATTTGGTGCTTTTCTTGAAGATTTTCCGCCCAAATCACCCCAAAATCGCGAAACGCGTCAAAACTGGGAGTTTCTAGACCCAGCGGTACGACCGGGCTTAAAACCCGGTACTACTGCCCTTTTCTGGTACTACTGGGCCCAAAATCCGGTACTACCGCCCAGTACAGAAAGAAAACAGCAGGTTCCGAGATTTCAGCCTCTCACCATTTTGAGCATAACTTTTGCATTCGAACTCGGATTTTGGTGTTCTTTAGCTTGTTTCGAAGATGAGAAGGAGCTCTACATCATCATCCACGTTGTTCATGCTATCTACTCCAACAAATTCTGTGAGCAAGGCGGAATCCAATAATAAAGGGTGAAGATCGTCGACGAAAGGTATAAACATCCCGTGACTTATCCCCACTTGCATTCCTTTGTGAACCCCACTATCTTTGCGAGCAACAAACACCTTTTGAGACTAGTTCCTCTTATGATTGCTTGGGCTATGCACATTTGATACCTTGTAGAATTCCGAGCAAACATTGTGAGCGCTATCTCTTATAGTTATCTTGTATAGTGGTGTGGCACAAGGAAGAGGCAAGTGAAAAAGAAATAAAAATAAAAAGAGTGATACAAAAAGAAAAAAAAGAGAGAAAAAAGGAAAAGAGAAAAAGAAAGAATTATACATGTGCTTTATAGAATAGGAAGCGCAAGCTCGATGAACATCATATAGGTGGTACTTATTGTGCATATCTTGTAGCCCACCAATTTTGTGCAATTGAACTAGCGTCTCTCCTTGTACTTGTGTGACACGAGCTTATAGTCTTCGCTAGGTAATCATTTGGTTCTTAGCTCACGTTCTCCGTCGCACAAGTCCCATTTATCCTACCGTGTGTGTTTCCTTGTACATATTTCCTATCTTGTGGATTAACTTGTTTTCCAATGGTTGGTTGTGTCGTGGTGGTGGCACGACAGATGCCATGGGTAGGCTAAAGTATGGGGCCAATGGATGCTAGTGGGATCTGGGGAGGGAAGATGCAACTGTCTCTACACTCAAGCTGCCAAAGTGATGATCTTTATTTCTCTCTTGATGGGTTACAAATGCTCCTTGAAGGCTGTCTGAGGGGACAAGATGAATCTCCCCAATTAACGGTGCTCAAAGAGTCGATCCTCCTCGGGGTCCAAGCCTCCCCTTATAAAGGAGTGCCTTGGGTGCCCTTAGGTGACGAGGCAAGCATATTCGTGGAATATGCTTGTCCCGGATTAGTAGTTCGGCGGCCTCCTTTCCCTGTCGCCCTTCTAATGACTGCAAGGCTCCAGTGGCCCCCTCCTGCGTGCCTCGGGCTCCAGGACTGTCACCTCCGTGACCTCCTTCTGCCCCTCTGACATTGTGCATCCTTGTCTCTTGTGCTTGGCTCTACTCTGATTCCTTCTAGCCTGCAGCTATAGTTTGACCTTGGGCTTCTCCTTCTCCTGCAAGCTTCGTATCACTCGGCCTTACCTTGTGTTACTCGGCTCGTTCTTCACCTGCATCAAGATCACTGGGGCTAACCCGACCGATCCTCTTAGTAACTCGGCCGGGTAACTACTTATTACATATACGTGGGCTTCTTGCCTCCGTTCATCGGCCGACATATCCATGATTCGGCCGACTCGGACCGTAACTCGGAAACTAGACGGGGATAGTACCTCTGTCTTTCCCCGTCTCTGACCTACCCGAGGTCAACCCCCCGACATTAGTCCCCGAAGCTGGTGTGGCCCTGTCAATAGCTTTGGCCGGGTCATATCAGCTTCATTATATTCTTTAGTCTTGTTTTCGAGTTATGTCCTTGTCCGAGGTTTCCTCGTTCCTTCCCTCGTACGCCATGTCCTACGTGTCATCCCCATCATTGTTCTTCTAGTTTTTAGGTCCCTCTACAGTGCTTACTGACAAGCTACAGTGAACTTTGTACCTGCTGCGCCGCCGCTGCGACGCCTCGGGTGCCGTTCCCCTTGGGGATTGTAACGATCTTTCTTCGTGTGTGGCCGTTGGTGTGGCTCCGCTCACCGTCGTGCGTTCGTGCTGCACCCACGATCTACACGGACAACCGCCACACCCACGATCCCACTTCCCTGTTCATGGCTCGATTATAAAGAGGGGAACTGCGTCAGGATTCACTTTTCCCCTTATCGCTCGCCTCCGTTCTCCTCCTTCCTTTCGCCGGCGCGTTCTCTTGCAGTTCCGCCGCCACTCGCCAGCCAGAGCCTCCGCTGGTGAAGATTCCGCCGCCGTTACGCCTTTCTTGCCGCTCCAGCTTGGCTCCTTGCCGGTGAGTCCTCTCTGGTCGTCTGCCTCGATCTTTCCCTAGATTCATCTGCTCGATTTCGTGCTCGCGACGGTTCCTCTGCTTTCTTCGCCATTGTTTTCGTGCAAAGTTCGACGGGCCTTGCAGCTCTAAACTCCCTCCGTCCGATCTTTCCTCCGGCGATCTTTCCGGCGCACATATGTCTAGTTCGTTTAGCGGCGCTCTTGTTGAGGACGACGACGCTGGCTCTGGGCCCGAGCGAGGCTCGTGGCAGGGTTCTTCAGTCACATGCCGTGAGATTGAATGGCTCATCCGGACTCGAAGAATTCCCGCTGAGATTTCTTGCCGTTTACCCGGCAGCGAATCCTCGCCAGATATCAGAGAGGGCGAGTATGTGGTTTTCATGTCTCACTTCGCCCGCGGCTTCGGTCTCCCTCTTAGTGACTTCGCTAGAGAATTCCTCGATTACTTCGGCCTTCAGCCGCATCATCTTCCTGCGAACGCCATAGCTTCTCTTTCTGCTTTCATCTCCGCGGAGGGATACTTGACTGTGGCGATTGCATGTCTGGTCGAAGTTCTTGCAGATCCGCTCCAACGTTGTCCCTGACAAATCTCTGCACCCTTCCGAGAAGTTGCTCACCCAACGTGGGGCGGCGTCTATCACACCTCGGAGGAAATCCGTGTTCCCTCGTGTCACTGGGTTGGAGTCGTGCAAGAAGTGGCACAAGTCATTCTTCACGTCAAGAACGGAGGCGGAAGACAAGATTCGCCCTCCATTCTCAATTGGCCCACCTTCTAAAGTGAACGGCTCTATAATCCGAGGAAAACTCACGCCTTGGCCGAGGCCTTGAGATTCGGCAAAGAGTTGATCCGCCGGGTTATCTGGCGAAGACCGATGGCAACTTTCATTAGTAGCGGATCGCCCTTCCGAGCGGACCCACAAGCTGTGCTACATGAGTGGTCCCCTTGACCCTAATCGAGTCTCGACCGTGGAGCTGGATAACTACCTTATTTATAAGCGCGTCCGAGCTATCTTCAAGACAGAGATGCCTGAGGATTGGTCTTGGGGATTAAAACCATTCACCCGCGATCATCCGCATCCCGAGGTGAGCTTAATCAACATTGCTCTGTTATTCCACTGTTTTTAGAAACTGATTTATCTAATTCTCTTTCTCCTCGTCTTGCAGAGGTTCGCAGAGCAGAAAAACGAGGACGCCAAGTTCTGCAGCTCCTTGGCCCGCTGGACAGAGTACGGACATCGGTGAGCGGACTCGAGGAGTTCGTCCCTAAGTCGGATCCTGCCCGGCTCGAGCTCGTGGCAAGACTTCATACGAGGAGGAAGGTGATTCGACGAGGTCCAAATTCTTGAGGTAGTTGCCGCCATGCCTATTTCTTATGCATTTCGGCTTCTACTTTCCAAGCTAATCCGGCCGGTCAGTTCACGACACCGAGCCTATTGCTTCCCGACCTCCGTTACCTCGGGAAACGCTGGCTCTGCTAGTGCCTCGGAGGCGGTTCCTAAGAACGGATGAAGAAATCCGCTCGAACCCTCCAGCGCAAGACTATGCCTGGGTCACAGGTAAGTTCCTTTTGCCTATATTTCTTGTTTCTCTCTTCGCTTTCCATCTTGAATCTTCTTTCTTATTTTTGCGGTGCTCCTCTTTCATTAAACCCGCGGTCCTAGTATGACTAGCCGTCCGATTCGCCGCCATCTCCTCCTCCCGATGATACCAGGATTCCTAGTCCTATTCGTCCTACTTCTCCTCCTCCGACTCGTCGCTCGTTTCGCGGCGTCACGAGAGCCCTTCCATTGACCTGGATTCGAACCGGCCCTCCGAAGTTTTCGTCGAACCATCCGCCCCTTCTATGGGCCCCGGCGCTGCTACTGAGCCTCCATCTACCCCGGCCGTTTCTACGGCCATCCCGACCTCGGCCGAAAAGGTCGTTATCACGGCGCCCTCTGCGACCTTAACCTCCGCTGCTCCTAAGGACGCCGTCCCCACTTCCGCGGCGTCACTTCCTGCTGATGCCTCTTCTAAGGCGAAAAAAGCTATTGCCGCCAAGACTTCTTCTTCTCAGAAAGGTCTTGCCGGCTCTTCTCAGCCGAGTATTGCTGACGTGTCAAGGGAGTGCGCCACCAAAGTCCCTCATTACCTCACCCAAGACTTGCTCTTCATAAAAGCCCTGCAGGATCGTGGTTGAACAGCTGCCGTGGTAAAGTTTTAACTCGGACAGCTAGTGGGAACGACCTTGGAGCACCGGTTGAGTACGCCTAATAATTGGAATGTCACGATCGGTTTGAGGGTAATCCTATGAACCAGCCCTTCGACTTTACGACATCGGCCGCTTTGATCATCTCGCCAAGTTCATCGTTGATACCAACAAGATGAATGAGGTAATTATTGTTTCTCTGAGTCTTAAACTATTCCTCAGATGTTACTATATGCTCTAGTCCCTGAAACTTGCAAGGAAATAACTTGTTGTATACTTGGAAGTTTGACTTAAACTTATTTCTAAGGTTCGTTAATCCGGCCATCTAGATCCGAGTTTAGTTTTGTGTGATTCGGACTTGGTTTAGCTTTGAATATCCAGCCACCTAGATCCGAGTTAAGTCCTGCTTGACTCGGATCTGGTTTAGCTTTGAACATCCAGCCACCTAGAGCCGAATTAAGCTTTGCTTGATTCGGATCTAATTTAGCTTTGAATATCCAGCCACCTAGATCTGAGTTAAGTCCTGCTTGACTCGGATCTGGTTTAGCTTTTAATATCCAGCCACCGAGAGTCGAATTAAGCTTTGCTTGATTCGGATCTAGTTTAGCTTTGAATATCCAGCCATCTAGAACCGAGTTAAGTCCTGCTTGACTCGGGTGTTTTTTAGCTTTGAATATCCAGCCACCTAGAGCCGAGTTAAGTCCTGCTTGACTCGGGTCTTGTTTAGCTTTGAATATCTAGCCACCTAGAGCCGAATCAAGCTTTGCTTGATCCGGATCTAATTTAGCTTTGAATATCCATCCACCTAGAGCCGAATTAAGCTTTGCTTGATTCGGATCTAATTTAGCTTTGAATATCCAGCCACCTAGAGCCGAATCAAGCTTTGCTTGATTCGGATCTGGTCTAGTCATCGCTGCTTTTATCATTTTGCCTTGTTGCTCAGGTTGCACATGACCGGCGGACCGCCGAGTTCCAGAGGTTGCTTTTTTCGCACCGCAAGCTGGAAGAGAAGTACGAGAAAGTTCTTCCCGTGGCGAAGAAGGCTGGTATGTCTATAGCTCCTTTTCCTTATTCCCAACGTTCTCATGTATTTGTCTACGGAATGCCGGCTTACTTCTTGTTAAATAGGTAACATTAATAACCTCAATATTCGCCTTGAGAAGAAGATCAAGAACCTGGAAGGTTAGTTTCCTTTCTATTTTACTTCTTCTCCCTTTTAATTTATATGCTAAGCTTCCTTGTTGCGTTTGGCTGTGGTAAAGCCGAGCTGCAAGACTTTGCAGTGTCACATCAAGATTGCATACCCATGCCTGACGTGATGCTGCATTTTTTAGAACAAAATGCAGTTCATTCGGCGCAACTTCAAGAAAAAGATGATGAGATAGCTCGCCTGCGATCCGAGGTGGATACCCTCAAGCTCTCTCAGAAATCCGAACTAGAAAAGGTCGACCAAGAATTTTCCGAGGAAAAGAATCGGCTGACTTTGGATCTGCAGAAGAACAAAGAACTCCTTGAAGCTGCCGAACTTAAAACCCGGGGTTTGAGCGAGGAAATTGCTCGTTTGAGAAGAGCAAGGCTGATTGGGCCAAAGATCTTCGATAATGATGAGCTACATTCATCGTAAGCTACTTGGCATGGCGAATTATATTTTTCTTTTTGTCCTGCTACCCTTTGACACGTTCATGCTTTGCAGATCATTTCCCGAGGCCAAGTCCGTGAGTTCTAAAGCGGTTCTTGCAGCTCGTGCGCGCCGAGGTGAACCTGTTACCGTTGATTCAGAATATTCAATGGAGGATTACTTGTTTGCCGTTGGTGCCGCAGTTGGTCCGATGAAAATTATGGGCCGGGACTTGGTGCAGGCCGCTATCCGAGCTTACCATGTACTCTGGCCGAATACCTCGGGGACTCCTGATATCAACGAAGTCAAGTTATTGGTCACAAGGCTAATGGCATCTGAGAGGCAGTTGAGTCTTTGGAGAGAATCCGCTGGGCGTGCTGGTGCCGACATGGCCCTTACTGTAATCATGTCATGGTATGAAGACATCTCTCTTGACATCCTAAGAAATTTGCGCACTGGCTCCCGCTGAGTTGAAGATCTCACTTTTGTTGCTCTTCGGCAAGCTCGGGCGTTCCAACTCGTCGAGTACGCCGACGTGCACACTTGGAATGAAGGGCCGAGTTTTCTCCCAGACCCGGATCAGGAGGTTGTGGCTGAGGGTGCCTCGGATGATGATTCAGCTAAGCAGGGGGAAGGTGAAAATGATTCGGCCGCATCTGATAGCTCTAGCTCAAGCTCGGACAGCAACGGCGATGCACGGTCCTCTTCCAAAGGTACCGGGCATTCGACCGCACGGACTGACGCTCCTAAACAACCTCGGACTTCCGCCGAAGTTGCACCTGGGTCGGCGGAGGCGAGGCAACCTCAGTCGAGGTTCCTCCTACCTCGGAGTGCCCCGCACCTGAGCAAGTAGCTGCCTCTCCAACGAACAACTCCTAAGTTATTTCCGATCCCTGGTATGCCGGGCGTATGATGTAGGCGAAAAATTTGTCACCTCTCTGTATGATTTGAATTACTTTTGCCATGTACTATTGTGACATTTGGTTAAGTGGATGCTCACCCGAATTCTTGCTTCGCTGGCCCTTAATTTCTTGACCTTTTAGGGCTTAACTTTGCCGTTATTTTTTATGGTCTTATCCAGGCATGAGCGCTGAACACCTATGATATTGATCTGTTCTGAACATAAGTTAACTACTTCGTTGTGGAAGTATGTAGCAATCGCTGGATCGTTGTTTATTGTCCGAAACTTCCATATGTAAATCAAATTTCAGAGGTAGTATAAAAATGATATGAGTGCGTTCAGCATAAGTTTGAGGTAGCATACGAGTCCCAGTCATTGCTTTAGATGCCGAGGTTTAGGTATCAATACGAAATTGATATATCATGTGATAGTCCCCAGTCATTGCTCCGGGCACCGAGGTTCATATTCGTAACATGAAATAAATACAACATATGGCGTCCCCGAGTCACCGCTACAGGCGCCAAGGTTCAACATAACGCGAAATAAATATAACATATGGCGCCCCAGTCATTGCTCCGGGTGCCGAGGTCCAAACACATAACACGAAATAATATAACATATGGCGGTCCCGAGTAATCGCCTGGTGCCGAGGTCCAAACATATAACACGAAATAATATAACATATGGCGGTCCCGAGTAATCGCTTCCGGTGCCGAGGTCCAAACATATAACACGAAATAATATAACATATGGGTCCCAGTAATCGCTTCGGGTGCCGAGGTTCGAATACATAATATGAAATAAATATAACCTAAGGCGCCCCGAGTCATCGCTTTCAGGTGCCGAGGTTCAAATACATCATTGATTTTGACTTTGAGATATAATGCTACGAGAATGGCAAGTAAAGCCACATTCCGTGGGCGCCGTTTCTTCGCCATTTTATCCGCCTTTGTTCTCTCCGGGACCGAGGTCGATTAGATAATATGCATCGTTGTGCAATGCTTTGCTCACAATAAACGGTCCTTCCATGGGGTGACAATTTGTGCATGCCGCGATGCGTTGCACTAGTGGAGGACCAAATCTCCTTCTTTGAATACTCTTGGATTCACTTTCTTCTTGTGATACCGCAAGTTCTGTTGATAAATAGCCGATCGTGATAATGTCAACTCTCCGGCTTCTTCCAATGTGTCTACGACATCTTGCCGAGCTATCTCATTTGTCTCGAGGTTGTGTCGAGCAACTCTTGGCGAGTCATATATTATGTCCGGGAGTACGCCTCGCCCCATACACCGAAAGAATGGAGTGTAGCCTGTTGATCTATTCGAGTAATCCGGAGGCTCCATAACACTACTGGGATTTCTTCGATCCAACACCGCCGACCTTTGCAAAGGTTCAACAAGTCGTGGTTTTATTCACGATAGCACAGTCCATTAGACCTTTCCACTTGTCCATTGGATCTTTGGGTGAGCCACAGAGGCAATATCTAGTCTTATGTGCTTCTCTCGGCAAAATCTAGCGAAAGCTCCTTCTGCAAAGTTTGTGCCATTATCCGTAATAATACTATGCGGGTACCCGTATCTCAAGATGATATCCTTGAGAAATTTCACTGTTGTGTGCCCATCACACTTTTTAATCGGTTTAACTTCAATCCATTTTGTGAACTTGTCTACCATAACCAACATGCGGGTCATTCCTCCTCGCGCCGGCTTGAACGGTCCCACCATATCTAAACCCCATACGGAAAATGGCCAAGTGATGGGTATTGTTTTTAACTCGGCCGACGGCATATGTATTCTGGTTGCGTATCTCTGACACCCATTGCATTTCTTAACTAATTCCTTTGCCTCTTTTAACGTCGTTGGCCAGTAAAATCCATGCCTAAATGCCTTGGCTACTAAAGCGCGAGGTGAGGCATGGTGCCCACATTCTCCTTGGTGTATGTCTAGAAGGATTTCCTGACCTTCTGTGGAACTCACGCACTTCTGCAATACGTTTGTGACGCTTCTCTTATATAACTCATTGTTTATGATTGTATAGGCTTTTGCTCTTCTTATGGTTTGTCTAGCTAATACCTCATTACTCGGCAACATCGCGTCTTTTAGGTAAGAAAATATGGGTTGCGCCCATATCGGTGTTACTTTTTCTGAAGTGATCTCACTGTCTATCTCCATGTTTTCTGCCGACGTATATACCTCGGCTTTCTCCATGATTGTGATTACCTCGGCTGTCCCCCTCTTTAGGGGTTCCGAGTCTTTCTGCGGATCTACCTCCATTGGCGTGTGATCTTCTGCAGAACTCGCTGGGATAAAGATTGATTCGGATTCTGGTGATGGGATTATTGATGGTTTCCTGAGGTGCTCCAGGGAAATACCTGGCGTAATTGACTGCCGGGTTGATCCTAATTTCGACAATGTGTCGGCAGCGTCATTTTCTTCTCGTGGTATGTGGTGGAATTCACATCCTTCAAAGTATCCACTGATTTTTTGCACATGGAATCTGTATAAAGCCATATTAGCATCTAATGTGTCCCAACTGCCCGATACTTGCTGCACTACTAGATCCGAGTAACCATAGCATAGGATTCGGCATATACCAATTTCTTTTGCCACTTTTAATCCATGGACTAGCGCTTCATATTCAGCTACATTGTTGGACGCAGCAAAATGTATTTGCAGTACATATTTCAATTGGTCTTTTTTAGGCGAGGTTAGCACTATTCCTGCTCCCAAACCATTCCTTAGTTTGGAACCATCGAAATGCATTGTCCAGTAATTTGGATCTGGCAATGGTGGCTCATACTGCACCTCGGCCATTTCGAGAAAGTCGGCGACAGCCTGAGATTTGATTGCATCTCTTCTATCAAATTGTGGAGCATACGGTGATAACTCGATCGCCCATTTTGCTATTCGGCCACTTGCATCTTTGTTGTTCAATATGTCGGCTATGGGTGCCTCACAGATTACTTTGATGGGGTGCTCTTCAAAGTAATGCTTAAGCTTTTTTGCCAACATATATACTCCATAAGCCATCTTCTGATAGTGCGGATAATTCTGCTTTGAAGTGGATAATACTTTACTTAGATAATAGACCGGCCTCTGAATTGACTTACCATTTTCAAGTCGTTCCACCACGATACAGATTAACTACTCGATTGGTAGCCGCTACATAGAGTAGCATAGGTTCTTCGATAATGGAGAAGCTAAAATGGGTGCCGAACTAGCATCTTTTCAACTCATGAAATGCAAGGTCCGCTCATGAGTCCATTTGCTAATTTTTCCGACTTTATCATCACCGATAAAGTGGCAAGGTGCCTTTTCTCCTAGCCGACATACAAATCGACTAAGCGAGGCCGAAGCCCGTGAATTTTTGTACATCGTTCAAACATCTCGGCAATTCCATTCTTTCTCTGCTCTTATCTTTGTTGGATTAGCCTCGATACCTCGGCCGGACACAAGGAAACCGAGTAGTTTTCTGCCGCACGCCAAATGTGCATTTCTGGATTAAGCTTCATTCGGAACCTTCTCAGGTTCGCGAAAGTTTGCCGTATATCTTCTAGCAAGGTTTTGCTCTCTTTAGTTTTGATGACCACGTCATCCACATACACTTGTACATTTTTCCCTATCTGATCATGTAGGCATTTTTGCATGCATCTTTGATATGTTGCTCCTGCATTTCGCAGGCCAAATGGCATTGTGCGATAACAATAAGCCCCGTACGGGGTAATAAATGCAGTCTTTATTTGATCGGCCGGATTTAACGGTATCTGGTGGAAACCAGAATACGCGTCTACAAATGATAACAGCTCACAACCAGCGGTCGAGTCAATGACTTGGTCTATTCTAGGCAATGGGAAAGGATCTTTCGGACACGCCTTGTTCAGGTTGGTGTAGTCGATACACATTCGCCACACAATGGCTACATTGGGGTCATCTTTTTCTTTTCTACTAGCACCGGATTTGATAACCAATCCGGATATAGCACCTCCATGATGAACCCGTGCGAGGAGCCGAGCTATTTCATCCTATTACTTTTCTCCTGTCTTGACGAAGCGGCGAGAGGTTGCTTCACCGGCCTTGCTCTGGCACGACGTTTAAAGAGTGCTCACCAACTCCTCGGAACACCTTGCGATCTTGAGTTGACCATGCAAATATGTCCCGATTCTCACGGAGGAAGTTGGTGAGCTCGCCTTCCTATTTAGCGTCAAGGCCTGCACCAATAGTAACAAGACGCTCGGGAATTGCTCATCGATCTGAAATTTCTTCGTCTCTTTAGTTATGAAAAGAGACAACGCCATGAGGGTTGGCCGGTCGGCATGTTCAAGCTGTGGCCGAGCGAGGGCTGCTACCTCTTGAATCCTTTTCTTTTCTTGCTATAACCAATGACTCGCCAAATTTGACCCAGTGAAGCACACTCCATTGACTTCTTGTAATCCCCTCAGAATGTTATCACCCACGTGGTCCGGTAACTTCATCTTTAGATAACTTATATGACGGCTGCTCATGAATTTGGCCGGTCACGTCCGAGTAGAGCATGATAACAACTTTCCAGATCCACCACTTCAAATTCTAAGTTTTACGCTCTGCGATTATCTCTTGTATCGAATAACACGTCCACTCGGACTTTACCGATGGGCTCACATGAAAGCCCGCACTATCCCATGGAAAGTTGTCCTCGTGGATCGCGGATATTCTGCGATATTCGAGTTTATGCATGGTATCTTTGTACATGATGTTGATCTGCTCCCATTGTCGATGAGTACTTTTGAAAATTTCACATTGATGCTTGGTCCAACAAATGTCGGATCCAACACAAGTGCATATGATCTGGACTCGGCATTATTGGGTGGTCTTTCACGCTCAGTCACCTCTTGATCGGACCATGGCTGGTATCTTGGTACCGCCGCATAAGCGCATTTACTTCCATATGCCGCACTTGCACACTTTGCTTGTCCTGCTGCTTGTGAACACACAATAAGACTGGTGATGTTCCTGTAATCATTACGTCCGTATTTGCCGGATTCATCCTTCCGTCACGGACTGGTTCATTACTTGATGCATCGCATCCCTCCGATCCGAGTTATCGTACCTAGGGAGGGGTAGCATCGATTCTTTGTGTATTTGCTCCAGTTAATTGCGGTGATGCTGTTGCACCTGATGGGGAGCTCGAACTCGCTGGTTCCCCATCGCATTTTTCATCCAGCACATTGGCGGGTTGTATGATTGGTTGGTGCGGATGGGTTTGATGTGTGAAATTTGCACTACCTGATCTAACATGGATTGAACGTATATTTCGCCTCTCTTGCCATTGCTTCTTTTGCTCGGGGTCCATTGCCTTTTTCCTCATTTCTTGATGTCCACCGTTGAGGTCCATTTTTCGTCGTTGAGTTGCTCGTGACTCGGCCGATCTTGTGCTAGCCGCCACAGGGCCGAATTATATCTATAATCCGCCTCTCCTCTCTTCTTCTTCCTCTGAAATCACGCTGGATGACCCGCCAATCTCTCGCGTAATGGTCTGTTGCTCACGATGATCTGCCGACATTAATTCCGGTTGGGTTGCGCCCAATGCATAGGAGTCCGCTATTACGATAGTTTACGCGGTGTGGTTGGCATATCTCTTTGCGCATTGCCACAACACGCCGGCATAACGGCAGCCTTTGCGCGAACCAAGCGATTGCTTGCGATTCGATAACTCCCTCACATGAGTTTCTCAGTTGCACCATCGAGTTAAAACTCTCTATCCGTTTCATTCGCCTCTGCTTGCACATGGCTAGCTGTTGTGGTCTATTTGGCCTCTTGTATGTCTTTGGTAAAGTTCTTTGAAGAACATTTCTTGAAATCTAACCAGCTTGATCTTGCCACTGGTTGATTATTCAACCATACCCGGCTGGTCCTTCCAACATCTGTGGGACATACCGCTTTGCCCATCTTAGGTTGCCACCCGCTATCTTCACGGTGGCATAATCAATCAACCGTCTTGTGGCTTGGTACTTCCATTGTATGTTTTGTGCCTCTTGCTAATCGAAAATTTGGCACCGGTGGTTCGCCCATGATCCGTGGTCCAAAACATGCCGGACTGGTGGACCTTGCTCTTCCAACAACTCGACCGTATAGCCGATCCAACTTTACTCTTGCATCACTTGCGGCAAATCTGCATGCAGGATTACATCCCGTATCCCATAGTGATTGTTTCCACCCTGGTTTGTGTATTCCACCTCGGAATATCCATCATTGTACCTTTCATTCATCTGATTGTGGCGAGCTGGCCTCACTTCTCTTTCCTGCCGAGGCTCATGTCTTGGTTGCGGGTTGGGCGACACTTCTCTCCTTACTTCGGCCGGGGTCTGGTTTTCATGATTATCTCTCGCGGGTTCTCTCCCGCCGAGATCCCCATTGCCTCGGCCCCCGCCGTCCTTTTCCATATGGCCGTGGTTTCTCTCCCCACTGTTACCTCGGCTGGCATTGCCTCTGTTCTCATTTGCCTTTCCAGCTATTGCAGGGTCATATGGAACAATTTGCTTGTTCCTCTTCCCTGAGGTTACTGCTTTCTCTTTTCGAGCGTTGTTTCCGGGTGAAGATGCATTGCCGGATAAGGCGTGTGCCCTGCCGAATGAACCATCCGTGAAGCCCTGGTCTTGCCGGGTTAGTTCGAGTATTTCCTCATTTTGCTGGTTCGACGCACCAGCTCGTTCACTCTTTCTTGTTGTTTCGCCGAGCTTCCCGGTTAACCCTCTAATTCCAATGTCGCGGCATTTGCCGCTCGTGTTCTTCGCGGGTACTCTACCTCGGCAAACCCAAATCACCGATTCTGCTGTGAGCTTCATGCTCTTTGTTAATGTCATTCATGAGGTTCTTCCTCTTAATCTTAGTTCGTCCACCCGCCGGTGCGATATCAAGCTTATTAGCTTTTGAATATTCTCTCGTGGTCCTGTTCAAGGATTTCATAGGTGATACTTTTTGGCCTCTACCAAAGACCTTTTGCCTGGTTTCTTCTAACTCTGCTGAGCATTTGCGGATCAAGTATCGGCTCTCAGGTGTGGTTAAGTTCTCTATAGTCGCCTGAAGAATGTTCTCTGGTCTTTCCAGAGGTGGCCCTCTCACTCTTGGTGCCTTTGGGGTGGTGTCATGTAGCTCGGTCGGGTTTGTCACTGGCGGAATTACCTCAGTGGTTTGCAGTGTGGTCTGCTTGGGTGCGCCTTGTGCGCCTGCGGCGGGTTCTCTGCTTGACCCGGCCATCGCTGTTCCGCTTGAGCTCTGCTGCGACCATCACCGACGCTGCCCGCAGGATGCTCTCTTGATGGATGGCTTGCGCGCCACGAGGTGGCTCTCCGCAACAACAACTTTGGTGAGGATAAATGCCGTGATGTCGACGCCGACGTAGACCTGTGCTCGCCCAGTGATGAAGACCCCATTGCTGGGGTTTTCCCTTGAAACTTCTGCATTGTCACGTGACATAGTCACAGAGACCAAATCTACGGACCAAGCCGTAAACAACGCTGGCCGGTGTTGATGAAGTTTCCGTCCGGATCACAACTCCGGCTAGCACCGCCGGGCCCCACTGGGCGCCAACCCGTCGTGGTGGTGGCACGGAAGATGCCATGGGTAGGCTAAAGTATGGGGCCAATGGATGCTAGTGGGATCCGGGGAGGAAGATGCAAGCTGTCTCTACACTCAAGCGCCAAAGTGATGATCTTTATTTCTCTCTTGATGGGTTACAAATGCTCCTTGAGCTGTATGGGGACAAGATGAATCTCCCCACCTAACGGTGCTCAAAGAGTCGATCCTCCTCGTGGTCCAAGCCTCCCCTTATAAAGGAGTGCCTTGGGTGCCCTTAGGGTGACGAGGCAAGCATATTCGTGGAATATGCTTGTCCCATTAGTAGTTCGGGCCTCCTTTCCTGTCGCCCTTCTAATGACCAAGGCTCCGGTGGCCCCTCCTGCGTGCCTCGGGCTGCGGGACTATCACCTCCGTGACCTCCTTCTCGCCTCCGACTTGTGCATCCTTGTCTCTTGTGCTTGGCTCGCCTCGATTCCTTCTAGCCTGCAGCTATAGTTTGACCTTGGGCTTCTCCTTCTCCCGCAAGCTTCAGATCACTCGGCCTTACCTTGTGTTACTCGGCTCTTTCACCGCATCAAGATCACTTGGGCTAACCCGGCCGATCCTCTTAGTAACTCGGCCGGGTAACTACTTGATACATATACGTGGGCTTCTTGCCTCCGTTCATCGGCCGACATATCCATGATTCGGCCGACTCGGACCGTAACTCGGAAACTAGACGGGGATAGTACCTCTGTCTTTCCCCGTCTCTGACCTACCCGAGGTCAACCCCCCGACAGGTTGGCACACATAATGAGGTTGTTTTGGACATTCTTCCTTTTGTGTTTTTGCCAAATTCTCCAAGCTTTGCATCAAAGATGTTGATAAAATTACTAGTCAATTGCCTTGAGTGCCACAGTAAAACATTTTATGGAGTTTTTGAGTTCCCACATTTGGATGATGTTCAAACTATTTCCATGCACTTTGACCTTGCATATGCATCCCATTTGCTATACATGCATTATGCTAATAGTGTTGTGAAGAAGAATGGACATGCCACATATGACATGCTCCTCTATCACACACAAACATATGTTGCTTGGTCTTTGTTGTATGAAGGTACAAATGCATACACGTCAACCTCTATGGACTATATGTTGACAAGAAGAACCGAAGAGAGTTACCTATGGCTACCCTTCATCGAGCTATCTCTACACGATAAGGTGATTTCCTTCTACTTGAGGACTCATGCCATAATCTTCATGAATTGGCTACGCTTTGAGTGTTGCTTTGCTTTTGTTGTGAGCTTTGTAGGATTCAAGGAAGGTGAAGGAACATTGAAGTGTTGTCAAGTCAATCTTCCCGAGGACGACTATATGGTGAACCCCAGGATCAAGGATGTCCTTCGACCGCTTCTACCTTGTAATGAGCATGTAGAGTCGAGGACGACTCTTTTTGAAGGGGAGGGGGAGCTGATGTAGCCCGACCTACGGTCGTTACCACATCTTGGTCTCCAACTTACGCCAAGTCGTCATGGACTCCAAAGGTGAATCCGTTCCTCTATGCGAGCCCCCTTCCTACCTGAATGGTATGCTACTTCATACTCCGTCACATATGCATGATAGGTTCACATTGACAAGTACGGAGGCTAGGGAGGAAGCCCGGAGCATCAATACCGACAAGACGGAGGCTTGGAAGAGGAGGTGGAAGAAGACAAATCACCAAATGCTCTCTGTCTCGGGTACTACGGATCCAACTACCGGCCAGCAGACTACCGCCCCCGACTACCGCTCCCAACAGACGACGCCAACAGAAGCCCCAGGACCGCAAGCGGTACTACCGGTCCCGGAGCGGCACTACCGGACCAAGCGGTACTACCGGTCCCAAGTCCCAGATTATCATGTGATGGCTCTGCACACTAGTTGGGCCCCAGCCCATGTATCCCCCTTACCTACCTATTCGCCTAGTTTATCCCCAAACTACCCTTGTTTCTGTGGTTGGCCTATAAATAGAGCCCCCACCCCTCATGTATCCCTTAGGCATAGATGATAGACTAAAGACAACCCCCATTGTGGAATCTCTAGTTTTGCCTCATCCCCTTTACCAAGGGGACCGACTACCGTCACCAACCTTGATTGGGCTTTGCATCACGCATCCATCGTTGAACAAGGCCTTGGAGTTCGACGTCTCGTCTCCAAGTTGTCAAGACCCTCCCCAAGGTGTTCTTCTCTCTCCGATGTGGATTTGAGGGAGCACGTTGAACGATCTTTCCTTGCGAGGATTCTATCGGACCGGTGGCCGCCGTTCGGGAGCAATCGGCCTTGTATCGTGTGGATTTTGCATGTGTTCATCGTGTTCTTCGCGAGGTGTGTGTTCGCTTCCGCTACCTTCTCGCTTTCCCTCGCTTTCCCATCGATTTGACCACGAGATCCGTGAAGATCGGGCCACCCAAGAGGTTAACCCCTCCATCAGGTAACGTTCTCAATTGGGCACTACAAGGACACGGTGGAATGTGACGTGGTCCCAATGACGGTTTGCCATATGTTGCTCGGAAGGCCGTGGCAATATGACAAGCGTGCTTTGCATGATGGTCACTCAAACACTTATACCTTCAAATGGCTTGATAAAACTTGTGTGTTGCAACCAATGACTCCTAGCCAAATAATTGCGGACAATGCAAAGGCTTTAGCGAGGGCGCAATACACAAAAACACCTTGTGAGAAGAGTGGTGAGTGAGATAACCACACCATAGTAAGTGAGAGCTATAAGCCAAACTCGAGTGGAAAAACTAAGAGTGTTCTACTTGCCACAAAAAGTGAGATGAGAGAAGTGCGGAACAACCCATCCATCTTGCACTATGTCCTTGTATGCAAGGGACTAGCGCAAGGAACTAACGAATTGACAAATGTTCCCCCTCCTTTGATGGCTATTTTGCAGGAATTCCAAGATGTATTCCCCGAATAGCTTCCTCATGGCCTTCCTCCTCTTCGTGGAATCGAGCACCGCATCGACCTCATACCCGGCGCCCCACTCCCAAACCACGCCGCGTATCGCACGAACCTGGAAGAGACGAAGGAGATCGAACGTCAAATCAACCACCTCGTCTCCAAAGTTTTGATCCAAGTAAGCACTAGCCCAAGCGCGGTCCCCGTGATTCTAGTTCCAAAAACGGATGATACGTTGCGGTTATGCATGGACTGCCGTCCAATCAATGCTATCACCGTGCGTTATCGACATCCTATACCGCGTCTTGATGACATGCTTGATGAGTTATGTGGAGCCACTATATTTTCGAAAATTGATCTTCGTAGTGGTTACCATCAAATTCTCATGGCCGAAGGTGATGAGTGGAAAACCGCCTTCAAGACCAAGTTGGGTCTCTATGAATGGTTGGTTATGCCTTTTGGCTTATCTAACGCCCCATCTACCTTCATGCGCCTCATGAACCATATTTTGAGATCTCTCATTGGGAAGAGTGTCGTTGTTTACTTTGATGACATCCTTGTATATAGCAAGTCACTAGAGGAGCATGTTACTCATGTTAAGGAGGTCCTTCAAATCCTTCATCATGAAAAGCTTTATGCTAATCTCCCAAAGTGCACTTTTGCAAAAGACAAGCTGATTTTCCTTGGTTTTGTTGTGTCTTCTAATGGCATTGAAGTTGATGTCTCAAAAGTCAAGGACATACGAGATTGGCCCACCCCTACAAATGCTAGTGAACTTCGTAGTTTTCATGGGTTGGCTGGCTTTTACCGTCGCTTTGTGAAAGACTTTTCTACCATTGCTTGCCCCCTCAACGAATTGACCAAGAAAAATGTCACGTTCGTTTGGGGAAAAGCACAACAAAAGAGAAAAAAGGAAAAGAGAAAAAGAAAGAATTATACATGTGCTTTATAGAATAGGAAGCGCAAGCTCGATGAACATCATATAGGTGGTACTTATTGTGCATATCTTGTAGCCCACCAATTTTGTGCAATTGAACTAGCATCTCTCCTTGTACTTGTGTGACACGAGCTTATAGTCTTCGCTAGGTAATCATTTGGTTCTTAGCTCACTTTCTCCGTCGCACAAGTCCCATTTATCCCACCGTGTGTGTTTCCTTGTACATATTTCCTATCTTGTGGATTAACTTGTTTTCCAATGGTTGGTTTGCACACATAATGATGTTGCTTTGGATATTTTTCCTCGTGTGTTTTTGCCAAATTCTCGTATTATTGCATCAAAGATGTTGATTGAAATTTTGATCCAATGCTTTGAGTGCCCCACTAAGATGTTATATGGAGTTTTTGAGTTCCCACATTTGGACGATTTTGCAACGATTTCCATGCACTTTGACCTTGCATATGCATCCCGTTTGCTATACTTAAGTTGTGTTAATCGTGTTGTGAACAAGAATGGACATGCCACAAATGACATGCTCCTCTATAACACACAAACATATGTTGCTTGGTCTTTGTTGTATGAAGGTACAAATACATAAATGTCAACCTCTACCAACCATGGGTTGACAAGAAGAACCGAAGAGAGTTACCTATGGCTACCCTTCATCGAGCTATCTCTACAAGATAAGGTGACTTCCTTTTACTTGAGGACTCATGCTATAATCTTCATGAATTGGCTACCCTTTGAGTGTTGCTTCGCTTTTGTTGTGAGCTTTGTAGGCTTCATGGAAGGTGAAGGAACATTGAAGTGTTGTCAAGTCAATCTTTTCGAGGACGACTATATGGTGAACCCCAGGATCAAGAAGGTCTCTCGACCTCTTCTACTTTGTGATGAGCATGTAGAGTCGAGGGCGACTCATTTTGAAGGGGCGGGAGCTGATGCAGCCCGACCTACGGTCGTTGCCACATCAAGGTCTCCAACTTATGCCAAGTCGTCATGGACTCCAAAGATGAATCCTATCCTCTTTGAGATCCCACCTCCTACCCTACTGAATGGTATACTACTTCATTCTACATCCTTTGACCATGATAGGTTCACACCGACGAGTACAAATACGAGGGAGGAAGCCCGAGGACTCGCGCCTGACAAGACGGAGGCTTGGAAGAGGAGACGGAAGAAAGCTCCAGCTGGAATCGGTGTCAGCACCGGCGAACCAGTTCCACCGCTGGAATCTCCGGCGATAGCCCCGGTGAACCGAGCGCCCCGCCGGAATCCCCGGCACCAGGACCGGTCGACCGGCACCACCGCTGAAACCTCTTGCAGAGAGCCCTTCTCGCGCCTGACCGGAATAACCGGCGACGACCGGAAATCGCGGCACCAGATCCGGCGCGACCGGACTCACCGCCGGAATCCCCTGCCTGTGTGCGGATCTGGGTTTGATGCCCTGGAATATTCCCTTTACTTACCCCTTTGCCTAGTTTATTCCCAAACTACCCCCTTGTTTAGTGGTTAGCCTATAAATAGAGCCCCCACCCCTCATGTACCCCTTAGGCATAGATGATAGACTAAAGACAAGCCCCATGTGTCGAATCTCTAGTTTTACCTCATCCCCTTATCCAAGGGGACCGACTATCGTCACCAACCTCGATTGGACTTTGCATCACACACCCATCGTTGAACAAGGCCTTGGAGTTCGGTGTCTCATATCCAAGTTTTCAAGACCCTCCCCAAGGTGTTCTTCCCTCTCCGATGTGGATTTGTGGGAGCACGTTGACCGATATTTCCTTGCGAGGATTCCATCGGAACGGTGGCTGCCGTTCGGGAGCACTCATCCTTGTATCGTGTGAGTTTTGCATGTGTTCATCGTGTTCTTCGCGAGGTGTGTGTTCACTTCCGCTACCTTCTCCCTTTCCCCTCACTTTCCCATCAATTTGACCACGAGATCCGTCATGATCGGGCCACCCAAGAGGTTAACCCCTCCATCAACTTCGTTCATTAATCTCATGAAAGTGTTGGGTGCATTAGTTAAACCAAACGGCATCACTAACCACTCATACAAACCGAACTTAGTTTTAAATGTTGTTTTCCATTCATCTCCCAATTTCATACGAATCTGGTGGTAACCACTACGCAAATCAACTTTAGAAAACATGGTAGAGCCACTCAATTCATCAAGCATGTCATCCAAACGTGGAATAGGATGACGATATTGAATAGTAATATTATTGATAGCTCTACAATCAGTACACATGCGCGAAGAACCATCTTTCTTAGGTACCAAAATAATAGGAACAACACAGGGGCTAAGGGACTCACGAATATGATCTCTGTCGAGTAGTTCCTGAATTTGGCGTTGTATCTCCTTTGTCTCCTCTGGATTGGTTCTATATGGCACGTGGTTGGGCAACATAGCACCAGGAATTAGATCAAGTTGGTGCTCAATTCCTCTAATAGGAGGTAGTCCTGGTGGCAGCTCAGCGGGAAAGACGTCCTCATATTCCTGCAAAAGGTTAGAAACAACGGATGGCAAAGAAGGAAGCATATCCTCAAATGAAAACAAAACCTCTTTGCAGATAATTGCATAACATTTAGTGTTTACATCTAGTTGAATCATATTGACCATCATCACGCACCATCATAACACGTTGTGTTGTGCACTGTCTCTCAATATGACCAAAACCCCAGAACTTGCGGCATTGTATATCCTTTGTTTTACCCGTGGAAGCCATAGAAGATGCACTACGAGCAGGAGCATTGGATGATGGTGGAGGAGCAGCTGACGGAAATCTTGTGGTCATACTGATTTTCGGCCCCGGGGATCACTTTTCTCCATTGGCCGTTATAGCGATATTTTTTTGGCGCGTGCGCGCTTTCCGGAGGATAATACAAAAATTTCAAAAAAAAATTTGGGCTAACCTGTTTTTAGACCCCGTAGATCAGTTCTACACTCCCCATCATAGTGATTTTCGACATCTCGGTTCGCTTTTTCGGGTGCCATATCATCATACATTGCTTGTTGTGTCGCGCCATGACATCGTTGGTGATCTAGGCTCGCGTCTCTAGTACGGTCTAGCCTAGGACCAACACAGTACCGTCGTTAAGCATTCTTTCAACTTTTGCATTGCTGCTTTGATAATTGCTAACCCCTTTGCTAAGCCTTCCCAGAGCTCCACAGATATCCTCCACGTGCGGTGTCTCGACTCCTGGTAATCGCTTGGTTCAATCTCTGGACCCACTGATCCTCGCGGTTGCACATCGCCTTTTCCTGCTGTTTGGTAAGAACTTGTAAGAGCTTCGTATATTGCTTGACAGATTACGCGTGCCTTCCACCATATTTCCGTAGTATATACCTGTGCTTCTTAAGGACTAACCATGACAGATACTTCGCGGAACCCTGCCACAATGACGAACGAAGAACTACATGCCCACTTCTCCGAGCTCTTGGTCAGTCGCGCCGAAGACGTGGATACATGCCTAGGGGAGTTTGACACCAAGCTCACCAATGCCGTGGACAAGATCGATGGACTCGAGAAATCCTTCAACGCCAATCTTGACGCTCGGTTCAAGGAGATTTTGAACAGATTGCCCGCACCCGCACCTGGCGCACGGCGCATTACGATCACGGGTCGGACTGCTGGTTTGGCTGCCGCCGCACCCCCGGCGGCTACCGCTGCAGTTGACGCACCTCAGACTTCCGCCGCGGCTGCTACAGCGACATTGGGGACATACGACGGGTACTACTACGACCCCGACGACGACGATCTGTTCGACGAGGAGGTTGAACAACCTCCAGTGTACCGCTGGCGTCCCGACATTACTACCGCAACGCTCGACCACAGGTACGTGATGATGATCATGTTGCAAAGCTTAAATTAAATATTCCATCTTTTGAGGGTAAATATAATCCTGATGCATATCTTACATGGGAGATGGAAGTAGAACAACGTTTTGCATGTTTAAAATATCCTGAGAATATGCGTGTTAGTGCTGCGACATGTGAATTTACTAAATTTGCTTCCCTTTGGTGGTCTGAGTATTGTCGTTTAAATCCTACTACTATTCCTAGTACTTGGACTGCTTTAAAAACTGCTATGCGTGTTCGTTTTGTACCTCCCACTTATCAACGTGATTTACTAAAGAATCTGACACGTTTAGAGCAAGGGAAAAATTATGTAGAAGAGTATTATCAGGAATTGCAAACGGGGATGGTTCGGTGTGGTCTTGTTGAATCTAATGAACAAATGCTGGCACGTTTCTTTGGTGGATTAAACAAGATTTCTAGCTGCTCCTCCACCATCATCCAATGCTCCTGCTCGTAGTGCATCTTCTATGCTTCCACGGGTAAGACAAAGGATATACAATGTCGCAAGTGCTGGGGTTTTGGTCATATTGAGAGACAGTGCACAACACAACGTGTGATGATGGTGCGGGAGGATGGTCAATACGATTCAGCGAGTGACTTTGATGAAGATACATTAGCCCTTATTTCTGCTCGAGATGGAGACAATTCTGATGCTGATGAAGAGATAGAGGTAATGGGAGCTGAATCTGCTGATCAATACAAGAGCTTAATTACACAACGTCTGTTGAGTGTGCAATTGAGCAAATCTGAACAAGATCAACGCCACAACCTGTTCCAAACACGTGGTGTTGTCAAGGAAAGAGCTATATGGATCATCATTGATGGAGGGAGTTGTAATAATCTGGCTAGTGTTGACATGGTAGAGAAGCTTGCACTTCCAACAAGACAACACACACATTCATATTACATCCAATGGTTTGAGAGTTCTCGAAAGATCAAGGTAACAAGAACGATACGTGTCCATTTTACTATTGGTACATATTCTGATTTTGTTGATTGTGATGTTGTACCTATGCAAGCTTGTTCTTTGTTACTTGGTAGACCATGGCAATTTGATAGAGAACCTGTTCATAATGGCAAAACTAATCACTATTCTCTTATGCATGATGGAAAGAAAATTGGTCTAAAACCTATGACTCCGGAACAGATTTTAAAAGATGATGTTGCTAGAGCTAGTAGAGCTAAAACTGAGGAGAAAAATAAAAGTGAGAATCAGATTGCTGCTGCAGATTTTATACCACCAAAGACCACTTAATATGATTCTAAACATGCTACTGAAATTCATTTGAAAAGTCCATGTATTCTTGCAAATAAAATTGATATTTCTAAACTAGATGTAAACAATACTCAATGTTATGCAATTATCTGCAAAGAGGTTTTGTTTTCATTTGAGGATATGCCTCCTTCTTTGCCACCCGTTGTTGCTAACCTTTTGCAGGAATATGAGGACGTTTTTCCCGCTGAGCTGCCACCAGGACTACCTCCTATTAGAGGAATTGAGCACCAAATTGATCTAATTCCTTGTGCTACGTTGCCCAACCGCGCGCCATATAGAACCAATCCAGAGGAGACAAAGGAGATACAACGCCAAATTCAGGAACTACTCGACAGAGATCATATTTGTGAGTCCCTTAGCCCCTGTGTTGTTCCTATTATTTTGGTACCTAAGAAAGATGGTTCTTCACGCATGTGTACTGATTGTAGAGATATAAATAATATTACTATTCGATATCGTCATCCTATTCCATGTTTGGATGACATGCTTGATGAATTGAGTGGCTCTACCATGTTTTCTAAAGTTGACTTGCGTAGTGGTTACCACCAGATTCGTATGAAATTGGGAGATGAATGGAAAACAGCATTTAAAACTAAGTTCGGTTTATATGAGTGGTTAGTGATGCCGTTTGGTCTAACTAATGCACCCAACACTTTCATGAGATTAATGAACGAAGTTTTACGTGCTTTCATTGGACGTTTTGTGGTAGTCTACTTTGATGATATTCTGATTTATAGCAAATCTTTAGAGGATCATTTGGACCAATTACGTGCTGTTTTCAATGCTTTACGTGAAGCACGTTTGATTGGTAATCTTGAGAAGTGCACCTTTTGCACCAATCGAGTTGCGTTTCTTGGCTATGTTGCTACATCACAGGGTATTGAAGTGCATCCAGCCAAGATTGAAGCTATTGAGAATTGGCCGCAGCCCAAGACGGTCACACAAGTGAGGAGTTTTCTTGGCCTCGCTGCTTTTTATAGGCGCTTTGTCAAAGACTTTGGATCAATTGCTGCGCCGCTGAATGAGCTTACCAAGATGGATGTGCCCTTTGTTTGGGGCGATGCACAACAACAGGCCTTCGTCATATGGAAAGATAAGCTAACACATGCTCCCTTACTCCAACTTCCTGATTTTAATAAGACTTTTGAGCTTGAATGTGATGCTAGTGGAATTGGTTTGGGAGGTGTGTTATTACAAGAGGGAAAACCTGTTGCATATTTTAGTGAGAAATTGAGTGGGGCTAGTCTGAACTATTCTACCTATGATAAATAATTATATGCGTTGGTTCGGATATTAGAAACTTGGCAACATTATTTATGGCCTAAAAATTTTGTTATACATTCTGATCATGAATCTTTGAAGCATATTCGTAGTCAAGCTAAGTTGAATCGTCGTCATGCAAAGTGGGTTCAATTTATTGAGTCTTTTCCTTATGTCATCAAACACAAAAAGGGTAAAGATAATATTATTGCTGATGCTTTGTCGCGCCGTTATACTTTGTTATCTCAACTTGACTTCAAAATATTTGGATTGAAAACTATTAAGGAACAATATGTGCATGATGCTGAATTTAAAGATGTGTTGCAGAATTGTAGAGATGGTAGAACATGGAACAAGTTCGTCTTCAACGATGGATTTGTGTTCTGTGCTAACAAACTATGTGTTCCAGATAGTTCTATTCGTCTTTTGTTGTTACAGGAGGCGCATGGAGGAGGATTGATGGGACACTTTGGTGTCAAGAAAACGGAGGATGTTCTTGCTGCACACTTCTTTTGGCCACATATGCGTCGAGATGTTGAGAGATTTGTGGCACGCTGCACTACTTGTCAAAAAGATAAGTCTCGCCTTAATCCACATGGTTTATATATGCCTCTTCCTGTTCCTAGTGTTCCTTGGGAGGATATTTCTATGGACTTTGTTTTGGGATTACCACGTACACAAAAGGGGAGGGATAGTATTTTTGTTGTTGTGTATCGGTTTTCTAAGATGGCACAATTTATTCCTTGTCATAAAACGGATGATGCTGTGCATATTGCTGATTTGTTCTTTCGTGAAATTGTTTGTTTACATGGTGTGCCAAATACTATTGTTTCTGATCGTGATACTAAATTTCTTAGCCACTTTTGGAGATGTTTATGGCCTAAGTTGGGGACTAAATTGTTATTTAGTACTACATGTCATCCCCAAACTGATGGACAAACTGAAGTAGTAAATAGAACTTTGTCTACTATGTTGCGGGCTGTTTTAAAGAAGAACTTAAAATTGTAGGAAGAGTGTTTGCCTCATATAGAATTTGCTTATAATCGTTCTCTGCATTCTACCACAAAGATGTGCCCGTTTGAGATCGTGTATGGTTTTTTTCCTCGTGCACCTATTGTTTTATTGCCTTTACCTTCTTCGGTGCAAATAATTTGGATGCTACACAACGCGCTGAAATGATATTAAACTTGCATAATACTACTAAAGATAACATAGAACACATGAATGCTAAGTATTAACTTGCTGGGGATAAAGGGAGAAAGAATGTTGTGTTTGATGTTGGAGATCTTGTTTGGTTACATTTGCGTAAGGATCGTTTTCCTGATTTACGCAAGTCTAAGTTAATGCCGCGTGCTGCTGGTCCCTTTAAGGTGTTAGAGAAAATAAATAATAATTCATATAAACTTGAGTTGCCTGCAGACTTTGGTACGGTTAGTCCTACGTTTAACATTGCAGATTTGAAGTCTTACTTTGGTGAGGAAGATGAGATTGCGTCGAGGACGATTTCAATTCAAGAAGGGGAGCATGATGTGGACATCCCATCTATTGATACAACCGTTGTACCTACAGCTACACACATACAAGGACCTATCACAAGATCTCGTGCGAAACAACTTAACTATCAGGTACTTTCGTTTCTTGGAACTATTCCTCACATACATGAGAATATGATGCTGCCTAAATCAGATGTATTTCTTACTCTTAGGAATGATGGACCAAGCATGGATGAGAGGGACAAGCATTGGAGCATGGCCATGCATGGAGATGGCAGCAAGCATGTGATGATCCAAGAGAAGGCCACGGATGAAGATTTTAGAACTTTGAGGCCACCATAATGAAGAAAGAAGGCTTGGACGAAATATTCAAGATCAATACTTCACTAATTCGTCCATAGCTTAATATGGTGCTGCGACACCTTTATTTTGGGCCAGGCCCATGTAATTTTCGCAGGAATTTAATTAGCCACTTTTTAGAGTCCGTATTTGAGGGGAAAAGGACTTCTAGGGTTGGATTCGGCCACCACTTCCATGGCTGGCCGAAACCCCACCTTTTCCTCCTTAAATACTCCCCATAGCCATCCCCCTAGACTCGGATTTTGTTTAGACATTAAGTTAGCCATCGTAGCAACTTCGCCAAGGCTTGAGCGTTGCAGAGGCCTCTTGTACTTCGCACCTATTCAGGATCCCACCTTTTCAATAAAGCTTTCCTCTTAATCCGCAATATCTTGATTGCAATATTGGTTCTTACTTGTTCTCAATTTCAGGTAGGAATTAAGACCCTCGCTGGTCAGGCTGATCGTGTTACCGCAGGATCGGTAACCTCCAGGAGATTGGCCTAGCGATTGCATTGGCGCTCGTGCTCGCACGTGTTGTCGGATCGTCAAGCCCGAACTCCACCAAATCGATTATCATCATCTCATCGAAAGATCGGACACCTTTGCCCTATCATATACGAAGCTCTTACAAGTTCTTACCAAACAACAGGAAAAGGCGATGTGCAACCGCGAGGTGCAGTGGGTCCAGAGATTGAACCGAGCGATTACCAGGAGTCGAGACATCGCACGTGGAGAAATCTGTGGAGCTTTGGGAAGGCTTAGCAAAGGGTTAGCAATTATCAAAACAACAATGCAAATGTTGAAAGAATCTCAATGGCTGTACTGTGCTGGTCCTAGGCTAGACCGTACTAGAGACGCGAGCCTAGATCACCAACGATGTCACGACACGACACAAGAAGCAATGTATGATGATATGGTACCCTGAAATGCGAACCGAGAAGTCGAAAATCACTATGATGGCGAGTGTCTAGAACTGATCGACGGGGTCTATAAACAGGTTAGCCCCAAAAAAAAATTCAAAATTTTTGTAGTATGCTCCAGAAAGCGCGCAGGCGCCAAAAAAATATCGCTGTAACGGCCGATGGAGAAAAGTGATCTCCGGAGCCGAAAATTAATATAGACAATTTTTTTTTTGCTCTCCTTCTGGACTTACGACTGAACTCTTAGCTCGACACGGACTTTATCTCAACACGGAAACAACAAGGAAGGAAAGTAAAAACAAAAAAAAACTAGGAAACAATAACTCAACTCGGACTCGTGCCGCGGCAGGAAAGGTGATCGGATCCGTGTCGTGGTAGGAAGGCTGTGGCAGAGTTTTAGGGTTTATGGTGGCTGGGTGTATGGCGGCGGAATTTGGTGGCGGTGACCTGTGAGTGTGGCGGTGACTACCGTGATCAGAACTCGAAACTCGACGCGACGATGCATACACAAATTCAACAATGCAAAACTGAAAAGATAATGCAAGGCGTAGATTTGTGATGGGATGGATCTAAACTCTAACTGTGTTTTTGGATTTTTCGTGGGTTATAGGTAAAACAGATCTAATCTACGAAAACAGTAAAATCTCACCGAGCA
The DNA here is from genome assembly GCA_030063025.1 of Avena longiglumis. Lineage (NCBI taxonomy): Eukaryota > Viridiplantae > Streptophyta > Magnoliopsida > Poales > Poaceae > Avena > Avena longiglumis. The sequence continues at coordinate 245,846,052 of CP125978.1, read as the reverse complement.
ACCTGAAATCTGATACCACTTGATAGGGCAAAGGTGTCCGATCTTTCGATGAGATGGTGATAGTCGATTTGGTGGAGTTCGGACTTGACGATCCGACTACACGTGCGAGCACGAGCGCCAATGCAATCGTTAGGCCAATCTGCTTAAGGTTACCGATCCCGCGGGAACACGATCAACCTAACCAACGAGGGTCTTAATTCCTACCTGAAATCGAGAACAAGTAAGAACCAATATTGCAATCAAGATATTGCGGATTAAGATGGAAGCTTTATTGAAAAAGGTGGGATCCTGTATAGGTGCGAAGTACAAGAGGCCTCTGCGACGCTCGATCCTTGGCGAAGTTGCTATGATGGCTAACTTAATGTATAAACAAAATTCGAGTCTATGGTGACGGCTATGGGGAGTATTTAAGGAGGAAAAGGTTGGGTTTCGGCTAGCCATAGAAGTGGTGGCCGAATCCAACCCTAAAAGTCCTTTTCTCCTCAAATATGGACTCTAAAAAGTGGCTATTTAAAATCCTGCGAAAATTACATGGGCCTGGCCCAAAATAAAGGTGTCGCAGCACCATATTAAGTTATGGATGAATTTGTGAAGTATTAATCTTGAATATTCCGTCCAAGCCTTGTTTTTTCATTATGGTGGCCTCAAAGTTCTGAAATCTTCATCCGTAGCCTTCTCTTGGATCATCACATGCTTGCTGCCATCTCCATGCATGACCATGCTCCAATTCTTGTTCCTCTTATCCATTCTTGGTCCATTATTCCTAAGAGTAAGAAATACATCTGATTTAGGCAGCATCATATTCTCATGTATGTGAGGAATAGTTCCAAGAAACGAAAGTACCTGATAGTTAAGTTGTTTAGCACGAGATCGAGTGACAGGTCCTTGTATGTGTGTACCTGTAGGTAGAATGGTTGTATCAATAGATGAGATGTCCACATCAGCTTGTCCCTCTCATCCATGCTTGGTCCATCATTCATAAGAGTAAGAAATACATCTGATTTAGGCAGCATCATATTCTCATGTATGTGAGGAATAGTTCCAAGAAACGAAAGTACGTTATAGTTAAGTTGTTTAGCACGGGATCGAGTGATAGGTCATTGTATGTGTTTAGATGTAGGTACAATGGTTGTATCAATAGATGGGGTGTCCACATCATGCCGCGACGTCAAGCTATGATGGTGATCTCTCTGCAAGATGTTAGGGGTGACCCCTTAGGGTGGCTTGATCTTTCACGAATTCCATGGGAATCGAGGGGGAAAGTGGTGGAAGGAGGAAGGGGATGAAATCCACGAACACACACGCGAAGAACTCGATGAACACACACACGAAAACACGATACAAGCCGATAGCTCACGCCGGTGGCAACCGGTCCAACACAATCCCTAGGATCGGCGTTGGGCAAGGCACTCTCCCACGTCCAACAACGGGGGTGAGAGGCTTGATGAGATCTTGACTACTTGGGCACGAGACACCGAGATCCCAAGGACATGTACCATTTGAACACACTAGGCAAAATCCAAGAGTTTGTGGATAATTTGGTGCTCCTTGTCAAGGAGCATGAGACAAATAGTTGATAGATCCTCAAAGGGGGGTGTCTTCAACTACAATTATCCAAGTCTAGGGTTTACAATAGAGGATGGGGGCTATATATAGGCCAGCCACATAAACAGGGATAGTTTAGGAACGAAATGGGAAAATACAGAGAGGGGTACAGGGCGCTGGGCCGAGCTGACGCGAACATGTTCAGGCACGTCCGGTAGTACCGGGCTCTCGACCGGTAGTACCGCTCAGGGTCCGGTAGTACCACTTGCAATCCTGGGGCTTCGGTTGGCATCGTCAGTAGTGAGCGGTAGTAGAGGGCAGTAGTACCGCTATCCGGTAGTACCGGTTCCAGCTCCGGTAGTACCGCTGGCATCTAGGGCTTGGTTGGGTTCCTCCTGGAGCGTCTGGTAGCAGGGTTCGGTGGTCCTGCTTGCACCGGTAGTACCGGTCGCCGTATTTGGTAGTACCGCTGGAGCCTGAGTGTGGATGGTCCCTTCCAGAGTGGTTTCTCCGTTCCATGGGTCCTTCTCTTCGTACCTGATGATGCACAGGGTGGGCGTATGAAGTAGCAAACCATCCAGGGGCGTGTCGAAATCACACAAGGAAAGGAGCGAGTTAACCTTAGCTTGTAGGAGTTTGGCTCAGGCGCGAGTCATGGGTCCACTTGGGGGGTTCGTAGGAGTAGATGTAGTAGCATTCGTACGACGTGCTGCATCAGCTCCCCCCCTTGGGAAAGAGTCGTCCTCGACTCTTCAACCTTCTCAACATCATAATCTCCATGGAAGGGTGAAAGGTCCTTAACATTGAACGTTGGGCTCACAAGTTACTTTGTTGTTGGGATATCGATGATGTAGGCGTTGTTGTTGATCCTCTTGAGTACGTTGAACGGTCCATCACCTCTTGGCTTGAGTTTGGAGTCGCGATCCTTGGGGAAGCGGTCTTTACTCAAGTGTATCCACACAAGGTCGCCTTCTTCGAAGATCATCTCTTTCTTGTTCTTGTTTAGCCTAGATGCTTGGCGAAGGACTTGTTGCTCGATCGTAGGTCTTGTGTCTTCATGTAGCTATTTCATTGCTTGGGCACGCTTGTCAACGTCCATGTTGGTGCGGTCGTGTAGAGGAAGAGGTAATATGTCGAGCGCGGTGAGAGGCTCGAATCCATAGACGATCATGAACGGTCTCATCATGGTGGTGGAGTGCTTTGCGCGATTGTTGGCGAACTCGGCGTGTGGGATGCATTCCTCCCAATCTTTAAGATTCTTCTTTATCAACACACGTAGAAGTGTGCCGAGGCTTCGATTGACGACCTCGGTTTGTCCATCGGTTTGAGGATGTGAGGCAGACGAGAATAGGATCTTGATGCCGAGCTTGGCCATGAGTGTCTTCCAAAAGTAGCTCATGAATTTGACGTCGCGGTCGGAGACGATTGTTCTTTGTACACCGTGTAGCCGAATTATTTCCCTGAAAAACAAATTTGCTACATGTGAAGCATCATAGGTCTTATGGCATGGAATGAAGTGTGCCATTTTGGAAAAGCGATCCAATACCACAAATATAGAATCATGTACATGTTTAGATCTAGGCAATCCTAACACAAAGTCCATGCTAATGTCCGACCAAGGTGCATGAGGAATAGGCAATGGCATATAAAGACCAAAAGGGTTAGACTTGGACTTAGCTTGGACACAAGTAGTGCATCGTTGGACGTGGCACTCCATGTCGCGCTTCATCTTGGGCCAATAGTATTGAGTGGAGAGCATGTCATATGTCTTGTCACAGCCAAAGTGACCCATAAGTCCCCACCATGGGACTCTTGAAGAAGCAAAATTTGTAGAGACGACTTCGGAATGCAAAGCTTGTTTTATTTGAAAAGAAAACCCTTATGCAAATAGAAATCATCAACCCCTTTGTCTATTGAACATGATGTAGCCCGACCTACGGTCGTTACTACATCTTGGTCTCCAACTTACGCCAAGTCGTCATGGACTCCAAAGGTGAATCCGTTCCTCTATGCGAGCCCCCTTCCTACCCTATTGAATGGTATGCTACTTCATACTCCGTCACATATGCATGATAGGTTCACATTGACAAGTACGGAGGCAAGGGAGGAAGCCCGGAGCATCAAGCCCGACAAGACGGAGGCTTGGAAGAGGAGGCGGAAGAAGACAGATCTCCAAATGCTCTCACGCCAGCAGAAGCCAAATACTGCCATCTCATGGTACTACCGGGATCTGGACCCAGTACCGGTCAGCGATACTACAGACGGCTCCAATCTGACGCTTCCAGACTGCAAGCCATACGGGTCCCAGAGCGGCACTACCGGTCCCAAGTCCCAGATTACACTGGCTCTGGCAAAGGCGCACTAGTTGGGACACAGCCCATGTATCCCCCTTTACTTACCTATTCGCCTAGTTTATCCCCAAACTACCCCTGTTTATGTGGTTGGCCTATAAATAGAGCCCCCACCCCTCATGTATCCCTTAGGCATAGATGATAGACTAAAGACAACCCCATTGTGGAATCTCTAGTTTTGCCTCATCCCCTTTACCAAGGGGACCGACTATCGTCACCAACCTCGATTGGACTTTGCATCACGCATCCATCGTTGAACAAGGCCTTGGAGTTAATTGTCTCATCTCCGAGTTGTCAAGACCCTCCCCAAGGTGTTCTTCCCTCTCCGATGTGGATTTGAGGGAGCACGTTGACCGATCTTTCCTTGCGAGGATTCTATCGGACTGGTGGCCGCCGTTCGGGAGCAATCGGCCTTGTATCGTGTGAGTTTTGCGTGTGTTCATCGTGTTCTTCGCGAGGTGTGTGTTTCCTTCCGCTACCTTCTCCCTTTCCCCTCGCTTTTCCATCGATTTTACCACGAGATCCGTGAAGATCGGGCACCCAAGAGGTTAACCCCTCCATCATCTGGTATCAGCAGCTTTTGGTTGCCACGGATTTCTCATCGATTTGGTCTTTTCCCCATAAATTCGAAAATTCCACCAAAAATAGCCCCAATTCGTGTTTTGGATCGATCTGTTATTTGAGTTCGTTTTGGTAGGTTTTGATCCGTGGATTGCTTTCTAAACTTGTTGATCTACCTTCCTTTGCGTTCCCATGGCCTAATTCCTTGATTTCCCCCGTCGATTTGGTGTTTTTCTTGAAGATTTTCCGTCCAAATCGTCCCAAACTCGCGAAAACGCGTCAGATCTGGGCGTCTCTGTCTACGGTACTACCGCCAACCGGTACTACCGGGCCCAAAATCCGGTACTACCGCCCAAGATAGAAAGAAAACAGCAAGTTCCAGATTTCAGCCTCTCACCGTTTTTAGCATAACTTTTGCATTCGAACTCGGATTTTGGTGTTCTTTAGCTCGTTTCGAAGAGGAGAAGGAGCTCTACATCATCATCCACGTTGTTCATGCTATCTACTCCATCCAAATTCCGTGAGCAAGGCGGAATCCAACAATAAAGTGTAAAGATCATCGACGAAAGGTATAAACATCCCGCGACTTCTCCCCACTTGCATTCCTTTGTGAACCCCACTATCTTTGCGAGCAACAAACACCTATTGAGACTAGTTCCTCTTATGATTGCTTGGGCTATGCACATTTGATACCTTATAGATTCCGAGCAAACGTTGTGAGCGCTATCTCATATAGTTATCTTGTATAGTTGTTGGCACAAGGAAGAGGCAAGTGAAAAGAAAAAGAAAAAAAAGGAGAAAAAAAGGAAAAGAGAAAAAGAAAGAAATATACATGTGCCTCATAGAATAGGAAGCGCAAGCTCGATGAACATCATATAGGTGGTACTTATTGTGCATATCTTGTAGCCCACCAATTTTATGCAATCGAACTAGCGTCTCTCCTTGTACTTGTGTGACACGAGCTTATAGTTTTTGCTAGGTAATCATTTGGTTCTTAGCTCACTTTCTCCGTCGCACAAGTCCCATTTATCCCACCGTGTGTGTTTCCTTGTACATATTTCCTATCTTGTGGATTAACTTGTTTGCTTTGTGATCATTGTGGTTCTTTACTTGCCATTACAACATCTTGATTTCGGATTTGTTCTTGACATGCCACTTTCCATACCTATCCACCATAGGCCTTGTGTGTTTGTGTTTTTTTGTTGGTAGTTGGTTTTGGTGTTCCACGTGAACTTCACTTTGCTTGGTTTATTGCTCTCAAGTGTGGCCACTTGCACGATACGATCTTCCAAGGTAAAGTAAGGTTCGACATTGTATCCCTAACACCCTCTACCACTTCCATATACAACACTTGGTCTTGTGAAGCATGTCTAGGGACTCCGGGACCGAGGATGATTTCTATGAAGAATCCACGATGAGCCACCATGCCTATGTCTCCACAAGCATGGATAACATGATGGAGGACTACACCAACAATGGCTCCACATGCTTGGGTGACATGGAGTGCTACAACAACAACGACTCCCCAAGCATGGGCGACTTCAATAACGACAACGACAAGCTCCTCAAGTCGCATCGGCCAAGACAGAGCCTACACCTCGAGTGCGCCAAGGTCCATCATCAAATGGACAAGTTCCAAAGCGACCTCCACAACTTCAAGAAGGACATGGACACCGACTTCGACAAAAACATGAGGATGGTCGCCAAGACTAATGATGCTTTGCGCTCATTAGAAATACTTACAAGGAAGAGTGCCAAGGTCAAGGGCCATCGTCGTGAGCGTCATATGGATGACCAAGTGCGCCACCTACATCAACCATCGGCAAGGCACGCCAATGACCTCCGTCGACACCATCACAAGGCATCGTCAACTTCTTGTGCCACCACCAAAATGGCACCAAGAGCAAGCCTTCGTCCACGCCATCAAGCTTCAACGACTACGCTTGAATTTGAAGACCTCATGAACGAGGAAAATGTAGACATCTACTTCGCCAAGTTGGATAGCATGAGCCTACCTCCACCACTACTACAAGATGGCCACAGGACGGTCGAGCATGGGATTTTCCCTTCGACCATGGAGGCGAGCAATGATGCCCATCTTATGGCATCCAACTTTGAAGGCGACAAGGTCAAGAATGGTGAGCATGGGATTTTCCCTTCACCAAAGAAGACGCATGGAGTTGAGGAAACCGAGCCTATCCCCATATGCTTGAGTGATGATGTGGTACCAATCCCATGTGAGTATGAGAGCCACTTAGCCCTCTTGAGTGAGAACAAGAGTGACATGAGTGAGTCCACCTTATGTGAGATTGAGTGCTTCCACTTGGAGGGCATGAGCGATACTCCTAGTGAGTTGATAGTGGTAGTTGATAGGTCAAGTGAGACCATTTCGATTTCTAACAACTTACCCTCTACCTCTAGTGTGTTCTCTTGTGTTGTGCTAGGTTCCATGGAGGAAGACGCCCGATGCTATGAAGCAATAATGCCTCGAATGGAGAAGATGTCCATGGTAGATGCTACGCCATGGATACATCAAGAAGATGAAGTCGTCCACAAGGAGGCCACTACTTCCACAACACCCACTTCATATGAGAGGTATGACCAAGGTAACAATAAGGATGTTGATGATGCCATGATCCCACTAGTGGACATGATGAATTGTGAGGATATGCATGCTATGGATGATACTTGTGACATTACATATGCTCATCCACTTTCCCATGTGATGCTTTGCCTTTGCATAATATTGATCATGTGGAATTGTTTGATTGTGATATCATTGCCATAAACATGCCATGCTATGCATCTTGTGTCTATCCTCCAATTGCTTTGGACTTGCCTTGTCATGCTAGTCATTCAATTTCTCCCGTTGTTTGCGATAAGATGAATGCTTGCTATTTCACTTGTTTTGCTTGCAACAATATTGATCATATGCGTTATAATGAGATGGCCCCCATAGCTTTCTCAATTTTTGGAGATTTTGATGATTGCCATGATAAGCATGTTCCCCACTTGCATACTCACCATGCATCTATTTCATACTTTATTGACATTAATGGTGATGTGCGCAAGAAGAGATACGTCACGATGGATGATGTGTATCTCTACCATGCACACACATTCTTACTTTTGTCTATGATGTATGTAGGTACCCGCACTATCATGTCAACCTCGGTTGAGCACGAGTTGACAAAAAGAGCTCTTGAGAGCATCCCACAAGTGAGTTCAAGATCGAACCCAGCTCTGATACCTTTTGCATGCTTTGCATCTTTCATGTTGACAAATTGTTCTTTCCTATGGTTTGCTTGCAAGCATGTTAATGGTATTATCTCCCCTTGTGACATTCATGTTTCTTCGCATCTAGATAATGATGTTTTGTGTGTTGCAACAAAAATGTTGAACATTTTCTCTTTCCGATGTTTTGGGTGCAACCACAATTCCATTAAGAGCATGTATTGTCATGAGAGCTTCCAAGAATCTCATCTTGTTGTTGCAACAAACATAAGGACCACTTGCTCTTTCATTTGGTTTGTTTTCAAATATGTTGTTTTTGCTTCCGCTTGGGATACTCATTTTCCCATGATATTTGCTTTCGATGATTTGTGTGTGACATCCAACATGTCAAACAATTTCTCTTTCCAATGGTTGGTTTGCACACATATTGTTGTTGCTTTGGACATTCTTCCTCGTGTGTTTTTGCCACATTCTCCTATTCTTGGATCAAAGATGTTGTTTGAAATTTGTATCCGATGCTTTGAATGCCCCACTAATACGTTATATGGAGTTTTTGTGTTTCCACATTTGGATGATGTTCAAACGATTTCCATGCACTTTGACCTTGCATATGCATCCCATTTGCTATACATGCATTGTACTAATAGTGTTGTGAACAAGAATGGACATGCCACATTTGACATGCTCCACTATCACGCACGAAAATATTTTGCTTGGTCTTTGTTGTGTGAAGGTACAAGTGCATACACGTCAACCTCTACCAACCACGTGTTGACAAGAAGATCCGAAGAGAGTTACCTATGGCTACACTTCTTTGAGCTATATCTACAAGCTAAGGTGACTTCCTTCTACTTGAGGACTCATGCTATAATCTTCATGAATTGGCTACGCTTTGAGTGTTGCTTTGCTTTTGTTGTGAGCTTTGTAGGCTTCAAGGAACGTGAAGGAACATTGAAGTGTCGTCAAGTCAATCTTCCCGAGGACGACTATATGGTGAACCCCAGGATCAAGAAGGTCTCTCGACCGCTTCTACTTTGTGATGAGCATGTAGAGTCGAGGACGACTCTTTTTGAAGGGGGGAGCTGATGTAGCCCGACCTACGGTTGTTACTACATCTTTGATAGGTCAAAGGTGTCCGATCTTTCGATGAGATGGCGATATTCGATTTGGTGGAGTTCGGGCTTGACGATCCGACTACACGTGCGAGCACGAGCGCCAATGCAATTGCTAGGCCAATTTCCTGGAGGTTACCGATCCTGCGTGAACACGATCAGCCTGACCAGCGAGGGTATGAATTCCTACCTGAAATCGAGAACAAGTAAGAACCAATATTGCAATCAAGATATTGCGGATTAAGAGGAAAGCTTTATTGAAGAGGTGGGATCCTGAATAGGTGCGAAGTACAAGAGGCCTCTGCGACGCTCGAGCCTTGGCGAAGTTGCGACTATGGCTAACTTAATGTCTAAACAAAATCCGAGTCTAGGGGGTCGGCTATGGGGAGTATTTAAGGGCGAAAAGGTGGGGTTTCGGCCAGCCATGGAAGTGGTGGCCGAATCCAACCCTAAAAGTCCTTTTCCCCTCAAATACGGACTCTAAAAAGTGGCTAATTAGAATCCTGCGAAAATTACATGGGCCTGGCCCAAAATAAAGGTGTCGCGGCACCATATTAAGCTATGGACGAATTCGTAAAGTATTGATCTTGAATATTTTGTCCAAGCCTTCTTTCTTCATTATGGTGGCTTCAAAGTTCTGAAATCTTCATCCGTGGCCTTCTCTTGGATCATCACATGCTTGCTGCCATCTCCATGCATGGCCATGCTCCAATGCTTGTCCCTCTCATCCATGCTTGGTCCATCATTCCTAAGAGTAAGAAATATATCTGATTTAGGCAGCATCATATTCTCATGTATGTGAGAAATAGTTCCAAGAAACGAAAGTACCAGATAGTTAAGTTGTTTGGCACGAGATCTTGTGATGGGTCCTTGTATGTGTGTTGCTGCAGGTACAACGGTTGTATCAATAGTAGGGATGTCCACATCATGCTCCCCATCTTGAATTGAAGTCGCCCCATTTAATCTCATCTTCCTCACCAAAGTAAGGCTTCAAATCTGCAATGTTAAATGTAGGACTAACTGTACCAAAGTCTGCAGGCAACTCAAGTTTGTATGCATTATCGGTGATTTTCTCTAACACCTTAAAGGGACCAAAGAAGACGTGGCATTAACTTAGACTTGCGTAAATCACGAAACGATCTTTACGCAAATGTAACCAAACAAGATCGCCAACATCAAACACAACATGCTTTCTCCCTTTATCCCCAAAGAAGTTTATACTTAGCATTCATGTGTTCAATGTTATCTTTAGTAGTCTTATGCAAGTTTAATATCATTTCAGCGCGTTGTGTAGCATCCAAATTATGTTGCACCGAAGAAGGTAAAGGCAAAAAATCAATAGGTGCACGAGGAATAAAACCATACACAATCTCAAATGGGCACATCTTTGTGGTAGAATGCAATGAACGATTATAAGCAAATTCTATATGAGGTAAACACTCTTCCCACAATTTTAAGTTCTTCTTTAAAACAGCCCGTAACATAGTAGACAAAGTTCTATTTACTACTTCAGTTTGACCATCAAGTTTGGGGATGACATGTAGTACTAAAGAGCAATTTAGTCCCCAACTTAGCCCATAAACATCTCCAAAACTGGCTAAGAAATTTAGTATCACGATCAGAGACAATAGTATTTGGCACACCATGCAAACGAACAATTTCACGAAAGAACAAATCAGCAATATGCGCAGCATCATCCGTTTTATGACAAGGAATAAAGTGTGCCATCTTAGAAAACCGATCCACAACAACAAAAATACTATCCTCCCCTTACGTGTTCGTGGCAATCCCAAAACAAAGTCCATAGAAATATCCTCCCAAGGAACACTAGGAACAGGAAGAGGCATATATAAACCATGTGGATTAAGGCGACTTAGCTTTTTGACAAGTAGTGCGGTGCACAAATCTCTCAACATCTCGACGACATGGCCAAAAAGAAGTGTGCAGAACAACATCCTCCGCCTTCTTGACACCAAAGTGTCCCATCAATCCTCCTCCATGCGCCTCCTGTAACAACAAAAGACGAACAGAACTATCTCGAATGCATAGTTTGCTAGCACGAACACAAATCCATCATTGAAGACGAACTTGTTCCAAGTTCTACCATCTCTACAATTCGCAACACCTCTTTAAATTCAGCATCATGCACATATTGTTCCTTAATAGTTTCCAATCCAAATATTTTGAAGTCAAGTTGAGATAACAAAGCATAACTTGGCGACAAAGCATCAGCAATAATATTATCTTTACCTTTTGTGTTTGATAACATAAGGAAAAGACTCAATAAATTCAACCCACTTTGCATGACGACGATTCAACTTAGCTTGACTACGAATATGCTTCAAAGATTCATGATCGAATGAATAACAAATTCCTTAGGCCATAGATAATGTTGCCAAGTTTCTAATGTCCGAACCAACGCATAATTCTTTATCATAAGTAGAATAGTTCAGACTAGCCCCACTCAATTTATCACTAAAATATGCAATGGTTTTCCTCTTGTAATAACACCCTCCCAAACCAATTCCACTAGCATCACATTCAAGCTCAAAAGTCTTAGTAAAATCAGGAAGTTGGAGTAAGGGAGCATGTGTTAGCTTATCTTTCAATATGACGAAGGCTTGTTGTGCATCGCCCAAACAAAGGGCACATCCTTCTTGGTAAGCTCATTCAGCGGCAATTGATCCAAAGTCTTTGACAAAGCGCCTATAAAAACCAGCGAGGCCAAGAAAACTCCTCACTTGTGTGACCGTCTTGGGCTGCGGCCAATTCTCAATAGCTTCAATCTTGGCTGGATCCACTTCAATACCCTGTGATGTAACAACATAGCCAAGAAACGCAACTCGATTGGTGCAAAAGATGCACTTCTCAAGGTTACCAAACAAACGTGCATCACGTAAAGCATTGAAAACAGCACGTAAATGGTCCAAATGATCCTCTAAAGATTTGCTATAAATCAGAATATCAACAAAGTAGACTACCACAAAACGTCCAACGAAAACACGTAAAACTTCGTTCATTAATCTCATGAAAGTGCTAGGTGCATTAGTTAAACCAAACGACATTACTAACCACTCATATAAACCGAACTTAGTTTTAAATGCTGTTTTCCATTCATCTCCTAATTTCATATGAATCTGGTGGTAATCACTACGCAAATCAACTTTAGAAAACATGGTAGAGCCACTCAATTCATCAAGCATGTCATCTAAACGTGGAATAGGATGACGATATCGAATAGTAATATTATTGATAGCTCTACAATCAGTACAAATGCACGAAGAACCATCTTTCTTAGGTACCAAAATAATAGGAACAACACAAGGGCTAAGGGACTCACGAATATGATCTCTGTCGAGTAGTTCCTGAATTTGGCGTTGTATCTCCTTTGTCTCCTCTGGATTGGTTCTATATGGCGCGCGGTTGGGCAACGTGGCAGCAGGAATTAGATCAATTTGATGCTCAATTCCTCTAATAGGAGGTAATCCTGGTGGCAACTCAGCGGGAAAGACGTCCTCATATTCCTGCAAAAGGTTAGCAACGGTGGGTGGCAAAGAAGGAGACATATCCTCAACTGAAAACAAAACCTCTTTGCAGACAATTGCATAACATTGAGTATTGTTTACATCTAGTTCAGCAATATCAATTTTATTTGCAAGCATACATGGACTCTTCAAACGAATTTCAGTAGCATGTGTAGAATCAGATTTAGTGTTCTTTGGTGGTATAAAATCTGCAGCAACAATCTGATTCTCACTTTTATTTTTCTCCTCAGTTTTAGCTCTACTAGCTCTAGCAAGATCATCTTTTAAAATTTGTTCGGGAGTCATAGGTTTAAGACCAATATTCTTTCCATCATGCATAAGAGAATAGTGATTAGTTTTGCCATTATGAACAGATTCTCTATCAAATTGCCATGGTCTACCAAGTAACAAAGAACAAGCTTGCATAGGTACAACATCACAATCAACAAAATCAGAATATGTACCAATAGTAAAATGCTGCACTGCGTTCTTGTTACCTTGATCTTGCGAGAACTCTCAAACCATTGGATGTAATATGAATGTGGGCGTTGTCTTGTTGGAAGCGCAAGCTTCTCTACCATGTCAACACTGGCCAGATTATTACAACTCCCTCCATCGATGATGATCCGTATAGCTCTTTCCTTGACAACACCACGTGTTTGGAACAGGTTGTGGCGTTGATCTTGCTCAGATTTGCTCAATTGCACACTTAACACACGTTGTGTAATTAAGCTCTTGTATTGATCGGCACTTTAGCTCCCATTACCTCGGCTCTTCATCGACGTAATTGTCTCCATCTCGAGCAGAAATAAGGGCTAGTGTATCTTCATCGAAGTCACTCGCTGAATCGTATTGACCATCTTCTCGCACCATCATCACACGTTGTGTTGTGCACTGTCTCTCAATATGACCAAAACCCCAGCACTTGCGGCATTGGATATCCTTTGTCTTACCCGTGGAAGCCATAGAAGACGCACTACGAGCAGGAGCATTGGATGATGGTGGAGGAGCAGCTGGAAATCTTGTGGTGGCCTTGGATGTGGTAGTAGCTAGTGGCGAATCTCGAGGAGGCGCTGATTGTCGGGATGTCCAAGAGGATGTGTGACCTGCAGAATTATTACTCCTCCTCCATGGTGTTTGGCGATCCTGCACTTCACGTTCAGCTTTGCAAGCAAGATGAAACAAACGAGTGATAGAATTATATTCCTTATAATCTAATATGTGTTGAATGTCCTTGTTTAATCCACCAAAGAAACGTGCAAGAATTTGTTCATTAGATTCAACAATACCACACCGAACCATCCCTGTTTGCAATTCCTGATAATACTCATCTACAGAATTTTTCCCTTGCTCTAAACGTGTCAGATTCTTTAGTAAATCACGTTGATAAGTAGGAGGTACGAAACAAACACGCATAGCAGTTTTTAAAGCAGTCCAAGTACTAGGAATAGTAGTAGGATTTAAACGACAACACTCAGACCACCAAAGGGAAGCAAATTTAGTAAATTCACATGTAGCAGCACTAACACGCATATTCTCAGGATATTTTAAGCATGCAAAACGTTGTTCTACTTCCATCTCCCATGTAAGATATGCATCAGGATTATATTTACCCTCAAAAGATGGAATATTTAATTTAAGCTTTGCAACATGATCATCACGCATCGTGGGCGAGCGTTGTGGTAGTAATGTCGGGGACGGCCAGCAGGTACCTGTGGAGGTTGTTCAACCTCCTCGTCAAACAGATCGTCGTTGTCGGGGTCGTAGTAGTACCCGTCGTCTGTCCCCAATGTCGCAGCAGCAGCCGCGACAGAAGTCTAAGGAGCGTCAGCCGCAGCGGTAGCCGCCGGGGGTGCGGCGGCAGCTGAACTAGCAGTCCGACCCGTGATCGGAATACGCCGTGCGCCATGTGTGGGTGCCGGTGCGGGTGCGGGTAATCGGTTCAAAAGCTCCTTGAACCAAACGTCAAGCTTGGCGTTGAAGGATTTCTCGAGTCCATCGATCTTTTCCATGGCGTTGGTGATCTTGGTGTCAAACTCCCGAGGCGCGTATCCACGTCTTCAGCGCGACTGACCAAGAGCGCGGAGAAGTGGGCATGTAGTTCTTCGTTCGTCATTATGGCAGGGTTCCGCGAAGTATCTGTCATGGTTAGTCCTTAAAAAGCACAGGTATATAGTACGGAAATATGGTGGAAGTCACGCGTAATTCGTCAAGCAATATACGAAGCTCTTACAAGTTCTTACGAAACAGCAGGAAAAGGCGATGTGCAACCATGAGGATCAGTGGGTCCAGAGATTGAACCAAGCGATAACCAGGAATCAAAACACCGCACGTGGAGAGTATATGTGGAGCTCTGGGAAGGCTTAGCAAAGGGGGTTAGCAATTATCAAAACAGCAATGCAAAAGTTGAAAGAATGCTCAACGACGGTACTGTGCTGGTCCTAGGCTAGACCGTACTAGAGACGCGAGCCTAGATCACCAACGATGTCACGACGCGACACAACAAGCACTGTATGATGATATGGCACCCTGAAAAGCGAACCGAGAGGTGAAAAATCACTATGATGGCGAGTGTCTAGAATTGATCTACGGGGTCTAAAAAATAGGTCAGCCCCAAAAAAAAATTTCGAAATTTTTTATTTTTCTCCGGAAAGCGCGCAGACGCCAAAACAATATTGCTATAACGGCCGATGGAGAAAAGTGATCCCCGGGATAGAAAAATAGTATAGCCAGAAAATTTTTTCGGAGGCGGTTCCAGACCGGACTCTTAGCGCGAATTTTTTTCGGAGGCGGTGGACATCCCATCTATTGATACAACCATTGTACCTACAGCTACACACATACAAGGACCTATCACAAGATCTCGTGCCAAACAACTTAACTATCAAGTACTTTCGTTTCTTAGAACTATTCCTCACATACATGAGAATATGATGCTGCCTAAATCAGATGTATTTATTACTCTTAGAAATGATGGACCAAGCATGGATGAGAGGGACAAGCATTGGAGCATGGCCATGCATGGAGATGGCAGCAAGCATGTGATGATTCAAGAGAAGGCCACGGATGAAGATTTCAGAACTTTGAGGCCACCATAATGAAGAAAGAAGGCTTGGACAAAATATTCAAGATTAATACTTCACAAATTCGTCCATAGCTTAATATGGTGCTGCGACACCTTTATTTTGGGCCAGGCCCATGTAATTTTCGTAGGATTTTAATTAGCCACTTTTTAGAGTCCGTATTTGAGGAGAAAAGGACTTCTAGGGTTGGATTCGGCCACCACTTCTATGGCTGGCCTAAACCCCACATTTTCCTCCTTAAATACTCCCCATAGCCGTCACCATAGACTCGGATTTTTTTTAGACATTAAGTTAGCCATCATAGCAACTTCGCCAAGGCTCGAGCGTCGCAGAGGCCTCTTGTACTTCGCACCTATACAGGATCCCACCTTTTTCAATAAAGATTTCATCTTAATCCGCAATATCTTGATTGCAATATTGGTTCTTACTTGTTCTCGATTTCAGGGAGGAATTAAGACCCTCGTTAGTCAGGTTGATCGTGTTCCCGCAAGATCGGTAACTTCCAGGAGATTGGCCTAGCGATTGCATTGACGCTCGTGCTCGCACGTGTAGTCGGATCGTCAAGCCCGTACTCCACCAAATCGACTATCACCATCTCATCGAAAGATCGGACACCTTTGCCCTATCAAGTGGTATCAGATTTCAGGTTGCTCGGTGAGATTTTACTGTTTTCCTAGATTAGATCTGTTTTACCTATTAGCCACGAAAAAGCCAAAAACACAGTTAGAGTTTAGATCCATCCCATCACCAATCTACGCCTCGCATTATCTTTTCAGTTTTGCATTGTTGAATTTGTGTTTGCATCGTCGCGTCGAGTTGCTGGTCTTAGTGTCTCATCCCTTAGAGTTTCGAGTTTTGTTCACAGTAGTCACCGCCACCCTCATAGATCACCGCCACCATATTCCACCGCCATACACCCAGCCACCATAAACCCTAAAACTCTGCCACCGCCTTCCTACCGCGACACGGATCCGATCACCTTTCCTGCCGCGGCACGAGTCCGAGTTGAGTTATTGTTTCCTAGTTATTTCTTTTTACTTTCCTTCTTTGTTGTTTCCGTGTTAAGATAAAGTCCGTGTCGAGCTCAAAGTTTTGTCGTAAGTCCAGAAGGAACCGCCTCCGAAAAAAATTCTGGCTATACTGATTTTCGGCCCGTGGATCATTTTTCTCCATCGGTGGTTATAGCGATATTTTTTTGGCGCCTGCGCGCTTTCCGGAGCATAATAAAAAAAATTCGAAATTTGTTTTTGGGGCTAACCTGTTTTTAGACCCCGTAGATCAGTTCTAGACACTCGCCATCATAGTGTTTTTCGACATCTCGGTTCGCTTTTCAGGATACCATATCATCATACATTGCTTGTTGTATCGCGTCGTGACATCGTTGGTGCTCTAGGCTCGTGTCTCTAGTACGGTCTAGCCTAGGACCTGATGGAGGGGTTAACCTCTTGGGTGGCCTGATCTTCACGGATCTCGTGGTCAAATCGATGGGAAAGCGAGGGGAAAGGGAGAAGGTAGCGGAAGCGAACACACACCTCGCGAAGAACACGATAAACACACGCAAAACTCACACGATACAAGGCCGATTGCTCCCGAACGGCGGCCACCGGTCTGATAGAATCCTCGCAAGGAAAGATCGGTCAACGTGCTCCCTCAAATCCACATCGGAGAGGGAAGAACACCTTGGGGAGGGTCTTGACAACTTGGAGATAAGACAATGAACTCCAAGGCCTTGTTCAACGATGGATGCGTGATGCAAAGTCCAATCGAGGTTGGTGACGATAGTCGGTCCCCTTGGGTAAGGGATGAGGCAAAACTAGAGATTCCACACAAGGGGGTTGTCTTTAGTCTATCATCTATGCCTAAAGGATACATGAAGGGGTGGGGGCTCTATTTATAGGCCAGCCACATAAACAGGGGTAGTTTAGGGATAAAACTAGGGTTTGGACGAGCTAGAGGGGTACATGGGCCGAAGGCCCAGCTGGCGGCGCGCAGGCCCAACATGTAGGCTGGAGACTCCGGTGTAGGGTCCGGAGATGTTAGGGGGTGGCCCGATCTTTCACAAATCTCCGCGGGAATCGAGGGTGAGGCGGTGGAAGGGGGAAAGGGGGATGAAATCCACGAACACACGCACATGAAGAACCCGACGAACTCACGCACACAAAACACGATACACGCCGATAACTCACGCCGGTGGCAACCGGTCCAACATAATCTCTAGGATCGGTGTTGGGTGAAGCTCTCTTTCCACGCCAACAACGGGGGACGAGGTGCTTGGTGAGATCTTGACGACTTGGGGGCGAGAAACCGAGAACCCAAGGCCTTGTACAACTTGAACGCACTAGGCAAGATCCAAGAGGGGGGTGGATAATCCGGTGCTCCTTGGTAGGAGCATGACACCAATAGATGTAAGTTCCTCAAAGGGTTTCCTTAATCTATTATTATCCAAGTCTAACGTTTACAATAAAGGGTGGGGTCTATATATAGGCCAGCCACATAAACAGGGGTAGTTTCGGAATGAAAAGGTAAAATATAGGAAGGGGTACAAGGCGCTGGGCCAAACTGATGCGTTCAGGTTCAGTCAGGACCGGTAGTACTGGTCGGGCAACCGGTAGTACCGGTCGCAACCGGTAGTACCGCTCCGGGCGTAGTAATCTTCTTGGCGATCCCGAGCTTCCGTCGAGCTCAGAAGGAAGCGGAGGGGGCGGTAGTACGCCCACCCAGTACCGGTTCTGGCCGGTAGTACCGTAGTCGTCTGGCCCTTGGTTGGGCTCCTGCTCGGGTGTCCGGTAGCTGGGGCCGGTAGTACCGCTTGAACCGGTAGTACCGGTCGCTTCAACCGGTAGTACCGCTGGAGTCTGGCAGCGACTGGTTGCTTCCGCTCCGGCTACTCCGTCCACTGGATCCTTCTCTTCGTACCTGATGATGCACAAGGTATGCGTATGAAGTAGCAGGACATCGAAGGGTGTATCGAAGTCACACAAGGAGAGGAGCGAGTTCACCTTAGCTTGTAGGAGTTTGGCTCGGGCGCGAGTCATAGGTCCACTTGGGGAGCTTGTGGGAGTAGATGTAGTAGCGTTCGTGGGACGGACTGCATCAGCTCCCCCCCCCTTGGGAAAGAGTCGTCCTCGACTCTTCAACCTTCTCAACTTCATCTTCTCCATGGTAGGGTGATAGGTCCTTGACATTGAATGTCGAGCTCACAAGATACTTTGATGTTGGGATATCGATGATATGGGCGTTGTTGTTTATCCTCTTGAGCACTTTGAATGTTCCATCACCTCTTGGCTTGAGTTTGGAGTCGCGTTCCTTGGGGAAGCGGTCTTTACTTAAGTGTATCCACACAAGGTCGCCCTCTTCAAAGATCATCTCTTTCTTGTTCTTGTTTAGCCTTGATGCTTGGCGAAGGACTTGTTGCTCGATCGTAGCTCTTGTGTCTTCATGGAGTTTCTTCATTGTTTGAGCACGCTTGACAACGTCCATGTTGGCACGTTCATGAAGTGGTAGTGGAAGGATATCGAGCGCGGTGAGGGGCTCGAAGCCATAGACGATCATGAACGGGCTCCTCATGGTGGTGGAGTGCTTGGCGCGGTTGTAGGCGAACTCGGCGTGTGGAATACATTCCTCCCAGTCTTTAAGGTTCTTCTTTATCAACACCCGGAGGAGTGTGCCAAGGCTTCGATTGACGACCTCGGTTTGTCCATCGGTTTGAGGATGCGATGCGGACGAGAAGAGGAGCTTGATGCCGAGCTTGGCCATGAGAGTCTTCCAGAAGTAGCTCATGAATTTGACGTCGCGGTCGGAGACGATTATTCTTGGTACACCATGCAGCCTAATTATTTCCCTGAAAAACAAATTGGCTACATGTGAAGCATCATCGTCTTATGTCACGGAATAAAGTGTGCCATTTTTGAAAAGCGATCCACTACTACGAAGATAGAATCATGTCCATGTTCAGATCTAGGCAAGCCTAACACAAAGTCAATGCTAATGTCCGACCAAGGTGCATGAGGAATAGGCAATGGCATATAAAGACCAAAGGGGTTGGACTTAGACTTAGCTTGGATACATGTAGTGCATCGTTGGACGTGTCGCTCCATGTCGCGCTTCATCTTTGGCCAAAAGTAGTGAGTGGAGAGCATGTCATATGTCTTATCACGGCCAAATTGACCCATAAGGCCTCCACCATGGGACTCTTGAAGAAGCAAAAGTTGGTGAGACGATTTCGGAATGCAAAGCTTGTTTTGTTTGAAAAGAAAACCCTTATGCAAATAGAAATCATCAATCCCTTTGTCTATTGAACATTTTGTAAAAATTGGTCCAAAGAAGGGGTCGGACGCATACAGAGATTTGATGTCATCAAGACCCAAGACATTTACTTCGAGTCGTGTAAGAAGGCTTGTGTTTTTGCGAGATAAGGCCTCCGCTACCACATTTTCTTTGCCCTTCTTGTATTTGACAATGTAAGGAAAAGACTCCATGAACTCAACCCATTTGGCGTGCCTTTTACTCAAATTGGCTTGGCCCTTAAGATACTTCAACGACTCATGGTCGGAATGGATGATAAATTCTTTGGGCCAAAGATAGTGTTGCCACACTTGAAGAACTCGAACCAAGGCAAAAAGTTCTTTGTCATAAATGGGATAGTTTAGGCGTGCGCCATCAAGTTTCTCACTATGGTAAGCAATAGGACGCCCATTTTGCATAAGGACGCCACCAATGCCAATACCACTAGCGTCACATTCAATCTCAAAGGTTTTTGTGAAATCCGGTAATGCAAGAAGTGGTGCTTCGGTGAGCCTCTTTTTGAGCTCATCAAAAGCCTTTTGTTGTGCTTTTCCCAAAACGAACGTGACATTTTTTTTGGTCAATTTGTTGAGGGGGCAAGCAATGGTAGAAAAGTCTTTCACAAAGCGACGGTAAAAGCCAGCCAACCCATGAAAACTACGAAATTCACTAACATTTGTAGGGATGGGACAATCTCGTATGTCCTTGACTTTTGATACATCAACTTCAATGCCATTAGAAGACACAACAAAACCAAGGAAAATCAGCTTGTCTTTTGCAAAAGTGCAATTTGGGAGATTAGCATAAAGCTTTTCATGACGGAGGATTTGAAGGACCTCCTTAATATGAGTAACATGCTCCTCTAGTGACTTGCTATAGACAAGGATGTCATCAAAGTAAACAACTACACTCTTCCCAATGAGAGATCTCAAAATATGGTTCATGAGGCGCATGAAGGTAGATGGGGAATTAGATAAGCCAAAAGGCATAACCAACCATTCATAGAGACCAAGCTTGGTCTTAAATGCGGTTTTCCACTCATCACCTTCGGCCATGCGAATTTGATGGTAACCACTACGAAGATCAATTTTCGAAAATATAGTGGCTCCACATAACTCATCAAGCATGTCATCAAGACGCGGTATAGGATGTCGATAACGCACGGTGATAGCATTGATTGACGCGATCCATGCATAACCGCAACGTATCATCCGTTTTTGGAACTAGAATCACGGGACCGCTTGGGCTAGTGCTTACTTGGATCAAACCTTTGAGACGAGTTGGTTGATTTGACGTTCGATCTCCTTTGTCTCTTCCGGTTCGATGATACACGCGGGTTTGGGAGTGGGGCACCGGGTATGAGGTCGATGCGGTGCTCGATTCCATGAAGAGGAGGAAGGCCATGAGGAAGCTCTTTGGGAAATACATCTTGGAATTCCTGCAAAATAGTCATCAAAGGAGGAGGAACATTTGTCAAGTCGTTAGTTCCTTGCGCTAGTCCCTTGCATACAAGGACATAGTGCAAGATGGAGGGGTTGTTCCGCACTTCTCTCATCTCACTTTTGGTGGCAAGAAGAACACTCTTAGTTTTTCCACTCGAGTTTGGCTTGTAGCTCTCACTCACTATGGTGTGGTTCTCTCGCTCACCACTCTTCTCACAAGGTGTTTTTGTGTATTGCGCCCTCGCTAAAGCCTTTGCATTGTCCGCAATTATTTGGCTAGGAGTCATTGGTTGCAACACACAAGTTTTATCAAGCCATTTGAAGTTGTAAGTGTTTGAGTGACCATCATGCAAAGCACACTTGTCATATTTCCACGGCCTTCCGAGCAACATATGGCAAACCGTCATAGGGACCACGTCACATTCCACCTTGTCCTTGTAGGGCCCAATTGAGAACGTTACCGAGACGGTGTGCTTGATCTTGACGGATCCTTGGTCACTTATCCATTCGATATGGTAGGGGTGTTTATGTGGATGGAGGGTGAGGTTGAGTTTCTCACACAATTCCGTGCTTGCAAGATTGTGGCAACTCCCTCCATCGATGACAACTTTGATGGACTTCCCATTGATGCCGGCACGAGTTTGGAAGATGTTCGAGCGTTGGTCTTCATCTCATTGACTTGGGTATTTAAGACCCTTGTGACCACAAGCGATGGACTTGTGTCATGCTCACACACAAGAAGTTCTTGGTCCTCTTCCAAATGTTGCCTTGCCATGGCTTCCTTGACCCTTGCATCAAACTCTTCTTCACTCAAGTATTCTTCATCGCCGTTGTCATGGATGAACAAAACTTTCTTGTTTCCACATGCGGCCGACTTGTGTCCTTTGCCTCCACACTTGTAGCATTCACCATTGAATGGTTGATCATCCCTTGTGTTTTTGCCACTTGGGGGTTGTTTTCCTTGAGGGAGAGTTGGCTTGAAGGGAAGCTTGGTGGTAATTGAGGAGCTTCCACTTGGTGTTGTTGGAGTAGTGGTTGGTGCTTGTTTGTAGGTGAAGTACGTCTTTGGATTGTTGTACTTGATGTCTTCTTGCACTTGACGCTCGGCCTTTGATGCGATGTGCACAAGCTCAACCATGTTGTTGTACTTTTGGAACTCGGTGATGCGCTTGATGGGATGGTTCAAGCCATTGAGGAAGCGTGCCATTGTTTGTTCATCTCGCTATTCAATGTTGGCACGGATCATGTTGAGCTCCGTTTGCTTGAAGTACTCTTCCACGGTCTTTGTCCCTTGACTAAGCGTTTGAAGCTTGTTGAAGAGGTCACACGTGTAGTGTGAAGGAACAAAGCGGGATCTCATATGAGCCTTCATATCTTGCCAAGTTGCAATTGGAGGCTCTTCTTTTGCTTCGCGAGCGAGTTGGACTTGGTCCCACCAAAGGTTGGCATACTCATCAAACTCGAGGGATGCCATGACTATCATCTTCTCATTGCTATAGTTGTGCATGCGGAAGATCTTGTCGACCTTGAGTTCCCACGAGAGATATTCCTCGGGTTCATTGGAACCGGTGAACTTGGGCATGGTGAATTTGAGCTTGCCGAAAGTTTCTTCTCCATTGCGGTTCCGGTTGCGGCGGTTGCCATGATTTGGGCGGTCATCATCATCATCCGAGCTCTCATGTCTTGCTTGGTGATGGTTGCGTTGCTCTTGTGGTTGTTGAGCTGCCACGTTTGGTGGAGGAACTTGGTTTTGACGACGATCTTGGGAAGCTTGCTCGTTTTGTTGGCATTGTTGAGGACGATGAGGGGGTTGATGGTCCTCACGACGATCTTGGGGAGCTTACTGTTGTTCTTGTCGTGGGTGGTGCCGAGGAGCATTGTCTTGCGCCCTGTGGCGAGGAGGACGTCGAGCCGCATGCGCAATGGGCTGCTCTTCTTCTTCTTGATGTAGAGGAGGATCATCATGACCATCATGTTGCCGACGTGGACGATCATGTCGATGATGACGCCTTGGAGGATCTTCGAGTGCTTCACGGCGACGGTGATCTTGTTCGTCCTCTTCGGATGCTTCACTTGTTGTTGAAAGGACATGTCGACGGCGATGGGATTGGTGGTCCATGTGAGGTTGCTCTTGTTGAATCACAAGTGCCCTTGGTTGTGGCCGGTTCGCTTCACGTCGTGGAGGTCTTGCGGAGAGGTCACCATCATAGCTTGACGTTGCGGCGTGTCTCGGCGATGGTACGTCTTGAGAAGAGCTCATGGATTGAAGAACGGGTCCATCCCGGTGCCTTGAAGCGTGACGGCGAGGTGCACTTGATTCACTTGAGGAGTGCCGAGATGAGCTTGAGTCGCGCGGGCGTGGCCTTGCTAGTCCATCAATGAGGCGTTGAAGCTTCTCATCCGTTGAGGCGAGTGCGCGACCAAGAGCTTCATTTTGATGACCGAGGTTGTGTTGCATGGCATGAATTTGGCCTCGGACTTCTTCGAAGCGGTTGTCGATGTTCTTGAACTCCACGCGGGCTTCGCTAAATTGTTCATCTTGGCGCCGCTCGAGAGCTTCACAACGGTAGTTGAATTCTCCTTGGACCTTCCAATGGTCCCATCATGTCATGAATTGTGTGTCGTCCTCCGGAGGTTGTGGTGGTTGGGACGGCTCTCCATTCCTTTCCATGATGCAAAGCCAACAAGGGTTGCATATGGAGAGTAAGGGTGCGTAGAGTTAGCCTTTTACCTCACCTTGGAGATTATATCAAACCAATTGCCACACAAATGAGCGAACAGCGTGCAAAGTGAAATGGGCAAGAAACTCACACACAAATATGCTACAACTCTCAAAAGCTTTGGGTGGAAGGTTAGGATTGTGGAAAACCAAATGAAACGATCCAAGCAAAAGGTTATTGTTCTACGTGGTAAAGAACCAAAGATCAAAAGCAAAAGGATATGATCTACAAAAACACGGAAAAACACACACGTGGAGACAAACGGGGTTAGCACGACTATGAAAATGAGCACAAAAGGTCCTAACGAAGACTACGCTCGGTTGTCGTGCCAACTCAAGGAGAGACCACAACTCGTTTGCCAAAATTGGATAAGCAATAGATTTGTGCACTTGCCTTGGTGCGCTCTTTTCCTCTCTTTTGTTGGCTTACAAGCTTGGTATTCTCTTTGTATTGGGAGACTATGTATCTTTTCTATTTTTTTTATTCTTTCTCTTTTTCTCCCTTTCTATGCTACTATGTTAACTTTTGTATTTTGCCTCACACTCTCACTTTTCAAAGGCAAGTGCACAATGCTTAGACAAACTCAAAATGAGTTGCTCTCATAGGATAGATACACACAAGGAAGATATGGGGCTGTCAAAGTGGCGCAAGTTATACCTTCGGTATTGTTGACGACTTGCAACCGTTGGTGGGGATGATGTTCGAGTGTCGCGGTATCGTTGAGCGCGTGGTGACTTTGATGCGGAAGCTGTTGTGAAAATGGCGACAAACACGCGAAACACGAACAAGTGAAGTGGAAAAGTCAGCAAACGAAGTTGAGGCGGCAAAGGAGCAAGGAAACACGGTCAGAGGCGGGCGGTAGTACCGCCAGGAGCAACAGGTAGTACCGGCGGGCGGTAGTACCGCTTGTGCGGCCGGTAGTACCGGTGATTTGCGGTAGTACCGCTCGCACAACCGGTAGTACCGCTAGGCGCGGAACTGGAACGAGATCAACTTGACAAAATCCTCAAATTCGTGGCGATCTGACCGAAAGGCTGGGCTAGGAACATGAAAAGGCTATAGATCGACTCCAAAAGCAACAGATCTATGAACCAGAACCACGAAAAACTCACCAAATCCAAAGATCGATCCGAAGGCAAATTGGGGATCTTTTTGGTGGGATTTTCGATTTTAATGGGGATAAAGAAAAATTGGGGGGGGAAATTCGTGATTAACCTGGCTCTTGATACCAAGATGTTAGGGGGTAACCCCTTGGGGTGGCCCGATCTTTCACGAATCTCCACGAGAATCGAGGGTAAGGCGGTGGAAGGGGAAAGGGGGATGAAATCCACGAACACACGCACACGAACAACCCGACGAACTCACGCACACAAAACACGATACACGGCGATAACTCACGACGGTGGAAACCGGTCCAACATAATCTCTAGGATCAGTGTTGGGCGAAGCTCTCTCTCCACACCAACAACGGGGGACGAGGTGCTTGGTGAGATCTTGACGACTTGGGGGCGAGAAACCGAGAACCCAAGGCCTTGTACAACTTGAACGCACTAGGCAAGATCCAAGAGGGGGGTGGATAATCCGGTGCTCCTTGGTAGGAGCATGACACCAATAGATGTAAGTTCCTCAAAGGGTTTCCTTAATCTATTATTATCCAAGTCTAACGTTTACAATAAAGGGTGGGGGCTATATATAGGTCAGCCACATAAACAGGGGTAGTTTCGGAACGAAAAGGTAAAATATAGGAAGGGGAACAAGGCGCTGGGCCAAACTGATGCGTTCAGGTTCAGTCAGGACCGGTAGTACCGGTCGGGCAACCGGTAGTACCGGTGCATTGTAGTACCGCTCGGGTAGTACCGGCTGCGATCTGAGCTTCCGTCGGATTAGCCTCAGAAGAAGGTAGGAGGGGCGTAGTATCGCCCACCGTAGTACCGGTTCTGGCCGGTAGTACCATAGTCGGCCCTTGGTTGGGCTCCTATTTGGGGTGTTCGTAGTCGTAGTACTGGTCGCTTCAACCGTAGTACTACCGAGTCTGGCAATGATCGGTTGCTTCGCTCGGCTACTCCGCCCATCGGATCCTTCTTCGCACTGATGATGCACAAGGTATGCGTATGAAGTAGCAGGACATCGAAGGGTGTATCGAAGTCACACAAGGAGAGGAGCGAGTTCACCTTAGCTTGTAGGAGTTTGGCTCGGGCGCGAGTCATAGGTCCACTTGGGGAGCTTGTGGGAGTAGATGTAGTAGATGTAGTAGCGTTCGTGGGACGGGCTGCATCAGGAGACTCCGGTGTAGGCCGGAGACTCCGGTGTTGTCTCCGGAGTGGCGTACTGACTGTCCCTCGGTTGGTTGCTGGGGTCGGTCCGGAGACTCCGGTGTGCAGGACCGGAGACTCCGGTGTAGCAGGACTGGAGACTCCGGTTTAGGCCAGAGACTCTGGTGGTTCAGCCGTGGCTTCTTCCGTCTCCTCTTCCAAGCCTCCGTCTTGTCGGGATTGATGTTCCGGACTTCCTCCCTTGCCTCCGTACTTGTCGGTGTGAACCTATCATGCATATGTGACGGAGGATGAAGTAGCATACCATTCAATAGGGTAGGAAGTTGGCTCGCATAGAGGAACAGATTCACCTTTGGAGTCCATGACGACTTGGCGTAAGTTGGAGACCATGATGTGGTAACGACCGTAGGTCGGGCTGCATCATCTACCCCCCCCTTCAAAAAGAGTCGTCCTCGACTCTACATGTTCATCACGAAGTAGAAGAGGTCGAAGGACATCCTTGATCCTGGGTTCACCATATAGTCGTTCTCGGGAACATTGACTTGACAACACTTTAATATTCCTTCACCTTCCATGAAGCCTACAAAGCTCACAACAAAAGCAAAGCAACACTCAAAGCGTAAACAATTCAGGAACATTATCGCATGAGTCCTCAAGTAGAATGAAGTCACCTTAGCTTGTAGAGATAGCTCGATGAAGGGTAGCCATAGGTAACTCTCTTTGGTTCTTGTCAACACGTGGTTGGTAGAGGTTGACGTGTATGCATTTGTACCTACACACAACAAAGACCAAGCAAAATATTTTCGTGCGCGATAGAGGAGCATGTCAAATATGGCATGTCCATTCTTGTTCACAACACTATTAGCACAATACAAGGATAGCAAATGGAATGCATATGCAAGGTCAAAGTGCATGGAAATAGTTCGAACATCCTCCAAATGTGGGAACTCAAAAACTCCATATAACATAGTAGTGGGGCATTCAAAGCATTGGATCCAAATTTCAAACAACATCTTTGATGCAAGAATAGGAGAATTTGGAAAAAACACACAAGGAAGAATGTCCAAAGAAACATCATTATGTGTGCAAACCAACCATTGGAAAGAGAAATTTTTCAACATGTTGGATGTCACACACAAATAATCAAAAGAAAATTTCATGGGAGTATGGGTATCCCAAGTGGAAGCAAAAACGGCATGTTTGCAAACAAACCAAATGAAAGAGCAAGTGGTCCTTATGTTTGTTGCAACAACAAGACGAGATTCTTGGAAGCTCTCATGACAATACATGCTCTTAATGGAATTGTGGTTGCACACAACATCGGAAAGAGAAAATGTTCAACATTTTTGTTGCAACACAAAAAGCATCATTATCTAAAAGCAAAGAAACATGATTGTCATAATGTCAATCAAGTATGAAATAGATGCATGGTGAGTATGCAAGTGGGGAACATGCTTATCATGACAATCATCAGAATATCCAAAAATTGAGAAAGCTATGGGGGCTTTCTCATTATAATGCAAATGATCAATATTGTTGCAAGCAAAACAAGTGAAATAGCAAGCATTCATCTTATCGCAAGCAACGGGAGAAATTGAATGACTAGCATGACAAGGAAAGTCCGAAGCAATTGGAGGATACACATAAGATGCATAGATTGGCATGTTTATGGAAATGATATCGCAATCGAACAATTCCACATGATCAATATTATGGTTGTACCACATTCTGAATTTGAACTAAGCCTATTCACTGCCCGCAAGCCCGCCCCGCTTGCAACCCTAATATTATGCAAAGGTAAAGCATCACATGGGAATATGGATGAAGCATCTGTAATGTCACAAGTATCATCCATAGCATGCATATCCTCACAATTCATCATGTCCACTAGTGGGATCATGGCATCATCAACACCCTTATTGTTACCTTGGTCATACCTCTCATATGAAGTGGGTGTTGTGGAAGTAGTGGTCTCCTAGTGGACGACTTCGTCTTTTTGATGTAGCCATGGCGTAGCATCATCTTCGTGCACCATGTACATCTTTTCTAATTGAGGCATCATTGCTTCATGCCTTGGCGCGTCTTCCTCCATGGAACCTAGCACAACACAAGAGAACACACTAGAGGTAGAGGGTAAGTTGTTAGAAATCGAAACGGCCTCACTTGACCTATCAACTATCACTCTCAACTCACTAGGAGTATCGCTCATGCCCTCCAAGTGGAATCACTCAATCTCACATAAGGTGGAGTCACTCATCTCACTCTTGTTCGCACTCAAGTGGGCTAAGTGGCTCTCATACTCGCATGGGATTGGTACCACATCATCACTCAAGCATATGGGGATAGGCTCGGTTTCCTCAACTCCAAGCGCCTCCTTTGGTGAAGGGAAAATCCCATGCTCACCATTCTTGACCTTGTCGCCTTCAAGGTTGGATGCCATAAGTTGGGCATCATCGCTCTCCTCCATGGTCGAAGAGAAAATCCCATGCTCGACCGTCTTGTGGCCATCTTGTAGTAGTGGTGGAGGTAGTCTCATGCTATCCAACTTGGCGAAGTAGAGGTCTTTATTTTCCTCGTTGACGAGGTCGCGGAAGTCAAGCGTGGGCGTTGAAGCTTGATGGCGTGGGGGAAGGCTTGCTCTTGGTGCCATTGTGGTGGTGGCACTAGTAGTCGAAGGTGCCCTATGATGGGGTCGACGGAGGTCATTGGCGTGCCTTGCCGATGGTTGATGTTGGTGAAGCACCTGGTCATCCACATGACGCTCACGACGGTGATCATTTGCCTTGGCACTCTTCTTGTGCTTGTGGTGCCTTCTTGAGCTTGCTTCAGTATTATGGTCGGTGCTCATCATGAATTCTTCGTCTTTATGGCGAAGATGCCTTTGACGATGTCTTGTGATGGAGGGGTTAACCTCTTGGGTGGCCCGATCTTCACGGATCCCGTGGTCAAATCGATGGGAAAGCGAGGGGAAAGATAGAAGGTAGCGGAAGCGAACACCGACCTCGCGAAGAACACGATGAACACACGCAAAACTCACACGATACAAGGCCGATTGCTCTCGAACGACGGACACCTGTCCGATAGAATCCTCGCAAGGAAAGATCGGTCATCGTGCTCCCTCAAATCCACATCGGAGAGGGAAGAACACCTTGGCGAGGGTCTTGAAAACTTGGAGACGAGACACCGAACTCCAAGTGATAGGGCAAAGGTGTCCGATCTTTTGATGAGATGGCGATAATCGATTTGGTGGAGTTCGGGCTTAACGATCTGACTACACGTGCGAGCACGAGCGCCAATGCAATCGCTAGGCCAATCTCCTGGAGGTTACCAATCCTGCGTGAACACGATCAGCCTG
The DNA here is from genome assembly GCA_030063025.1 of Avena longiglumis. Taxonomy (NCBI): domain Eukaryota; kingdom Viridiplantae; phylum Streptophyta; class Magnoliopsida; order Poales; family Poaceae; genus Avena; species Avena longiglumis. Next base: position 245,816,568 of record CP125978.1, on the reverse strand, counting down.
ACCAGCGAGCGTCTTAATTCCTACCTGAAATCGAGAACAAGTAAGAACCAATATTGCAATCAAGATATTGCGGATTAAGAGGAAAGCTTTATTGAAGAGGTGGGATCCTGAATAGGTGCGAAGTACAAGAGGCCTCTGACGCCGAGCCTTGGCGAAGTTGCGACTATGGCTAATTTAATGTCTAAACAAAATCCGAGTCTAGGGGTCGGCTATGGGGAGTATTTAAGGCGAAAGGTGGGGTTTCGCCAGCCATGGAAGTGGTGGAATCCAACCCTAAAAGTCCTTTTCCCTCAAATACGGTCTCTAAAAGTGGCTCATTAAAATCTGCAAAATTACATGGGCCTGGCCCAAAATTAAAGGTGTCGCAGCACACCATATTAAGCTATGGATGAATTCGTAGTATTAATCTTGAATATTTCGTCCAAGCCTTCTTTCTTCATTATGGTGGCCTCAAAGTTCTGAAATCTTCATCCGTGGCCTTCTCTTGGATCATCACATGCTTGCTGCCATCTCCATGCATGGCCATGCTCCAATGCTTGTCCCTCTCATCCATGCTTGGTGCATCATTCCTAAGAGTAAGAAATATATTTGATTTAGGCAGCATCATATTGTCATGTATGTGAGGAATAGTTCCAAGAAACGAAAGTACCTGATAGTTAAGTTGTTTGGCACGAGATCTTGTGATGGGTCCGTGTATGTGTGTTGCTGTAGGTACAACGGTTGTATCAATAGTAGGGTTGTCCACATCACCAAGGCCTTGTTCAACGATGGATGCGTGATGCAAAGTCCAATCGAGGTTGGTGACGATAGTCGGTCCCCTTGGTAAAGGGGATGAGGCAAAACTAGAGATTCCACAATGGGGGTTGTCTTTAGTCTATCATCTATGCCTAAGGGATACATGAGGGGTGGGGGCTCTATTTATAGGCCAGCCACTAAACAAGGGTAGTTTCGGGATAAACTAGGCGAATAGGTAAGTAAAGGGGAATACATGGGCTGTGGCCCAACTGGTGCGCGCAGGCACTAACATGACCTAGTAATCTGGGACTTACCGGTAGTAGGGTCATCACCGTAGTACCGCTGGGATCGGTAGTACCGCTTGCGATCTGGAAGCGACGGTTGGAGGCTGTCAAGATGGCCAGCTGACCGGTAATCTGCAGTTCCGCCAAATGGTACTGCTGGGACACAGCATTCGATCTGTCTTCTTCCTCCTCCTCTTCCAAGCTTCCGTCTTGTCGGGCTTGATGCTCCGGGCTTTCTCCCTTGCCTCCGTACTGGTCGGTGTGAACCTATCATGCATATGTGACGGAGTATGAAGTAGCATACCATTCAATAGGGTAGGAAGGGGGCTCGCATAGAGGAACGGATTTACCTTTGGAGTCCATGATGACTTGGCATAAGTTGGAGACCTTGATGTAGTAACGACCGTAGGTCGGGCTGCATCATCTCCCCCCCCCTTCAAAAAGAGTCGTCCTCGACTCTCCATGTCCATCACGAAGTAGAAGAGGTCGAAGGACATCCTTGATCCTGGGGTTCACCATATAGTCGTCCTCGGGAAGATTGACTTGACAACACTTCAATGTTCCTTCACCTTCCAGGAAGCCAACAAAGCTCACGACAAAAGAGAAGCAACACTCAAAGCGTAGCCAATTCATGAAGATTATAGCATGAGTCCTCAAGTAGAAGGAAGTCACCTTTGGGTGTAGAGATGGCTCGATGAAGGGTAGCCATAGGTAACTCTCTTCGGTTCTTCTTGTCAACACGTGGTTGGTAGAGGTTGACGTGTATGCACTTGTACCTTCACACAACAAAGACCAAGCAAAATATTTTCGTGCGTGATAGAGGAGCATGTCAAATGTGGCATGTCCATTCTTCTTCACAACACTATTAGCATAATGCATGTATAGCAAATGGGATGCATATGCAAGGTCAAAGTGCATGGAAATCGTTTGAACATCATCCAAATGTGGGAACTCAAAATCTCCATACAATGTTTTAGTGTGGCACTCAAGGCAATTGACTAGAATTTTGATCAACGTCCTTGATGCGAGAATAGGAGAATTCAGCAAAAACCCGCAAGGAAGAATGTCCAAAGCAACATCAATATGTGTGCAAACCAACCATTGGAAAGAGAAATTGTTCGACATGTTGGATGTCACACACAAATCATCGAAAGAAAATATCATGGGAATATGAGTATCCCAAGCGGAAGCAAAAACAACACGTTTGCAAACAAACCAAATGAAAGAGCAAGTGGTTCTGATGTTTGTTGCAACAACAAGACGAGATTTTTGGAAGCTCTCATGACAATACATGCTCTTAATGGCATTATGGTTGCACACAAAACATCGAAGAGATAAATTGTTCAACATTATTGTTGCAACACACAAAGCATCAACATCCAATAGCAAAGAAACATGAATGTCACAAGGAGAGATAATACCATCAACATGCTTGCAATCAAACCATAGGAAAGGGCAATTTGTCAACATGAAAGATGCAAAGAATGCAAAAGGTATCAGAGCTGGGTTCGATCTTAAACTCACTTGTGGGATGCTCTCTAGATCTCTTTTTGTCAACTCGTGCTCAACCGAGGTTGAAATTCTTGTGCGGGTACCTACACACATCATACACCAAAGGAAGAATGTGTGTGCATAGTAGAGATACACATCATCCATCATGACGTATCTCTTCTTGTGCACATCACCATTAATGTCAATCATGTATGACATAGATGCATGGTGAGTATGCAAGTGGGGAACATGCTTATCATGGCAATCATCAAAATCTCCAAAAATTGAGAAAGCTATGGGGGCCATATCATTATAACGCATATGATCAATATTGTTGCAAGCAAAACAAGTGAAATAGCAAGCATTCATCTTATCGCAAGCAACGAGAGAAATTGAATGACTAGCATGACAAGACAAGTCCGAAGCAATTGGAGGATACACACAAGATGCATAGCATGGCATGTTCATGGCAATGATATCGCAATCAAACAATTCCACATGATCAATATTATGCAAAGGCAAAGCATCATATGGGAATATGGATGAAGCATAAGTAATGTCACAAGTATCATCCATAACATGCATATCCTCATAGTTCATCATGTCCACTAGTGGGATCATGGCATCATCAACACCCTCATTGTTACCTTGGTCATACCTCTCATATGAAGTGGGTGCTGTGGAAGTAGTGGCCTCCTTGTGGACGACTCCGTCTTCTTGATGTAGCCATGGCATAGCATCCACCATGTACATCCTCTCCAATTGAGGCATCATTGTTTCATGGCTTGGCGCGTCTTCCTCCATGGAACCTAGCACAACACAAGAGAACACACTTGAAGTAGAGGGTAAGTTGTTAGAAATCGAAATGGTCTCACTTGACCTATCAACTACCACTCTCAACTCACTAGGAGTATCACTCATGCCCTCCAAGTGGAAGCACTCAATCTCACAAAGGTGGAGTCACTCATCGCACTCTTGTTATCACTCAAGTGGGCTAAGTGGCTCTCATACTCACATGGGATTGGTACCACATCATCACTCAAGCATATGGGGATAGGCTCAGTTTCCTCAACTCCAAGCGCTTCATTTGGTGAAGGGAAAATCCCATGCTCACCATTCGTGACCTTGTCGCCTTCAAGATTGGATGCCATAAGATGGGCATCATCGCTCGCCTCCATGGTCGAAGGGAAAATCCCATGCTCGACCATCTTTTTGCCATCTCGTAGTAGTGGTGGAGGTAGGCTCATGCTATCCAACTTGGCGAAGTAGAGGTCTACATTTTCCTTGTCCGCGAGGTCGTGGAAGTCAAGCGTAGGCGTTGAAGCTTGATGGCGTGTCGGAAGGCTTGCTCTTGGTGCCATTGTGGTGGTGGCACGAGTAGTTGAAGGTGTCCTATGATGGTGTCGACTGAGGTCATTGGCGTGCCTTGCCGATGGTTGATGTTGGTGAAGCACTTGGTCATCCACATGACGCTCACGACGGTGATCATTTGCCTTGGCACTCTTCTTGTGCTTGTGGTGCCTTCTTGATCTTGCTTGAGCATTATGGTTGGTGCTCATCACGAATTATTTGTCTTGGTAGCGAAGATGCCTTTGACGATGTCTTGTATCCTCTTTATGGTGGCGATGCTCATGAGAGGATGTTTGTCGATGAAGATTCTTGTTTCTTGGCGCCTCTTGATGTACATGATGTTTGGACGCCACTCTTGTTTGGATAGGAGGTGGATCTTGGTGCCTTGGAGGTGATGTAGCTTGGTGCCTTGGAGATGGTGGATCTTGGCGCCATCTAGGTGGTGGCACTAGATGCCTTGTCGATGGTGGCGCAGCGCCTGGAGGTGGTGGCTTATGCCTTGGAGGTGGATCATCGAAGTAGGTTGTGCCCTTTGGTGTGGCACGCTTGGACTTGAAGGTCATGGGATCTTGATGATGCACCTCCTCATGCTTGGCGTAGTAGGCTTCCATCTCCACACGGCGGAGGAATTCTTCATGGCTCATGGAGGAGCCATCAAAGTCGATGAAGTTCTCCGTGTCCTCCATGCTTGGCGAGGCGTCGTCGATGTCGCACTCGAAGTCATCCATGCTTGGGGAGTAATTGTTGGTGTAGTACTCCATATCACCCAAGCATGTGGAGCCATTGTCGGTGTAGTGCTCCATAGGCTCCATGCATGAGGAGCCATTGTCGACATAGAGCTCCATGTCTTCCATGCATGTGGAGTCGTCATAGGTGTAGTGCTTCGGGTCCTCAAAGCATGCAGAGCCATTTTTCGGTGTTGTGCTCCGTCATGTCCTCTATACTTGTGGAGTCGTAGTCATGGTGGCTCATCATGGATTCTTCATAGATATCATCCTCGGTTCTGGAGTCCCTAGACATGATGCACAAGACCAAGCGGTGTATATGGAAGTGGTAGTGGGAGTTAGGGATACAACGTCAAACCTTACTTTACCTTGGAAGATCGTATCGTGCAAGTGGCCACACTTGAGAGCAATAAACCAAGCAAAGTGAAGTTCACGCGGAACACCAAAACCAACTACTAACGAAAACACACACACACACACAAGGCCTATGGTGGATAGGTATGGAAGTGGCATGTCAAGAAACAATCCGAAATCAAGATATTGTAATGGCAAGTAAAGAACCACAATGATCACAAAGCAAACAAGTCAATCCACAAGATAGGAAATATGTACAAGGAAACACACACACGGTGGGATAAATGGGACTTGTGTAACGGAGAAGGTGAGCTAAGAACCAAATGATTACCTAGCGAAGACTATAAGCTCGTGTCACACAAGTACAAGGAGAGACGCTAGTTCGATTGCAAAAAAATTGGTGGGCTACAAGATATGCACAATAAGTACCACTTATATGATGTTCATCGAGCTTGCGCTTCCTATTCTATGAGGCACATGTATATTTGTTTCTTTTTCTCTTTTCCTTTTTCTATTTTTTTCTATTTTTTCTTTTTCTTTCTATTTTTCACTTGCCTCTTCCTTGTGCCAACAACTATACAAGATAACTATATGAGATAGCGCTCACAACGTTTGCTCGGAATCTACAAGGTATCAAATGTGCATATCCCAAGAAATCATAAGAGGAACTAGTCTCAATAGGTTTTTGTTGCTCGCAAAGATAGTGGGGTTCACAAAGGAATGCAAGTGGGGAGAAGTCACGGAATGTTTATACCTTTCATCGACGATCTTCACCCTTTATTGTTGGATTCCGCCTTGATCACGGAATTTGGATGGAGTAGATAGCATGAACAACGTGGATGATGATGTAGAGCTCCTTCTCCTCTTCGAAACGAGCTAAAGAACACCAAAATCCGAGTTCGAATGCAAAAGTTATGCTCAAAACGGTGAGCGGCTGAAATATGAGAATCTTTTTTACATTCGATCTTGGGGGTAGTCGGTTCGAGAGGTAGTACTGGGTTAAGTCTTGGTAATCGGATTTTGGGCCCGGTAGTACCGGTTGGTCCTAGGACTCCTAGATTTGACGCGTTTTCGTGATTTTGGGGCGATTTGGGCGGAAAATCTTCAAGAAAAACACCAAATCGACGGGGGAAATCAAGGAATTAAGCTATGGGAACGCAAAGGTAGGTAGATCAACAAGTTTAGCAAGTAATCTACGGATCAAAACCTACCAAAACGCACTCAAATGACAGATCGATCCAAAACACGAATTTGGGCTATTTTTGGTGGAATTTTCGAATTTATGGGGAAAAGACCAAATCCATGAGAAATCTGTGGCAACCAAAAGCTGTTGATACCAGAATTTTTGAGTTCCCACATTTGGATGATTTTGCAAAGATTTCCATGCACTTTGACCTTGCATATGCATTCCATTTGCTATACATGCATTGTGCTAATAGTGTTGTGAACAAGAATGGACATGCCACATTTGACATGCTCCCCTATCACGCACGAAAATCTTTTGCTTGGTCTTTGTTGTGTGAAGGTACAAGTGCATACACGTCAACCTCTACCAACTATGTGTTGACAAGAAGAACCAAAGAGAGTTACCTATGGCTACCCTTCATCGAGCTATCTCTACAAGCTAAGGTGACTTCCTTCTACTTTAGGACTCATGCTATAATGTTCATGAATTGGCTACGCTTTGAGTGTTGCTTCGCTTTTGTCGTGAGCTTTGTAGGCTTCATGGAGGGTGAAGGAACATTGAAGTGTTGTCAAGTCCATCTTCAGGGGCGACTATATGGTGAACCCGGATCAAGGATGTCCTTGACCTCTTCTGCCAGCGATGAACATGGAGAGTCGAGGGCGACTCTTTGAAGGGGGAGATGATGCAGCCCGACCTACGGTCGTTACTACATCAAGGTCTCCAACTTACGCCAAGTCGTCATGGACTCCAAAGGTGAATCCGTTCCTCTATGCAAGCTCACTTCCTACCCTATTGAATGGTATACTACTTCATACTCCGTTCTATGGCCATGATAGGTTCACATTGATAACTACGGAGGCAAGGGAGGAAGCCCGGAGCATCAAGACCGACAAGACGGTGGCTTGGAAGAGAAGAAGGCAGGCGCCTGCGGTACTACCGCTCCCATCAGCGGTACTACCGGGCACCGGTACTACCGCCCGGTACTGGAGCCTGCGCCATCGCCACTGGATGCCCCGGTACCGGCTTGCGGTACTACCACCCGCAAGCGGTACTACCGGATACCATGGCGGTACTACCGGTGATGACCGGTACTACCGGTCCTAAGTCCGGTACTACCGGTCATGTATGTGCCTGCGCGCACATGTTGGGCCACAGCCCATGTATTCCCCTTTACTTACCTATTCGCCTAGTTTATCCCCAAATACCCTTGTTTAGTGGCTGGCCTATAAATAGAGCCCCCCACCCCTCATGTATCCCTTAGGCATAGATGATAGACTAAAGACAACCCCCATTGTGGAATCTCTAGTTTTGCCTCATCCCCTTTACCAAGGGGACCGACTATCGTCACCAACCTCGATTGGACTTTGCATCACACATCCATTGGTGTACAAGGCCTTGGAGTTCGGTGTACAAGGCCAACCCATGAAAACTACGAAGTTCACTAACGTTGGTAGGTATGGGCCAATCTCTTATGTCCTTAAATTTAGAGACATCAACTTCAATGCCATTAGAAGAAACAACAAAACCAAGGAAAATCAGTTTGTCTTTTGCAAAAGTGCACTTTGGGAGATTAGCATAGAGATTTTCATGACGAAGGATTTGAAGGACCTCCTCAACATGAGTAACATTGTTAGGGGGTAACCCCTTGGGGTGGCCCGATCTTTCACGAATCTCCGCGGGATCGAGGGGAAAGCAGTGGGGGAGGAAGAGGGACGAAATCCACGAACACACGCTGTCACATCCCAAGATTTTCCAAATCTTGTATTGTGAAAAATAAATTAATAAAATAAAACTTTGTTTGATTTTCAGAGCCAGAAGAAACTTTTTGAATGCAATTGGAACTTCAAACCCATTTGAATTTAATAAAAACTAAAGGGATTTAAAAAGATAAACATTTAATAAAAGGAAAATAAAAACATTTGGAAATACTATTTTGAAACAATTAAATGAAAAGATTTGTTTTCCAATGAAATATAAGTTTTATAAATAAAGATTATTTTATAAATTCAATTAAAACCTTGGCCAAGCTTTTGAATAAAAACATTTTATTTTAAATAAAATAGCAAAGGTTTAATTAAAAATAATAAAGGATTGCTTAAATAAAATAATAAGGAATTAATATCCAAACTCTATTTAAATAAAAGGTTTTACCAATTTAATTGAAACATCAAACTTATTAAATTATTTAAAATAAGTTTTCCAAATATTTGTTATTCACAAATAAAAATCCTACTAAAGTGTTTTGGCTTTATTTTAGATTTCAAAATAAATATCTCAATAAAACAAATCCTATTTGAGTTATTTACTAAAGCCCATTTTATTTAATTATTATTGGACCCTAAAGTAAAATAATATTTTATTTTAAACAAGTATCCAAGTATTATTTACTTACAAATAAAACCTACTGATTTAATTTTGAAAATATTTGGATTTCAAATGGGGAATTTATTAATTATATCAAACCCTATTTGATTAATAAACCATGATCCATTTATTTAAATTATAAATGGAACCTTTCACAAAATTGTTATTTATTTTAAACAAGCTTTCTAAATATACCTTATTTCAAATACAACCCACTATTTTGGTTTTGGAAAATATATGGATTTAAATTGAGTTTGAAATAAATCAAATCTTAATTTGATTAATTAGCAATGGACATTTATTTAATTAATAATGGGCTTTATTATTTAAAAATTATGGATTTTAGATTTAGGTTCAGGCTACTGAACAGAACCAAGTCAAACTTCCAAAGTTTTGGTGTTGGTTTGAATTGAATTGAAACTTGTTTGTTTGTTTGAAAACCAAAACAGGAAAATAGAAATAGAAAAAGAAAAGGAATCAGAAACAGAAAAAAATAATAAAGAGGGCGACCCAACCCAGGGAGCCCAACAAGGCCCAGAAAACAGCCCAGCTCTTCCTCCCGAAGAAAGCGATGCGCACCAACTAATTGACCCACGTGACAATGGTGGTGGACCCAACTCCTTTCCTCCTCTAACACGACAAGAAGGCCCCACGCCACATCATCGTCTCCTTCACCCCGCATGACCGGTTCTTCTCCTCCATTTACTTGATTCTCGCCGAGTAAATTCGCCATAAACACTGCAACAAATACACCGTGATTACTCTCTTTAACTCGCCTCTGACTCCTCTCCGTTTCCCCTCTGCCTCCTTCCCCAAGCACGCCCCTAGGCAACCACAATTTCTCCTCGACTGCCCCTGTCTCCGACGAGGTCCATTGTCGATTCCGTCCAAACCTGACCACCCCACGCCACACTGAGCGCACTAGCAAGTTCCCCACTCCCAGACGCTTCTCCCCGTGTCCTCCACTTTCATGGGCGCCCAGCTTTGGCTTGGACTAGCTCGACAACGCCGCTGTTTCTTCTCCGACGATCCCGTGAAGCACCGCCGCCCGCATCTTCTCGATCACGCAAGCATCTTTGCCATGGCCTTGCGCCTAACCCGATCCTCCGTTTGTCTTCCGTGGACCACGGCGTCGTCCTCGACCTCGGCCGTAGCGTCCGTTGAGAACCAACTCCGGCGAGAAATCACCGTCCCGTGCGCTTGCCACGGCGACCACACGAACATCATCACCTCATCCTCGCGACCTCGGTGAGCTTGCTCCCTCCTGTTCGCTTCTGCCTCGCCAGCGCCGCTAATGGCCACTCCGCCGCTCGCCGTTAACATATCGCCGCCAGCTTATGGTCAGGCACTGAGGGCCGTCCGATCTCGATCTAGTGGATAGGATAGAAAGTAGAGCGAAGGGGTATCAAGCAACCAGTGACGTGCGATTCCACTTAGATCCAACGATCCAGAGAGATCAATCTGACCGAACCGGTGCAATCGATGAGATCTTTAGCGTGTCACCGGGAATTTGAAAAGCGAATTTGAACCTGATTAGAATGCAAACTTGTAATTGCTATAACTTTAAAACCACACGTCCAAATTTTGCAAACTTTATATCATTGAAATCAGGAGAACAAGCCCTAGCCAACCATGGCCTTTGTTTGGCAAAAAGCTTCTGGAAAAATGGTTGTTTTTGCAGAAACATTTGTATGCTTGTTAAGCTTATAAAAATTGTTTAAAAATGAATATGGGGATAAAATCTTGGGCAAATGGTGTGATTTGAACCTACTAACATTGTGAAACACTTTGTGGTCTCAAAAATGTTTTGGTGAAACAAAAGAATGATTCTTTGATTTAAAATCATTTCTAGTCAAATAGAAATGTGGTTTATTTATTAAAAATGGTTTTGGAAGAAAACCTTTGGAAAATGTTTTGTTTTGAACTCACTGACCCCAAACCCCAAGTTTTGTGATTTGAAAACATATTGGGTGAACCCTATAGGTTAATGCCTTATTAAAAATATTTCTACACCACATAAAATGATACTTTATTTTGAAAATGGTTTTGAGGTGAAACCTCTTTGCAAATGACTTGGCCACTTTACAAAATGATCAAATAGGTGCTTGCAAATGTTTATGGCCCATTAGGAAACACTACTTGAAACAAAACAAAGCTTGGCATGCTTGCATGCATTACTTTGACTTTGTCATTTTATGTGTTGTTTTGCTTGTTTGGTAGATTGAGTTGTGCCTTGCTTGATTGATTTGTAGTGACTTGAAGAGTGTGATTGTTACAAGGACAAGGAGTGAACCTATACCTCTACCAAAAAGGCAAGTGATGCTTCATACTTTTGTCCCATTACTTTCTCTATGCATTAGTGATTTTGCTAAGTAAAACTTGCATGGATTTTGCTAAGTATGAACCTTGCTATAGGAAAACCTAGTAGATGAATCCTTAGTAGGATTTTCCTAAGTTAAAGATTCCTACAACTATCAAGCTTAGCCTAGCTAATAGAAAACATGGGTGGAATATATATTCACACTATGGAAAAATATTCTAAGTCTGAGGACTTAGGTTTTGTTTAATAAAACAACTAAGTTAATGAACCACACAGGTGGAATGGAAGGATTGGGATATGTTGAGTGGTTCACAAGGCCATGGACTTGGATTGTGTATCTCACTTGTGGATGGCCACCCAGAAACAAAGGGATTTGAGATGTCAAATGTTGAGAAGCTTCAAGTGCAACCACTTGGCAATATGGGCTCTGCCATGATCATATAGGTTGCAAGAACTTAGCCAAATGGACAGTGGGTGGTAGTGTTTGATAGGTTGGAGCAGCGTCATTTTGGTCTAAGGAAGGCTTGAAAGATTTTGTCTTGGGAAACCAAGTCTTGTGGGGAAAGTGCACCACCTCTGCAGTGTAAAACCTAAGTACTTAGCCATGTCACGGTAAAGGACAATTTGAGCATCAAGACATGGAAGCAATCAAGAATCTCATCATTCAAATTTCTAAGTTAAAACTTGTGGATTGAACAAGGGTTGTTTGAAATCTTAAATCTTTGATTGGTGGATGCCTTGGAAAGGATCTTCAGTCTTTGATTGAGAAAAATGATTTTGACAAGCAAAAACTTAGTATTTTCAAATGTTAAGGAAAAATATATTTTGAGCAATGCAAGCCTCAACTCCACTTAGCCAAATGCATATAGATGATAGACTCCACTATACCATTATAGTATCACTTGCCAATACAATTCAAATGTATTGACCCGTTGTGGCTGTAACTTGTATGTTGCAGGTTTGATTGTTTTTAGTGAAGATTGATTGATTAGGATTACAAAGTCTACAACCAACATCTGCCTGTGGCACTTTGAAGATGAAGGACCCAATGCTTATAGTTATTCATTTGCAATGTAATGTATTAGCCAAATGAGCTATGTATGATGTAATAAAACTATGTTATTCCTGGTTATAAAGTTATATTATGACCTTTGTTTCTTGATATTACATCTTAACTGTGGATGCTAGCTATTGATCCAGGGACTAGCATTGTAAACATAGGGGGCTCTATCTTATATTAAAGATTGGGACTCTCTACACGCATACGCAAAGATCGATGAACTCATGCACACAAAACACGATACACGCCGATCTCTCACGCCGGTGGCAACCGGTCCAACATAATCGCTAGGATCGGTGTTGGGCGAAGCTCTCTCTCCATGCCAACAACGGGGGACGAGGTGCTTGGTGAGACTTTGACGACTTGGCGGCCGAGAACCCAAGGCCTTGTACAACTTGAACGCACTAGGCAAGATCCAAGAGGAGGGTGGACAATAGGTGCTCCTTGGTAGGAGCATGAGACCAATAGATTAAAGGATCCACAAGGGGTATCTTAATCTATCATTATCCAAGTCTAGGGTTTACATATGAGGGGTGGGGCTATATATAGGGCAACCACATAAACAGGGGTAATTCTGGAATAAACTGGAAGTTCTGGGCGAAATTGGGGGTTACATGGGCCAGGACCAAAAGGCCTTAACATGCCTGGCGTCGGTCGGTGATGTGGACATCCCTACTATTGATACAACCGTTGTACCTACAGCAACACACATACAAGGACCCATCACAAGATCTCGTGCCAAACAACTTAACTATCAGGTACTTTCGTTTCTTGGAACTATTCCTCACATACATGAGAATATGATGCTGCCTAAATCGGATATATTTCTTACTCTTAGGAATTATGGACCAAGCATGGATGAGACGGACAAGCATTGGAGCATGGCCATGCATGGAGATGGCAGCAAGCATGTGATGATCCAAGAGAAGGCCACAGATGAAGATTTCAGAACTTTGAGGCCACCATAATGAAGAAAGAAGGCTTGGACGAAATATTCAAGATCAATACTTTATGAAATTCGTCCATAGCTTAATATGGTGCTGCGACACCTTTTATTTTGGGCCAGGCCCATGTAACTTTCGCAGGATTTTAATTAGCCACTTTTTAGAGTCCATATTTGAGGGGAAAAGGACTTTTAGGGTTGGATTCGGCCAGCACTTCCATGGTTGTCCGAAACCCCACCTTTTCGCCCCATAGCGAACCTCTAGACTCGGATTTTGTTTAGACATTAAGTTAGCCATAGTCGCAACTTCACCAAGGATCGGCGTCGCAGAGGCCTCTTGTGCCGGACCTATTCGGGATCCCACCTCTTCAATAAAGCTTTCCTCTTAATCCAATATCTTGATTGCAATATTGGTTCTTACTTGTTCTCGATTTGGTAGGAATTAAGACCCTCATGTCAGTCGGTGATCGTGTTCATGCAGGATCGGTAACCTCCGGAGATTGGCCTAGCGATTGCATTGGCGCTCGTGCTGCACGTGTAGTCGGATCGTCAAGCCGAACTCCACCAAATCGAATATCGCCATCTCATCGAAAGATCGGACACCTTTGCCCTATCGATCGGTCCAGGAGACTCGGTCTGGGGTCTAGGTCCGAGGCTCAGTCTGACCGGAGACTCGTCGATCTCGGACCCGTCTCCGGAGGGCTTCCGCTCCCGGGCCTGGGTCTTTAGTGCGGACGGAGGAAGGTCCGGAGACTCGGTGTAGAGGCGGAGACTCGGTCTACCGAGACTACGGTGTGCGCTCAGTGCTTCTTCTCCGGTCCTTCCTTGGTGGCTTGGTGTGGTGGTGCTGCTTCATATCTGAGGATACACAACATAGATGCATGAAGTAGCAAGCCATCCAGAGGTAGTCCAAAATCACATGAGGAAAGGAGCGAGTTAACCTTGGCTTGTAGGAGCTTGGCACGGGCACGAGTCATTGGTCCACTTGGGGGACTCGGTGTTGGAGATGGAGGTGCGTCCAGTGGGGCTGCATCGACTCCCCTTGGGAAAGAGTCGTCCTCGACTCTTCAACCTTCTCAACTTCATCTTCGCCATGGTAGGGTGATAGGTCCTTGACATTGAATGTCGGGCTCACAAGATACTTGGATGTTGGGATATCTATGATGTAGGCGTTGTTGTTGATCCTCTTTAGCACTTTGAATGGTCCATCACCTCTTGGCTTGAGTTTGGAGTCGCGGTCCTTGGGGAAGCGGTCTTTACTCAAGTGTATCCACACAAGGTCGCCTTCTTCGAAGATCATCTCTTTCTTGTTCTTGTTTCGCCTTGATGCTTGGCGAAGGACTTGTTTCTCGATCGTAGCTCTTGTGTCTTCATGGAGTTTTTTCATTGTTTGGGCACGCTTGACCACGTCCATATTGGCACGTTCATGAAGAGGTAGTGGAAGGATATCGAGCGCGGTGAGGGGCTCGAAGCCATAGACGATCATGAACGGGCTCCTCATGGTGGTGGAGTGCTTGGAGCGGTTGTAGGCAAACTCGGCATGTGGAATACATTCCTCCCAGTCTTTAAGGTTCTTCTTTATCAACACCCGGAGGAGTGTGCCAAGACTTCGATTGACGACCTCGGTTTGTCCATCGGTTTGAGGATGCGAGGCGGACGAGAAGAGGAGCTTGATGCCGAGCTTGGCCATGAGAGTCTTCGAGTAGCTCATGAATTTTACGTCATGGGAGGCGATTGTTCTTAGTACACGTGTGGCGAATTATTTCCTGAAAAACAAATTTGCTACATGTGAAGCATCATCGGTCTTATGGCACGGAATGAAATGTGCCATTTTGAAAAGCGATCCACTACAAATATAGAATCATGACCATGTTTAGATCTAGGCAAGCCTAACACAAAGTCCATGCTAATGTCCGACCAAGGTGCATGAGGAATAGGCAATGGCATATAAAGACCAAAGGGGTTGGACTTAGACTTAGCTTGGATACATGTAGTGCATCGTTGGACGTGGCGCTCCATGTCGCGCTTCATCTTTGGCCAAAAGTAGTGAGTGGAGAGCATGTCATATGTCTTGTCATGGCCAAAGTGACCCATAAGGCCTCCACCATGGGACTCTTGAAGAAGCAAAAGTTGGAGAGACGATTTCGGAATGCAAAGCTTGTTTTGTTTGAAAAGAAAACCCTTATGCAAATAGAAATCATCAATCCCTTTGTCTATTGAACATGTTGCAAAAATTGGTCCAAAGAAAGGGTCGGACGCGTACAAAGATTTGATGTCATCAAGACCCAAGACATTTACTTCGATTCGTGTAAGAAGGCTTGTGTTTTTGCGAGACAAGGCGTCCGCTACCACATTTTCTTTGCCCTTCTTGTATTTGACAATGTAAGGAAATGACTCCATGACTCAACCCATTTTGCGTGCCTTTTACTCAAGTTGGCTTGGCCCTTAAGATACTTCAACGACTCATGGTCGGAATGGATGATAAATTCTTTGGGCCAAAGATAGTGTTGCCACAATTGAAGGACTCGAACCAAGGCAAAAAGTTCTTTGTCATAAATGGGATAGTTGAGGCGTGCGCCATCAAGTTTATCACTATGGTAAGCAATAGGACGCCCATTTTGCATAAGGACGCCACCAATGCCAATACCACTAGCGTCACATTCAATCTCAAAGGTTTTTGTGAAATCCGGTAATGCAAGAAGTGGTGCTTCGGTGAGCCTCCTTTTGAGCTCATCAAAAGCCTTTTGTTGTGCTTTTCCCCAAACGAACGTGACATTTTTCTTGGTCAATTCATTGAGGGGCCAAGCAATGGTAGAAAATTCTTTCACAAAGCGACGGTAAAAGCCAGCCAACCCATGAAAACTTCGAAGTTCACTAACATTTGTAGGGATGGGCCAATCTCGTATGTCCTTGACTTTTGAGACATCAACTTCAATGCCATTGGAAGACACAACAAAACCAAGGAAAATCAGATTGTCTTTTGCAAATGTGCACTTTGGGAGATTAGCGTAAAGCTTTTCATGACTAAGGATTTGAAGGACCTCCTTAACATGAGTAACATGCTCCTCTAGTGACTTGCTATAGACAAGGATGTCATCAAAGTAAACAACTACACTCTTCCCAATGAGAGATCGCAAAATATGGTTCATGAGGCGCATGAAGGTAGATGGAGCATTTGATAAGCCAAAAGGCATAACCAACCATTCATAGAGACCAAGCTTGGTCTTGAAGGCAGTTTCCACTCATCACCTTGACCATGCGAATTTGATGGTAACCACTCGAAGATCAATTTTCGAAAATATAGTGGCTCCACATAACTCATCAAGCATGTCATCAAGACGCGGTATAGGATGTCGATAACGCATACGGTGATAGCATTGATTGAATGACGATCCATGCATAACATAACATATCATCCGTTTTTGGGACTAGAATCACGGGAACTGCGCTAGGACTAGTGCTTACTTGGATCAAACCTTTGGAGACGAGTTGGTTGATTTGTCGTTCTATCTCCTTCGTCTCTTCCGGGTTAAATGCGTCTGTTGTGCGGTTTGGAAGTGGGGCGCTGGTATGAGGTCGATCGGTGCTCGATTCCACGAAGAGGTAGTCCATGAGGAAGCTCTTGGAAATACATCTTGGAATTCCTGCAAAACAGCCATCAAAGAAGGAGGAACATTTGTCAAGTCATTAGTTCCTTGCGCTAGTCCCTTGCATACAAGGACATATTGCAAAATGGATGGGTTGTTCCGCACTTCTCTCATCTCACTTTTGGTGGCAAGAAGAACACTCTTAGTTTTTCCACTCGAGTTTGGCTTGTGGCATTCACTCACTATAGTATGGTTCTCTCGCTCACCACTCTTCTCACAAGATGTATTTGTGTATTGCGCCCTCGCTAAAGCCTTTGCATTATCTGCAATTATTTGGCTAGGAGTCATTGGTTGCAACACACAAGTTTTGTCAAGCCATTTGAAGGTATAAGTGTTTGAGTGACCATTATGCAAAGCACGCTTGTCAAATTGCCACTTCCTTCCTAAATCATATGGCAAACCGTCATTGGGACCACGTCACATTCCACCGTGTCCTTGTATGGTCCAATTGAGAACGTTACCGAGATGGTGTGTTGTTTGATGTTGACGGATCCTTGGTCACTTAGCCATTGTATGTGGTAGGGGTGTTTATGCGGATGGAGGGTGAGGTTGAGCTTCTCACACAATTCCGTGCTTGCGATATTGTGGCAACTCCCTCCATTGATGACAACTTTGATGGACCTCCCATTGATACTGGCACGAGTCTGGAAGATGTTTGATCGTTGGTCTTCATTCTCATTGGCTTGAGTAGTTAAGACCCTTGTGACCATAAGCGATGGACTTGCGTCATGCTCACACATGAGTAGCTCTTGGTCCTCTTCCAAATGTTGCCTTGCCATGGCTTCCTTGACCCTTGCATCAAACTCATCTTCACTCAAGTATTCTTCATCGCCGTTGTCATGGATGAACAAAACTTTCTTGTTCCCACATGCGGCCGACTTGTGTCCTTTGCCTCCACACTTGTAGCACTCACCATTGAATGGTTGTTCATCTCTTGTGTACTTGCCACTTGGGGGATGTTTTCCTTGAGGGAGTGTTGGCTTGAAGGGAAGCTTGGTGGTATTTGCGGAGCTTCCACTTGGTGTTGTCGGAGTAGTGGTTGGAGCTTGCTTGTATGTGAAGTATGTCTTTGGCTTGTTGAACTTGATGTCCTCTTGCACTTGACGTTCGGCCTTTGATGCAATGTGCACAAGCTCAACCATGTTGTTGTACCTTTGGAACTCGGTGATGCGCTTGATAGGATGGTTCAAGCCATTGAGGAAACGTGCCATTGTTTGTTCATCACACTCTTCAATGTTGGCACGGATCATGTTGAGCTCCATTTGCTTGAAGTACTCTTCCACGGTCTTTGTTCCTTGATTAAGCGTTTGAAGCTTGTTGAAGAGGTCACGCGTGTAGTGTGAAGGAACAAAGCGGGATCTCATATGAGCCTTCATATCTTGCCAAGTTGAGATTGGGGGCTCTTCTTTTGATTCACGAGCGAGTTGGAGTTGTTCCCACCAAAGGTTGGCATATTCATCAAACTCGAGGGATGCCATGGCCATCATCTTCTCATTGCTAAAGTTGTGCATGCGGAAGATCTTGTCAACCTTGAGTTCCCATGAGAGGTATTCTTCGGGATCATTGGAACCGGTGAACTTGGGCATGGTGAATTTGAGCTTGCCAAAAGTTTCTTCCTCATTGCGGTTCCGGTTGCGACGGTTCCCATGATTTTGGGGGCCATCTTCATCATCCGAGCTCTCATGTCTTGCTTGTTGATGGTGGCGTTGCTCTTGCGGTTGTTGAGGTGCCGCGTTTGGTGGTGGAACTTGGTTTGGATGACGAGCTTGGGGAGCTTGCTCTTGTTCTTGGCGCGGTTGCGGACGACGAGGAGGTTGTTGGTCCTCACGGCGAGCTTGGGGAGCTTGCTCTTGTTCTTGTCGTGGTTGATGCGGAGGAGCATTATCTTGCGCCATGTGGTGAGGAGGACGTCGAGCCGCATGCCCAATGGGCTGCTCTCTTTCTCCTTGATGTGGAGGAGGCTCGTCTTGACCATCATGTTGCCGACGTGGACGATCATGTTGACGATGACATCTTGGAGGATCTTCGAGTTCTTCGCGTCGACGGTGATCTTGTTCGTCTTCTTCGGATGCTTCACTTGCTGTTGAAGGGACATGTCGACGGCGATGGCCTTGGTGGTCCATGTGAGGTTGCTCTTGTTGAATCACAAGTGCCCGTGGTTGTGGCGGTTAAGCTTCACGTCGTGGAGGTCTTGGAGAGTCACCATCATATCTTGACGTTGGGCGTGTGGCGGAGATGGTACCGCTGCGAAGAGCACATGGATTGAAGAATGGGTCCATCCGGTGCCTTGGGCGTGTGACGAGGTGCACTTGATTCACTTGAGGAGTGCGAGATGAGCTTGATTCGTAGCGTGGCCTTGCTAGTCCATCAATGAGGCGTTAGATCTTCTCATCCGTTGAGGCGAGTGCACGACCAAGAGCTTCATTTTGATGACCGAGGTTGTGTTGCATGGCATGCATTTGGCCACGGATTTCTTCGAAGCGGTTGTCGATGTTCTTGAACTCCACTCGGGCCTCTCTAAATTGTTCATCTTTGCGCCGCTCAAGGGCTTCACAACGGTGGTTGAATTCTCCTCGAACCTTCCAATGGTCCCATCTTGTCACGTATGGATTGTCGTCCTCCGGAGGTGGTGGTGGTGGTTGGGACGGCTCGCCATTCCTGTCCATGATGCAAAGCCGACAAGGGTTGTATATGGAGAGTAAATGTGCGTAGAGTTAGCCTTTTACCTCACCTTGGAGATTATATCAAACCAATTTCCACACAAAGGAGTGAACAGCGTGCAAAGTGAAATGGCAAAGAAACTCACACACAAAGGAGCTACAACTCTCAAAAGCTTTTGGTGGATGGGTAGGAATGTGGGAAAGCCAAAGAACCAACCGAACTCAAAGGATAGTCAAAAGTGGAAAAGATCCAACAAAACGCAAGTCAAAAGGAGATGGTCAACTTAAAAGGTGACGAGAACCTACGACTACACACACGCATGGAGAAAAATGGGGTTAGCACGACTATGAAAGTGAGCACGAAATGGCCTAACGACGACTACGCTCGGGTGTCGTGCCAACGCAAGGAGAGACCACAACTCGTTTGCCAAAAGAGGGTAAGCAACTGATTTGTGCACTTGCCTTGGTGCTCTTCTTCCTCTCTCTTTTTCTTACAAGCTTGATGCTCTCTTTGTATTGGGAGACTATGTATCTTTCTATTTTTCTTTTTCTTTTTCTATTTTTTTTATTCTTTTCTTTTTCTCCCTTGCTATGCTACTATGTTAACTTTTGTATTTGCCCTCACACTCTCACTTTACAATGGCAAGTGCACAATGCTTAGACAAACACAAAATGAGTTGCTCTCATAGGATAGGTACACACAAAGGAAGATATGGCTACAAGGGTTGACACAAGTTATACCTTAGTTGATGGTGATAATCTTGTGTCGATGGAGCGGGGAAGAGTTTGGGGTCCGTGGTGTCGAAGAGCGCGGCGATGTTGCGGAAGCTATCATTGATTCGACACGCTGCGAACACAAACAACAAGTGGAAAGATTAGCCAATGCGAGAAAAAGAGGAAAATGGGCAAAAGCAGCGTCGGGCGGAGACTCGGTGTAGGCACCGGAGACTCGGTGTGCAGGCCGGAGACTCGGTGTGGGATGACTGCTTCGTGTTCTTGGCGGAAATCCACGCCTAGAGTCCTCAACCATGAAATTTGGCCAAAATTGGGCTGGGAAACGCAGGCAAAAGCTGAACCAACACCTTAGATAAGATTTGGTCGGATCAAAACCACCAAAAACACTCCAACACGACAGATCGATCCAAAGGCAAATTGGGGCTGTTTTTTGGGAAATTTTCGAATTTATGGTGGATAGAAGAAAAATTGGGGGAAATTCGTGATCAACCTTGCTCTTGATACCAAGATGTTAGGGGTAACCCCTTGGGGTGGCCCGATCTTTCACGAATCTCCGAGGGATCGAGGGGAAAGCGGTGGGGGAGGAAGAGGGGACGAAATCCACGAACACACGCATAAAGATCCCGATGAACTCACGCACACAAAACACGATACACGCCGATCTCTCACGGGGTGGCAACGGTCCAACATAATCTCTAGGATTGGTGTTGGTGAGCTCTCTCCACACCAACAACGGGGACGAGGTGCTTGGTGAGACTTTGACGACTTGGGGCGAAACCGAGAACCCAAGGCCTTGTACAACAGGCACTAGGCAAGATCCAAGAGGAGGGTGGACAATAGGTGCTCCTTGGTAGGAGCATGAGACCAATAGATTAAAGGATCCACAAGGGTATCTTAATCTATCATTATCCAAGTCTAGGGTTGACATATGAGGGTGGGGCTATATAGGCCAACCACATAAACAGGGTAATTCTGGAATAAGCTGGAAGTTACAGGCGAAATTGGGGTTACATGGGCCAGGCCCAAAGGCCTTAACATGCTGGCGTCGGTCGGTCAGGAGACTCCGGATGCAGGTCCGGAGACTCGGTGCAGACCGGAGACTCGGTCGATCTCGGACCCATCTCCGGGAGGGCTTCAGGCTGGCACAGGTCTCGATGCTGACCGGAGGAAGGTCGAGACTCCGGTGTCTGGCGCTCAGTGACTTCTTCTCTGTCTGCTTCCTTGGTGGCTTGGTGTGGTGGTGCTGCTTCATATCTGAGGATACACAACATAGATGCATGAAGTAGCAAGCCATCCAGAGGTAGGCCAAAATCACATGAGGAAAGGAGCGAGTTAACCTTGGCTTGTAGGAGCTTGGCACGGGTGCGAGTCATTGGTCCACTTGGGGGACTAGGTGTTGGAGATGGAGGTGCGTCCGTAGGACGGGCTGCATCAAACATACTCCTCTAGTGACTTGCTATAGACAAGGATGTCATCAAAGTAAACAAGACACTCTTCCCAATGAGAGATCTCAAAATATGGTTCATGAGGCGCATGAAGATAGATGGGGCATTTGATAAGCCAAAGGGAATAACCAACCATTCATAGAGACCAAGCTTGGTCTTGAAGGATTTCCACTCATCACCTTGACCATGCGAATTTGATGGTAACCACTACAAAGATCAATTTTGAAAATATAGTGGCTCCACATAACTCATCAAGCATGTCATCAAGAGCGGTATAGGATGTCGATAGCATACGGTGATAGCATTGATTGAATGGCGATCCATGCATAACTGCAACGTATCATCCGTTTTTGAAACTCGAATCACGGGTACCGCGCTTGGGCTAGTGCTTACTTGGATCAAACCTTTGGAGACGAGTTGGTTGATATGTTGTTCTATCTCCTTCGTCTTAGGGTTCGATGCGTCTGTGACACGGTTTGGGAGTGGAGCGTCGGGTATGTGGTCGATGCGGTGCTCGATTCCACGAAGAGGGGGTAGTCCATGAGGTAGCTCTTCGGGGAATACATCTTGAAATTCGTGCAAAATAGCCATCAAAGAAGGAGGAACATTTGTCAAGTCGTTAGTTCCTTGCGCTAGTCCCTTGCATACAAGGACATAGTGCAAGATGGATGGGTTGTTCCGCACTTCTCTCATCTCACTTTTGGTGGCAAGAAGAACACTCTTAGTTTTTCCACTCGAGTTTGGTTTGTGGCGCTCCCTCACTATAGTGTGGTTCTCTCGCTCACCACTCTTCTCACAATGTGGTTTTGTGCTTTGCGCCCTTGCTAAAGTCTTTGCATTATCCGCAATTATTTGGCTAGGAGTCATTGGTTGCAAAACACAAGTCTTTTCAAGCCATTTGAAGGTATAAGTGTTTGTGTGACTGATGAGGATATCTCTAGTCCTTTATCATTATCTCCCAATGATGATAATGATGTTGCTGCACAAGACAAGTCCAATGAAATCAGAATTGGACCAATAACAAGGGCATGTGCAAAGCTACTAGGCCAACAGGTGAATTCACTCTTAATTGTATCTGATATTTTAATTGATGAGAACTTTATACTGCCTAAGTGATGCAGCCCGTCCTACGACCGCTACTACATCTACTCCCACGAGCTCCCCAAGTGGACCCATGACTCGCTTAGAGCTAAGCTCCTCCAAGCCAAGGTTAACTCTCCTTTCCTTGTGTGACTTGACACACCCTTGGATGGCTTGCTACTTCATACGCATGTGCATCATCAGTCGAAGAGAAGGACCCAAGGGATGGAGGAAAGCGAGTGGAAGCAACGATCACGCTGCCCGTGATTACTACCGGTTGAGGCGACCGGTACTACCGGTCCAAGCGGTACTACTGGCCCCAGCTACCGGACGCTCTAGGAAGAACCTCTCCACGCCCCAGACGCCAGCGGTACTATTGGCCCAGCTACCGGTCAGCGGTACTACCGCCCCCTCCTACCGCTTCATCTGAGCGACTCAAGCCAGAGCTCGGCCACTTGGCCTACAGCCCCAGCGGTACTACGGTTGCGACCGTACCGGTTTCAGCAGTACTACTCTGGCCCGAACCTGAAACGCTGAGTTCGGCCTAGTGCCTTGTATCCCTTCCTATAATTTACCTTTTCGTTCCGAAACTACCCCTGTTTTGTGGCTAGACTATATATAGCCCCCACCCTCTATTGTAAAGCCTAGACTTGGATAATAATAAATATTAAGGAAACCCTTTGAGGAACTTATATCTATTGGTCTCATGCTCCTACCAAGGAGCACCGGATTATCCACCCCCCTCTTGGATCTTGCCTAGTGCGTTCAAGTTGTACAAGGCCTTGGCTTCTCGGTTTCTTGCCCCCAAGTCGTCAAGAGCTCACCAAGCACCTCGTCCCCCGTTGTTGGCATGGAGAGAGAACTTCGCCCAACACCGATCCTCGGGATTATGTTGGACCGGTTGCCACCGGCGTGAGAGATCGGCGTGTATCGTGTTTTGTGTGCGTGTGTTCGTGGTTTTCATTCCTTCTTCCCTCAACCACCGCTTTCTCCCTCGTTTCTCGTGGAATTCGTGAAAGATCGGGCCAACCCAAGGGTTACCCCATAACATATTGGTATCAAGAGCACGGTTGATCACGAATTTCCCCCCAATTTTTCTTTGATCCACCTTAAAATCGAAAATCCCACCAAAAAGAGCCCCAATTTACCTTCGGATCGATCTTTGGATTTGGTGAGTTTTTCGTGGTTTTGGTCCATAGATCTGTTTCTTTTGGAGTCGATCTATAGCCCCTGTTGTTCCTAGCCCAGCCTTTCGGTCAAATCACCACGAATTTGAGGATTTTGTCAAGTTGATCTCGTTCCAGTTCCGTGCCTCGCGGTACTACCGGTTGTGCAAGCGGTACTACCGCAACTCACCGGTACTACCGGTTGCACAAGCGGTACTACCGTTTGCCGGTACTACCGGACGTTTGCAGCGGTACTACCGCTCGCCTCTGACCGTGTTTCTTTGCCCTTTGACGCCTCAATTTTCTTTGCTGACTTTTCCACTTCACTTGTTCGTGTTTCGCGTGTGTGCCGCCATTTTCACAATAGCTTCCGCATCAAGGTCTCCACGCGCTCATCGACACCGCGACACTCGAACATTCCCCCCACCAACGGTTGCAAGTCGTCAACAATACCGAAGGTATAACTTGCACCACTTTGACAACCCCATATCTTCCTTTGTGTGTAACTATCCTATGAGAGCAACTCATTTTGTGTTTGTCTAAGCATTGTGCACTTGCCTTCGGAAAGTGAGAGTGTCAGGCCAAATACAAAAGCTAACATAGTAGCATAGCAAGGAAGAAAAAGAGAAAGAATCAAAAAAAAAGAACAAAAGAAAAATAGAAAAAATATACATAGTCTCCCAATACAAAGAGAATACCAAGCTTGTAAGCCAAGAAAGAGAGAATAAAGAGCGCACCAAGGCAAGTGCACAAATCTATTGCTTATCCTCTTTTGGCAAACGAGTTGTGGTCTCCTTGTGTTGGCACGACAACCGAGCGTAGTCTTCGTTAGGACCTTTTGTGCTCATTTTCATAGTCGTGCTAACCCCGTTTTTCTCCACGTGTGTGTTTTCCGTGTTTTTGTAGATCGTATCCTTTTGCTTTTGATCTTTGGTCCTTTACCATGTAGAACAATAACCTTTTGCTTGGATCGTTTCGTTTGGTTTTCCACAATCCTAACCTTCCACCAAAAAGCTTTTGAGAATTGTAGCATATTTGTGTGTGCGTTTCTTGCCATTTCACTTTGCACGTTGTTCACTCATTTGTGTGGCAATTGGTTTGATATAATCTCCAAGGTGAGGTAAAAGGCTAACTCTCCGCACCCTTTCTCTCCATATACAACCCTTGTTGGCTTTGCATCATGGACAGGAATGGCGAGCCGTCCCAACCACCACTTCCGGAGGATGGCACACAATTCATGACAAGATGGGACCATTGGAAGGTCCGAGGAGAATTTAACTACCGTTGTGAAGCTCTCGAGCGGCGCCAAGATGAACAATTTAGCGAGGCCCGTGTGGAATTCAAGAACATCGACAATCGCTTCGAAGAAGTCCGTGGCCAAATGCATGCCATCCAACACAACCTCGGTCATCAAAATGAAGCTCTTGGTCGTGCACTCGCCTCAACGGATGAGAAGCTTCAACGCCTCATTGATGGACTAGCAAGGCCACGCTCGCACGAATCAAGCTCATCTCGGCACTCCTCAAGTGAATCAAGTGCACCTCGCCGTCACGCTTCAAGGCACCGGGATGGACCCGTTCTTCAATCCATGAGCTCTTGGCAAGCGGTATCATCTCCGCGTCACGCCGCAACGTCAAGCTATGATGGTGACCTATCCGCAAGACCTCCACGACATGAAGCGAACCGGCCACAACCAAGGACACTTGTGATTCAACAAGAGCAACCTCACATGGACCACCAAGGCCATCGCCGTCGACATGCCCCTTCAACAACAAGTGAAGCATCCGAAGAGGACGAACAAGATCACCGTCGACGTGAAGCACTCGAAGATCCTCCAAGGCGTCATCATCGACATGATCGTCCATGTCGGCAACATGATGGTCATGACGAGCCTCCCCTACACCAAGAAGAAGAAGAGCAGCCCATTGCGCATGAGGCTCGACGTCCTCCTCGCCACATGGCGCAAGCCAATGCTCCTCGGCATCAACCACGACAAGAAAAAGAGCAAGCTCCCCAAGCTCGTCGTGAGGACCATCAACCTCCTCCTCGTCCTCAAACGCGTCAACAAAACGAGCAAGCTCCCCAAGCTCGTCGTCAACACCAAGTTCCACCACCAAACGCGGCACCTCAACAACCGCAAGAGCAACGCAACAATCACCAAGCAAGACATGAGAGCTCGGATGATGAGGATGACCGTCCAAATCATGGCAACCGACGCAACCGGAACCGCAATGGAGAAGAAACTTTCGGCAAACTCAAATTCACCATGCCCAAATTCACCGGTTCCAATGAGCCCAAGGAATATCTCTCTTGGGAACTCAAGGTCGACAAGATCTTCCGCATGCACAACTATATCAATGAGAAGATGATGGCCATGGCATCCCTCGAGTTTGATGAGTATGCCAACCTTTGGTGGGAACAAGTCTAACTCTCTCACGAAGTAAAAGAAGAGCCTCCAATCGCAACTTGGCAATATATGAAGGCTCATATGAGATCCCGCTTTGTTCCTTCACACTACACGCGTGACCTTTTCAACAAGCTTCAAACGCTTAGTCAAGGGACAAAGACCGTGGAAGAGTACTTCAAGCAAATGGAGCTCAACATGATCCGTGCCAACATTGAAGAGCGAGATGAACAAACAATGGCACGTTTCCTCAATGGCTTGAACCATCCCATCAAGCGCATCACCAAGTTCCAAAAGTACAACAACATGGTTGAGCTTGTGCACATCGCATTGAAGGCCGAGCGTCAAGTGCAAGAGGACATCAATTACAACAAGCCAAAGACGTACTTCACCTACAAGCAAGCGCCAACCACTACTCCAACAACACCAAGTGGAAGCTCCTCAAGTACCACCAAGATTCCCTTCAAGCCAACTCTCCCTCAAGGAAAATAGCCCCCAAGTGGCAACATACAAGGGATGATCAACCATTCAATGGTGAATGCTACAAGTGTGGAGGCAAAGGGCACAAGTCGAATGCATGTGGAAACAAGAAAGTTTTGTTCATCCATGACAACGGCGATGAAGAATACTTGAGTGAAGAAGAGTTTGATGCAAGGGTCAAGGAAGCCATGGCAAGGCAACATTTGGAAGAGGACCAAGAACTTCTTGTGTGTGAGCATGACGCAAGTCCATTGCTTGTGGTCACAAGGGTCTTGACTACCCAAGTCAATGAAAATGAAGACCAACGCTCGAACATCTTCCAAACTCGTGCCGGCATCAATGGGAAGTCCATCAAAGTTGTCATCGATGGAGGGAGTTGCCACAACCTTGCAAGCATGGAATTGTGTGAGAAACTCAACCTCACCCTCCATCTGCATAAACACCCCTACCTTATCCAATGGCTAAGTGACAGGATCCGTCAAGATCAAGCACACCGTCTAGGTGACGTTCTCAATTGGGCACTACAAGGACACGGTGGAATGTGACGTGGTCCCAATGACGGTTTGTCATATGTTGCTCGGAAGACCGTGGCAATATGACAAGCGTGCTTTGCATGATGATCAGTCAAACACTTACACCTTCAAATGGCTTGATAAAACTTGTGTGTTGCAACCAATGACTCCTAGCCAAATAATTGCGGACAATGCAAAGGCTTTAGCGAGGGCGCAATACACAAAAACACCTTGTGAGAAGAGTGGTGAGCGAGAGAACCACACCATTGTGAGTGAGAGCTACAAGCCAAACTCGAGTGGGAAAACTAAGAGTGTTCTTCTTGCCACCAAAAGTGAGATGAGAGAAGTGCGGAACAACCCATCCATCTTGCACTATGTCCTTGTATGCAAGGGACTAGCGCAAGGAACTAACGACTTGACAAATGTTCCTCCTTCTTTGATGGCTATTTTGCAGGAATTCCAAGATGTATTTCGAAGAGCTTCCTCATGGCCTTCCTCCTCTTCGTGGAATCGAGCACGCATCGACCTCATACCCGCGCCCCACTCCCAAACCATGGCGTATCGCCTGAACCGGAAGAGACGCAGGATATCGAACGTCAAATCAACTAACTCGTCTCCAAAGGTTTGATCCAAGTAAGAACTAGCCCAAGCGCGGTCCCTGTGATTCTAGTTCCAAAAACGGATTATACGTTGCGGTTATGCATGGACTGCCGTCCAATCAATGCTATCACCGTGCGTTATCGACATCCTATACCGCGTCTTGATGACATGCTTGATGAGTTATGTGGAGCCACTATATTTTAGAAAATTGATCTTCGTAGTGGTTACCATCAAATTCGCATGGCCGAAGGTGATGAGTGGAAAACCGCCTTTAAGACCAAGCTTGGTCTCTATGAATGGTTGGTTATGCCTTTTGGCTTATCTAACGCCCCATCTACCTTCATGCGCCTCATGAACCATATTTTGAGATCTCTCATTTGGGAAGAGTGTAGTTGTTTACTTTGATGACATCCTTGTCTATAGCAAGTCACTAGAGGAGCATGTTACTCATGTTAAGGAGGTCCTTCAAATCCTTCGTCATGAAAAGCTTTATGCTAATCTCCCAAAGTGCACTTTTGCAAGAGACAAGCTGATTTTCCTTGGTTTTGTTGTGTCTTCTAATGGCATTGAAGTTGATGTATCAAAAGTCAAGGACATACGAGATTGGCCCATCCCTACAAATGTTAGTGAACTTCGTAGTTTTCATGGGTTGGCTGGCGTTTACCGTCGTTTTGTCAAAGAATTTTCTACAATTGCTTGCCCCCTCAACGAATTGACCAAGAAAAATGTCACGTTCGTTTCGGGAAAAGCACAACAAAAATCTTTCGATGAGCTCAAAAAGAGGCTCACCGAAGCACCACTTCTTGCATTGCCGGATTTCACAAAAACCTTTGAGATTGAATGTGACGCTAGTGGTATTGGCATTGGTGGCGTCCTTATGCAAAATGGGCGTCCTATTGCATACCATAGTGAGAAACTTGATGGCGCACGCCTAAACTATCCCATTTATGACAAAGTACTTTTTGCCTTGGTTCGATTTCTTCAAGTGTGGCAACACTATCTTTGGCCCAAAGAATTTATCATCCATTCCGACCATGAGTCGTTGAAGTATCTTAAGGGCCAAGCCAATTTGAGTAAAAGGCACGCAAAATGGGTTGAGTTCATGGAGTCTTTTCCTTACATTGTCAAATACAAGAAGGGCAAAGAAAATGTGGTAGCGGACGCCTTGTCTCGCAAAAACACAAGCCTTCTTACGCGCCTCGAAGTCAATGTCTTGGGTCTTGATGACATCAAATCTTTGTACGCGTCTGACCGTTTCTTTGGACCAATATTTGCACAATGTTCAATAGACAAAGGGATTGATGATTTCTATTTGCATAAGTGTTTTCTTTTCAAACGAAACAAGCTTTGCATTCCGAAATCATCTCTCCAACTTTTGCTTCTTCAAGAGTCCCATGGTGGAGGCCTTATGGGTCACTTTGGCCGTGACAAGACATATGACATGCTCTCCACTCACTACTTTTGGCCAAAGATGAAGCGCGACGTGGAGCGCCACGTCCAACGATGCACTACATGTATCCAAGCTAAGTCTAAGTCCAACCCCTTTGGTCTTTATATGCCATTGCCTATTCCTCATGCACCTTGGTCGGACATTAGCATGGACTTTGTGTTAGGCTTGCCTAGATCTAAACATGGACATGATTCCATATTTGTAGAGTGGATCGCTTTTCTGAAATGGCACATTTCATTCCGTGCCATAAGACAGATGATGCTTCACATGCAGCAAATTTGTTTTTCAGGGAAATAATTCGGCTACACGGTGTGCCAAGAACAATCGTCTCCGACCGCGACGTAAAATTCATGAGCTACTTCTGGAAGACTCTCATGGCCAAGCTCGGCATCAAGCTCCTCTTCTCGTCCGCCTCGCATCCTCAAACCAATGGACAAACCGAGGTCGTCAATCGAAGTCTTCGCACACTCCTCCGGGTGTTGATAAAGAAGAACCTTAAAGAATGGGAGGAATGTATTCCACATGCTGAGTTCACCTACAACCGCGCCAAGCACTCCACCACCATGAGGAGCCCGTTCATGATCGTCTACGGCTTCGAGCCTCTCACCACGCTCGATATCCTTCCACTACCTCTTCATGAACGTGCCAATATGGACGTTGTCAAGCGTTCCCAAACAATGAAGAAACTCCATGAAGACACACGAGCTAGTATCGAGCAATAAGTCCTTCGCCAAGCATCAAGGCTAAACAAGACCAAGAAAGAGATGATCTTTGATGAGGGCGACCTTGTGTGGATCCACTTGAGTAAAGACCGCTTCCCCAAGGAACGCGACTCCAAGCTAAAGCCAAGAGGTGATGGACCATTCAAGGTGCTAAAGAGGATCAACAACAACGCCTATATCATCGATATACCAACATCGAAGTATCTTGTGAGCTCGACATTCAATGTCAAGGACCTCTCACCCTACCATGGAGAAGATGAAGTTGAGAAGGTTGAAGAGTCGAGGACGACTCTTTCCAAAGGGGGGGGGAGCTGATGCAGCCCGTCCTACGACCGCTACTAAATCTACTCCCACGAGCTCCCCAAGTGGACCCATGACTCGCGCCCGAGCTAAGATCCTCCAAGCCAAGGTTAACTCGCTCCTTTCCTTGTGTGACTTCGACACACCCTTGGATGGCTTGCTACTTCATACACTGCTGTGCATCATCGAATAAGAGAGAAGGACCCAAGGGCGGAGGAAATGGGCGGAAGCAACAAGTCGTTGCAGGGCCTTGATACTACGGTTGAGGCGACCGTACTACGGTCCAAGCGGTACTCGGCCCCGACTCTGGACGCTCCAGAAGAACCTCTCCACGCCCCCAAGCTGGTACTACTGCCCAGCTACCGTCAGCGATACTACCGCCCCCTACCGCTCGCTCTTGGCGACTCAAGCGGAAGCTCCGGGCCAGGTTACTCGCCCGAGGCGGTACTACCGATTCTGACCATTTTCGGTCTGGCCCGAACTGAACGCTGAGTTCGCCCATTGCCTTGTATCCTTCCTATAGTTTACCTTTCGTTCGAAACTACCCCTTTTGTGGCTGGACTATATAGCCCCACCCTCTATTGTAAACCCTAGACTTGGATAATAATAGATATTAAGGAAACCCTTTGAGGAACTTATATCTATTGGTCTCATGCTCCTACCAAGGAGCACCGGATTATCCACCCCCCTCTTGGATCTTGCCTAGTTCGTTCAAGTTGTACAAGGCCTTGGGTTCTCAGTTTCTTGCCCCCAAGTCGTCAAGAGCTCACCAAGCACCTCGTCCCCCGTTGTTGGCGTGGAGAGAGAGCTTCGCCCAACACCGATCCTGGGGATTATGTTGGACCGGTTGCCACCGGCGTGAGAGATCGGCGTGTATCGTGTTTTGTGTGCGTGTGTTCGTGGTTTTCATTCCTTCTTCCCCCGACCACCGCTTTCCCCCTCGTTTCTCGTGGAATTCGTGAAAGATCGGGCCAACCCTAGGGTTACCCCATAACACTAAGTCTATGCATCTTTGTATGATCAGGTTTGTTGATAACACAAGCGTTGCACGTGGAGAAGAAGGAGATTTGCAACAAGAAGAACAAGCACTGATTTCCAATATCGAGCGTCTTGGGAGGAGAGGAAGGCAGGCGCACCAGGAGACAATGAGGAAATCACGTATGATCAAGAGAGGGATGAGGAGCACCCAGAAATACATGTTTGAGGTGTTCCACGGCGTTTGGCCTGCTTGCCAATTAGGCCGAACCCATCTATGGGTCGGTATGTATCAGTTTGAGTCGAACCGATTCAGTTTGGGCCAAGTTATGGCTGTTTTTAGGCCCAATTATGAGGGAGGACGCCCCAGCCCTCATATATACCCCAACAGCCGTCGCAATTACGGTTAGACCACGTTTAGATTAAACCAATATTGTTTCGTTGAACTGCTGCAAGCATTCATCTGAAATTATATGTTCCTCTTTGATTCGATTAGGAATATCTACCATATCTCCACTTTGATTCGATCTGGAGTTTGCTACTGAAAGTCTTCGTGTTTTCTGCTGTTCCATTGGGAATTGGTAGATTGCAAACCGTTTCGTGGTCAGCGGCTACATGCGCAAGTGTGTGAAGTTGCGAATACCATCTAGGTTGAAATCTGTTGCATTGGTAGTGGGGAAACAGCCGGTGATTCACAGCATCCCACAAGTTATCTCCATTACCTCCACCATCATCTACGACGTGCTCAACGAGAAGATTGGGCCACCCCTTATCATCTTGGTATCAGATTCACAGGTTTACTCTGTGAGCAATTCATCCCCATAGATTAGTTGTTTTCGTCCTATACAGAAAAAGCCATACAAAAATATTAGGGTTCATAGTGTATTGCCATAGCCTAGATAACACTGTTCGTGAGTTCTAGTTGCTAATCGTAGTATTTTTGTGTAACCTTTCTTCTAAATCTGGGTCGTAGTTTTTGTCTAGTTTTTGCCTACTTTTCGCTTAGTTTGTCTTATAATCGGAGTTTTAGACTATTTCTAGACTGTTCGTCGTGTTCTGGAGTTTTAGATCTAGTAGATCTATTTTTTATTTTGTTAAATTAGAGTTGCTAGATCTATTTTAGAAGGAAGAAAGAAAGCAAACAAAAGTCCCGATCCGATATGTACGTGAGGCAAAGCTCACGTTTAAAAAAAAAGTCGCGGCCGCTAGCTCGCTTGACCTTAGAAACGTCTGTGCTTTAGTGTAAAAGTTGAGTAAGCCCCCCAAAAAAAAGTACTCGCGCCGCACTACAGACATTTCTATGGTTATACGTGCGTTTTTCAGCCTGCCGCGGCAGGATTTTGGGCCCTTTTTCTGTCGTGGCAGAGACCATTTTTCAGGTCAATTTTTTTATTTTTTTACTGAGTCCACGTAGCGTTCCTATCTTTGTGAGCCTTAGTAAGCCTTTCTTGGTGTCTAGAACTATCCTACGAGACTAGCATGCTTAGTGCTCTTCGGGCTGCTTAGTTTAGCAATCTGGTGCCCATTTTGTTGAGTCATTGCTAGCGTCTCTCCTTGTGCATTACAACACGAGCATTACTCCGATATACCTTAATTTTGAGCTCCTTTTCAGAGTTGCAATTGCTCCATTTATCTCCATTGTGTGTGTTTCTGTGGGTCTGTGTCATACGGTCAGCACTAGGATTTATGAATTGGTGTTGTTAGGTATCCATACCAAGCTCCACTATATACCCCTAGTTGTCGTGTGATAATATTTCCCTCTGTATTAACCCGTCACATCCGTTACGCTCGCTCATACAAGTTGGTAAGCTATCTTAATTCACTTTGGAACGGTAAGATACATTGTTTTCTTTCAGTTTCGAGTGAGTTGTGAGAGTTCCACCATACACCTATTTTTGTTTGCACTAACCTACTAATCATGTCTGAGAGTGTTAATGTGCAGATGAAAAAGGATCCTACTTCCGTGGTGCATTGGAATGAATATGAAGCCTTGCGAGATCACTTGACACGTCAGATAGATGTTGCTGTTACCAATATATACGAAGATGTGCGTGTTATTGATTTCGAACTTAAAGAGGCAAAAGAAATAGCTGCCACCACTCAAGACACCATGACTGCAATTCAGCGTTCTATCTGATGTGGACATCCCTTCTATTGATACAACCGTTGTACCTACAGCTACACACATACAAGGACCCATCACAAGATGATGCAACCCGTCCTACGAACGCTACTACATCTACTCCCACGATCTCCCCAAGTGGACCCATGACTCGCGCCCGAGCCAAACTCCTACAGCTAAGGTGAACTCGCTCCTCTCCTTGTGTGACTTCGATACACCCTTGGATGGCCTGCTACTTCATACGCATACCTTGTGCATCATCAGGTACGAAGAGAAGGACCCAGCGAACGGAGGAGCACCAGCGGAAGAAGCCAAATACCCTCTGTCTCAAGCGGTACTACCGAAACTGGCGTCCGGTACTACCGCCCGGCGGCACTATCGCCCCCTGCTACCGCTCCCAACAGACGACGCCAACAGAAGCCCAAAACTCTCTGTCTCCAGCGGCACTACCGGATCTGGGACCGGTACTACCGCTCGGCGACACTACCGCCCCCTGCTACCGCTCCCCACTGAAGACGCCAACGGAAGTCCCATGATGGCAAGGGGTAATACGGACCCGGAAGCGATACTACCGGATGACCGGTACTACCGGACGTGCTAGACCGGTACTACCGGATGTGCGTGTACCTGATCGTGTTAAGTCGGCCCAGCGCCCTGTAACCCTCTCTATATTTCGCTATTTGTTCCTAAAATACCCCTGTTTATGTGGTTGGCCTATAAATATTCCCCACCCTCTATTGTAAACCCTAGACTTGGATAATAATAGATTAAGGACACCCCTTTGAGGATCTTTCAATCTATTGGTCTCATGCTCCTACCAAGGGGCACCCTATTATCCACCCTCCTCTTGGATCTTGCCTAGTGTGTTCAAGTTGTACAAGGCCTTGGGTTCTCGGTTTCTCGCCCCTAAGTCGTCAAGATCTCACCAAGCACCTCGTCCCCCGTTGTTGGCGTGGAGAGAGAGCTTCGCCCAACACCGATCCTAGGGATTATGTTGGACCGGTTGCCACCGGCGTGAGATATCAGCGTGTATCGTGATTTGCATACATGTGTTCGTGGTTTTCATCCCTTCTTCCCCCGTCCACCGCTTTCCTCTCGTTTCCCGTGGAAATTTGTGAAAGATCGGGCCACCCCAAGGGGTTTCCCCATAACATATTGGTATCAAGAGCAAGGTTGATCACGAATTTCCCCCCAATTTTTCTTTTATCCCCCTTAAAATCGAAAATCCCACCAAAATGAGCCCCAATTTGCCTTCGGATCGATCTTTGGATTTGGTGAGTTTTTCGTGGTTTTGGTCCATAGATCTGTTGCTTTTGGAGTCGATCTATAGCCCCTGTTGTTCCTAGCCCAGCCTTTCGGTCAGATTCCCACGAATTGGAGGTTTATGTCAAGTGGATCTCGTTCTTGTTCTGCGACCAGCGGTACTACCAGTCGTGCAGGCGGTACTATCGGCCATACGTGGCGGTACTACCGCGCGACACAGAAAGTTTTTCTTCTTCTCTTGACACCTCAACTTCGTTTGCTGACTTTCCCTCTTTAGCTTGTTCGTGTTTCGCGTGTTTGTCGCCATTTTAACACAAGCTTCCGCATCAAAGTAACCACGCGCTCTACGACACCGCGACACTCGAACATCATCCCCACCAACGGTTGCAAGTCGTCAACAATAACAAAGGTATAACTTGCACCTCTTTGACATCCCCATATCTTCCTTTGTGTGTATCTATCCTATGAGAGCAACTCATTTTGTGTTTGTCTAAGCATTGTGCACTTGCCTTTGGAAAGTGAGAGTGTGAGGCCAAATACAAAAGTTAACATTGTAGCATAGAAAGGGAGAAAAAGGAAAAGATTCAAAAAAAATAGAAAGATACATAGTCTCCCAATACAAAGAGAATACCAAGCTTGTAAGCCAAAGAGAGAGAGAAAAGAGCGCACCAAGGCAAGTGCACAAATCTATTGCTTATCCTCTTTTGGCAACGAGTTGTGGTCTCTCCCTGAGTTAACGACAACGGCGTAGTCTTCGTTAGGACCTTTTGTGCTCATTTTCATAGTCGTATAACCCCATTTTCTCCACGTGTGCGTTCTTCCGTGTTTTGTAGATCGTATCCTTTTGCTTTTGATCTTTGGTTCTTTACCACTTAGAACAATAACCTTTTGCTTGGATCTTTTAAATACGGTTTTCCACAATCCTAACCTTCCACCAAAAGCTTTTGAGAGTTGTAGCATATTAGTGTGTGAGTTCCTTTACCATTTCACTTTGCATGCTGTTCGCTCCTTTGTGTGGCAATTGGTTTGATATAATCTCCAAGGTGAGGTAAAAGGCTAACTCTACGCAACCTTATTCTCCATATACAACCCTTGTCGGCTTTGCATCATGGACAGGAATGGCGAGCTGTCCCAACCACCACCTCCGGAGGACGACACACAATACATGACAAGATGGGACCATTGGAAGGTCCGAGGAGAATTCAACAGCCGTTGTTAAGCTCTTGAGCGGCGCCAAGATGAACAATTTAGCGAAGCCCGCGTGGAGTTCAAGAACATCGACAACCGCTTCGAAGAAGTCCGAGGCCAAATGCATGCCATGCAACACAACCTCGGTCATCAAAATGAAGCTCTTGGTCGCGCCCTCGCCTCAACGGATGAGAAGCTTCAACGCCTCATTGATGGGCTCGCAAGGCCACGCTCGCGCGACTCAAGCTCGTCTCGGCACTCCTCAAGTTAATCAAGTGCACCTCGCCATCATGCTTCAAGGCACCGGGATGGACCCGTTCTTCAGTCCATGAGATCTTCTCAAGCGGTACCATCTCCGCGACACGCCGCAACGTCAAGCTATGATGGTGACCTCTCCGCAAGACCTCCAAGACGTGAAGCGAACCGGCCCCAACCAAGGGCACTTGTGATTCAACAAGAGCAACCTCACATGGACCACCAAGCCCATCGCCGTCGACATGTTCTTTCAACAACAAGTGAAGCATCCGAAGAGGACGAACAAGATCACCGTCGACGTGAAGCACTCGAAGATCCACCAAGGCGTCATCATCGACATGATCGTCAAAGTCGGCAACATGATCACCATGACGGGCTCCCTCCACATCAAGAAGAAGGAGAGCAGCCTATCGCGCATGCGGCTCGACGTCCTCCTCGCCACAGGGCGCAAGACAATGATCCTCGGCATCACCCACGACAAGAACAAGAGCAAGCTGTAGGGGTTCGTAGCATGGAAAACAAAAAATTTCTATCGCATACAAACAAACAAGCCAATATCTATCTACTAGATTGTAGCAACGAGTCGATGGAATAACTTACCCTCGAAGATTCCAAAGCGGTTAACGAGCGATTCTCGTGGGTGATGTAGTCGTACTCTTCCGATTTCAAGATCGTAGGCGATCCTTCCGACGCTAACGCTTCCGCTTCGTAGTCGGTCACCGTTAATTACTCGGCGAAGACCTTCCTCTCCCTTGTTCCAAAGAGGCGGAGGTTGTAGCACTCTCTCGCGATTCCGCGGCAACGGCGTGGTACCGGAAGTAGAGGGAGATCTCGCGAGCTTCGCCTTAAGCGGGCGAGTATGGTGGAGTATGAGAGGCTTTAGTGGTCTAGGGATTAGACACACCAATTAGAAGGCTCTAAACCAAGGCTAGGGAAATTAGAAGCTCTAAACCAACGGCTCTAAACCGGAGGCTTTGGCTAGGGTTTAGATTAGAGGATAGGAACTTGTGTGTCTAGAGGAGGAGGCCCCCCTCCTTTTATAGGTGGGAGTGCGTGAGGGAGGAGTCCTCCCAACTCGGCCTTGGGTGGTGCGCGGCTTGGAGAGGAGGACTCCTCCCCAAGTCGGTTTCAACCTCCTCCTTCCTATTTCCCTCACTTTCCTGTTTTAGCCGTTTGACTTTCAAACTGGCCGCTTGACTTTTCAGTTTGGGATTCAATTTAATCCTTTATTTGGAACAGCGAGAACACTTAGTACATGATGCAATCATTCCAATATGCAATGACACATTCATGTACCCCTTCCTCTCTGAGTGCGGACATTCCGTAACCTTCGAACATTCCCGATGAAAACACGGAATCATTCCCGAACTCAAACGGGACTTTCCTTATATGAATCTTATTCTCGGACCATTAGGATCACCTCGTGATATCTCGGATCCCATCCGAGACTCCGAAAAACATTCGGTCTCTTTCTCATAATACCATAACTACTCAAACAACGTCGAATCCTTAAGTGTGTCTCCCTACGGTTCGTGAATTATGCGGACATGATCGAGACACTTCTCCGATCAATAACCAACAGAGAATCGGAAATTCATATGGCTCCCACATATTACTACGATTACTTTGCGATCGAATGAACCACTTACATACGATACCAATTTCCCTTTGTCTCACGATAGTTTACTTATCCGAGGTTATGATCGTCGGTATCTCTGCATACCTAGTTCAACCTCGTTACCGACAAGTACTATTTTCTCGTTCCCATGGTATGTGATCCCTTGTGAACCAGTCACATGCTTGCAAGCTAATTGGATGACATTTCACCGAGAGGGCCCAGAGTATATCTATCCGTCATATGGATGGACAAATCCCACTCTTGATCCATGTGTTTCAACCAATACTTTCTGAACACTCAATGCCACCTTTATAGCCACCCTGTTATGGTGTGGTGTTTGATGACATCAAAGTATACATCCGGTAAAGGTGATATGCATGATCTCATGGTCGAAGGAATTAGGTTACTATGTATCAGAAAGCATATAGCAATTGAACTAATGAAATGACTTGATCTTTATGCTACGCTTATCTATAGGAGTATGTCCATCACATCATTCTCCTAATGATATGACCCTGTTGTTAATAACATCTCTATGTTCATGATCAGGAAACCATGATCATATATTAACCAACAAGCTAGTTTAACAAGAGGCTTTACTAGGGACTCTTTTATGTTTACAAATCACACAAGTATTAATGTTTCCGGTTAATACAATTATAGCATGGTATGTAAACATTTATCATAAGTATGAAGATATGATAATAACCTACTTTATTATTGCCTCTTGGGCATATCTCCAACAGTCTCCCACTTGCACTAGAGTCATTAATCTAGTTTCAAACCTTTGTGTATTCTACACCTATGGATTTCCGGTGTTGTATGTACACGATTGCTAGTGGTCAACTGATCTCCGGATCTGACACTTCCAGGTCTGTGTGTAATTGCATGTCTTTGCGTCTCTACGCATCACTCATTATCTAATGAGATAGCTTCGTACTAATTTGGTCCTTTGGTGTGACCTTTAGTTCTTTGGGGTTAAAACATGTTGATAATATTGTCGTACAATATATCTTCATAGTACTATCCATCGTGAACTACACCTAGTTTGATAACAAACTACTTGACACAAATGCCCTCTTTTGCTGCTATAATTGCAGTCATATACTTAGCCTTTTGTTGTAGTATCTGTCACAATGTCTTAACTTTGGAACTCATCCAAATCCATTATGGAACTTTCTTTCCATTATATTGTGCCACCCTTAGTTTAGATTGAGATAAACTTAATTTGTACTTTGTGACAAAACTAGTATCAATGTAGTACTTTTACAATGAACTAACCATCTATTTGTCACTTCTACAAATAATATACTCTTAGTTCTTCCAAAAGATCATAAGAATATCCTTACTATTGTCCAATGATCATCTTATGAATTATTCTGGTATATGCTCATAACATTTAGAGCATAGGACATATCTGGATTTGTACATATCACAGTATAAATATTCTTTGTGATTTCATACATCAAGTATCAATCTATACTTGAATCTTTGTTTCACTTACCAAATGTCAATACACTTGAATATATCATCAATATTGAACTCATTCAATCCTTTCTGTGCGACAAGAACCTTTCTTGTAGTTTCTATATTGAACTCATTCAATATCTCGTCTATGTACTTCTGGCACCACCATATTAGCATCTATTGATGCCAAATATTTGGGTTTTTCCTAAGTCTTTCATCGGGATGAAATTCTTAATATGTGTTAATAAAAGATACATCATTTCCAATCAACAATATGTCTTCCACATAATGTATTAGAAACATGTCTTAGCGCTCCCACTTAATTTCTTGCAAATGCAAGCATCTTCATTGTCTCTGATGAAATTAAACTCTTTTAACAATTTCATCATAGTGAAGATTCCAACTCCGCTATGCTTACTTCAACCATTGAAGTTTGCATATGCATTTAGCATCCTTTGAATTAACAAAGCCCTATGGACCGTGTCATGCACACGTCCTAGGTAACAATTCTATTAGAAGAATTTGTTTTGTTTATTCTACTACCATATAACAAAATTATATGTAGTGGTTGCTACATTTATCCGTCTAGACTAAATATCGCTATGAAAGATCAAATCTTGTCATAGTCAACTTTTGAACATTGTTGTGAACTCTTTCCCAACATGTCGACTATTTCATAGATGTGCAACATCCATGTCTATTTCTTTTATAGATCCAAACACGACTGTAAGGTCTTACACCTTTCTCGAGGGTCCTTCAAGTTCAAAACTTGATTTCTCGTGCATGGAACTATCACGGATTTTATGGCTTCAAGCCATTTGACGGAGAGAGGGCCCATCATCGCTTCTTTGCATGTAGTCGGTTCATTATTCTCAAATAATGATTCAACCCTCAAATCTTGGTATTTGATTGTTTACACGACCTACTTGGTTCAATAGAAACTTTGATCTTCGTAACCACAACCTTTGAGGCACGTGAGCCATGAGCATTGTTGCTGCCTCCGGAACACTTTTCGGCGTTGCGCAACTTTGCACATATAGCTAAGGTTCCTTTAACCTTATCAACATTCTATTGTCTCCCACTTATCTTTTCACGAAAAAATCCTTCTCAAAGAAACTTGACGTTCTAAGCGACAAACACTTTTGTCTCCGGTGTTTATGGA
The DNA here is from genome assembly GCA_030063025.1 of Avena longiglumis. NCBI lineage: Eukaryota > Viridiplantae > Streptophyta > Magnoliopsida > Poales > Poaceae > Avena > Avena longiglumis. The sequence goes on along the minus strand of CP125978.1, from coordinate 245,776,505 downwards.
GGAATACTTAACAGTTATTCGAAATAACATACAAAGACAGGTTCATCCGACTTTGGTTGCACGCATCTTTCTTATGCATAGCATACCAATGTTTTAAGAAAGGACTACTTGGGTTTAATCCCAAACCATAACTTTATATGGTGTCATTTCAACGGATTATGATGGAGCTCTTTTCAGTGGAAAACGGTAGTCTCTAAAGCTTTTAATCTTTAAAACATAATGGCAGTTTTATGAATCATACCTTTGATCTTACCATGTTAAACAAGGTTTTAATCACATATCTCGAACGCTCCATACTCTTATGGTGTTTCGGGAAATGAAAATCCACAGAACGATTCCTTAAATCTTAGGTATTATGCTAAACTTGTAACTCAAATATCTTCCTTTATGATCTTATCATAAACTATTTATATTCTTGTTACAATGATTTTGCACTTCATCTTGAAAATCTTTGAACTTTTCAAATATTTCACACTTCATCCTTATTAAGTAAATATTCATATATTCACTCAAATTTTTTTGGAGAAAGCATATGAAGTTGAAATCCATCGCTCTTGACTACACATAATGGATTTCGTACAACAATATGTACAAGTTCCAATAAGCTAGTCATTCGTTCCCTTTTGGCCTATGAACGAAGTTTTAATTATCTCTAGGAAAGTTTCACAAGCGTCATTTGATCAAAACCAAATAGACTCCAAAATTCCATCCATATGGATTTTCTTCATGTTTTCTTTTCAATATAATTTAAACTGCGATGTCACTTCCTAAGTGATCTTTCAATCAATTTGTCTTTCGACATTTTTAGCACTAGTTTTATGGATGTGATTTCTCCAACGAGATTTGTGAATCATCCATCTTTTATGGATTACGGCAATTATTTGAACAACCCTTTTGTTCTCATAATACCTGATAAAACAAATCTTGAAGGCAAGCTTTGATGTTTTAACGAGCAACACAATAACCCTTTATTTGTTCTCGATGAACATCATCACATATTCTTTTGCTAGTTACTTAGGCCATTGTAGTTCATGAATTACATTGTTTCGTATGACGATTCACACCAACAAATTCAGTATCAAATACTTAAGAACCACATTGTTTAATAAGCAAAGAATATAGCCATAACATGTATATCATCTATATACTTAAACCGAACAATTCTAGTCTTTTCTTTTCGCCATATATTTATGAGATTTTCTTTCAATATTTCCTTTTCTTGAAAGAATCTATCAACATCAATAGTGAGTCATACACATGACATATAGTCCAATGCGTGTATAGTTAAATACCAATGTCTTTGGACTTGCACTTTGAAGTAGATCACCATCATCAAATGTTTGGTGTTCTTTCAAAATTCCTTTCTTTAGTAATCTCTTGGTGTAGTAAACATTTTACCTACATCAAATATTCACCCTTATCATGGAATCGTCCATGATCAAGCTACTTTTAGCTTATAACGATGAATTATGAGTATAGTGTTGCTATCCAAAACCTTTTGGAGGATTAGGACAACAAGTGTCTCCAACCTTTTGCAAATTCTCATCAAAATATGAGAACATGAACTTTGCCATATTATACTCTATCATGTTGTAACCAAAACTTCGTTTCAGATATCACAATATCTTCCACACATCATGATTTCTGAAACAACTCTTTCAGATCCTAGATAACCTCGATATTAAGAGAATCCTTTGAATATCAAGAATCATGGAGACAAACATGATACTTATATACTAACACTTGGAATTGTTACTCTTGATTTAATACTAATTATTTAAATTTCATGGAGTAACCGGAACTTACTGAAAGTTTGCAATAGGACTTTTAAACTTTAGATTAACACTTCAAAACAATACGATTCCAGTTCGTAAAGTAACTAACCAGAATTCTATAGTTCTATCATCTCAATTATAACTAAGCGCAAGGTGGTAAACGGATGCCAATGACTACAACAACTATGCAAATTCACTTTGATTTAGTTTATGATAAATTGAGTTCTAATTAATAATTAAATTAATCTAGGTGAACTCCCACTCAAAACAATATCCCTCACGTTGTTTTAGTGATCACACGAACCAAATCCACCACATCAAAACCGATCATCACGAGAGTTGATGCAACTTCAATGGCGAACAATCAAGATGTTCATCATATCTACTATATGACTCATGCTCTACCTTTCGGTAATCCGTGTTCCTGAGGCCATGTCTGTACATGCTAGGCTCGTCAAGATCAAACCTTAGTTTCCGCATGAGCAAATCTGGCTTGCTCACGTTGTATACACTTGTAGAATCTAACACACCCGATCATCACGTGGTGCTCAAACAACAAGCTTTAGCGGTGCTAACTAAGGGTGAACACTTTATGACTTGAAATTCATGTGCATGAGGGATCATCTTATAATGCTACCGTCGTCTACTAAGCAATACAAGATGCATAAAGGATTAACATCACATGCAATTCATAATATGTGATATGATATGGCCTATCTTCTTTGTGCTTCCGATCTCCATCTTCTAGCACGAACATGATCTCCATCATCACCGGCATTGCATCAAGGTCAATGACGCTTCTCCATGGTTGTCGTCCACCGGCTTCAACTATTACAACTACTTTGAATAGACACGCGGGTCTTAACATAAATTAAAGACAACCACATGGCTCCTGCCGGTTGCCAACTTACAATAAGGAACATTGCATATATCAAATATAATCACAATCATGGCCATATCACATCACTGCACACCCCTGCAAAACAAAGTTAGACGCCTCTACTTTCTTTGCATATTTTACGTGGTTTTGGGGCTTTCAATAAGTGTCGTTCTAACTTACGAACAAGAACCACATCATTGATACTAGTATTGTCAATCACCCGTTGTAAATTGGATCTTAACTATGCTAGGAGAAACAGCACCATAAAGCCACTTATGCAATACAAGTTGCATGTCAAGCATGGAGCAAGTCTCATGAACGATGTCATGTAAGGTTAGCCGGGCGCTTCATCCCAACATACCGCAAGATGCAAAGTACACAAGAAGCAATCGACAATAAAAGCATCAATGCCCACAATGACCATTGTGTTCTACTGCAACAGATCTACATATAGACACGGCTCGATACCCTTTGAGGGGTTCGTAGCATGGAAAACAAAATCTTCTATCGCATACAAACAAACAAGCCAAGATCTATCTACTAGATTGTAGCAACGAGTCGATGGAATAACTTACCCTCAAGATTCCAGCGGTTAACGAGAGCATTCTCGTGGGTGATGTAGTCGCACTCTTCCGATCTCAAGATCGCTAGACGATCCTTCCGGCCATGCGTTCGGCAGCGCTCAGAGTCGGTCACACGCTCGGTACTGACGAAGACCTTCCTCTCCCTTGTTCCACAAGCGGCGGAGGTTGTAGTACTCTCCTCGCGATTCCAAAGACACAAATGCAGGTACCTAAGTAGAGGGAGATCTCGCAGGCTTCGCCTTAAGCCGGAGCGAGTATGGTGGAGTATGAGAGAGGCTTTAGTGGTCTAGGGATTAGACACACCAATTAGAAGGCTCTAAACCGAAGGCTAGGGCAATTAGAAGCTCTAAACCAAAACGGCTCTAAACTGGAGGCTTTGGCTAGGGTTTAGATTAGAGGATAGGAACTTGTGTGTCTAGAGGAGGAGGCCCTGCCCCTCCTTTTATAGGTGGGAGGTGCGGCCAAGGGGAGGGAGTCCCTCCCCAACTCGGCCTTGGGTGGTGCGCCGGCTTGGAGAGGAGGGACTCCTCCCCCAATTCGGTTTCAACCTCCTCCTTCCTCTTTCCCTCACTTTCCTGTTTTAGCCGTTTGACTTTCAAACTGGCCGTTTGACTTTTCAGTTTGGGATTCAATTTAATCCTTTATTTGGAACAGCGAGAACACTTAGTACATGATGCAATCTGATGGCGGGGTTAACCTCTTGGGTGCCCGATCTTCACGGATCTCGTGGTCAAATCGATGGGAAAGCGAGGGGAAAGGGAGAGGGTAGCGGAAGCGAACACACACCTCGCGAAGAACACGATGAACACACGCAAAACTCACACGATACAAGGCCGATTTCTCCCGAACGGCAGCCACCGGTCCGATAGAATCCTCGCAAGGAAAGATCGGTCAACGTGCTCCCTCAAATCCACATCGGAGAGGGAAGAACACCTTGAGGAGGGTCTTGACGACTTGGGGGCGAGAAACCGAGAACCCAAGGCCTTGTTCAACGATGGATGCGTGATGCAAAGTCCAATCGAGGTTGGTGACGATAGTCGGTCCCCTTGGTAAAGTGGATGAGGCAAAACTAGAGATTCCACAATGGGGGTTTTCTTTAGTCTATCATCTATGCCTAAGGGATACATGAGGGGTGGGGGCTCTATTTATAGGCCAACCACATAAACAAGGGTAGTTTGGGGATAAACTAGGCGAATAGGTAAGTAAAGGGATACATGGGCTGTGGCCCAACTAGTGCGCTTGTGAGCATCGCCAGAGCGAGTAATCTGACTTGGGACCGTAGTACCGCTTAGTCCCAGAGTACCGCCTGGGACCGTAGTACCGCTTGAGGTCCTGGAGTCACTGGAGCCGTCAGAAGCCAGTATCGAGGGGTAGTGCTGCCCGGTAGTACGGATCGGGGCGGTAGTACCGCCGGTGACAGAGCATTTGGCTTGCTGGTGTCGCCTGTTGATGGTGGTAGCAGAGGGCGGTAGTAAGGCCAGTAATGGCCGCTGTGTCCGTAGTACTACCCGGCGACAGAGAGCATTTGACGATCTGTCTTCTTCGCCTCCTCTTCCAAGCCTCCGTCTTGTCGGGCTTGATGCTCGTGCCTCCCTTGCCTCCGTGCTTGTCAATGTGAACCTATCATGCATATGTGACGAGTATGAAGTAGCATACCATTCAATAGGGTAGGAAGGGGGCTCGCATAGAGGAACGGATTCACCTTTGGAGTCCATGACGACTTGGCGTAAGTTGGAGACCAAGATGTAGTAACGACCGTAGGTCGGGCTGCATCAGCTCCCCCCCCTTCAAAAAGAGTCGTCCTCGACTCTACATGCTCATCACAAAGTAGAAGCGGTCGAGAGACCTTCTTGATCCTGGGGTTCACCATATAGTCGGCCTCGTGAAGATTGACTTGACAACACTTCAATGTTCCTTCACCTTCCTTGAAGCCTACAAAGCTCACAACAAAAGCAAAGCAACACTCAAAGCGTAGCCAATTCATGAAGATTATAGCATGAGTCCTCAAGTAGAAGGAAGTCACCTTAGCTTGGAGAGATAGCTCGATGAAGGGTAGCCATAGGTAACTCTCTTCGGTTCTTCTTGTCAAAACGTAGTTGGTAGAGGTTGACGTGTATGCACTTGTACCTTTACACAACAAAGACCAAGCAAAATATTTTCGTGCGTGATAGAGGAGCATGTCAAATGTGGCATGCCCATTCTTGTTCACAACACTATTAGTACACTGCATGTACATGGAAATTGTTTGAACATCATCCAAATGTGGGAACTCAAAAACTCCATATAACATCTTATTGTGGCACTCAAAGCAATCGAATAGAAATTTGATCAACATCTTTGATGCAAAGCTTGGAGAATTTGGCAAAAACACAAAAGGAAGAATGTCCAAAGCAACAACAATATTATGTTTGCAAACAAACCAAATGAAAGAGCAAGTGGTCCTTATGTTTGTTGCAACAACAAGACGAGATTCTTGGAAGCTCTCATGACAATACATGTTCTTAAAGGAATTGTGGTTGCACACAAAACATCGGAAAGGTAAATTGTTCAACATTTTTGTTGCAACACACAAAGCATCATTATCTAAAGGCGAAGAAACATGCATGTCACAAGGGAAGATACTACCATTAACATGCTTGCAATCAAACCATAGGGAAGAGCAATTTGCCAACATGAAAGATGCAAAGCATGCAAAAGGTATCAGAGCTGGGTTCGATCTTGAACTCACTTGTGGGATGCTCTCTAGAGCTCTTTTTGTCAACTCGTTCTCAACCGAGGTTGACATTCTCGTCTGGTACCTACACACATCATATGTAAAAGGAAGAACGTGTGTGCATGGTAGAGATACACATCATCCATCATGACGTATCTCTTTTGCACATCACCATTAATTTCAATCAGGTATGAAATAGATGCATGGTGAGTATGCAAGTGGGGAACATGCTTATCATGGCCATCATCAAAATCTCCAAAAATTGAGAAAGCTATGGGGGCCATCTCATTAGAACGCATATGATCAATATTGTTGCAAGCAAAACAAGTGAAATAGCAAGCATTCATCTTATCGCAAGCAACGGGAGAAATTGAATGACTAGCATGACAAGGCAAGTCCAAAGCAATTGGAGGATACACACTAGATGTATAGCATGGCATGTTTATGGCAATGATATCGCAATCAAACAATTCCACATGATCAATATTATGCAAAGGCAAATCATCACATGGGAAAGTGGATGAAACATATGTAATGTCACAAGTATCATCCATAGCATGCATATCCTCACAATTCATCATGTCCACTAGTGGGATCATGGCATCATCAACACCCTTATTGTTACCTTGTTCATGCCTCTCATATGAAGTGGGTGTTGTGGTAGTAGTGGCCTCCTTGTGATCTTCTTCTTCTTGACGTGGCCATGGCGTAGCATCATCTTCGTGCACCATGTACATCTTCTCCAATTGAGGCATCATTGCTTCATGGCTTGGCGCGTCTTCATCCATGGAACCTAGCACAACACAAGAGAACACACTAGAGGTAGAGGGTAAGTTGTTAGAATTCGAAATGGTCTCACTTGACCTATCAACTACCACTCTCAACTCACTAGTAGTATCGCTCATGCCCTCCAAGTGGAAGCACTCAATCTCACATAAGGTGGAGTCACTCGTCTCACTCTTGTTCTCACTCAAGTGGGCTAAGTGGCTCTCATACTCACATGGGATTGGTACCACATCATCACTCAAGCATATGGGGGTAGGCTCGGTTTCCTTAACTCCATGCGCCTCCTTTGGTGAAGGGAAAATCCCATGCTCACCATTCTTGACCTTGTCGCCTCCAAGGTTGGATGCCATAAGATGGGCATCATTTCTCTCCTCCATGGTCGAAGGTAAAATCCCATGCTCGACCGTCTTTTGGCCATCTCGTAGTAGTAGTGGAGGTAGGCTCATGCTATCCAACTTGGCGAAGTAGGCGTCTACATTTTCCTCGTTCGCAAGGTCGTAGAAGTCAAGCGTCGGCGTTGAAGCTTGATGGCGTGGAGGAAGGCTTGCTCTTGGTGCCATTGTGGTGGTGGCACGAGTAGTTGAAGGTGCCCTATTATGGTGTCGACGGAGGTCATTGGCGTGCCTTGTCGATGGTTGATGTTGGTGAAGCACTTGGTCATCCACATGACGCTCGTGACGGTGATCATTTGCCTTGGCACTCTTCTTGTGCTTGTGGTGCCTTCTTGAGCTTGATTGAGCATTATGGTTGGTGCTCATCATGAATTCTTCGTCTTTATGGCGAAGATGCCTTTGACGATGTCTTGTATCCTCTTTATGGTGGCGATGCTCATGAGAGGATGTTTGTCGATGAAGCGTCTTATTTCTTGGCACCTCTTGATGCACATGATGTTTGGACGCCACTCTTGTTTTGATAGGAGTTGGAGCTTGGCGCCATGGTGGTGATGAAGCTTGGCGCCTTGGATATGGTAGATCTTGACGCCTTGCAGGTGATGGAGCTTGGTGCCTTGGATATGGTGGCGCTTGACGCCATCTAGGTGGTGGCACAAGTCTCCTTGGAGGTGGATCATCTAAGTAGGTGGTGCCCTTTGGTGTGGCACGCTTGGCCTTGAAGGTCATGGATTCTTGATGATGCGCCTCCTCTTGCTTGGCGTAGTAGGCTTCCATCTCCACGCGGTGGAGGAATTCTTCATGGCTCGTGGAGGAGCCATCAAACTCGATGAAGTTCTCCGTGTCCTCCATGCTTGGCGAGGCGTCGTCGATGTCGCACTCGAAGTCATCCATGCTTGGGGAGTAATTGTTGGTGTAGTACTCCATATCGCCCAAGCATGTGGAGCCATTGTCGGTGTAGTGCTCCATAGGCTCCATGCATGAGGAGCCATTGTCGACGTAGAGCTCCATGTCTTCCATGCATGTGGAGTCGTCGTAGGTGTAGTGCTCCGGGTCCTCAAAGCATGCAGAGCCATTGTCGGTGTTGTGCTCCGTCATGTCCTCTATACTTGTGGAGTCGTAGTCATGGTGGCTCATCATGGATTCTTCATAGATATCATCCTCGGTGCCAGAGTCCCTAGACATGATGCACAAGACCAAGTGGTGTCTATGGAAGTGGTAGTGGGAGTTAGGGATACAACGTCAAACCTTACTTTACCTTGGAAGATCGTATCGTGCAAGTGGCCACACTTGAGAGCAATAAACCAAGCAAAGTGAAGTTCACGCGGAACACCAAAACCAACTACGAACCAAAAAACACACACACACAAGGCCTATGGTGGATAGGTATGGAAAGTGGCATGTCAAGAACCAATCCGAAATCAAGATGTTGTAATGGCAAGTAAAGAACCACAATGATCACAAAGCAAAACAAGTTAATCCACAAGATAGGAAATGTGTACAAGGAAACACACACGGTGGGATAAATGGGACTTGTGCGATGGAGAAAGTGAGCTAAGAACCAAATGATTACCTAGCGAAGACTATAAGCTCGTGTCACACAAGTACAAGGAGAGACGCTAGTTCGATTGCACAAAATTTGGTGAGCTACAAGATATGCACAATAAGTACCACCTATATGATGTTCATCGATCTTGCGCTTCCTTTTCTATGAGGCACATGTATATTTCTTTCTTTTTCTCTTTTTTTTTCTATTTTTTTTCTTTTTCTTTTTCTTTTTATTTCTTTTTCACTTGCCTCTTCCTTGTGCCAACAACTATACAAGATAACTATATGAGAAAGCGCTCACAATGTTTGCTCGGAATCTACAAGGTATCCAATGTGCATAGCCCAAGCAATCATAAGAGGAACTAGTCTCAATAGGTGTTTGTTGCTCGCAAAGATAGTGGGGTTCACAAAGGAATGCAAGTGGGGAAAAGTCGCGGAATGTTTATACCTTTCGTCGACGATCTTCACCCTTTATTGTTGGATTCCGCCTTGCTCACGGAATTTGGATGGAGTAGATTGCATGAACCACGTGGATGATGATGTAGAGCTCCTTCTCCTGTTGGAAACGAGCTAAAGAACACCAAAATCCGAGTTCAGATGCAAAAGTTATGCTCAAAACGGTGAGAGGTCAAATCTGGAACTTATTTTTTTTCTCTTGGGCGGTAGTATCGGATTTTGGTATCATTGGTAGTATCAGTAGATTTGGCCAGTACCGCCGACAGAGAAAACCAGATCCGACGCGATTTTGGGAAGCGTTTGGGGCGGAAAATCTTCAAGAAAACACCAAATCGGCGGGGAAATCAAGGAATTAGGCTATGGGAGCAAAGGAAGGTAGATCAACAAGTTTAGCAAGTAATCCACGGATCAAAACCTACCAAAACGCACTCAAATCACAGATCGATCCAAAACACGAATTGGGGCTATTTTGTGGAATTTTCAATTTATGGGGAAAAGACCAAATCGATGAGAAATCGTGGCAACCAAAGGTCGATACCAGGATGATGGAGGGTTAACCTCTTGGGTGCCCGATCTTCACGGATCTCGTGGTCAAATCGATGGGAAAGCGAGGGAAAGGGAGAGGTAGCGAAGCAAACACACACCTCGCGAAGAACACGATGAACACACGCAAAACTCACACGATACAAGGCCGATTGCTCGAGCGGCCACCGGTCCGATAGAATCCTCGCAAGGAAAGATCGGTCAACGTGCTCCCTCAAATCCACATCGGAGAGGGAAGAACACCTTGAGGAGGGTCTTGACGACTTGGGGGCGAGAAACCGAGAACCCAATACCTTGTTCAACGATGGATGCGTGATGCAAAGTCCAATCGAGGTTGGTGACGATAGTCGGTCCCCTTGGTAAAGGGGATGAGGCAAAACTAGAGATTCCACAATGGGGGTTTTCTTTAGTCTATCATCTATGCCTAAGGGATACATGAGGGGTGGGGGCTCTATTTATAGGCCAACCACATAAACAAGGGTAGTTTGGGGATAAACTAGGCGAATAGGTAAGTAAAGGGGGATACATGGGCTGTGGCCCAACCAGTGCTGTGTGATCGCTAGGATGTAGTACCGGACTTGGGACCGTAGTACCGCTTGGTCCCAGAGTACCGCCTCGGGACCGGTAGTACCGCTTGAGGTCTGGAGCGTCACCGAGCCGTCAGAAGTGAAGCGGTATCGATTGACGGTAGTCCCCAGTAGTCGGATCCGGGGTGTAGTACCGCCGATGACAGAGAGCATTTGGCTTGCTTGGTGTCGTCATTGCTGGCAGAGCAGAGGGGTAGTGCCGTAGGCGAGTAATCTGCAGTCCGTAGTACGACATGAGAGCATTTGACGATCTTCTTCCGCCTCCTCTTCCAAGTGTGGCATCCCGCAAAACCACTACTAGAAAATCGCGTTGTTTTTGTGCATTGCATCGTCATCATCATGCATTGTTTGTCTGAACTATTTCGAAAAACCTAGTTTTGCTTTGTATAGGTACCTCTCTTTATTTCAAAGGCAAAACCCCGAGCGTATCGGATATTTTATTTCCCTAAAAGCTTATTGCAAAGTGGCCTTGATTTAAAATAAACAAACCAAAACAAACACACTTTCTAAACCAGCCCCCTATAAATCCTATTTACACCCAGACCTAATCTACCCTCCAACCACCGGTCGCCACCTCACCCTCTCCCCAAACTCCTACCCACCTGCCACCTCATCAATCCACCAGCCCCACTTCCCCCTCTACCTCTTTCTCACCCAGCCTTCTCCTACCCCCCCTCCCTTACAGGCCGACCCCACCCTCCTGGCCCACATCCTCTCTCTCTCTCTCCCTCTCTCTCTCTCCTCCCCTAGCCCACGCCACACACACAGCCCCACCTGCCACCCACACGCCCCGACCCCACCTGGCCCCGCAGACCCCACCCCGAGGCCGACGTGCCCTCCCATCTCCTTCCTCCTCCTCCCTCTCTCCTCCTCCCTCCTGCCCCCCCTCAGCTCCCGCCTGCCTCGCCACCCAGCGTCACTTGAGCCTCCTTCCCTTGGCCGTGAGAGGCCCCACCTCGCCGCCCCTCCAACCTCCGCCGCCCTCGCCCGCCACCAGCGCCTGTCGCCTCTCGGCGCCCGCCTCCTGCTCGGCCTCGCCCCTCAGCTGTCGCCTCGCGGCTGTCGCCCGCCGCCCGCCTCCGTAAATGCCGCAGCACCGCGCCGCCCAGCCTCCGGCCTGCTGCCTCTCGCCCGTCCCCTCTCTGGCCGCCCGTCGCCCGCCTTCCTTGCCGCCGCCCGCTCCCTCGGTCTCCGGTGCCGAGCCCCACGCCGCCTTTGCCTCCGCGTCGCCGTCGCCTCCCAGCGAGCATGTGCCGCCGCCGCAAGTTCTCGCCCGGCCCACGGCCCTCCTTCTCGTCTGCGCATCCTGCTGACTCGAGTACCCGACGCCCGAGACCTCAAGGACCCCACAAGACCACGGCGCGAGACTCCAAGACCGTCCGTCGAAGGTGTCCAAGAATCTCCGACAAGAACTCCATCACGGAACATCTAGCACTCCGACAGGGAACCCTGAAGACCCCGGCGTCGAGCCCCAAGTTCGCCCCCGATAATCAAGGTGGGACCCCAAGATCTACATCATATGTGTCGAGACCAACACCAAAGCGATGACAAGATCTACCGATGACCGAGAACCCGGACGCCAAGTACTCCTTCCCGGACCCGAACCCCGGTACCGGACAAGTTCGCCATCGACCTCGAGAACGCCTGCACGGAACAACAAGACCGCCACACGGACGCGAACCCCAAGACCCTGAGGCCCCGAACCGAAGACCGATCAAAAACGCCAAGATCTTCAATCGGAACGCCAAGTTCGTCACCCTGAAACGCCAAGACCGTACCGATACGAGGACCCGACAAGATCTTCGTGACGACAAGATCGGCACCGACCAGGGCGGGAACGATGTGCCCCCGACACCGAACCAAGACCTTCCCGGATGCGAGATCGATCCCCGTCGAACCCTGAGACCGAACCCCGAACCCCGAAAAACACCAAGATCGCCGAACCCTAATGTGTGCCCTTTTTCCCGAGCCCCTATTTTATAAATGCTAAATATAAAACCTGTTGCATGATAATCATTCATCTCGCATACATATTTGTGTGGTTTGGGGGCCTTATGCCGATTCACCTCCAATTAAATATGGGGCCCATATGCGGGCAAATCTAGCCTTATATTGGCCTCATCTAAACTTGTGTAGCGAACCGGTGCCATCTTTTGTCTTGCTAATGCAACATTTAATTTGCGGGGTAAATAAATAACTCGACCCGTTTAATTAATTGTCGGGACCCCGGTTCCGCTTAATATGACCTAATTGCATCGCACCTTGCCATGCCATACATCATACATGCATCATGCCGATCTTCTGCCGTTGTATTAAATATTGCATCCGGTGTTTCTTCTAGTGTTTTGGTTCTTCGCGGATAAGGCCGTTGAGTTGATGTGAGCTTCGCCCCGATCTTCGGCTGAACCGTCGGCAATGTTTTCAGGCGAGCATCTCCCCCTTTCTACCTATCTTACTTTTATAGTATTTATTCCCTCCTGTTGATCTATTGCTACATGTGTTGCGATGCTCTAAGTTTCGTACCCGTGATATCCCTCGCAGCCTTATATTGCCTTGGACACATCCTATTACCTGTTGTTTGGTAGATAGTTGGACTTGCGCGTCGTAGTCGCTTGCTCAAGTGCTGTTGCGTGTCGTCAAGTGCCACAGTTGTTGGAGTAATGCCGCATGTTGATGTTGGAGATGATTATGGCTTTAATTATCGTTCACTTTAATTACTGTTTAACAACTAAAATTGAAGTAAGTAAGCAGAGGCATCGGTGGGTGATAGATAATATTTGGTTTCGATCGCCCACTTGTGTCCGTAGGACCCCGAGTACTTGATACTGTTCCTTGATTTATCGCTATCCACATCCGGAGGATTATGGGACCCCCGAGCCGAGCTTGATTCAGTCTTATTTCTTGGGGCCACAAACTAGTTTGAGGTTTTATTTACTATCCTGTACTTATGCCATGCTACTACTGTATTTACGATTGTGCGAGGAGCACACGTTACTGTTTAGGATCGGGACACGATTCCGGTGTCGACAAGCCCAGCTTTGGGTTCCCGGTCGCTCACAAAGTCACCCAAACCTTGGGTCCGTCTCGAGTCAGCTAACTTCGCTATGGTGTACTCAAGGGTGGCCTCTGAAAATTTCTGAATCCTGTGATTGCTTTGTCGTGAAGGCCTCGTTGGGTTTTGATTTGGTTTTTCCGAGGTTGATCGAGTGTGTTGCTATTTGTGCACCCCGCCGGTAAAACTTTCGAAAGCCGTGTCCACGGTTATGGACGACTTGGAGCATGATTCTCGATCATAGACAACTATAACTAAAGTAGTGCTATAAATTTGACTTTATAATGACTAGTAATCAGCTTCACTATAATGGAATGGCTAAATAAAACTGCCAACAATTACTTGTTTGGTTGTCGCTATGCACCACGTACTGACTAGTAAGTATTGCAACTTCGGAATGGCTAAATAAAAGTTCCAACAAGCTTTGGGTTTTGGGATATCTCATGCTAATTGTATCGACTAGTAAGTGTTGCAACTACAACGGAATGGTTAACTAAAAGTGCCCATCGCTTATTATATCAGACGACAATCTATACCGACTAGTAATTGCTGCAACGATAATCTGAATAAATAAACGCCTTCGTGTGAGTTCCTCGGTTGACTTCCTCTTGGTTCCGAGGGGAAATACCAGATGGGATTGTTTGGTGTAAGATTCAGTTGGATCCGGATAGGTCTTTCTTACCCCTCTCGATAGCCGCTAGTTGTATCGAGTCTCTAGGTTGTTTAGTGCATGCTGCACGCTGCGATCCACCATACCTATGTAGGCGAGGACCGCCAATTCTAGCCTCGCCGTGTCTTGGCCTCGATCGACGCCTCTTTTTCCTTTGCCCTTTGTCGGCACCTTTTGTTTAAGCAGTTTTGAGATCGACGTCGTTAGCGTGGTTACCCTTCCGGCTTGGCACAGGCAGTTATGGACGCCATTGGTTATTCTTCAGGCTCTTAGCCCCATTTGCATCTTGTCCGTAGTCGGACGCTCCATCTTTCAAGGTGATTTGGATCTTTGTACCGTATATTCGTATTCTTGACTCATGGAGTCGTGTTGTATATATATCTTTCGTGGGTCCCATCGAGGACTGTTGTGTAATGTTATTACTGCTTTCCACCCGCCGAAAGTGCTGGTGGGCACCTTTGAATCTTTCTATGCGGGTTTGGCGGGTTTTCGCTAAAACTTGCATAGGGTCGATTCTGAGGGTGTTACACCAAGCCTCCGTCTTGTCGGGCTTGATGCTCCGGGCTTCCTCCCTTGCCTCCGTACTTGTCAATGTGAACCTATCATGCATATGTGACGGAGTATGAAGTATCATACCATTCAATAGGGTAGGAAGGGGGCTCGCATAGAGGAACGGATTCACCTTTGGAGTCCATGACGACTTGGCGTAAGTTGGAGACCAAGATGTAGTAACGACCGTAGGTCGGGCTGCATCACAATCATTCCAATATGCAATGACACATTCATGTACCCCTTCCCCTCTCGGAGTGCCGGACATTCCGGAACCTTCTAGAACATTCCCGATGAAAACACCGGAATCATTCCCAAACTCCGAAACGGGACTTCCTTATATGAATATTATTCTCCGGACCATTCCGGATCACCTCGTGATATCCCGGATCCCATCCGAGACTCCGAACAATATTCGGTCTCTTTCTCATAATACCATAACTACTCAAACAACGTCGAATCCTTAAGTGTGTCTCCCTACGGTTCGTGAATTATGCGGACATGATCGACACACTTCTCCGATCAATAACCAACATAGGAATCTAGAAATTCATATGTCTCCCACATATTTCTACGATTACTTTGCGATCGAATGAACCACTTACATACGATACCAATTTCCCTTTTTCTCACGATAGTTTACTTATCCGAGGTTATGATCGTCGGTATCTCTGCATACCTAGTTCAACCTCGTTACCGACAAGTACTCTTTTCTCGTTCCCGTGGTATGTGATCCCTTATGAACCAGTCACATGCTTGCAAGCTAATTGGATGACATTTCACCGAGAGGGCCCAGAGTATATCTATCCGTCATATGGATGGACAAATCCCACTCTTGATCCATGTGTTTCAACCAATACTTTTTGAACACTCAATGCCACCTTTATAGCCACCCTGTTACGGTGTGGTGTTTGATGACATCAAAGTATCCATCCGGTAAAGGTGATATGCATGATCTCATGGTCGAAGGAATTAGGTTACTATGTATCAGAAAGCATATAGCAATTGAACTAATGAAATGACTTGATCTTTATGCTACGCTTATCTATAGGAGTATGTCCATCACATCATTCTCCTAATGATATGACCCTGTTGTTAATAACATCTCTATGTTCATGATCAGGAAACCATGATCATATATTAACCAACAAGCTAGTTTAACAAGAGTCTTTACTAGGGACTCTTTTATGTTTACAAATCACACAAGTATTAATGTTTTCGGTTAATACAATTATAGCATGGTATGTAAACATTTATCATAAGTATGAAGATATGATAATAACCTACTTTATTATTTCCTCTTGGGCATATCTCCAACACAAGCTCCCCAAGCTCGTCGTGAGGATCAACAACCTCCTCCTCGTCCTTAACCACGGCAACAACACGAGCAATCTCCCCAAGCTCATCGTCAAAACCAAGTTCCACCACCAAACGCGGCACCTCAACAACCACAAGAGCAACGCAACCATCACCAAGCAAGACATGAGAGCTCGGATGAGGATGATGACCGCCAAAATCATGGCAACCGCCGCAACCGGAACCGCAATAGAGAAGAAACTTTCGGCAAGCTCAAATTCACCATTTCCAAGTTCACCGGTTCCAATGAACCCGAAGAATATCTCTCGTGGGAACTCAAGGTCGACAAGATCTTCCGCATGCACAACTATAGCAATGAGAAGATGATGGCCATGGCATCCCTCGGGTTTGATGAGTATGCCAACCTTTGGTGGGAACAAGTCCAACTCGCTCGAGAAGCAAAAGAAGAGCCTCCAATCTCAACTTGGCAAGATATGAAGGCCCATATGAGATCCCGCTTTGTTCCTTCGCACTACACGCGTGACCACTTCAACAAGCTTCAAACGCTTAGTCAAGGGACAAAGACCGTGGAAGAGTACTTCAAGCAAATGGAGCTCAACATGATCCGTGCCAACATTGAAGAGCTAGATGAACAAACAATGGCACGCTTCCTCAATGGCTTGAACCATCCCATCAAGCGCATCACCGAGTTCCAAAAGTACAACAACATGGTTGAGCTTGTGCACATCGCATCAAAGGCGAAAGGCCAAGTGCAAGAGGACATCAAGTACAACAAGCCAAAGACGACTTCACCTACAACCAAGCACCAACCACTACTCCAACAACACCAAATGGAAGCTCCTCAAGTACCACCAAGATTCCCTTCAAGCCAACACTCCTCAAGGAAAACAGCCCCAAGTGGCAAAACACAAGGATGATCTACCATTCAATGGTGAATGCTACAAGTGTGGAGGCAAAGGACACAAATCGGCCGCATGTTGAAACAAGAAAGTTTTGTTCATCCATGACAACGGCGATGAAGAATACTTGAGTGAATAAGAGTTTGATGCAAGGGTCAAGGAAGCCATGGCAAGGCAACATTTGGAAGAGGACCAAGAACTTCTCGTGTGTGAGCATGACGCAAGTCCATCGCTTGTTGTCACAAAGGTCTTAACTACCCAAGCCAATGAGAATGAAGACCAACGCTCCAACATCTTCCAAACTCGTCTTAAGCATCAATGGGAAGTCCATCAAAGTTGTCATCGATGGAGGGAGTTGCCACAATCTTGCAAGCACGGAATTGTGTGAGAAACTCAACCTCACCCTCCATCCGCATAAACACCCCTACCATATCCAATGGCTAAGTGACCAAGGATCCATCAAGATCAAGCACACCGTCTCGGTAACGTTCTCAATTGGGCCCTACAAGGACACGGTGGAATGTGACGTGGTCCCAATGACGGTTTGCCATATGTTGCTCGGAAGGCCGTGGCAATATGACAAGCATGCTTTGCATGATGATCAGTCAAACACTTATACCTTCAAATGGCTTGATAAAACTTGTGTGAGGCAACCGATGACTCCTAGACAAATAATTGCGGACAATGCAAAGGCTTTAGCGAGGGCGCAATACACAAAAACACCTTGTGAGAAGAGTGGTGAGCGAGAGAACCACACCATAGTGAGTGAGTGCCACAAGCCAAACTCGAGTGGAAAAACTAAGAGTGTTCTTCTTGCCACCAAAAGTGAGATGAGAGAAGTGCGGAACAACCCATCCATCTTGCACTATGTCCTTGTATGCAAGGGACTAGCGCAAGGAACTAATGACTTGACAAATGTTCCTCCTTCTTTGATGGATATTTTGCAGGAATTCCAAGATGTATTTCCGGAAGAGCTTCCTCATGGCCTTCCTCCTCTTCATGGAATCGAGCACCGCATCGACCTCATACCCGGCGCCCCACTCCCAAACCGCGCCGCGTATCGTACGAACCCGGAAGAGACGAAGGAGATAGAACGTCGAATCAACCAACTCGTCTCCAAAGGTTTGATCCAAGTAAGCACTAGCCCAAGCGCGGTACCCGTGATTCTAGTTCCAAAAACGGATGATACGTTGTGGTTATGCATGGACTGCCGTCCAATCAATGCTATCACCGTGCGTTATCGACATCCTATACCGCCTCTTGATGACATGCTTGATGAGTTATGTGGAGCCACTATATTTTCGAAAATTGATCTTCGTAGTGGTTACCATCAAATTCGCATGGCCGAAGGTGATGAGTGGAAAACAGCCTTCAAGACCAAGCTTGGTCTCTATGAATGATTGGTTATGCCTTTTGGCTTATCAAATGCCCCATCTACCTTCATGCGCCTCATGAACCATATTTTGAGATCTCACATTGGGAAGAGTGTAGTTGTTTACCGTCGTTTTCATGGGTTGGCTGGCCCATCCTCTTGCTGAACCTCAGGATTAGCAACATTAGGACATGCACCGAAAGGAGCAAAACCACGACCATGAGGTATAGCAGCACCTCTTCCTCCATTGCCACGGCCTGCAGGATGTGCAGCAGGAGCAGCTGCATCATCATCAAAATGCCCATGATTATCACCATGAATACTTGCATCACCCTCTTCCTCCTCAGCATTTTGTTGCTGATTATGCTGAAGATTAACAGTTGTTTGCAGCGTAGTCACAACTTGTGTTAAATCAGTGATAGTGATAGGGCAAAGGTGTCCGATCTTTCGATGAGATGGCGATAATCGATTTGGTGGAGTTCGGGATTGACGATCCGACTACACGTGCGAGCACGAGCGCCAATGCAATCGCTAGGCCAATCTCCTGGAGGTTACCGATCCTGCGGGAACACGATCAGCCTGACCAGCGAGGGTCTTAATGCCTACCTAAAATCGAGAACAAGTAAGAACCAATATTGCAATAAAGATATTGCGGATTAAGAGGAAAGCTTTATTCAAAAGGTGGGATCCTGAATAGGTGCGAAATACAAGAGGCCTCATGCGGCCGAGCCTTGGCGAAGTTGCTATGATGGCTAACTTAATGTCTAAACAAAATCCGAGTCTAGGGTGGCTATGGCTAGTATTTAAGGAGGAAAAGGTGGGGCTTCGCCAGCCATAAGTGGTGGCCAAATCCAACCCTAGAAGTCCTTTTCTCCTCAAATACGGACTCTAAAAAGTGGCTAATTAAAATCCTGCCAAAATAAAGGTGTCGCAGCACCATATTAATCTATGGACGAATTTGTGAAGTATTAATCTTGAATATTTCGTCCAAGCCTTCTTTCTTCATTATGGTGGCCTCAAAGTTCTGAAATCTTCATATGTGGCCTTCTCTTGAATCATCTCATACTTGCTGCCATCTCCATGCATGGCCATGCTCCAATGCTTGTCCCTCTCATCCATGCTTGGTCCATCATTCCTAAGAGTAATAAATACATCTGATTTAGGCAGCATCATATTCTCATGTATGTGAGGAATAGTTCCTAGAAACGAAAGTACCTGATAGTTAAGTTATTTGGCATGAGATCTTGTGATAGGTCCTTGTATGTCCACATCATGCTCCCCTTCTTGAATTGAAGTCGTCCTCGACGCAATCTCATCTTCCTCACCAAAGTAAGGCTTCAAATCTGCAATGTTAAACGTAGGACTAATCGTACCAGAGTCTGCAGGCAACTCAAGTTTATATGCATTATCGTTTATTTTCCCTAACACCTTACAGGGACAAGTAGCACGCGGCATTAACTTAGACTTGCGTAAATCAGGAAAACGATCCTTATGCAAATGTAACCAAACAAGATCTCCAACATCAAACACAACATTCTTTCTCCCTTTATCCCCAGCAAGTTTATACTTAGCATTCATGTGTTCTATGTTATCTTTAGTAGTCTTATGCAAGTTTAATATCATTTCAGCGCGTTGTGTAGCATCCAAATTATTTTGCACCGAAGTAGGTAAAGGCAATAAATCAATAGGTGCACGAGGAACAAAACCATACACGATCTCATATGGGAACATCTTTGTGGTAGAATGCAGCGATTGATTATAAGCAAATTCTATATGAGGTAAACACTCTTCCAACAATTTTAACTTCTTCTTTAAAACAGCCTGCAACATAGTAGACAAAGTTCTATTTACTACTTTAGTTTGTCCATCAGTTTGGGGATGACATGTAGTACTAAACAGCAATTTATTCCCCAACTTAGCCCATAAACATCTCCAAAAGTGGCTAAGAAATTTAGTATCACGATCAGAAACAATACTATTTGGCACACCATGTAAACGAACAATTTCACGAAAGAACAAATCAGCAATATGCGCAGCATCATCCGTTTTATGACAAGGAATAAGGTGTGCCATCTTAGAAAACTGATCCGCAACAACAAAAATACTATCCCGCCCCTTCTGTGTATGTGGCAATCCCAAAACAAAGTCCATAGAAATATCCTCCCAAGGAACACTAGGAACAGGAAGAGGCATATATAAACCATGTGGATTAAGGCGAGACTTAGCTTTTTGACAAGTAGTGCAACATGCAACAAATCTCTCAACATCTCGACGCATACGTGGCCAAAAGAAGTGTGCAGCAAGAACATCCTCCGTTTTCTTGACACCAAAGTGTCCCATCAATCCTCCTCCATGCGCCTCCAGTAACAACAAAGACAACAGTAACTATCTCGAATGCATAGTTTGTTACGGAACACAAATCCATCATTGAAGACGAACTTGTTCCATGTTCTACCATCTCTACAATTCTGCAACACATCTTTAAATTCAGCATCATGCACATATTGTTCCTTTATAGTTTCTAATCCAAATATTTTGAAGTCAAGTTGAGATAACAAAGTATAACGGCGTGACAAAGCATCAGCAATAATATTATCTTTACCCTTTTTGTGTTTGATAACATAAGGAAAAGACTCAATAAATTCAACCCACTTTGCATGACGACGATTCAACTTTGCTTGACTACGAATATGCTTCAAAGATTCATGATCAGAATGTATAACAAATTCTTTAGGCCATAGATAATGTTGCCAAGTTTCTAATTTCTGAACCAACGCATATAATTCTTTATCATAAGTAGAATAGTTCAGACTAGCCCCACTCAATTTGTCACTAAAATATGCAACAGGTTTTCCCTCTTGTAATAACACACCTCCCAAACCAATTACACTAGCATCACATTCAAGTTCAAAAGTCTTAGTAAAATCAGGAAGTTGGAGTAAGGGAGCATGTGTTAGCTTATCTTTCAATATGACGAAGGCCTGTTGTTGTGCATCGCCAAACGAGGGCACATCCTTCTTGGTAAGTTCGCTCACGGCGGCAATTGATCCAAAGTCTTTGACAAAGCGCCTATAAAAACCATGAGGCCAATAAAACTCCTCACTTGTGTGACTGGTCAGCATGACCAATTCTCAATAGCTTCAATCTTGGTGGATCCACTTCAATACCGTGATGTAACAACATAGCCAAGAACGCAACTCGATTGGTGCAAAAGGTGCACTTCTCAAGATTACCAAATAAATGTGCATCACGTAAAGCATTGAAAACAACACGTAAATGGTCCAAATGATCCTCTAAAGATTTGCCATTATGAACAGATTCTCTATCAAATTGCCATGGTCTACCAAGTAACAAAGAACAAGGTTGCATAGGTACAACATCTCAATCAACAAAATCAGAATATGTACCAATAGTAAAATGCACACGTACCGTTCTTGTTACCTTGATCTTGCGAGAACTCTCAAACCATTGGATGTAATATGAATGCGTGCGTTGTCTTGTTGGAAGTGCAAGCTTCTCTACCATGTCAACACTAGCCAGATTATTACAACTCCCTCCATCAATGATGATCCGTATAGCTCTTTCCTTGACAACACCACGTGTTTGGAACAGGTTGTGGCGTTGATCTTGCTCAATTGCACACTCAACACACGTTGTGTAATTAAGCTCTTGTATTGATCAGCAGCTTCAGCTCCCATTACCTCTGTCTCTTCATCAGAATCACAATTGTCTCCATCTCGAGCAGAAATAAGGGCTAATGTATCTTTATCAAAGTCACTCGCTGAATCGTATTGACCATCATCACGCACCATCATAACACGTTGTGTTGTGCACTGTCTCTCAATATGACCAAAACCCCAGCACTTGCGGCATTGTATATCCTTTGTTTTACCCGTGGAAGCCATAGAAGATGCACTACGAGCAGGAGTGTTGCAGCCCAACACATGGCATTCACCATTGGTCCACACCATGCTACATCAACCACACCCTCAAAGGTGAACTCATTCCATACCCCACCCTCCTTTGGCTATCATGTGAATGGAATCCTACTTGAGACACGTGCCAATGCTATGACCAGGACCATGACCATGACACCAAGAGGATATGACAAGAGGACCCCAGTGATCAAGACCCCCAAGCAAGAGGCCTGGAAGAGAAGACGCAAGAAGCTACTGAAGCTTGACCGGAGTCTCCGGTCTACCACACTGGAGTCTCCGGTCCATCTCCGGACCGACCCCCAAACCAGCGCCCAGGACAATCAGAAGGCCCCTCCAGAGACGACACCGGAGATTGACCGGAGTCTCCGGTCCAGACCGGAGTCTCCGGCCATCACACCGGAGTCTCCGAACCACGTGTATCGGGCCTGCGTGCCTCGGGTTGGGCCTGGCCCATGTAACGCCCAGAACTTCCTAGTTATGCCTATTTTACCCCTAGCTCATGGCTGGCCTATATATAAGCCCCCACCCCCTCCTTCAAACCCTAGAGTTGATGATGAAAGAAGGCTTGTGCCTAACCCTAGATGGGAACCCCTCTCTATAGTTAATCTATGAGTTGTACAAGGCCTTGGAGTTCGGTTGTTCGTCTCCAAGTCGTCAAGACCCTACTCAAGTGTTTAGTCTCTCCTCATCAAGGATTCTAGTAGTGCTAGGTCTCTCCCCTTGGGATTCTACTTGGTTGCTACTCTATCCTTTGATTTGGATTCTATCATCCGCTTCCCGATCTCTCCTTTGGTGATTCTACCTAACGGTCTCTCGCCGAGGATTCTATTGGATTGGTTGTTCGAGCCAACGGGAGCAAATCGAATCGGGTTGTGTTTGCGTGTGTTTGTATCTTTACCCTGCATTTGTGTTGCGTTCATCGTGTTCATCGGGTATCCCCTCACTCCCCGCATCAAATCCGTGAAGATCGGGCCACCCTAGGGTCAATCCCACAAGGGATCCCATATCAACTGGTATCAGCAGCCTTTGGTTGCCACGGATTTGACTTCGTTCCCCCATATCCACCATAAATTCGAAAATACCAAAAATTTTAACCCCAATTTGCTTTTGGATCGATCTCTTGATTTGGTGAGTTGTTTGTGGTTTTGATCCATTAGAAACTTGTCCTTGGATTTGGTCTACCTTTGCCCTGCGTTTCCTAGCCCAATTTGGTCGAAATTTTCTGGATTTGAGGGTTAAAGGGCCAAATGTCCGCTCACGAACTCGAGCTGTTCGTCGTGCTGGAACCAGACCGGAGTCTCCGGTCATCACACCGGAGTCTCTGGACCACACCGGAATCTCCGGCCCCAACACACCGGAGTCTCCGACCCTGAACAAAAATTTGACCCCTTTTCCTTTTTCGACTAATTTCCTTTGTGTGTTTGTGTTTCGCCTGAGTGTCTATCAACTAACAAACTTCCGCAACGCCAACAACACCTCGTGCTCGACATCGACACCGCGGAACTCGAACCATCCCTTCACCAACGATTGCAATTTCAACATCACCAAAAGGTATAACTTGCACAACCATTGTTAACCCCTTTCTTCCTGTGTGTGTTACCTAACCTATCGAGAGTAGCCCTCCTATGTTTGCCGAAGCATTGTGCGCTTGCTCTTGCATAGTCATGATATACAGGCAATAACAAAATTGACTCCATAGTGTACAAAAAAAAGAGCTTCTAAGCAAAAGAAACAAAAAAAAAGGATACCAATAGCTAAAGAGAGTCCAAAGCTTCTAAGCAAGAGTGCGGGCAAGAGCAAGGCAAGCGTACAAATCCGTTGCTTCTCAACCTTGTGCGAACGGGCTACGGTCTCTCCTAGTGTTGGCACGACACCGAGCATTAGTCTTCGTTAGGTCCAATTTTGTTCTTTGCTCATTTTTCATAGTCGTGCTAGCCACATTAATCTCCACCGTGTGTATAGTCGTAGGTTCTCGTCACCCTTTTTGACCTTTTCCTTTGACTTTGTTTTGTTGGATTTTACCCACTTTTGAAAATATCCTTTTCTTTTGATTGTTCCATTTGCTTTCCACCGTTATAACCTACCACCATAGGCCTTTGTGTGTGTGTGTCTTGTGTACCCGCTATTCGCTTTGCTCGGCAACAATCTTTCCAATCGTTGACTCCGGTGAGGCAAGGTAGCAATTACCATTCCACCAATCTCACCATATCTATCAAGTGTGTTTGTGCACCATGTCTAGGGCAAGTGGAGCTAGTGGAGATAGCAATTTCAACAACCAAGATGGCTTTGCCACGCGCCACAACTTATGGGCGCAACGCCAAGAATTCAACAATCAATTTGAGCGACTTGAGCACCGTCTTGATGATACTTTTCGAGAATTTGAGTATTGTGAGCGGCAACGTCAAGAGGAGCACCATGCTCAATTCCAAGCTCTTCACCAAGCTATTGCCAACCTTGGCAACCGACACGGTCATCGCTTAAGCTCGTCAAGTTCCTCCCGCACGCTCTCCTCAAGTCGACATGGCGAGTCTTCAAGGTCACACTCCCGCCGCGGAGAACCCCACCACCATAATGGGAACCCACAAGCTCGTCATCGTCGCCCTCAAGCGGTGGACCCAAATGCTCCCCAACCTCAACAACAACGACAAGAGCATGGTCCACCACCACACCAAGCAATCATCAACGTGCACCAACCTCAAGAACGCCAAGATGAAGCTAACCATAATGATCGGCGTCGTCGTCCTCCTCATGACCACCACGAGCAACGTCAACAACATCAAGAACCGGTATGGGACACAAGTGATGATGATGAGGATGCACGCCAAGCTCGACGCAATAACCGACATGCACAACACCACCACCGACACCATCAAGCTATGAACGTCAATGATGCCGACCAACGGCGAAGAAGAGACTTCGAGCATCATCAAGAAAACCCCCCACAACAACCTCAAGGCAATCAAGAACCTCCTCCTCCGCCTCCACGCCCTCCAAGTGACGCAAGTATGCACCAAGAACGTCGCACCAACCACCATGAGCGTGATGATGGCAACTTTGGGAAGCTCAAGTTCGTGATGCCCAAGTTCAAAGGAGAAGAAAATGCCGATGCATACCTTGAATGGGAGCTCAAAGTCGACAAGATCTTCCGAGTCCACAACTTTTCCGAAGAGAAGAAAGTGGCAATGGCATCTCTTGAGTTTGAGGACTACGCCAATGTTTGGTGGGAAGACTACCAAAGCAATCGTGAGAAGCAAGAAGAGCCACCGGTCACCACTTGGACCGAGATGAAGAATGTGATGTATGCAAGATTTGTCCCCGAGCACTATCGCCAAGACCTCTTCGACAAGCTACAAAACTTGAAGCAAGGCACAAATAAAATTGAAGAGTTCTATAAGGAGATGGAGATGACTATGATGAGAGCTGATGTGAAGGAACTCGAGTAGCAAACAATAGCACGGTTCCTCAACGGTTTGAGCCGCCAAATACGCAAGATAGTCGATTTCCAACCTTAAAAGACTCTCGTGAACCTTCTTCACCAAGCAACCAAGGCCGAGCGCCACTTGCAAAAGGAACATGCTTATGAGAAGCAAAGGGCGTACTACGCTTCACTCAACTCGAGTAGCCCCTCCAAGCCAACAAACCAAACAACAAGATCCTCCAAGCAATCCAAGACACCTATGGCATCCACCTCCAACACAACAACGGAAAGTCAAGTAGTTTTCTACAAGTGTGGAGGAAAGGTCCACAAGTCTTATGAGTGCATCAACACAAGAGTCATGCTAACGGATGAGAACGGCGCAACATATTCCGTGAGCGAAGACGAATTTGAAGCTATGAACCAAGCCGCTATAGCAAAAGATGCCGCAATGCAAGATGATGACACAATTCTTTGTGAACATGATCCAAGCCCCTCACTTGTCATCGCCCAAGTTTTGACGACCAACTCCATCCCTAGAGAGGATCAATGCCTCAACATCTTCCAAACCCGAGCCGAAATTGATGACAATGGCACCATTCAAATCAAACACAAGGTCAACGTCTCCTTCAAGATTGGTCCATATGAAGACACCGTCGAGTGTGATGTCGTGCCTATGACCGTGTGTCACATGATCCTTGGAAGACCATGGCAATACGACAAGGGTGCACTACATGATGCTACCTCCAACCAATACTCCTTTAAGTGGAAAGAGAAGACATTGGTGCTACAACCTATGACGCCAAGCCAAATTATCACTTCCAACATGACGACGCTGCCCAAGATAAAGCAAGCTAAGGACCCTTGTGAGATGAGTGGTGAGAGAGTGATCCACCAACACGTGAGTGAGTGCTACCAGCCCCAAATGAGTGGAAAAATCATGAGTGCCACGTCGCAAGCCACCACACGTGAGAAGAGTGATTTGAGCGTACCCAATACTAACAATCCTTCATACAACTCTTTCTCCTTGTTGTTGCTTTTGCAGGATACACAACCTCACCTACCACCTACAAGGAACACGCTACAAGATCTCCAACCACACCTTGATGACAAGCACAACTTCAAGATCTTCGACCAATTTGAACAAGGCTACGACACCGGAGATCCCACAACATAAAAACTCAAGACCTTGCCCACACCTTCCTCCCTATATGATGATGGAACTTCGTCGAGGACGACTCGTTTTGAAGCGGGGGGAGATGTTGTAGCCCAACACATGGCATTCACCATTGGTCCACACCATGCTACATCAACCACACCCTCAAAGGTGAACTCATTCCATACCCCACCCTCCTTTGGCTATCATGTGAATGGAATCCTACTTGAGACACGTGCCAATGCTATGACCAGGACCATGACCATGACACCAAGAGGATATGACAAGAGGACCCCAGTGATCAAGACCCCCAAGCAAGAGGCCTGGAAGAGAAGACGCAAGAAGCTACTGAAGCTTGACCGGAGTCTCCGGTCTACCACACCGTAGTCTCCGGTCCATCTCCGGACCGACCCCCAAACCAGTGCCCAGGACAATCAGAAGGCCCCTCCGGAGACGAGACCGGAGATTGACCGGAGTCTCTGGTCCAGACCGGAGTCTCCGGCCATCACACCGGAGTCTCCGAACCACGTGTATCGGGCCTGCGTGCCTCGGGTTGGGCCTGGCCCATGTAACGCCCAGAACTTCCTAGTTATGCCTATTTTACCCCTAGCTCGTGGCTGGCCTATATATAAGCCCCCACCCCCTCCTTGAAACCCTAGAGTTGATGATGAAAGAAGGCTTGTGCCTAACCCTAGATGGGAACCCCTCTCTATAGTTAATCTATGAGTTGTACAAGGCCTTGGAGTTCGGTTGTTCGTCTCCAAGTCGTCAAGACCCTCCTCAAGTGTTTGGTCTCTCCTCATCAAGGATTCTAGTAGTGCTAGGTCTCTCCCCTTGGGATTCTACTTGGTTGCTACTCTCTCCTTTGATTTGGATTCTATCATCCGCTTGCCGATCTCTCCTTTGGTGATTCTACCTAACGGTCTCTTGCCGAGGATTCTATTGGATTTGTTGTTCGAGCCAACGGGAGCAAATCGAATCGGGTTGTGTTTGCGTGTGTTTGTATCTTTACCCTGCATTTGTGTTGCGTTCATCGTGTTCATCGGGTATCCCCTCACTCCCCGCATCAAATCCGTGAAGATCGGGCCACCCTAGGGTCAATCCCACAAGGGATCCCATATCAAGGAGCATTGGATGACGGTGGAGGAGCAGCTGGAAATCTTGTGGTGGCCTTGGATGTGGTAGTAGCTGGTGGCGAATTACGAGAAGGAGGTGCTGATTGTCGGGATGTCCAAGTGGATGTGCGACCTGCATAATTATTAGTCCTCCTCCATGGTGTTTGGCGATCTCAGACTTCACGTTGACTTCTTTGAAACAAACGAGTGATAGAATTATATTCCTTATAATCTAATATGTGTTGAATGTCCTTGTTTAATCCACCAAAGAAACATGCAAGCATTTGTTCAGTAGATTCAACAAGACCACACCGAACCATCCCCGTTTGCAATTCCTGATAATACTCTTCTACAGAATTTTTCCCTTGTTCTAAACGTGTCAGATTCTTTAGTAAATCACGTTGATAAGTGGGAGGTACAAAACGAACACGCATAGCAGTTTTTAAAGCAGTCCAAGTACTAGGAATAGTAGTAGGATTTAAACGACAATACTCAGACCACCAAAGGGAAGAAAATTTAGTAAATTCACATGTAGCAGCACTAACACGCATATTCTCAGAATATTTTAAACATGCAAAACGTTGTTCTACTTCCATCTCCCATGTAAGATATGCATCAGGATTATATTTACCCTCAAAAGATGGAATATTTAATTTAAGCTTTGCAACATGATCATCATCACGTACCGGTGGTCGAGCGTTCCCGTAGTAATGTCGGGGACGTCCAGCAGGGTGTGGAGGTTGTTCAACCTCCTCGTCAAACAGATCGTCATCGTCGGGGTCGTAGTAGTACCCGTCGTCTGTCCCCAATGCCGGAGTAGCAGCCGCGGTGGAAGTCTGAGGTGCCTCAGCGGCAGCGGTAGCCGAGAAAGCGGTAGCCAGCAACGAAGACGACCCGTGATCGGAATGCGCCGTGCGCCATGCCGAGGTGCCAATGGGGCGGTTGCGGTTTTCTGGCATGTCTGGAATCGCCTCCGAAAAAAAATTCTGGCTATACTAGTTTTCGGTTTTGGGGATCATTTTTCTCCATCGGCCATTATAGCGATATTTTTTTTGGCGCTGCCAGAGCAAAATAAAAAATTAATTTTTTGGGGCTAACCTATTTTTAGACCCCGTAGATCAGTTCTAGACACTCGCCATCATAGTGATTTTCCACCTCTCGGATCGCTTTTTAGGGTGCCATATCATCATACATTGCTTGTTGTGTCGCATCGTGACATCGTTGGTGATCTAGGCTCGCGTCTCTAGTACGGTCTAGCCTAGGACCAGCACAGTACCGTCGTTGAGCATTCTTTCAACTTTTGCATTGTTGCTTTGATAATTGCTAACCCCCCTTGCGAAGCCTTCCTAGAGCTCCACAGATATTCTCCACGTGCGGTGTCTCGACTCCTGGTAATCGCTTGGTTCAATCTCTGGACCCACTGATCCTCGCGGTTGCGCATCGCCTTTTCCTGCTGTTTGGTAAGAACTTGTAAGAGCTTCGTATATTGCTTGACGGATTAAGCGTGACTTCCACCATATTTCCGTACTATATACATGTGCTTTTTAAGGACTAACCATGACAGATACTTCGCGGAACCCTGCCACAATGAAGAACGAAGAACTACATGCCCACTTCTCCGTTCTTCTTAGTCGATACCTGAAGATGTGGATACGCGCCTAGGGGAGTTTGACACCAAGCTCACCAACGCCATGGACAAGATCGATGGACTCGAGAAATCCTTCAACGCCAAGCTTGACGTTCGGTTCAAGGTGCTTTTGAACAGATTTCCCGCACCCGCACCCACACATGGCGCACGACGCATTCCGATCACGGATCGGACTGCTGGTTCCGCTGCCGCCACACACCCGACGGCTACCGCTGCGGCTGACGCACGTCAGACTTCCGCCGCGGCTGCTGCTGCGACATTGGGGACGGACGACGGGTACTACTACGCCCCGACGACGACGATCTATTTGATGAGGAGGTTGAACAACCTCCACAGGTTCCTGCTGGCCGTCCCCGACATTACTACCTCAACGCTCGACCACCGGTACGTGATGATGATCATGTTGCAAAGCTTAAATTAAATATTCCATCTTTTGAGGGTAAATATAATCCTGATGCATATCTTACATGGGAGATGGAAGTAGAACAACGTTTTGCATGCTTAAAATATCCTGAGAATATGCGTGTTAGTGCTGCTACATGTGAATTTACTAAATTTTATTCCCTTTGGTGGTCTGAGTATTGTCGTTTAAATCCTACTACTATTCCTAGTACTTGGACTGCTTTAAAAACTGCCATGCGTGTTCATTTTGTACCTCCCACTTATCAACGTGATTTACTAAAGAATCGACACGCTTAGAGCAAGGGAAAAATTCAGAAGAGTATTATCAGGAATTGCAAACGGGGATGGTTCGGTGTGGTCTTGTTGAATCTAATGAACAAATGCTTGCACGTTTCTTTGGTGGATTAAACAAGGACATTCAGCACATCTTAGATTATAAGGAATATAATTCTATCACTCGTTTGTTTCATCTTGCTTGCAAAGCTGAACGTGAAGTGCAGGTCGCACATGGAGGAGGACTAATAATTCTGCAGGTCGCACATCCACTTGGACATCCAGACAATCAGCGCCTCCTCGTGATTCGCCACCAGCTACTACCACATCCAAGACCACCACAAGATTTCCAGCTGCTCCTCCACCACCATCCAATGCTCCTACTCGTAGTGCATCTTCTATGGCTTCCACGGGTAAGACAAAGGATATACAATGCCGCAAGTGCTGGGGTTTTGGTCATATTGAGAGACAGTGCACAACACAACGTGTGATGATGGTGCGAGAAGATGGTCAATACGATTCAGCGAGTGACTTCGATGAAGATACACTAGCCCTTATTTCTGCTCGAGATGGAGACAATTCGATCTTGATGAAGAGACAGAGGTAATGGGAGTCAAGTCCGATCAATACAAGAGCTTAATTACACAACGTGTGTTGAGTGTGCAATTGAGAAAATCTGAGCAAGATCAACGCCACAACCTGTTCCAAACACGTGGTGTTGTCAAGGAAAGAGCTATACGGATCATCATTGATGGAGGGAGTTGTAATAATCTGGCCAGTGTTAACATGGTAGAGAAGCTTGCGCTTCCAACAAGACAACGCCCACATTCATATTACATCCAATGGTTTGAGAGTTCTCGCAATATCAAGGTAACAAGAACGGTACGCGTGCATTTTACTATTGGTACATATTCTGATTTTGTTGATTGTGATGTTGTACCTATGCAAGCTTGTTCTTTGTTACTTGGTAGACCATGGCAATTTGTTAGAGAATCTGTTCATAATGCAAAACTACTCACTATTCTCTTATGCATGATGGAAAGAAAATTGGTCTAAAACCTATGACTCCCGAACAGATTTTAAAAGATGATCTTGCTAGAGCTAGTAGAGCTAAACCGAGGAGAAAATAAAAGTGAGAATCAGATTGTTGCTGCAGATTTTATACCACCAAAGAACACTAAATCTGATTCTACACATGCTACTGAAATTCATTTGAAAAATCCATGTATGCTTGCAAATAAAATTGATATTGCTGAACTAGATGTAAATAATACTCAATGTTATGCAATTGTCTGCAAAGAGGTTTTGTTTTCATTTAAGGATATGCCTCCTTCTTTGCCACCCGCTATTGCTAACCTTTGCAGAATATGAGGACGTCTTTCATTGAATGCCACCAGGACTACCTCCTATTAGAGGAATTGAGCACCAAATTGATCTAATTCCTGGTGCCACGTTGCCCAACCACGCGCCATATAGAACCAATCTAGAGGAGACAAAGGAGATACAACGCCAAATTCAGGAACTACTCGATAGAGATCATAATCGTGAGTCCCTTAGCATCTGTGCTGTTCCTATTATTTTGGTACCTAAGAAAGAAGGTTCTTCACAAGATGTGTACTGATTGTAGAGCTATCAATAATATTACTATTCGATATCGTCATCCTATTCCACGTTTAGATGACATGCTTGATGAATTGAGTGGCTCTACCATGTTTTCTAAAGTTGATTTGCGTAGTGGTTACCACCAGATTCGTATGAAATTAGGAGATGAATGGAAAACAGCATTTGAAACTAAGTTCGGTTTATATGAGTGGTTAGTAATGCCGTTTGGTTTAACTAATGCACCTAGCACTTTCATGAGATTAATGAATGAAGTTTTATGTGCTTTCATTGGACGTTTTGTGGTAGTATACTTTGATGATATTCTGATTTATAGCAGATCTTTAGAGGATCATTTGGACCATTTACGTGCTATTTTCAATGCTTTACGTGATTCACGTTTGTTTGGTAACCTTGAGAAGTGCACCTTTTGCACCAATCGAGTTATGCTTTCTTGGCTATGTTGTTACATCACAAGGTATTGAAGTGGATCCACCAAGATTGAAGCTATTGAGAATTGGCCGCAGCCAAGACGGTCACACAAGTGAGGAGTTTTCTTGGCCTCGTTGGGTTTTTACAGGCGCTTTGTCAAAGACTTTGGATCAATTGCCGCTACCGAATGAGCTTACCAAGAAGGATGTGCCCTTTGATTCGGGCGATGCACAACAACAGGCCTTCGTCATCTTGAAAGATAAGCTAACACATGCTCCCTTACTCCAACTTCCTGATTTTACTAAGACTTTTGAGCTTGAATGTGATGCTAGTGGAATTCGTTTGGGAGGGGTGTTATTACAAGAGGGAAAACCTGTTGCATATTTTAGTGAGAAATTAAGTGGGGCTAGTCTGAACTATTCTACTTATGATAAAGAATTATATGCGTTGGTTCGGACATTAGAAACTTGGCAACATTATCTATGGCCTAAGGAATTTGTTATTCATTATGATCATGAATCTTTGAAGCATATTCGTAGTCAAGCTAAGTTGAAACGTCGTCATGCAAAGTGGGTTAAATTTATTGAGTCTTTTCCTTATGTTATCAAACACAAACAGGGTAAAGATAATATTATTGCTGATGCTTTGTCGCGCCGTTATACTTTGTTATCTCAACTTGACTTCAAAATATTTGGATTAGAAACTATTAAGGAACAATATGTGCATGATGCTGAATTTAAAGATGTGTTGCAGAATTGTAGAGATGGTAGAACTTGGAACAAGTTCGTCTTCAATGATGGATTTGTGTTCCGTGCTAGCAAACTATGCATCCCAGATAGTTCTGTTCGTCTTTTGTTGTTACAGGAGGCGCATGGAGGAGGATTGATGGGAAACTTTGGTGTCAAAAAGACGGAGGATGTTCTTGCTGCACACTTCTTTTGGCCACGTATGCGTCGAGATGTTGAGAGATTTGTGGCACGCTGCACTACTTGTCAAAAAGCTAAGTCTCGCCTTAATCCACATGGTTTATATATGCCTCTTCCTGTTCCTAGTGTTCCTTGGGAGGATATTTCTATGGACTTTGTTTTGGGATTACCATGTACATAGAAGGGGAGGGATAGTATTTTTGTTGTTGTGGATCGGTTTTCTAAGATGGCACACTTTATTCCTTGTCATAAAACGGATGATGCTGCGCATATTGCTGATTTGTTCTTTCGTGAAATTGTTTGTTTGCATGGTGTGCCGAATACTATTGTCTCTGATCGTGATACTAAATTTCTTAGCCACTTTTGGAGATGTTTATGGGCTAAGTTGGGGACTAAATTGCTCTTTAGTACTACATGTCATCCCCAAACCGATGGTCAAACTGAAGTAGTAAATAGAACTTTGTCTACTATGTTGCGGGCTGTTTTAAAGAAGAACTTAAAATTGTGGGAAGAGTGTTTACCTCATATATAATTTGCTTATAATCGTTCACTGCATTCTACCACAAAGATGTGCCCATTTGAGATTATGTATGGTTTTGTTCCTCGTGCACCAATTGATGTATTGCCTTTACCTTCTTCGGTGCAACATAATTTGGATGCTACACAACGCGCTGAAATGATATTAAACTTGCATAAGACTACTAAAGATAACATTGAACACATGAATGCTAAGTATAAACTTGCTGGGGATAAAGGGAGAAAGCATGTTGTGTTTGATGTTGGCGATCTTGTTTGGTTACATTTGCGTAAAGATCGTTTTCCTGATTTACACAAGTCTAATTTAATGCCACGTGCTGCTGGTCCCTTTAAGGTGTTAGAGAAAATAAATGATAATACATATAAACTTGAGTTGCCTGCAGCCTTTGGTATGGTTAGTCCTACGTTTAACATTGCATATTTGAAGCCTTACTTTGGTGAGGAAGATGAGATTGCGTCGAGGACGACTTCAATTCAAGAAGGGGAGCATGATGTGGACATCCCTTCTATTGATACAACCGTTGTACCTACAGCAACACACATACAAGGACCCATCACAAGATCTCGTGCCAAACAACTTAACTATCAGGTACTTTCGTTTCTTGGAACTATTCCTCACATACATGAGAATATGATGCTGCCTAAATCAGATGTATTTCTTACTCTTAGGAATGATGGACCAAGCATGGATGAGAGGGACAAGCATTGGAGCATGGCCATGCATGGAGATGGCAGCAAGCATGTGATGATCCAAGAGAAGGCCACGGATGAAGATTTCAGAAATTTAAGGCCACCATAATGAAGAAACAAGGCTTGGACGAAATATTCAAGATCAATACTTTACGAATTCATTCATAGCTTAATATGGTGCTGCGACACATTTTATTTTTGGCCAGGCCCATGTAATTTTCGCAGGATTTTAATTAGCCACTTTTTAGAGTCCGTATTTGAGGGGAAAATGACTTTTAGGGTTGGATTTGGCCACCACTTCCATGGCTGGCCGAAGCCCCATCTTTTCGCCCTTAAATACTCTCCATAGTCGACCCCCTACACTCGGATTTTGTTTAGACAATAAGTTAGCCATCATAGCAACTTCGCCAAGGCTCGAGCGTCGTAGAGGCCTCTTGTACTTCGCACATATTCAGGATCCCACCTTTTCAATAAAGCTTTCATCTTAATCCGCAATATCTTGATTGCAATATTAGTTCTTACTTGTTCTCGATTTCAGGTAGGAATTAAGACCCTGTGGTCGGTGATCGTGTTCCCGCAGGATCGGTAACCTCCAGGAGATTGGCCTAGCGATTGCATTGGTGCTCGTGCTCGCACGTGTAGTCGGATCGTCAAGCCCGAACTCCACCAAATCGATTATCGCCATCTCATCGAAAGATCGGACACCTTTGCCCTATAATGAAGAAAGAAGGCTTGGACGAAGTATTCAAGATCAATACTTTACGAATTTGTCCATAGCTTAATATGGTGCTGCGACACCTTTTATTTTGGGCTAGGCCCATGTAATTTCCGCAGGATTTTAATTAGCCACTTTTTAGAGTCCGTATTTGAGGGGAAAAGGACTTTTAGGGTTGGATTCGGCCACCACTTCCATGGCTGGCCGAAACCCCACCTTTTCGCCCTTAAATACTCTCCATAGCCGACCCTCGCTGGTCAGGCTGATCGTGTTCCCGCAGGATCGGTAACCTCCAGGAGATTGGCCTAGCGATTTCATTGGCGCTCGTGCTTGCACGTGTAGTCGGATCGTCAAGCCCGAACTCCACCAAATCGATTATCGCCATCTCATCGAAAGATCGGACACCTTTGCCCTATCAAAGTGAGAATCAGATTGTTGCTGCATATTTTATACCACCAAAGAACACTAAATCTGATTCTACACATGCTACTGAAATTCGTTTGAAAAATCCATGTATGCTTGCAAATAAAATTGATATTGCTGAACTAGATGTAAACAATACTCAATGTTATGTAATTGTCTGCAAAGAGGTTTTGTTTTCATTTAAGGATATGCCTCCTTCTTTGCCACCCGCTATTGCTAACCTTTTGCAGGAATATGAGGACGTCTTTCCCACTGAGCTGCCACCAGGACTACCTCCTATTAGAGGAATTGAGCACCAAATTGATCTAATTCATGGTGCCATGGTGCCCAACCGCGCGCCATATAGAACCAATCCAGAGGAGACAAAGGAGATACAACGCCAAATTCAGGAACTACTCGATAGAGATCATATTCATGAGTCCCTTAGCCCCTGTGCTGTTCCTATTATTTTGGGGACACCTTTGCCCTATCATCCATGCTTGGTCCATCATTCCTAAGAGTAATAAATACATATGATTTAGGCAGCATCATATTCTCATGTATGTGAGGAATAGTTTCAAGAAACGAAAGTACCTGATAGTTAAGTTGTTTGGCACGAGATCTTGTGATAGGTCCTTGTATGTGTGTAGCTGTAGGTACAACAGTTGTATCAATAGATGGGATGTCTACATCACTTGTGGCTCAGATCTAGTTAGAGTTGATGATGAAAGAAGGCTTATTCCTAACCCTAGATGGGAACCCCTCTCTATAGTTAATCTATGAGTTGTACAAGGCCTTGGAGTTCGGTGTTCGTCTCCAAGTCGTCAAGACCCTCCTCAAGTGTTTGGTATCTCCTCATCAAGGATTCTAGTAGTGCTAGGTCTCTCCCCTTTGGGATTCTACTTGGTTGCTACTCTCTCCTTTGATTTGGATTCTATCATCCGCTTGCCGATCTCTCCTTTGGCGATTCTACCTAACGGTCTCTCGTCGAGGATTCTATTGGATTGGTTGTTCGAGCCAACGGGAGAAAATCAAATCGGGTTGTGTTTACGTGTGTTTGTATCTTTACCTTGTGTTTGTGTTGCGTTCATCGTGTTCATCGGGTTTTCCCTCACTTCCCGCCTCAAATCCGTGAAGATCGGGCCACCCTAGGGTCAATCCCACAAGGGATCCCATATCAACTGGTATCAGCAGCTTTTGGTTGCCACGAATTTGACATATCCACCATAAATTCGAAAATACCGAAAATATTTCCCAATCTGCTTTTGGATCAATCTCTCGATTTGGTGAGTTTTTTGTGGTTTTGGTCCACATATCTGTTGCTTTGGGTGTCGATCTACCTTCCTTGCCCTATCCCCTAGCCCAAATTCCACTAATTTTGACAAATTCCTCAATTTGACTTTTGGAAGTTCATCACAGACCAATTTCGGCATGCATCTCGTGAGCGGGTCACATCCTTGAGAATTGCAGCGGCGCGAAGAACCAGGAATATCCGTGGCACGGTCCGCCGTCCGTTTATAAAAAATCTACTCGCCCAAATTTTGTTGTTTTCCTTTTTATGTTTTGTTCGTGTTTCACGTCGTGTCACAACTAACTTCAAGCTTCCATAACACCTATATATCGCACTCTTGACACATGACACCCGAACAACTTCCCCAACACCAGTCGCAAGTCATCAACAATACCAAAGGTATAACTTGCACCACCCTTGTATAACCTTTCTTCCTTTATGTGGTACCTAACCTATCGAGAGTGGCTCATTTTGTGTTTGCCGAAGCATTGTGCGCTTGCTCTTGCAAAGTGATAGTGCATAGGCAATAGCAAAAAGGTGACTCCATAGCATAGAAAGAAAAGAGATACCAAAAAAAAGAAAAAAAGATACCAATACAAAAGAGAGTCCAAAGCTTCTAAGCAAGAGTGCGAGTTAGAGCAAGGCAAGCGTGCAAATACGTTGCTTCTCAATCTTGTTGCAAACGACTCTGATCTCTCCTTGTGTTGGCACGGCACCGAGCTTAGTCGTCATTAGGACATTTTGTGCTCATTTTCATAGTCGTGCTAACCCCATTTTTTCCCACGCGTGTGTTTTCTCCGTGTTTTTGTAGATCATATCCTTTTTGCTTTTGATCTTTGGTCCGTTACCACTTTTGAAAATAACCTTTTCGTTTGGTTGTTCCATTTGCTATCCACCTTTCTAACCTACCACCATAGGCCTTTGTGTGTGTGTCTTGTGTACCCGCTATTCGCTTTGCTCTCGGCAACAACAATCTTTCCAATCTTTGACTCCGGTGAGACAAGGTAGCAATTACCCTTCCACCAATCTCACCCTATCTATCAAGTGTGTTTGTGCACCATGTCTAGGGCAAGTGGAGCTAGTGGAGATAGCAATTTCAATAACCAAGATTGATGGAGGGGTTAACCTCTTGGGTGGCCCGATCTTCATGGATCTCGTGGTCAAATCGACGGGAAAGCGAGGGGAAAGGGAGAAGGTAGCGGATGCGAACACACACCTCGCGAAGAACACGATGAACACAAGCAAAACTCACACGATACAAGGTCGATTGCTCCCGAACGGCGGCCACCAGTCCGATAGAATCCTCGCAAGGAAAATCGGTCAACGTGCTCCCTAAAATCCACATCGGAGAGGGAAGAACACCTTGGGGAGGGTCTTGACAACTTGGAGACGAGACACCGAACTCCAAGGCCTTGTTCAGCGATGGATGCATGATGCAAAGTCCAATCGAGGTTGGTGACGATAGTCGGTCCCCTTGGTAAAGGGGATGAGGCAAAACTAGAGATTCCACAATGGGGGTTGTCTTTAGTCTATCATCTATGCCTAAGGTATACATGAAGGGGTGGGGCTCTATTTATAGGACGGCCACATAAACAGGGGTAGTTTAGGGATAAAACTAGGGTTTGGACGAGCTAGAGGGGTACATGGGCCGAAGGCCCATGGCAGTCTGTGAGCCCATCGTGTAGGGCAGAGACTCGGTGTAGGCGGAGACTCGATGTAAATCTCAGTGGGCGTCTTGTTGTCCCCGGGTCGGTTGCTAGGGTCGGTCCGGAGATCGGTCGGGAGACTCGGTCTGTGAGACCGGAGACTACAGTGTCTTGAGACCGGAGACTCGTGTAGGCGGAGACTCCGGTGGTTCAGCGTGGCTTCTTAGCCTCCTCTTCCAAGCCTCCGTCTTGTCGGGCTTGATGTTAGGCTTCCTCCCTTGTCTCCATACTCGTCGGTGTGAACCTATCATGCATATGTGATGAGTATGAAGTAGCATACCATTCAATAGGGTAGGAAGTGGGCTGCATAGAGGAACAAATTCACCTTTGGAGTCCATGGACTTGGCGTAAGTTGGAGACCATGATGTGGTAACGACCGTAGGTCGGGCTGCATCATCTCCCCCTCTTCAAAAAGAGTCGTCCTCGACTCTCCATGTTCATCACGAAGTAGAAGAGGTCAAAGGACATCCTTGATCCTGGGGTTCACCATATAGTCCTCCTCGGGAAGATTGACTTGACAACACTTCAATGTTCCTTCACCCTCCATGAAGCCTACAAAGCTCACGACAAAAGCGAAGCAACACTCAAAGCATAGCCAATTCATGAACATTATAGCATGAGTCCTCAAGTAGAAGGAACTCACCTTAGCTTGTAGAGATAGCTCGATGAAGGGTAGACATAGGTAACTCTCTTCGGTTCTTCTTGTCAGCACGTGGTTGGTAGAGGTTGACGTGTATGCATTTGTACCTACACACAACAAAGACCAAGCAAAATATTTTCGTGCGTGATAGAGGAGAATGTCAAATGTGGCATGTCCATTCTTGTTCACAACACTATTAGCACAATACAAGTATAGCAAATGGAATGCATATGCAAGGTCAAAGTGCATGGAAATCGTTCGAACATCCTCCAAATGTGGGAACTCAAAAAACCCATATAACGTAATAGTGAGGCACCCAAAGCATTGGATCAAAATTTCAATCAACATCTTTGATGCAACAATAGGAGAATTTGGCAAAAACACAAAAGGAAGAATGTCCAAAACAACATCATTATGTGTGCAAACCAACCATTGGAAAGAGAAATTGTTCGACATGTTGGATGTCACACACAAATCATCGATAGCAAATATTATGGGAATATGAGTATCCCAAGCGGAAGCAAAAACAATATGTTTGCAAACAAACAAAATGAAAGAGCAAGTGGTCCTTATGTTCATTGCAACAACAAGACGAGATTCTTGGAAGCTCTCATGACAATACATGCTCTTAATGGCATTATGGTTGCATACAAAACATCGAAAATAGAAATTGTTCAACATTTTTGTTGCAACACACAAAGCATCAATATCCAATAGCAAAGAAACATGAATGTCACAAGGAGAGATAATACCATTAACATGCTTGCAAGCAAACCATAGGAAAGAACAATTTGTCAACATGAAAGATGCAAAGTGATAGGGCAAAGGTGTCCGATCTTTCGATGAGAAGGCGATAATCGATTTGGTGGAGTTCGGGCTTGACGATCCGACTACACGTGCGAGCACGAGCGCCAATGCAATCGCTAGGCCAATCTCCTGGAGGTTACCGATCCTGCGTGAACACGATCGGCGACGGTGAGGGTCTTAATTCCTACGAAATCGAGAACAAGTAAGAACCAATATTGCAATCAAGATATTGCGGATTAAGAGGAAAGCTTTATTGAAAGAGGTGGGATCTGAATAGGTGCAGTACAAGAGGCCTCTGCGGCTCGAGCCTTGGCGAAGTTGACTATGGCTAACAATGTCTAAACAAAATCCGAGTCTAAAGGTTCGGCTATGGGCGTATTTAAGAGGCGAAAAGGTGGGGTTTCGACCAGCCATGGAAGTGGTGGCGAATCCAACCTAAAAGTCCTTTTCCTCAAATACGGACTCTAAAAAGTGGCTAATTAAAACCTGCGAAAATTACATGGGCTGGCCCAAAATAAAGGTGTCATGACACCATATTATGCTATGCACGAATTCGTAAAGTATTGATCTTGAATATTTCGTCCAAGCCTCCTTTCTTCATTATGGTGGCCTCAAAGTTCTGAAATCTTCATCAGTGGCCTTCTCTTGGATCATCACATGTTTGCTGCCATCTCCATGCATGGCCATGCTCCAATGCTTGTCCCTCTCATCCATGCTTGGTCCATCATTCCTAAGAGTAAGAAATGTATCGACTTAGGCAGCATCATATTCTCATGTATGTAAGGAATAGTTCCAAGAAAGCGAAAGTACGATAGTTAAGTTGTTTGTACGAGATCTTGTGATGGGTCCTTGTATGTGTGTTCTTTGTAGGTACAACGGTTGTATCAATAGTAGGGATGTCCACATCATGCTCCCCTTCTTGAATTGAAGTCGTCCTCGGCAAACTCATCTTCCTCACCAAAGTAAGGCTTCAAATCTGCAATGTTAAATGTAGGACTAACTGTACCAAAGTCTGCAGCAACTCAAGTTTATATGCATTATCATTGATTTTCTCTAACACCTTAAAGGGACCAGAAGACGTGGCATTAACTTAGACTTGCGTAAATCGGAAGCGATCTTTCAAATGTAACCAAACAAGATCAACATCAAACACAACATGCTTTCTCCCTTTATCTGACAAGTTTATACTTAGCATTCATGTGTTCAATGTTATCTTTAGTAGTCTTATGCAAGTTTAATATCATTTCGGCGTTGTGTAGCATCCAAATTATGTTGCAAGAAGGTAAAGGCAATAAATCAATAGGTGCACGAGGAACAAAACCATACACAATCTCAAATGGGCACATCTTTGTGGTAGAATGCAATGAACGATTATAAGCAAATTCTATATGAGGTAAACACTCTTCCCACAATTTTAAGTTCTTCTTTAAAACAGCCCGTAACATAGTAGACAAAGTTCTATTTACTACTTCAGTTTGACCATCGGTTTGGGGATGACATGTAGTACTAAAGAGCAATTTAGTCCCCAACTTAGCCCATAAACATCTCCAAAAGTGGCTAAGAAATTTAGTATCACGATCGAGACAATAGTATTTGGCACACCATGCAAGCGAACAATTTCACGAAGAACAAATCAGCAATATGCGGCATCATCCGTTTTATGACAAGGAATAAAGTGTGCCATCTTAGAGAACCGATCCACAACAACAAAATACTATCCCTCATACGTATTGTTCGTGGCAATCCCAAAACAAAGTCCATAGAAATATCCTCCCAAGGAACACTAGGAAGGAAGAGGCATATATAAACCATGTGGATTAAGGCGAGACTTAGCTTTTTGACAAGTAGTGCGGCGTGCCACAAATCTCTCAACATCTCGGCATACGTGGCCAAAAGAAGTGTGCGGCAAGAACATCCTCGTCTTCTTGACACCAAAGTGTCCCATCAATCCTCCTCCATGCCTCTGTAATAACAAAAGGCGAGAG
Source organism: Avena longiglumis (assembly GCA_030063025.1). Lineage (NCBI taxonomy): Eukaryota > Viridiplantae > Streptophyta > Magnoliopsida > Poales > Poaceae > Avena > Avena longiglumis. The sequence goes on along the minus strand of CP125978.1, from coordinate 245,734,708 downwards.
CTATCTGGAATGCATAGTTTGTTAGCACGAACACAAATCCATCATTGAAGGCGAACTTGTTCCAAGTTCTACCATCTCTATTCGCAACACATCTTTAAATTCACATCATGCACATAATGTTCTTTAATAGTTTCCAATCCAAATATTTTGAAGTCAAGTTGAGATAACAAAGCATAACGGCGCGACAAAGCATCGACAATAATATTATCTTTACCCTTTTTGTGTTTGATAACATAAGGAAAAGACTCAATAAATTCAACCCACTTTGCATGACGATTCAACTTAGCTTGACTACGAATATGCTTCAAAGATTCATGATCGGAATGAATAACAAATTCCTTAGGCCATAGATAATGTTGCCAAGTTTCTAATGTCGAACCAACGCATATAATTCTTTATCATAAGTAGAATAGTTCAGACTAGCCCCACTCAATTTCTCATTAAAATATGCAACAGTTTTCCCTCTTGTAATAACACCTCCCAAACCAATTCCACTAGCATCACATTCAAGCTCAAAAGTTTTAGTAAAATCGGGAAGAAGTTGGAGTAAGGAGCATGTGTTAGCTTATCTTTCAATATGAAGGCACATTGTTGTGCATCGCCCCAAACAAAGGGCACATCCTTCTTGGTAAGCTCATTCGTAGCGGCAATTGATCCAAAGTCTTTGACAAAGCGCCTATAAAAACCAGTGAGGCCAAGAAAACTCCTCACTTGTGTGACCGTCTTGGCTGCGACCAATTCTCAATAGCTTCAATCTTGGTGGATCCACTTCAATACCTGTGATGTAACAACATAGCCAAGAAGCGCAACTCGATTGGTGCAAAGGTGCACTTCTCAAGGTTACCAAACAAGCGTGCATCACGTAAAGCATTGAAAACAACACGTAAATGGTCCAAATGTTCCTCTAAAGATTTGCTATAAATCGAATATCATCAAAGTAGACTACCACAAAGCGTCCAATGAAAGCACGTAAAACGTTCATTAATCTCATGAAAGTGCTAGGTGCATTAGTTAAACCAAGCGGCATTACTAACCACTCATATAAACCGAACTTAGTTTTAAATGCTTTTCCATTCATCTCCTAATTTCATACGAATCTGGTGGTAACCACTCATACGCAAATCAACTTTAGAAAACATGGTAGAGCCACTCAATTCATCAAGCATGTCATCTAAGCGTGGAATAGGATAGCGATATCGAGCAGTAATATTATTGATAGCTCTACAATCGGTACACATGCGAAGAACCATCTTTCTTAGGTACCAAAATAATAGGAACAAACAAGAGCTAAGGGACTCACGAATATGATCTCTCGAGTAGTTCCTGAATTTGGCGTTGTATCTCCTTTGTCTCCTCTGGATTGGTTCTATATGGTAGCGGTTGGGCAACGTGGCACCAGGAATTAGATCAATTTGATGCTCAATTCCTCTAATAGGAGGTAGTCTGGTGGCAACTCAGCGGGAAATACGTCCTCATATTCTGCAAAAGGTTAGCAACGCGGTGGCAAAGAAGGAGGCATATCCTCAAATGAAAACAAAACCTCTTTGCAGACAATTGCATAACATTGAGTATTGTTTACATCTAGTTCACAATATCAATTTTATTTGCAAGAATACATGGACTCTTCAAGCAATTTCAGTAGCATGTGTAGAATCAGATTTAGTGTTCTTTGGTGGTATAAAATCTGCGCAACAATCGATTCTCACTTTTATTTTTCTCCTCGGTTTAGCTCTACTAGCTCTAGCAAGATCATCTTTTAAAATCTGTTAAAGTCATAGGTTTTAGACCAATTTTCTTTCCATCATGCATAAGAGAATAGTGGTTAGTTTTGCCATTATGAGCAGTTCTCTATCAAATTGCCATGGTCTACCAAGTAACAAAGAACAAGCTTGCATAGGTACAACATCACAATCAACAAAATCGAATATGTACCAATAGTAAAATGCACGCATCGTTCTTGTTACCTTGATCTTCGAGAACTCTCAAACCCTTGGATGTAGTATGAATGTGGGCGTTGTCTTGTTGGAGCGCAAGCTTCTCTACCATGTCAACACTGGCGATTATTACAACTCCTCCATCAATGATGATCCGTATAGCTCTTTCCTTGACAACACCACGTGTTTGGAGCAGGTTGTGGCGTTGATCTTGCTCGATTTGCTCAATTGCACACTCAACACACGTTGTGTAATTAAACTCTTGTATTGATCGGCACTGGCTCCATTACCTCCGGCTCGTCATCATCGAATTGTCTCCATCTCGGCGAAATAAGGGCTAGTGTATCTTCATCGAAGTCACTTTCATGAATCGTATTCACCATCTTCTCGCACCATCATCACCGTTGTGTTGTGCATCTCTCAATATGACCAAAACCCAGCACTTGCGGCATTGTATATCCTTAGTCTTACCCGTGGAAGCCATAGAAGATGCACTACGGCGGGAGCATTGGATGATGGTGGAGGAGCGGTTGGAAATCTTGTGGTGGCCTTGGATGTGGTAGTAGTGGAGGCGAATCACGAGGCGCTGATTGTCGGGATGTCCAAGTGGATGTCTGCAGAATTATTAGTCCTCCTCCATGGTGTTTGGCGATCCTGCACTTCACGTTCACTTTGCAAGCAAGATGAAACAAACGAGTGATAGAATTATATTCCTTATAATCTAATATGTCTTTGAATGTCCTTGTTTAATCCACCAAAGAAGCGTGCAAGCATTTGTTCATTAGATTCTACAAGACCACACCTAACCATCCCGTTTGCAATTCTGATAATACTCTTCTCAGATTTTCCCTTGCTCTAAGCGTGTCGATTCTTTAGTAAATCACGTTGATAAGTGGGAGGTACAAAGCGAACACGCATAGCAGTTTTAAAGCGGTCAAGTACTAGGAATAGTAGTAGGATTTAAACGACAATACTCGGACCACCAAAGGAAGCAAATTTAGTAAATTCACATGTAGCACTAACACGCATATTCTCGGGATATTTTAAGCATGCAAGCGTTGTTCTACTTCCATCTCCCATGTAAGATATGCATCGAGATTATATTTACCCTCAAAAGATGGAATATTTAATTTAAGCTTTGCAACATGATCATCATCATTACGTCGGCATGGGCGTTGCGGTAGTAATGTCGGGACGACCAGCGGTACCGTGGAGGTTGTTCAACCTCCTCGTCAAACAGATATCGTCGTCCGGGTCGTAGTAGTACACGTAAATGCATCCCCAATGTCGCGCAGCCTCGGCGGAAGTCGAGGTCGTCGCCGAGCGGAAAGTGGCGGCGGCAGCCGTACCAGCGATCGAGCCGTGATCGGAATGCGTGCACCATGTGTGCGGTGCGGTGCGGGCAATCGGTTCGAAGCTCCTTGAACGAACGTCAAGCTTGGCGTTGAAGGATTTCTCGAGTCCATCGATCTTGTCCACGGCGTTGGTGAGCTTGGTGTCAAACTCCCCTAGCGTGTCACGTCTTGTGCGTGACCGGGAAGCGCGGAGAAGTGGGAATGTAGTTCTTCGTTCGTCATGGTGGCGGTTCGCGAAGTATCTCATCATGGTTAGTCCTTAAAAGCACGGTATATACTACGGAATATGGTGGAAGTCACGCGTAATCCGTCAAGCAATATCTGAAGCGCTTACAAGTTCTTACCAAACAGCAGGAAAAGGCGATGTGCAACCACGAGGATCGGTGGGTCCAGAGATTGAACCAAGCGATTACCGAGTGAAACCGCACGTGGAGAGTATCATGGAGCCGGAAGACTTAGCAAAGGGACAATTATCAAAACAACAATGCCAAAGTTGAAAGAATGCTCAACGACGGTCTTGTCTGGTCCTAGGCTAGACCCGTACTAGAGACGCGAGCCTAGAGCACCAACGATGTCACGACGCGACACAACAAGATCGTATGATGATATAGCACCACAAAAGCGATCCGAGATGCGAAAATTACTAGGATGGCGAGTGTCTAGAACTGATCTACGGGTCTAAAAGAGGTTAGCCCCAAAATTTTTTTTGAAAATTTTTATTTTGCTCGAAGCGCGTAAAAAATATCGCTATCTCTTGATGGAGAAAAGTGATCCCCAAAGCGAAAACCAGTATAGGAAAATTTTTGGAGGCGGTTCGAGACTTTTTGCTCTCCTACGGACTTACGACGGACTCTTAGCTACACGGATTTTAGCTGAACACGGAAATAACAAAGAAGGAAAGTCAAAAGAAAAGCGAGAAAGCGATAACTCGACTCGGACTCGTACCACGCAGAAAACGATCGGATCGTATGTGGTAGGAAGGATGGCGGAGTATTAGGTTTATGGTGGCAGGGTATATGGCGGAATATGGTGGCGAGGTAGCGGTGACTAGTATGATCGAACTTCGAAACTCTAAGGGGCGAGACACTAAGACCAACTCGGCGACGATGTAGACACAAATTCAACAATGCAAAACTGAAAAGATAATGCGGCGTAGATTGGTTATGGGATGGGTCTAAACTCGAGCTGTGTTTTTGGCTTTTTCGTGGGTTATAGGTAAAACAGATCTAATCTCTGAAAACAGTAAAATCTCACCGAGCAACACGAAATACGATACCACTTGATAGGGCAAAGGTGTCCGATCTTTCGATGAGAAGGCGATAATCGATTTGGTGGAGTTCGGCTTGACGATCCGACTACGTGCGAGCACGAGCGCCAATGCAATCGCTAGGCCAATCTCACGGAGGTTACCGATCCTGCGTGAACACGATCGGCTGACCGAGGGTCTTAATTCCTACGAAATCGAGAACAAGTAAGAACCAATATTGCAATCAAGATATTGCGGATTAAGAGGAAAGCTTTATTGAAAGAGGTGGGATCTGAATAGGTGCAGTACAAGAGGCCTCTGCGGCTCGAGCCTTGGCGAAGTTGCGACTATGGCTAACAATGTCTAAACAAAATCCGAGTCTAAAGGTTCGGCTATGGGGGCGTGTTTAAGGCGAAAAGGTGGGGTTTCGGCCAGCCATGGAAGTGGTGGCGAATCCAACCCTAAGTCCTTTTCCTCAAATCTGGGACTCTAAAAGTGGCTAATTAAAACTGCGAAAATTACATGGGCTGGCCCAAAATAAAGGTGTCGCAACACCATATTATGCTATGGGCCAATTCGTAAAGTATTGATCTTGAATATTTCGTCCAAGCCTTCTTTCTTCATTATGGTGGCCTCAAAGTTCTGAAATCTTCATCCGTGGCCTTCTCTTGGATCATCACATGCTTGCCATCTCCATGCATGGCCATGCTCCAATGCTTGTCCCTCTCATCCATGCTTGGTCCATCATTCCTAAGAGTAAGAAATGTATCTGACTTAGGCAGCATCATATTCTCATGTATGTAAGGAATAGTTCCAAGAAACGAAAGTACCTGATAGTTAAGTTGTTTGGCACGAGATCTTGTGATGGGTCCTTGTATGTGTGTTGCTGTAGGTACAACGGTTTTATCAATAGTAGGGATGTCCACATCACAAAGCATGCCAATGGTATCAGAGCTGGGTTCGATCTTGAACTCACTTGTGGGATGCTCTCAAGAGCTCTTTTTGTCAACTCGTGCTCAACCGAGGTTGACATGATAGTGCGGGTACCTACACACATCATACACAAAAGGAAGAACGTGTGTGCATGGTAGAGATACACATCATCCATCATGACGTATCTCTTCTTGTGCACATCACCATTAATGTCAATTAAGTATGAAATAGATGCATGGTGAGTATGCAAGTGGGGAACATGCTTATCATGGAAATCATCAAATTCTCCAAAAATTGAGAAAGCTATGGGGGCCATCTCATTATAACGCATATGATCAATATTGTTGCAAGCAAAACAAGTGAAATAGCAAGCATTCATCTGATAGGGCAAAGGTGTCCGATCTTCGATGAGATGGCGATAATCGATTTGGTGGAGTTCGGCTTGACGATCCGACTACGTGCGAACCTGGCGCCGATGCAATCGCTAGGCCAATCTCACGGAGGTTACCGATCCTGAGAACATCGACTGACCAGCGAGGGTCTTAATTCCTACCTGAAATCGAGAACAAGTAAGAACCAATATTGCAATCAAGATATTGCGGATTAAGAGGAAATATTTATTGAAAAAGGTGGGATCCTGAATAGGTGTGAAGTACAAGAGGCCTCTGCGATGCTCGAGCCTTGGCGAAGTTGCTACGATGGCTAACTTAATGTCTAAACAAAATCCGAGTCTAGGGGGATGGCTATGGGGAGTATTTAAGGACGAAAAGGTGGGGATTGCATTGGCGCTCGCGCTCGCACGTGTAGTCAGATCGTCAAGCCCGAACTCCACCAAATCGATTATCGCCATCTCATCGAAAGATCGGACACCTTTGCCCTATCAAGTGGTATCAGATTTCAGGTTGCTCGGTGAGATCTTACTGTTTTCGTAGATTATATCTGTTTTTACCTATAACCCACGAAAAAGCCAAAAACACAGTTAGAGTTTAGATCCATCCCATAAGCAATCTACGCCTCGCATTATCTTTTTAGTTTTTGCATTGTTGAATTTGTGTCTACATCGCGTCGAGTTCTTTGGTCTTAGTGTCTCGTCCCTTAGAGTTTTGAGTTACGATCATAGTAGTCACCGCCACACTCGCCGATCCACGCCACCATATTCCACCACCATATTCCGCCGCCATATACCTGCCACCATAAACCCTAATACTCCACCACCGCCTTCCTACCGCGACCACAGATCCGTCGGTTTTTCCCTTGCAGTGCGATTCGAGTAGAGTTATTGTTTCCTAGTTATTTCTTTTTACTTTCCTTCTTTGTTGTTCCCGTGTTAAGCTAAAGTCCGTGTCGAGCTCAGAGTCCGGTCGTAAGTCCAGAAGGAGAGCAAAAAAAATTACGGCTATCTTTTTTGACCGAGGATCACTTTTCTCCATCGTCCGTTATAGCGATATTTTTTTGGCGCCTGCGCGCTTTCCGGAGCAAAATAAAAAATTTCGAAATTTTTTTTTGGGGCTAACCTATTTTTAGACCCCGTAGATCAGTTCTAGACACTAGCCATCATAGTGATTTTCCACCTCTCAGTTCGCATTTCAGGGTGCCATATCATCATACATTGCTTGTTGTGTCGCGTCGTGACATCGTTGGTGATCTAGGCTCGCGTGTCTAGTACGGTCGAGACTAGGACCAGCACAGTACCGTCGTTGAGCATTCTTTCAACTTTTGCATTGCTGTTTTGATAATTGCTAACCCCCTTTGCTAAGCCTTCCCAGAGCTCCACAGATATTCTCCACGTGTGGTGTTTCGACTTCTGGTAATCGCTTGGTTCAAATCTCTAGACCCACTGATCCTCGCGGTTGTACATCGCCTTTTCCCGCTGTTTGGTAAGAACTTGTAAGAGCTTCAGATATTGCTTGATGGATTATCGTGCCTTCCACCATATTTCCGTAGTATATTCACATGCTTTTACGGACTAACCATAGCGAGATACTTGGAACCACCACAATGACGAAGAACTACATGCCCACTTCTCCGGCGCTCTTGGTCGGTCGAAGAGCGTGGATCTGGCGCCTAGGGAGTTTGACACCAAGCTCACCAATGCGTGGACAAGATCGATGGACTCGAGAAATCCTTCAACGCCAAGCTTGGCGTTCGGTTCAAGGAGATTTTGAGCAGTTGCCCGCACCCACCGCCGGGTTTAGCGGCATAGTAAATCAAAATTTTCTCGGATGCAAAGCGGAGGAAAGCCAAGATCTAATCTAGGAGATGCAAACAACGAGAGAGATTGGATTAGATCTTCATACCCTTGAAGATTACGCCTGGTGAGCGTTAAATCGGAGCGTGGGTGATGTAGTCGTACTCGCTTCTCCTCCTCGATCCGATCCGATCTAGCACCACAAGTGGCGGTGCCTCCGTGAGATGCACACGTGCAACACCTCGGCGTCTCCTCCTTCCTCGGACCAGCAATTATGGTGGAGAGAGGATTGGATCTACAACACGGCGTGGTGTATATGGTGGAGAGTTTCTGCGGCGGGGGCTTCTGCGTGGTCGGGAGGAGAGGAGGGAAGCGGCTAGGGTTGGAGGGAAGGTGTAGGGGTTGCGCCCCACCCTCTTTATATAGAGGCGACTAACCCTCCAAGCCCAAACCCGGCCCCAAAGGATAAGGAGTGGGGGCAAAAACCCCCCCTTCTAGAAGGTCTATCTAGTTTAAAACTCTCTGGGCGGCTGGGCCCTATGGGGCCTTGTGCCTGGCCCAATGCGCCAGGGCACTCCCTCATAGGCCCATGCCCCTCCCGGAAGGTGGGGCCACGTTGGTCCCCTTCCGGAAGGTTCTAAAGCTTCCGCAAATACCGATTAACTTGGAACAATTCCGAACTCCAAAAACTGCTGCCTTATATGAATCTTATTCTCAGGACCATTCCGGAACCTCGTGATGTCCGGATCCCATCCGAGACTCGAACAAAAACTCATAAGCGAATTATCCAACCTATCCTAGTGTCGAGACACGTTAAGTGTGTGACCTGCGGGTTCGAGAATATCTGACATGATCTTCTATCAATAATCAACAGTAGTGCAGGCACCCATATTGACTCCCACATTCATCGATGATCATATTGGATGAACCACGATGCGATTCAATCAATCCCATATATATATTCCCTTCGTCTCGCGATATTTTACTTGCGAGATTCGATCGGTGCCGTCATACCTAGTTCAATCTCGTTCACAAGTACTTTACTCATTCCGTAATCCGATATCACTTTGTGATTAACTCCTTAACCACATGCTTGCAAGCGGTGTTGATATCGATTACGAGTGGGCCCAAGTATATCTCTCCGACTTGGGAGGGACAAATCCCATCTCGATATATACAACCCATGGATACTTTCCGATCACACAGAGACACCTTTATGATCACCCTCTCATAGGATGACGTTTGATGACCTCAAAGCTTTCTTCCGATACGAGTTGTATTATCTCATGGTCTAAGGAATACAATATTTGACATAAGAAAAGCTCGCAAAGGCGAACACGATGACACGATCTAATTGCTTCGCTTAGTTTGGAATTCCACCATATCATTCTCCCAATGATATGATCTCATTATAATTGACAACTCATGTCCATGGTTAGGAAACCTTAACCATCATTAATCAATGAGCTAGTCCTTAGGCGTACTAGGGACATGGTGTTGTTCACAAACCACACAAGTATTAAAGTTTCCGCTTAATACAATTCTAGCATGGAATATAAACATTATCATGAACAAAATTATAATAATAACAACTTTATTATTGCCTCTAGGGCATAATTCCAAGATCTCCCACTTGCACTAGAGTCAATAATCTAGTTTACATCGCAACAATCTCACACCCATGGCATTGAGGTGCTCATCATGTTTTACCGTGGAAGAGGTTTAGTCAATGGATATCGACATTGAGATCTGTATGTACTTTGCTAATCTTGGATCTCCATCGCTATATAATCTCGGATTATATGAAACTTGTAGTTGATATGCTTGGTCTTTGGATGATATCTTGGTTCCTTAGCGAGTGCTATGGCGCGGTGTTGTCACAATATCTCCGGTGGGTCAATGCACTTGGAACCACGCCAAGCTCGATGATGAAGTTCTGATCCAAACTCCTTCACTTGGCGCCTGCGGCTGACCATGTATTCCGCTTCTCAGTAGATCCGCGATCACGCTTTGCTTGCGCTTCTCCGACTCTGACTCCTCCATTCAAAATATACCGTATCACGTAGATTTAGAATCATCCTTGTCGGTGTCAAAACTAGCGTCGGCGTAACCTTTACGACAGTGTTCATCACCCCATAGACTAAGAACATTTCTTTAGTCCTATTTAGGTACTTTAGGATGTTCTTCACGGTTGTCGATGTTCCACTCTGGATCACTTTGATACACCTTTCGTCAAACTAAGAGCATTGGACACATCGGTCTAGTACACAACATGGCATACGATAGAACCTATGGCGAGGCATAAGGCACTTTGCTCATAGCTTCCTATCATTTACCATAGCTAGACACTAAGCCTTGCTCAATATCTTACGACAACATAGGCCTTTGAACCTTTCTTTGCCTTATCCATTACGAACATTTTAGAACTTTGTCTAGGTATGTACTGTCTTAAAGCTATCGGCGTCTTTGTATATCTCTATAGATTTTGATGCCCAATATATAAGCGACTTCACCTAGGTCTTTCATTGAAAACACTTGTTCAAATAACTCTTCACATCGTTAAGCATGTTGATGTCATTTCCAATAATCAATATGTCATCCACATATAGTACCGAAAGCGTCACCGAGCTCCCACTCACTTTCTTGTAGATGCAAGCTTCGTAGCAATTTGGAACCAATCCAAAGCTCTTGATCACTTGATCAAAGCGAAGGTTCCAACTCCGAGATGCTTGCTTGATCCATAAATGGAGCATTTGAAGTTTGCATACTTTATCACCATCCTTAGGATCGACAAAACCTTGGGTTGCATCATATACAACTCTTCATCAATGTTGCCATTGAGGAATGCGATCTTGACATCCATCTGCGATATTTCATAATCATGAAACGCAGCAATTGCTAATAAAATCCGAATGGACTTAAACATCGCTACGGAGAGAAAGTCTCATCGTAGTCAACACCTTGAACTTGTCGAAAACCTTCGCGACAAGCCGTGCTTTATAAACGGTAACATTACCATCGCGTCTGTTTTCTTCTTGAAGATCCATTTGCACTCAACGGCCTTTGATGCGCTAGGAGGTCCACCAAAGTCCATACTTGCTTTTCGCTCATGGATCCCAATTCGGATTTCATGGCTTCTAGCCATTCTCGATCTGAGCTCATCATCGCTTCCTCATAGTTCGTGGTTCTTTGTCTTCTACCAACAAGGCAGTCAAGGCGAGTTGCCGTACCACTCGGGAGGGCACGCGACCTTGTCGACTGCGACGTTCGATGTGACATCATCCGAAGCTTCACGATCCTTGTCATTAGCTTCCTCTATTGTTGGTGCAGGCGGCACTGGAACAATTTCTGGTTCTGCGCTACTCTCCAATTCAAGAGAAGGTTCAATAACCTCGTCTAGCTCTACTTTCCTCCCACTCACTTCTTTCGAGAGAAACTCCTTCTTAAGAAAGGAACCGTTCTTTGCGACAAACACTTTGCCTTGATTACGTGATAGAAGGTATACCCTATAGTTTCCTTAGGGTATCCTATGAAGACAGTTCTCGCTTTGGGTTCGAGCTTGTCGGCATCAACTTCTTGGCGTAAGCCGCATCCCCAAACTTTAAGAAATGACAACTTAGGTTTAGCACCAAACCACAGTTCATACGGTGTCGTCTCAGCATTTAGATGGTGCCCTATTTAAAGTGAATGCGGTTTCTAATGCATACCCCCAAAATGATAGCAAATCGGTAAGAGACATCATTGATCGGACCATATCTAATAAGGTTCGATTCGGCGTTCAGCACACCATTGCGTTGTGGTGTTAGGGTGGCGTGAGTTGTGAAACGATTCCACTTGCTTTAAGATGCGTGAAAATCATAACTCAAATATTCACCTCCACGATCGGATCGTAGAAACTTAATCTTTACATTACGATGGTTCTCCACTTCATTACGAAATTCTTTGAACTTTTCAAATGTTTCCGATTTATGTTTCATTAAATAGATATACCCATATCTACTTAAGTCATCGGTAAAAGTGAGAAAATAGCGATATCCAGCGTCCGAAACACTCATCGGTCGCATACATCGGTATGTATGATTTCCAACAAGTCCGTTGCTCGCTCCATCATCCGGAGAAGCGGGGTTTTGATCATCTTGCCCATGAGGCATCGTTCACATGTGTCAAATTATTCAAAATCAAGAGACTCCAAAAGTCCATCGAATGGAGTTTCTTCATAAACTTTACACCAATATGACCTAGGCAGCGATTGCCACAAATAAGTAGTATTATCACTATCTACTTTGCATCTCTTAGCCTCAATGTTATGGATGTGTGTTTCATCCCTTCGAGATTTAGAAGAAATAAACCATTCACAAGAGGTGCATGACCATAAAAGATGTTACTCATATAAATAGAACAACCATTATTTTCGATTTAAATAAATAACCGTCTTGCAATAAACACGATCCGAAATAATGTTCATGCTCAACGCGGGCACATAATAATATTTATTAAGGTTTAAAACTAATCCGAAGGTAAAACTAAGGAGGCGTCAAGCGACCATCACATCAACTCTTGATCCGTTGCCAGCGCGCATCGTCACCTCATCCCTCGCAAGCGCCGTCTATTCCGTAGCTCTGTTTGAGTTACAAATATTATGGAACCGGTATCAAATACCCGGGCACTAGCGAGGGCTAGTAAGTAAAACATCAATAACATGTATATCAAATATACCTTTGATGGTGCCAGCCTTCTTGTCGCTAAGTACTTGGACGATTAAGCTTCATGACCCTTGTCCTTGCAATAGAAGCACTCGGTGTCGGCTTGGGACCAGACGAGCTTCTTCTCGGCGAGGGCATTAAACTTGCGCCGCCCTTCTTGAAGGGCTTCTTTGCTCCTTACCTTTCTTAAAGGTGGGCTTGTTGACCATCAACACATGATTATCCTTTTGATGTCCACTTCCGCAGCGTCGACTGCGAAGAGCTCGGTGATCGTATCGATGGAACCAATCGATTGTGAGTCACTACAAAACTTTTGTAGGCTGGGAGGGAGTGATTGCGAGAACCTGTCAATCTTGAGATCCTCTGGAATCGTGCATTCTAGTTGCTCAAGCGTTGAGTGTAGCTTTGTCATCTTAATGGCGTGCTCACTAACGGAACTCCTTCCTCCATCTTGCGGTTAAAGAACTTCTCACAGATCTCATATCTCTCGAGCGGGCTGAGTCGAAACATGGTTTCAGCTCTTCGAGAATCTCAAAGGGCCGGGATAGTCTTCAAAAGCGATTTTGAAGTTCGGTTCCATAGCAAACAACATGGTGCTCTTAATCACACCATAATCATCTTTGCGGTGATAGACAACTTTCTCATCGGTAAAGGCGATTCTTGAGGTCACCTAACGCTTTCCCAAGGACATAGTCCTTTTGACCCAGAGAGAATGATTCTTAGATTGCGGAACCAATTGGTGAAGTTAGACCCATTGTTTCTAAGCTTTTCCTTCTCGGCAAAAGCGTTGAAGTTGAAGTTGGACTTGGCCATGTGATCTCTGATGTTGCAAGTACAATTTAGACTATGTTCATGATAACTAGTTCAACTTTTAATCAAATTACTAGATGAACTCCACTAAATTCAACATCCCTCAAGTTGTTTAGTGAACGATCCAAATTCACCACACCTAATCCGATCATCACGAGAAGAGATGTGGCTTCAATGGTGGACAACGAAGTGTCGATCATATCATTCATATGACTCATGCTTAACCTTCGGTTCATGTGTTCCGAGGCCGTGTACGTACATGCTAGGCTCGTCAAGTTAGACCAAGTATTTCCGGCGTGTGCAAGCGGCTTGCACCCGTTGTATGTGGTAGAGTCTATAGAACCCGATCATCACGTGATGCTTGGACACGACAAACTTCCATAGCGGTGCATACTCGGGGAGAACACGGTTTTATCTTGATCTTTAAGTGAGGAATCATCTTATAATGCTACCGTCGCGATCTAAGCATAATAAGATACACAAGGATAAACATCACATGCATATAACTTTATGTGACATGGTATAGCCAATCTTCACGCATAATGATCTCCATCTTGTGCGTTCGGCATGATCTCCATCACTCCACCATGATTGCCTCCACCACGAATAGCAACTACAACTATTGCTAACTACTTAGCGATAAAGTGAAACTATTACATAGGCGTATAAGAAGTTGACACAGGTTATACACAATTATAAAGACAACCATATGGCTCCTTGGTTGTGTACTCATCGACATGCAAGTCGTGAAACATTACAAAACATGATCATGCATACATTATACACATCACATCTTGGGCCATACCATATCACGAGAAAACACTCCTGCAAAAACAAGTTAGGCGCCTCTACTTTGTTGTTGCATGTTTCACGTGGCTTATGGGAGTAGATGCTAAAACGATTCTTACCTACGGAAAGCCTAGCGGTGATATTATGGTTGCCAAACTCGGTGTTAATCCCATGACTACTATAGTGAAACGGCATCCACCGGCATGTGTGGAACAAGCCACACGTCAAGTGCGGGCGGTCTCATGACGGCGTCGCGTAAGGTTGTCTGGATCGCTTCAATCTCACTATCCAGCGTCATAAGAAGAACACAAACAAGAGGCTTGCAGCAGAAAACATCAGCGCGCAACAACCATGTTGCGTTCTACTTGAAACACGTCTACGCATAGATCTAGCTACGATACCACTCAAGGGTTTGGCGGTATAGTAAATCAAAAATTTCTACGGATGCGAGCGGAGGAAAGCCAAGATCTAATCTAGGAGATGCAAACAACGAGAGATTGGATTAGATATTCATACCCTTGAAGATTCGCAATGAGCGTTAAATCGGAGCGTGGGTGATGTAGTCGTTTTCGCTTCTCCTCCTCGCGATCCGATCCGATCTAGCACCACAAGTGGCGGTGCCTCGTGAGATGCACTGCGTCACGGCCTCTCGTCTCCTCCTTCCTCGGACCAGCAAGTATGGTGGAGAGGATTGGATCTACAACACGACGGCATGGTGTATATGGTGGAGTTTTGCGTGAGGCCGCCTACCTTGATCGGGAGGAGAGAGGAGGGCATAGGCGGCTAGGGTTGGAGGGGAAGGTGTAGGGGGTTGGTGCGCCCCCACTCCTCTTTATATAGAGGCAGCTAGCCCCTCCCCAAGCCCAAACGGCCCCAAGGATAAGGAGTGGGGGCAGAAACCCCTTCTAGAAGGTCTATCTCGAGTTTAAAACTCTCTTGGCCGGCTGGGCCCTATGGGGCCTTGTGCCCCTGGCCCAATGCGGCCAGGGCACTCCCACATAGGCCCATGCCCCCTCCCGGAAGGTGGGGCCACGTTGGTCCCCTTCCGGAAGGTTCTAGAAGCTTAGGTAATCTGAATTAACCGGAACAATTAGAACTCCAAAACTGCCTTGCCTTATATGAATCTTATTCTCCGGACCATTCCGGAACCTCTTGTGATGTCCGGATCCCATCGAGACTCGAACAAAACTCATAAACCAATTATCCAACCTATCCTAGCGTCGAGACACGTTAAGTGTGTGACCTGAGTTCGAGAATATCTGAGACATGATCTTCTATCAATAATCAGCGGTAAGTGCAGGCACCCATATTGACTCCCACACATTCATCGATGATCATATCGGATGAACCACGATGCCAGGATTCAATCAATCCCATATATATATTCCCATCGTCTCGCGATATTTTACTTGCCCGAGATTCGATCGTCGGTACCGTCATACCTAGTTCAATCTCGTTCACAGCAAGCACTTTACTCGTTTCATAATCCGATATCACTTTGTGATTAACTCCTTAACCACATGCTTGCAAGCGGTGTTGATATCGATTACCGAGTGGGCCCGAAGTATATCTCTCCGACTTGGGAGGGAAAAATCCCATCTCGATACATACAACCCAGATACTTTTACGATCACTGAGAGACACCTTTATGATCACCCTCTCATAGGATGACGTTTGATGACCTCAAAGCTTTCTTCCGATACCAGGGAGTTGTATTATCTCATGGTCCAAGGAATACAATATTTGACATAAGAAAAGCCGCAAAGAAGGCGAACACGATGACACGATCTAATTGCTTCGCTTAGTTTGGGTCTGTCCACCATATCATTCTCCCAATGATATGATCTCATTATTAATTGACAACTCATGTCCATGGTTAGGAAACCTTAACCATCATTAATCAATGAGCTAGTCCTTAGAGGCGTACTAGGGACACGATGTTGTTCACAAACCACACAAGTATTAAAGTTTCCGCTTAATACAATTCTAGCATGGAATATAAACATTATCATGAACAAGAATTATAATAATAACAGCTTTATTATTGCCTCTAGGGCATAATTCCAACATTATGTTGGACCGGTTGCCACCGGCGTGAGAGATCGGCGTGTATCGTGTTTTGTGTGCGTGTGTTCGTGGTTTTCATCCCTTCTTCCCCGACCCTGCTTTCCCCTCGTTTCTCGTGGAATTGTGAAAGATCGGGCCAACCCAAGGGTTACCCTTAACATATTGGTATCAAAACACGGTTGATCACGAATTTTCCCCAATTTTCTTTGATCCCCTTAAAATCGAAAATCCCACCAAAAAGAGCCCCAATTTGCCTTCGGATCGATCTTTGGATTTGGTGAGTTTTTCGTGGTTTTGGTCCATAGATCTGTTGCTTTTGGAGTCGATCTATAACCCCTGTTGTTCCTAGCCCAGCCTTTCGGTCGGATCACCACGAATTTGAGGATTTTGTCAAGTTGATCTCGTTCTAGTTCCGTGACTTGCGGTATTACCGGTCGTACAAGCGGTACTACCGCAATTCACCGGTACTACCGGTCGCACAAGCGGTACTACCGCTCGCCGGTACTACCGGTCGTTGCCAGCGGTACTACCGCTCGCCTCTGACCGTGTTTCTTTGCCCTTTGACGCCTCAATTTCGTTTGTTGACTTTTCCACTTTACTTGTTCGTGTTTCGCGTGTTTGTCGCCATTTTCTGTGACTTCGCATCAAGGTCACCACGCTCAACGACACGCGACACTCGAACATTCCCCCACCAGCGGTTGCAAGTCGTCAACAATACCGAAGGTATAACTTGCACCACTTTGACCCATATCTTCCTTTGTGTGTAACTATCCTATGAGAGCAACTCATTTTGTGTTTGTCTAAGCATTGTGCACTTGCCTTGGAAAGTGAGTGTGAGGCCAAATACAAAAGCTAACATAGTAGCATAGCAAGGAGAAAAAGAAAGAATAAAAAAAATAGAAAAGATCGTAGTCTCCCAATACAAAGAGAATACCAAGCTTGTAAGCCAAGAAAGAAGAGAAGGCGCTTAGAGGCAAGTGCACAAATCTATTGCTTATCCTCTTTTGGAAAGCGAGTTGTGGTCTCTCCTTGAGTTGGCACGACAATGCGTAGTCGTCGTTAGGACCTTTGTGCTCATTTTCATAGTCGTTAACCCGTTTTCTCCACGTGTGTGTTTTCCGTGTTTTTGTAGATCGTATCCTTTTGCTTTTGATCTTTGGTTCTTTACCACGTAGGACAATAACCCTTTTCTTGGATCGTTTCCTTTGGTTTTCCACAATCCTAACCTTCCACCAAAAGCTTTTGAGAGTTGTCGCATATTTGAGTGCGAGTTTCTTGCCCATTTCACTTTGCACGTTGTTCGCTCATTTGTGTGGCAATTGGTTTGATATAATCTCCAAGGTGAGGTAAAAGGCTAACTCTCCGCACCCTTTTTCTCCATATACAACCCTTGTTGGCTTTTCATCATGGACAGGCATGGAGAGGCATCCCAACCACCACAACCTCCGGAGGATGACACACAATTCATGACAAGATGGGACCATTGGAAGGTTCGAGGAGAATTCAACTACCGTTGTGAAGCTCTTGAGCGGCGCCAAGATGAACAATTTAGCGAGGCCCGTGTGGAATTCAAGAACATCGACAACCTCTTCGAAGAAGTCCGTGGCCAAATGCATGCCATGCAACACAACCTCGGTCATCAAAATGAAGCTCTTGGTCGTGCACTCGCCTCAACGGATGAGAAGCTTCAACGCCTCATTGATGGCCTAGCAAGGCCACGCTCGCGCGAATCAATCTCATCTCGGCACTCCTCAAGTGAATCAAGTGCACCTCGCCGTCACGCTTCAAGGCACCGGGACGGACCCGTTCTTCAATCCATGAGCTCTTCGCAAGCGGTACCATCTCCGCGTCACGCCGCAACGTCAAGCTATGATGGTGACCTCTCCGCAAGACCTCCAAGACGTGAAGCGAACCGGCCACAACCAAGGGCACTTGTGATTCAACAAGAGCAACCTCAAATGGACCACCAAGGCCATCGCCGTCGACATGTCCCTCCGACAACAAGTGAAGCATCCGAAGAGGACGAACAAGATCACCGTCGACATGAAGCACTCGAAGATCCTCCAAGGTGTCATCATCGACATGATCGTCCACGTCGGCAACATGATGGTCATGACGAGCCTCCTCCACATCAAGAAGAAGAAGAACAACCCATTGCGCATGCGGCTCGACGTCCTCCTCGCCACAGGGCGCAAGACAATGCTCCTCGGCACCACCCACGACAAGAACAAGAGCAAGCTCCCCAAGCTCGTCGTGAGGACCATCAACCTCCTCCTCGTCCTCAACCGCGTCAACAAAACGAGCAAGCTCCCCAAGCTCGTCGTCAAAACCAAGTTCAACCACCAAACGCGGCACCTCAACAACCGCAAAACAACGCCACCATCACCAAGCAAGACATGAGAGCTCGGATGATGATGATGACCGCCCAAATCATGGCAACCGCAACATAGCCGGAACCGCAATGGAGAAGAAACTTTGGCAAGCTCAAATTCACCATGCCCAAGTTCACGGTTCCAATGAGCAGGAATATCTCCCTTAGGAACTCAAGGTCGACAAGATCTTCGCATGCACAACTATAGCAATGAGAAGATGATGGCCATGGCATCCCTCGAGTTCGATGAGTATGTAAACCTTTGGTGGGAACAAGTCCAATTCTCATGAAGCAAAGAAGAGCCTCAATCTCAACTTGGCAAGATATGAAGGCCCATATGAGATCCGCTTTGTTCCTTTGCACTACACGCGTGACCTCTTCAACAAGCTTTAAACGCTTAGTCAAGGGACAAAGACCGTGGAAGAGTACTTCAAGCAAATGGAGCTCAACATGATCCTTGCCAACATTGAAGAGCGAGATGAACAAACAATGGCACGCTTCCTCAATGGCTTGAACCATCCCATCAAGCGCATCACCGAGTTCCAAAAGTACAACAACATGGTTGAGCTTGTGCACATCGCATCAAAGGCCGAGCGTCAAGTGCAAGAGGACATCAAGTACAACAAGCCAAAGACGTACTTCACCTACAAGCAAGCACTAACCACTACTCCAACAACACCAAGTGGAAGATCCTCAAGTACCACCAAGCTTCCCTTCAAGCCAACTCTCCCTCAAGGAAAACAGCCCCCAAGTGGCAAACACACAAGGGATGATCAACCATTCAATGGTGAATGCTACAAGTGTGGAGGCAAAGGGCACAAGTCGAACGCATGTGGAAACAAGAAAGTTTTGTTCATCCATGACAACGGCAATGAAGAATACTTGAGTTAAGAAGAGTTTGATGCAAGGGTCAAGGAAGCCAGGGCAAGGCAACATTTGGAAGAGGACCAAGAACTTCTTGTGTGTGAGCGTGACGCAAGTCCATCGCTTGTGGTCACAAGGGTCTTAACTACACAAGCCAATGAGAATGAATACCAACGCTCGAACATCTTCCAAACTCGTGCCGGCATCAATGGGAAGTCCATCAAAGTTGTCATCGATGGAGGGAGTTGCCACAATCTTGCAAGCACGGAATTGTGTGAGAAACTCAACCTCACCCTCCATCCGCATAAACACCCCTACCATATACAATGGCTAAGTGACCAAGGATCCGTCAAGATCAAGCACACCGTCTCGGTAACGTTCTCAATTGGGCACTACAAGGACGCGGTGGAATGTGACGTGGTCCTAATGACGGTTTGCCATATGTTGCTCAGAAGGCCGTGGCAATATGACAAGGGTGCTTTGCATGATGGCCACTCAAACACTTATACCTTCAAATGGCTTGATAAAACTTGTGTGTTGCAACCAATGACTCCTAGCCAAATAATTGCGGACAATGCAAAGGCTTTAGCGAGGGCGCAATACTCAAAAACACCTTGTGAGAAGAGTGGTGAGCGAGAGAACCACACCATAGTGAGTGAGTGCCACAAGACAACCTCGAGTGGAAAAACTAAGAGTGTTCTTCTTTCCACCAAAAGTGAGATGAGAGAAGTGCGGAACAACCCATCCATCTTGCACTATGTCCTTGTAGGCAAGGGACTAGCGCAAGGAACTAACGACTTGACAAATGTTCCTCCTTCTTTGATGGCTATTTTGCAGGAATTCCAAGATGTATTTCCCGAAGAGCTTCCTCATGGCCTTCCTCCTCTTCGTGGAATCGAGCACCGCATCGACCTCATAACCAGCGCCCCACTCCCAAACCGCGCCGCGTATCGCACGAACCCGGAAGAGACGAAGGAGATCGAACGTCAAATAAACCAACTTGATAGGGCAAAGGTGTCCGATCTTTCGATGAGATGGCGATAATCGATTTGGTGGAGTTCGGGCTTGACGATCCGACTACACTTGCGAGCACGAGCGCCAATGCAATCGCTAGGCCAATCTCCTGGAGGTTACCGATCCTGCGTGAACACGATCGACTGACTGTGAGGGTCTTAATTCCTACCTGAAATCGAGAACAAGTAAGAACCAATATTGCAATCAAGATATTGCGGATTAAGAGGAAAGCTTTATTGAAGAGGTGGGATCCTGAATAGGCGTGAAGTACAAGAGGCCTCTGCGACGCTCGAGCCTTGGCGAAGTTGCTATAATGGCTAACAATGTCTAAACAAAATCCGAGTCTAGGAATTCGGCTATGGGGTATTTAAGAGCGAAAAGGTGGGGTTTCGCCAGCCATGGAAGTGGTAGCGAATCCAACCCTAAAAGTCCTTTTCCCTCAAATACGGACTCTAAAAAGTGGCTAATTAAAATCCTGAAAATTACATGGGCCTGGCCCAAAATAAAGGTGTCATGACACCATATTAAGCTATGGACGAATTAAGTAAAGTATTGATCTTGAATATTTCGTCCAAGCCTTCTTCTTCATTATGGTGGCCTCAAAGTTAGAAATCTTCATCCGTGGCCTTCTCTTGGATCATCACATGCTTCTTTGCCATCTCCATGCATGGCCATGCTCCAATGCTTGTCCCTCTCATCCATGCTTGGTCCATCATTCCTAAGAGTAAGAAATATATCTGATTTAGGCGACATCATATTCTCATGTGTGTGAGGAATAGTTCCAAGCGAAAGTACGATAGTTAAGTTGTTTGGAACGAGATCTTGTGATGGGTCCTTGTATGTGTGTTGCTGTAGGTACAACGGTTGTATCAATAGTAGGGATGTCCACATCACAACTCGTCTCCAAAGGTTTGATCCAAGTAAGCACTAGCCCAAGCACGGTCCCCGTGATTCTAGTTCCAAAAACGGATGATACGTTGCGGTTATGCATGGACTGCCGTCCAATCAATGCTATCACCGTGTGTTATCGACATCCTATACCGTGTCTTGATGACATGCTTGATGAGTTATGTGGAGCCACTATATTTTCGAAAATTGATCTTCGTAGTGGTTACCATCAAATTCGCATGGCCGAAGGTGATGAGTGGAAAACCGCCTTCAAGACCAAGCTTGGTCTCTATGAATGGTTGGTTATGCCTTTTGGCTTATCTAACGCCCCATCTACTTTTAGGCGCCTCATGAACCATATTTTGAGATCTCTCATTGGGAAGAGTGTAGTTGTTTACTTTGATGACATCCTTGTCTATAGCAAGTCACTAGAGGAGCATGTTACTCATGTTAAGGAGGTCCTTCAAATCCTTCGTCATGAAAAGCTTTATGCTAATCTCCCAAAGTGCACTTTTGCAAAAGACAAGCTGATTTTCCTTGGTTTTGTTGTGTCTTCTAATGGCATTGAAGTTGATGTCTCAAAAGTCAAGGACATACGAGATTGGCCCATGCCTACAAATGTTAGTGAACTTCGTAGTTTTCATGGGTTGGCTTGCTTTTACCGTCGTTTTGTCAAAGACTTTTCTACCATTGCTTGCCCCCTCAACGAATTGACCAAGAAAAATGCCACGTTCGTTTGGGGAAAAGCACAACAAAAGCTTTGATGAGCTCAAAAGAGGCTCACGAAGCACCACTTCTTGCATTGCGGTTCACAAAAATATTTGAGATTGAATGTGGCGCTAGTGATATTGGCATTGGTGGCGTCCTTATGCAAAATGGGCATCCTATTGCTTACCATAGTGAGAAACTTGATGGCGCGCCTAAACTATCCCATTTATGACAAAGAACTTTTGCCTTGGTTCGAGTTCTTCAAGTGTGGCAACACTATCTTTGGCCCAAAGAATTTATCATCCATTCAGACCATGAGTCGTTGAAGTATCTTAAGGCCAAGCCAATTTGAGTAAAAACGCAAAATGGGTTGAGTTCATGGAGTCCTTTCCTTACATTGTCAAATACAAGAAGGGTAAAGAAAATGTGGTAGCGGACGCCTTGTCTGCAAAAACACAAGCCTTCTTACATGACTCGAAGTCAATGTCTTGGGTCTTGATGACATCAAATCTTTATGCAGCGTCAGGCCCTTTCTTTGGACCAATATTAGCACAATGTTCAATAGACAAAGTGATAGGGGTAACCACAGGGTTGGCCGATATTTCCATTCCACGAAGCGAGGGAGCGAGGTGGTCGGGATGAAATCGATGAAGGCGATGAAAACCACGAACACACACACCAAAACACGATACGCCTACTCCTCACGTCGGTGGCAACGGTCAACATAATCCCTAGGATCGGTGTTGGTGAAGCTCGCTCTCCACGCCAACAACGGGGATGAGGTGCTTGGTGAGATCTTGATGACTTGGGCGAGACAGAGAACCCAAGGCCATGTACAACAGGCACTTAAGCAAGATCCAAGAGGGGGGTGGATAATCCGGTGCTCCTTGGTAGGAGCATGAGACCAATAGATATAAGTCCTCAAAGGGTTTCCTTAATATCTATTATTATCCAAGTCTAGGGTTTACAATAGATGGTGGGGGCTATATATAGTCCCACAAAAGCAGTAGTTTGGGGATAAAAGCGAAATATGGAGAGGGTTACAAGTGGGCGAAATATCACGTAAAGTCTCATCTCTGGCGGTAGTACCGCTGGCGGGAAGTAGTACCGGTCATGCGGTAATGCAGTTCTGGACGGTAGTACGCTGTCAATAGATCTGAGGCTTCTTATTGGGGCCTTGAGAGGCGTGGCGAGGCGTGTCTGGTAGCCTAATCTGGGATCGAGGCGGTAGTGCCGGTGACGAGGCGTTTGGGCAGCTGGGACCTTATGCGTTGGCCGGTGGCGTTAGTGATAGTCTTGTAGTGATGATACCGGTCGCCAGGTCCGGTAGTACCGCTGGCGACAGAGAGCATTTGGTCTCTTGTTCGGGTGCTCCTCCGTCCTGCGGGTTCTTCTCTTCGTACTTGATGATGCACAAGGTATGGGTATGAAGTAGCAAGCCATCCAAGGGTGTATTGAAGTCACACATGGAGAGGAGCGAGTTCACCTTAGCTTGAAGGAGTTTGGCTCGGGCGCGAGTCATGGGTCCACTTGGGGAGCTTGTGGGGGTAGATGTAGAAGCGGTCGTAGGACGGGCTGCATCACAAAGGGATTGATGATTTCTATTTGCATAAGGGTTTTCTTTTCAAACAAAACAAGCTTTGCATCCCGAAATCGTCTCTCCAACTTTTGCTTCTTCAAGAGTCCCATGGTGGAGGCCTTATGGGTCACTTTGGCCGTGACAAGACTTATGACATGCTCTCCACTCACTACTTTTGGCCAAAGATGAGCGCTTGACGTGGGCGCCACGTCCAATGATGCACTACATGTAGCCAAGCTAAGTCTAAGTCCAACCCCTTTGGTCTTTATATGCCATTGCCTATTCCTCATGCACCTTGGTCGGACATTAGCATGGACTTTGTGTTAGGCTTGCCTAGATCTAAACATGGACATGATTCCATATTTGTAGTAGTGGATCGCTTTTCTAAAATGGCACATTTCATTGGTGCCATAAGACCGATGATGCTTCACATGTAGCAAATTTGTTTTTCGGAAATAATTCGGCTACGGTGTACCAGAACAATCGTCTCCGTATGACGTAAAATTCATGAGCTATACGGAAGACTCTCATGGCCAAGCTCGACATCAAGCTCCTCTTCTCGTCGCCTTGCATCCTCAAACCGATGGACAAACGAAGTAAATCGAAGTCTTAGCACACTCCTCGGGTGTTGATAAAGAAGAACCTTAAAGGCGGGAGGAATGTATCCCTGCCGAGATCACCTACAACCGCGCCAAGCACTCCACCACCATGAGGAACCGTTCATGATCGTCTCTGACCGAGCCTCTCACCGCGCTCGATATACTTCCACTTCCACTTCATGAACATGCCAATATGGGCGTTGTCAAGCGTGCCCAAACAATGAAGAAACTCCATGAAGACACACGAGCTACTATCGAGCAACAAGTACTTCGCCAAGCATCAAGGCTAGAAGAACAAGAAAGAAGATCTTTGATGAGGCGACCTTGTGTGGATCCACTTGAGTAAAGACCGCTTCCCCAAGGCAGCGACTCCAAGCTAAAGCCAAGGTGATGGACCATTCAAGGTGCTAAGAGGATCAACAACAGCGCATATATCATCGATATACCAACATCGAAGTATCTTGTGAGCTCGACATTCAATGTCAAGGACCTCTCACCCTACCATGGAGAATATGAAGTTGAGAAGGTTGAAGAGTCGAGGACAACTCTTTCCCAAGGCGGGGGGCGATGCAGCCCATCTCGACCGCTACTACATCTCCTCCCACGAGCTCCCCAAGTGGACCCATGACTCGCGCTTGAGCTAAGCTCCTCCAAGACAAGGTTAACTCGCTCCTTTCCTTGTGTGACTTGACACACCCTTGGATGGTTGCTACTTCATACCCATACTGCATGCATCATTAGGTATGAAGAAGGACCCAAGGACGGAGAAGCAGGAAGCAACCGATCATTGCCAGACGCCTTATGATACTACGGTTGAGGCGGTACTACCGGTCCAAGCGGTACTACCGGACCCTGCTACCTGTAAGATCCCTCCTTTGTAAAGGAAAAGGATCCCTGTGATTGCAATGCTAGTCCCTGGATCATTGCTAGCATCCACAGTTTAAGATGAAGTACACAGATACAAAGGTCATTTATTACATTCATTCGGAGATAAAACATAGTCTTTTACAACTCAGGGCCATAGGCCTAATACAAAGTTCTTGGAATAAGTAATTAAACATAAGTCTTCATCTTCATGTGCCACGGAAAGCATGTTGAGTGCGACTCATGACTCCTAATCATCATCGGAGTAACTGCAACATTACAAATTCTGACCACGAGGGTCAATACTTTGGAATAGTATTGGCAAGTGATACCTTAGTAAATTTTATGTGGACTGTATTCATATATGCATTTTGGCTAAGTGTAGCTTGGCTTGCTTTGCTCAAAATAGGTTTTCCTATTAGTTGAAAACTCTAAGTTTTTCTTTGTCAAAAACTTCCCAAGAAACCACCAATAGACATTGGGGTCCTTCACCCTTGCTCACCCACAAGTTTTACTTAGAAGTTGGAGTGATGAGATTCTTGTAGCTTTCATGTCTTGATGCTCAAGTTGTCCATTGCCATGGACTTGGCTAAATACTTAGATTTTCCATCTGCAGAGGTTGTGCACTTTCCCACAGGACTTGGTTTCCCAAGGCGGGACCTTTGAAGCCTTTCCTTAGTCAAATGGGCGCGTTCCAACCTATCATTCCCACTACCACCAACTGTCCAAGTGACTAAGTTCCAACCTATATGATCAAGGCGAGCCCATATTGCCAAGTGGTTGCCTTTGTAAGCTTTCTCAACACTTGGCCTCCAAATCCCCTTTGTGCCTGGGTGGCATACCACAAGTGAGATACACAAGTCAAATCCATGGCCTTGTGTAACCACTCAACCAAAAACCACCATTCAAGTCCCATTCCACCCAGGAAGTTCATTGACTTAGTTATTTTATTAAGAAAAGCATGAGTCCCAAAGGACTTAGAATTATTTCACCATAGCATGTACATACTTTACCAAACCTTGTTTTCTACTAGCTAGGCTAAGCATGGCATAGTAACTTAACTTAGGAAAATTCCCCTAGCAATTCTACAATTCTACACTACATAGGATTTCCCAACAAAGCATTTGGCAAAAGTAGCATGCAAGACTTAGCAAAAATAATTCTAATGCATATTCAAAATAAAGGGTGGAAATATCATGAAGTATCACTTGCCTTGGTAATGGGCAGAGTAGCACTCTTCACAATCACAGTCACTAGCAAAATCTACACAAAATTTGTAGCATACAATTACACACAATTTATATACCAACAAAAATATGAATGCATGCATGCATGCAAGAAATTACTAAGTGATGTTTTTGAAAAATCTACCAAGCAAGTGTATGATACAGAAACAAAACAAGTCACAAAGTTTGCTAACTAAACTTATTTAGCTCTAAAACAAATTGCTAAACAAAAACTATGCCCAAAATGGACCTAAACATGTTTCTGCATACAAAGTCATTTTAACAGGTACTATTTGTTAAACACATTGCAGATTCAGAAAGGCCTTGATTCACTGATTCCAACGGTATAAAATTTGCAAAAATCTAGTAGGAATCTCAAGTTATAACCATTTGAAATCTGGATCTAAATCTGTTTTTTGAATTACATTTTTGAATCAACCCTAGACACGTGTCGTAGTATTCTTGGCGGCGTGGAATTCGTTTGGATCGACAAGCAGCGGACCGTAGGATCTAAGTGAGATCTGGCGGCTCGATGCGCTTACCTCTTCGCCCATTTCTAATCTCGCGTGAGATCTACATCCGCTCCTAATCGTCTGACCATACAGCGGGCGCTAGCGTTATTGGCCAGCGGCGCGGCGTCTGCGGCGGTCTTGGCGCTCTAGGTCGCACAGGAAGGAAGGCGCTTACGGATCGCGATGGCGTCTTGATGGTCGGCGTGGTGTTGGTTTGCGAAGAAGCCTGGCAGTCTCGAGAACTCGTCGAATGTGGCGGCGTCGGTAGCTTGCGATCATGGTCCTTGCGAGGTTTGGCGTCGCCCTAACGAACCGATGGCATCGAGTTTGCTGAACATGGCGAACAAGCTCGCGTGAAGGAGGGCAAAGGCGCTCGGGTTTTACCTTAATTGGTCGCCGGAGTTTATCGGCGGTGTGGTTCGATCGTGACGGAGGCGGCGACTGGTCACGCGAGCAAAAGGAAGGTATCGGCGTGGCGAGATCATTCGAACATCCTCGTTTGAACCGAGAGAGAGGCGGTCGAGGCTCACCGTGGTCGCCGGAGTTATCGATCTGCGGGGTTCGAGGGCAATTGCGCGACTGGTGGCGGAGTGGCGAGAGGAAAATGCTTGCAGGCGGAGGGTTTAAGTAAGCCTAGGTGCGACGGAAGCGCTTTGAAATAATTGGCAATTACGCGCCATTACCGTCCTTGACAACAGCGGCGTGGTCGCGGCGTGGTTTGAGGAAGGCGAGGTGGCGTGGGAGGGCCAGTCGTGAAATAAACCGAAGGCGTGGGGTATCGTCGATGGCTGAATGGGTGTTCTCAGCGTGAGAGAGAAAAAGATGCCGGGTGGGCTTCTTTCTGCTCCGTTCTTTGGGCTAAAATGGCGGCCTTGACCTTTTCTATTTGTTTGCTTCTTTTCTTTTTCTGAAACAATTTTCTGATTTGATTTTGATATGAATTCAAACTATTTTTGAATTAAACATTTCCTGGGTTTTTTGCAGGGTGCAGTAGTCTCCAATTTAGGCATAAAAGCAAGTGGTTGCTTTACAAAGGCTTGGTCAAGCTTGGAGATAAAAAATAATAGAGATTTGTCACTTGGTTTGCAAAATTTGAAAAAATGGTTCTTTGGAACCATTTCCAATTTGGTAAAATTTTGGTTCAAACCACAATCAATCTTTTCTATGAGGAGGACAAACAAGTTAAGTTTAAAATCACTCAAACTTTCAAATGGTGATGGCCATTTGATTTAAATCTGCTCACATAAAATCATAGCACCAAGTACTTCTGTTTTTCTGAAATGAGTTTGAAATTTGACCTCAAATCTATATGTATGCATGAATGATATGCAAACTTTGAAATCATGATTTTAGGGATGTTACAAATCTAACCCCCTTAAGGTGAATCTCGCCCTCGAGATTCGGATTGGCTAGCAAATAGGTGAGGTGGTCTTTAGAAGATCATCTTCTCTTTCCCATGTTGCTTCCTCTTGTATGATGGTTCCATTGCACTTTGCAAAATTTGATGGTTTTGTTCTCGTGACTCTTTCTGAGTCTCAAGAATCTTGATAGGCTTTTCTTCATAAGTGAGATCACTTTCTAGTTGAACTTCTTCCAAAGGTATGGTATCCTTCAAAGAAGATTCTTCCATTTCGGGTGACATTTCTTAAGTGACTCACATGAAATACATTATGAATTGCTAATAGAGATCTTTGGCAGTTCAATTTCATAAGCAACTTCTCCTTTGTGACTCGAGAATCTTGAATGGCCCAACATATCTTGGTGCCAACTTTCCTTTGACTACGAATCTTTTCACTCCACGGTTAGTGATACTCTAAGATAGGCTCTATCACCAACCGTACGTGACTTCTCTCGCTTAGGATCTGCGTAGCTTTTGTCGGGGCTGTGCTATCTTCAACCTGTCCTTAACCAATTTGACCTTCTCTTGACTTCTTTGATAATATCGGCCCAAATAAACTTCTTTCTCCCACACCATTCCATAACAATGGGGTGGTACATTTTCTTCCGTAGAAACTCAAGCGGTGCCATCTCAATCTTGGCTTGATAGTTTGTTGTAAGAAAATTATGCATAAGGCGGACTTTCATCCCAACTTGCTCCATAATCTAGGGCACATGCTCTCAACATGTCTTCAAAATTTGATTTTCCTTCTGTTTGTCCATCGGTTTGAGGATGAAAGCGATCTTGAATTCAACCTCGTTCCCAACGACTCATGTATTTGTCTCCAAAATGGGAAGTGAATTGGGTTCCCCTATCGGACACAATACTCTTAGGCACACCGTGAAGGCATACAATTCTACTCATGTAGATTTGGCTAACTTGGCACTTGTATTGTCTTCACGGGTATGAAATGGGCCACTTTAGTTAGGCGATCCACTACTACCCATATGGAATCATATCCTGATCTGGTCCTTGGCAATCCGGTGATGAAATCCATACCAATTTTGTCCCATTTCAATCAGGAATAGGTAGTGGTTGAAGCAAACATCTTTGGTTCGATGCTCGCTTTTACTCTACTACACACATCACATAAAGCAATATGCTCGGCGATGTCCCTCTTGAGATTGTTCCACCAAAATCTTTCTTTCATGTCCATGTACATTTTGGTGTTACCCGGGTGGATAGAATACGGAGAGTTGTGTGCTTTTTGTAAAATCAGTTTCCGTATCTCCGGATCTTGTGGAACAGAATCGTTTCCCATGCCATAATAACGTACCTGTTAGTCTTCATGGAAATTTTTAGCTCTCCCTTGGCCAATATTTTCCTTAATCCTTTCAATTTCCTTATCGGTCTTCTGAGTTTCTCGGATCTTGTCCAACAAAGTGGGTTGAACATCCAAAGACATAAGATGTCCTTCAGGCACAATCTCCAATCTGAGTTCTTTGAATTGAGCACACAAATCATCTGGCAATTCACCTTTGGTAAGGCCATTCACAAATACCTTACGACTTAGAGCATCTGCTACAACATTTGCTTTCTGGGTGGTATTGCAAACTCAAGTCATAATCCTTGATAAGCTCTAACCATCTTCTTTGTCTCATATTGATTTCCTTGTGGGTGAAGATATACTTCAAACTTTTGTGGTCGTGAACACTTCACAATGCTTACCCAAAGGTAATGCCTCCATGTTTTGAGTGCATGGGCGATGAGGCTAACTCCAAATCATGAGTAGGATAGTTTACCTCATGAGTTTTGAGTTGTCTCGAGGCATAAACCACAAGTTTAATCTTGCATAAGTATGGCACCCAAACCTTGATGAGGGCATCACAATATACTTGGAAATCCTTTTCCAAATATGGCGGAACATAGAGCAGGTCTGTTACAAGTCTCTTCTTCAATTCTTGGAAGTGACTTCACAACCTTTAGACCAAGCAAATTTCTTGTCCTTCTTTAACAATTAGGTCATTGGCTTAGCAACCTTTGAGAAATTTTCAATGAACCTTAGTAACTGCTAAGCCAAGGAAACTGCGTACTTCTTTCACGTTCTTGGGAGATTCCCATTCATCACAATTTGAAACTTTAGCGGGATCAACGCACACCATCCTTTTCATAACATGACCAAGAAAGCCAACTTCCTCTAACCAAAACTCACACTTGCTGAATTTGGCATAAAGTTTATGCTCTCTTAATTTTCAAGTATCAAGCATAAGTGTCCTTCATGCTCTTCCTTGCTCTTGGAGTAGACTAAGATATCATCGATGAAAGCGACAACGAACTTGTCAAGAAATTCCATGAACACCTTGTTCATCATATTCATGAAACATCTTTGGAGCATTGGTTAAGCCAAAAGGCATCACGGTATACTCATACAATCCATACCTTGTGGTGAATGTTGTTTTAGGTATGTCTTGATCTCTTATCTTAAGTTTAAAATAGCCTGACCGGAGATCAATCTTCGAGAACACACATGCTCCCTCTAGCTAATCAAACAAGTCATTGATTCTAGGCAAAGGATATTTGTTCTTGATAGTTACCTCGTTGAGCGAACGGTAATCTATGCATAACCTTTGGCTTCTATCTTTCTTCTCCACGAACAATACCGGGGCTCCCCAAGATGAAGAACTTGGTTGAATAAATCCTTTCTGCAACTGTTCTCCTAGTTGCTTTTGAGTTCCTTGAGTTCATCAAGCTGACATTTTATGCGATCTTTTGCTATTGGTCCGAACACGGTACCAAATCTATCGAAATTCCACATCTCTATCTGGTGGCATTCCTGGCAACTCTTCCGGAAACACATCCGGATACTCACACACAATTGGCACACTGTCCATGCTAACCCCCTTAAGAGAATTTAGCATACTCTTCTTTGCTCCAAAGCTGGTCTTGAATCTGATCCTTTTATTATCCGGAGTCGTGAGTGAGACAGTATGGCTGGCACAATCTATCACTCCTTTGTACTTAGTCATCCAGTCCATTCCCAGAATGGCATCCAACCCTTGGGAGTTTAATATTATCAAGTTAACGGGAAACTTATACTTCCCGAATTCTATGACTAGGTTATGGCATCCTAAATTCACTATCATTTCTCCACCAGGAGAACTTACTTTTATAGGACACTCAATAGTTTCTACCGGTAGTTCATTTCTTTCAACAAATGCTCTTGATATGAATGAATGAGATGCACTAGTATCAAAGAGTACAAATGCTGGAATGGAATTGAGTCTGAACTTACCAGCAACAGCGTCAGGTTCCTCATAGACCTCCTCCACATTAATGTGGTTCACCTGTACTTTCTGGAAAGGATTGGGCTTGAGGTCCTTCAACTTTCTTTGGGGCACTCATTTGCATAGTGTCCCATCTTCTTACATTTGAAGCACTCAACTTTGTTGATGTCTCTTTTAGCGCTGATTTCCACTTCCACTACCATTTCCTTTGGTGGCTCTTATATCCACTCTTGTGGTTCTTGTATTTGTCATTGTCATGACTGCGGTGATGCTTGTTGTCATGGCGGTTGTGGTAATGGTGCTTGTTGAATTTCCCATGCTTATGGGATCTGAGCTTCCATTGTCATCATAGTGAGATCGTTTGTGAGCGATCTGAGTTGTGCTTGTCGGAGTGTTTCCTCTTCCTACTCTCGACTGCTTCATTTTATTCTCCAAAATAGCAACCTTGTCACACAGTGATAAGTTGGAACATATGCCACGAACAAGCTGTAAGTTTAGCTCATCATTCAAGCCTTCGAAACTTTTCCTTTCTTTTGGCATACGTGTCAACCTCATCCGGTGCATAGCGCGGATTGTTGAACTCTTCTATATATTCACCCACGTGCGGTGGCGCTCTTGAGTTGTGAAACTCCTTTTTAGACTCATCATTCACGATGAGATATGAAGCGATCTGACCATCTTCAAAGATAGCCCAAGTCACCTCATCTAAAGGGTGGTGATTTGGAAGTTGTCCCACCATGTGGCTGGTCCTTCAACGAGATCTGCGAACGACCTTTTCAGCATCCGTGCATTACGGTCACTAAGTCCTTGTTCACACAGCCAATCATTGGCCACCATGGGATCAGTCGTCCCCAAAAACTTTGCTGGCCTCGAACGCAGAAATCTGGTGAGCATATCAAAACCTGGAGGGTTGTTGTTGTTGTTGGGGTTGTTGTTGTTATTCTGGTTTTGAATGAATGTTGTCATCATCTGCATAAGCTGTGTTTGAGAATTCATCATCTGTTGCATTTCTGGAGTGATGTTGTTGGGGTTGGGGTTTGCGCGACGGGGAGGCATCTGTGGTTGGTTCAAATAGAGATGAGAATGAGATACCCATAGATGTTTATGCACATTACATCACATAAGCAAACACATAGCATGCAACACAAGGATAAAAGCTCAACAACAGAATAACAAAGTCTCAAAGTAAAACACACAAGTGGCAAGCCATCCACATGTCGGATGGTCCAATAATAAGTTCACAAATAACAAGTACGATAATGAAAGATAAACGAGTAGTCAAGTCTACTCATCATCAATCTCCTCTTCGACGAAGGTAAGACCTGTTCTCCGCCAGCGGTCTTGTTCTCCTCAATAGTAGTGGTCAAGGACTCGATCTTGGCCTTGAGAGCCCTCTTCTGGGAGCGAAGCCTCTCGATCACCATCTGCTGCTGCTCTAGCTCGAAATCCTTGGACTTTAGTTCTTCAGTCATGTCCCGGATCTTCTTGTTCCTGTCCTGGACGCGTTTCTCCTGACTCTTGAACTTACGGTCCTGGCTCTCGAACCTCGTCTCCATTTCCTTGACTATCTCGTCTGCTCACGAAAAGCTTGTCCTTCTCATGCTGCACTGGGCTTCGTCATTCTGAGCATGGCGTTGGTCTGTCCGTGTCCACGTGCCTAATAAGAGACTCTAAGTCACGGAGATGAGGCGTATCGGCTCTGCGTCCCTCGAGTCGTCCTCAAAGTCGATGGACTCTCCATCATCATCACGTCTTAGAAGGCGTGGAAGTAGGTGCCCTAACTTTATCGGGGAGGCGGCCTAACAGGCGTCCTATCCGGGTCTGCATGACTACCTCCATGCCTCTCTCCCTGTAAATGCGTGCATCGGCTTGAAGGCGATGGCCTCTGTAGTAGGCTACGCATCGGCGTCGGGCTGGTTCACCTTGAAGATCTAGAGGTCCTTCCTCTCGAACTTGGTGAGTGGATACACCATGATGGTGGGAAGAGGAGATCGAGCAAAGTGGTAAGCTCAACGATACTAGGACGAAAGCGGGTAACTGGAACTCCTCAGCAGTCTTGATGGTAATAGGCATCTATTTATAAGATAGAAAAGTTAGAACAACACTATTTAAGATAAACAAAGACAAACATCACATACACATCCTTGGAACACAAAATCACACAAGTCATGCATACATGAATCCATTACATCAATCAAGGTCCAAACTTATTTAAGGTATCATTTTGGAAAATAAGGTGATAGGTGGTGGTCCAAATAACGAAATGTGTTTACAACCCTATCTCACTGGATCATTGGCTAACACAATGTTCCTAGAGGCAATCCACCTATCTTGTTCACATGATTCCATCACTAAGTCTATAATATCTCCCTTAAGGTTTGGTTGGTGGCTTCCAACTCTTGGGTAAGCTCCTTCTCTTTCTCTAAGTCTTTTTGGAGGTTGAGCATTACGCACTTGACTCTAGCACTTAGTTCTTTGATAGTCCTCCAAGCTGCTTCTCTTGACTCAAAGAATGTGGTGTGCATCACAGTGTTGGTATACATGCAGAATCCTCTTTCTTTGTGGTTGTCTTCCTTGTTTTTGTACAAGTGAAGTTGCACCCAATACTCCACTCCTTCATCCATCAGGAAAGCCTTTGTAAACAGCTGCACCATGTGCTTCCATTGCCACCATGAGGTCCTTGAGAATTTTGGGAAACTTCGGTTTCACACTCCAAGGTCATGGTCATGAGTGGTCCTTTCTTCACCGTTGATGGAGTTCATCTACAAATAGAGATGAGAATGAGAAGATTAGAAAAGTTTCACGAGAAGAATAGACAAGTCTAGAAGTAGTTGAAATTTTTCCTTAGTGGTTTCCAATCCTAGGGCCATAATCCTCTGAGCAACGATTGCTACGATACCATCTATAAGATCCCTCCTTTGTAAAGGAAAGGATCCTGTGATTGCAATGCTAGTCCTGGATCATTGCTAGCATCCACAGTTTAAGATGAAGTACCGAGATACAAAGGTCATTTATTACATTCATTCCGAGATAAAACATAGTCTTTTACAACTCAGGGCCATAGGCCTAATACAAAGTTCTTGGAATAAGTAATTAAACATAAGTCTTCATCTTCATGTGCCACATGCAAGCATGTTGAGTGTAGACTCATGACTCCTAATCATCATCGAGTAACTTTGCAACATTACAAATTCTGACCACGGGTCAATACTTTGGAATAGTATTGGAAGTGATACCTTAGTAAATTTTAAGTGGACTA
Organism: Avena longiglumis; assembly: GCA_030063025.1. Taxonomy (NCBI): domain Eukaryota; kingdom Viridiplantae; phylum Streptophyta; class Magnoliopsida; order Poales; family Poaceae; genus Avena; species Avena longiglumis. The sequence goes on along the minus strand of CP125978.1, from coordinate 245,700,137 downwards.
TATTACTATATGCATTTTGGCTAAGTGTAGCTTGGCTTGATTTGCTCAAAATAGGTTTTCCTATTAGTTGAAAACTCAAGTTTTTCTTTGTCAAAACTTCCCAAGAAACCACCAATAGACATTGGGGTCCTTCACCCTTGTTCACCCACAAGTTTTACTTAGAAGTTGGAGTGATGAGATTCTTGTAGCTTCCATGTCTTGATGCTCAAGTTGTCCATTGCCATGGACTTGGCTAAATACTTAGATTTTCCATCTGAGAGGTTGTGCACTTTCCCCACGGACTTGGTTTCCCAAGGCGGGACCTTTGAAGCCTTTCCTTAGTCAAATGGACGTGTTCCAACCTATCATTCCCTACCACCAACTTTCCAAGTGACTAAGTTCTAGCAACCTATATGATCAAGGCGAGCCCATATTGCCAAGTGGTTGCCTTGTAAAGCTTTCTCAACACTTGGCCTCCAAATCCCTTTGTGCTGGGTGGCATACCACAAGTGAGATACACAAGTCAAATCCATGGCCTTGTGTAACCACTCAACCAAAACCACCATTCAAGTCCCATTCCACCGGGAAGTTCATTGACTTAGTTGTTTTATTAAGAAAAGCATGAGTCCCAAAGGACTTAGAATTATTTCACCATAGCATGTACATACTTTACCAACCCTTGTTTTCTACTAGCTAGGCTAAGCATGGCATAGTAACTTAACTTAGGAAAATTCCCTAGCAATTCTACAATTCTACACTACATAGGATTTCCCAACAAAGCATTTGGCAAAAGTAGCATGCAAGACTTAGCAAAAATAATTCTAATGCTTATTCAAAATAAAGGGTGGAAATATCATGAAGTATCACTTGCCTTGGTAATGGGGAGTAGCACTCTTCACAATCACAGTCACTAGCAAAATCTACACAAAATTTGTAGCATACAATTACACACAATTTATATACCAACAAAATATGAATGCATGCATGCAAGAAATTACTAAGTGATGTTTTTGAAAACTCTACCAAGCAAGTGTATGATACAGAAACAAAACAAGTCACAAAGTTTGCTAACTAAACTTATTTAGCTCTAAAACAAATTGCTAAATAAAAACTATGCCCAAAATGGACCTAAACATGTTTCTGCATACAAAGTCATTTTAACAGGTACTATTTGTTAAACACATTGCAGATTGAAGGCCTTGATTCGATTCCAACGGTATATAATTTGCAAAAATCTAGCATTAGGAATCTCAAGTTATAACCATTTGAAATACGGATCTAAATCTTTTTGAATTCTGTTTTTGAATCAACCCTAGACACGTGTCATAGTATTACTGGCGCATACCGATTCGTTTGGATCGACAAACGCGGACCATAGGATCTAAGTGAGATCTGGCGGCTCAGATGCGCGCTTACCTCTTCGCCCAGTTCTAATCTACGCCGTAGGATCTACATCAACGCTCTAATAATCTGACCATACAGGCGGCGTTATTGGCGGCTAGCGTCTGGCTGCGGTCTTTGGCGCTCTAGGTCGCTGGGAAGGAAGGGCGCTTACGGATCGCGATGGCGTCTTGATGGTCGGCGTGGTGTTGGTTTGCGAAGCGGCACGGTCTGAGAACTTCGTCGAATGTAGGCGGCGTCGGTAGCTTCGATCATGGTCCTTGCCGAGGTTTGGCGTCGCCCTAACGAACAGTGGCATCGATTTGCGCAAGACACAGCGAACAAGCTCGCGTGAAGGAGGGGCAAGGCGCTCGGGTTTTACCTTAATTGGTCGCGGAGTTTATCGGTAGCGCGTGGTTTCGATCGTGACGGAGCGGCGACTGGGTCACGAGCAGGCAAAGGAAGGTATCGTGTAAGCGAGATCATTCGAACATCCTCGTTTGAACGAGAGAGAGGGCGGTCGAGGCTCACCGTAATTGGCGCGGAGTTGCCGATCTGCGGGGTTTCGAGGGCAATTACGCCTGTGGCGGAGTGAAAGCGAGAGAAAAATGCTTGCGGGCGAGGGGTTTAAGTAAGCCTAGGTGCGACGAAGCGCTTGCGAAATAATGGGCAATTACACCGCGCCATTACCGGCCTTGGCTGACGGCGGCGTGGTCGCGGCGTGGTTTGAAGGCGAGGTGGCGTGGGCGGGGCCCGGTCGTGAAATAAACCGAAGGCGTGGGTCGTCAGTCGATTAATTTGAATGGGTGTGCTTTGGCGTGAGAGAAGAAAAGAGATGCCGGTGGGCTTGGCTTTGAGCTCCGTTCTTTGAGCTAAAATGGCGGCCTTTCGGCCTTTTCTATTTGTTTGCTTCTTTTCTTTTTCTGAAACGATTTTCTGATTTGATTTTGATATGAATTCAAACTCTTTTTGAATTCAAACATTTCCTGGGTTTTTTGCAGGGTGCAGTAGTCTCCAATTTAGGCATAAAAGCAAGTGGTTGCTTTACAAAGGCTTGGTCAAGCTTGGAGATAAAAAATAACAGAGATTTGTCACTTGGTTTGCAAAATTTGAAAAAATGGTTCTTTGGAACCATTTCCAATTTGGTAAAATTTTGGTTCAAACCATAATCAATCTTTTCTATGAGGAGGACATACAAGTTAAGTTTAAAATCACTCAAACTTTCAAATGGTGATGGCCATTTGATTTAAATCTGCTCACATAAAATCATAGCACCAAGTACTTTTTTTACGAAATGAGTTTGAAATTTGACCTCAAATCTATATGTATGCATGAATGATATGCAAACTTTGAAATCATGATTTTAGGGATGTTACACTAGCAGACGCTCGGGAAGAACCACTCCACACCCAGGGCGATTACTGCAAGGCGGTACTCTCTGCCCATCCTACCGCTTCGCTTCACAGGCGACTCCGTGAAAGCTCCAGGCCCGCCCTGCTTGGGCCAGTTGCAGGTTCTGGCAAATACTACCGGTTGCTAGACCTACAGTCTGGCTTCCGAACCTGAACGCTGAGTTCGGCCGGTGCCTTATATCCCTTCCTATAATTTACCTTTTAGATTTAAAACTACCCCTTTTTGTAATGGACTATATAGCCCCCACCCTCTATTTTAAACCCCAGACTTGGATAATAATAAATTAAGGAAACCCTTTGAGGACCTTATATATATTGGTCTCATGCTCCTACCAAGGAGCACCGGATTATCCACCCCCCTCTTGGATCTTGCCTAGTGTGTTCCAAGTTGTACGAGGCCTTGGGTTTCTCGGTTTCTACGCCCCCAAGTCGTCAAGAGCTCACCAAGCACCTCGTCCCGTTGTTGGCGTGGAGAGAGACCGTAACACCGATCCTAGGATTATGTTGGACCCGGTTTCCGTGAGAGATCGGCGTGTACCGTGTTTTGTGCGTGTGTTAGTGGTTTTCATCCCTTCTTCCCGACCACGCTTTCCCCTCGTTTCTCGTGGAATTCGTGAAAAGATCGGGCCAACCCAAGGGTTACCCCTTAAGGAATAGTTCCAAGAAGCGAAAGTACGATAATTAAGTTGTTTGTCATGAGATCTTGTGATGGGTCCTTGTATGTGTGTGTGAGGTACAACGGTTGTATCAATAGAAGGGATGTCCACATCACATACCTTGAATAGGAGCTCAAAGTCGACAAGATCTTAGGAGTCCACAACTTTTAGAAGAGAAGAAAGTGGCAATGGCATCTCTTGAGTTTGAGGATTACGCCAATGTTTGGTGGGAAGACTACCAAAGCAATCGCGAAGCAAGAAGAACCACGGTCACCACTTGGACCGAGATGAAGAATGTGATGTATGCAAGATTTGTCCCGAGCATTATCGCCAAGAACCTCTTGACAAGCTACAAAACTTGAAGCAAGGAAATAAGACAATTGAAGAGTTCTATAAGGAGATGGAGATGACTATGATGAGAGCCGATGTGAAGGAACAAGAAGAGCAAACAATATACGGTTCCTCAACAGTTGAGCATGTCTACGTGATAGTCGATTCCAACCTTAAGACTCGTGAACCTTCTTCACCAAGCAACCAAGTAGGCGCCACTTGCAAAGGAACATGCTTATGAGAAGCAAAGTGCGTGCCGCCTCCATTAACTCAGTAGCCTCTCAAGCCAACAAACCAAGCAACAAGCTCCTCCAAGCAATCCAAGACACCCATGGCATCCTCCTCCAACACAACAGCGGAAAGTCAGTAGTTTGCTACAAGTGTGAGGAAAGGGCCACAAGTCTTATGGGAGTGCATCAACACAAAGAGTCCATGCCTCTCTCTCGTATGGATGAGAACGGACACAACATACTCCGTGAGCGAATATGAATTTGAAGCTTTGACTCAAGCCCGGCTCTCACAAAGGATGTGGCGAATGCAAGATGAGGACCGCGCTTCTATGTGACCATGATCCAAGCCCTCACTTGTCATTGCCCCAAAGTCTTGTGACCAACTCCATCCTAGAGAGGACCAATGCCTAAACATCTTCCAAACTGGCCGAGCGGAATTGATGGCAAGTCTATAAAAAGTTATATTGATGGAGGAAGTTTGTCACAACCTTGCTGACATGAGCACTTTAACTGAGAAACTCGAAGTTACCATACATGGAGCACCCTCGTCCATACCATGTCAAGTGGCTTGATGACAATGGTACCCATCCAAATCAAACACAAGGTCAACATCTCCTTCAAGATTGGTCCATATCAAGACACTTGGCCTAGAGTGTGTGATGTCGTGCCACTATGACCCCGTGTGTCACATGCTCCTTGGAAGACTCATGGCAATATTTATTAAGGGCACACTACATGATGGTACCTCCAACCAATACTCCTTTAAGGTGGAAACGACAAGACATCAGGTGCTACAACCTATGACGCCAAGACCAAATTATCACTTCCAATAGGACGTGGTTGCCCAAGATAAAACAAGCGCTAAGGACCCGCTTTTGAAGAGATGAGTGGTGGTGAGAGTGATCCACCAACGCGTGAGTGAAGTGCTACAAGCC